>CM022395.1:45239190-46489190 GCA_011833715.1 Carcinoscorpius rotundicauda | reverse complement strand
GAGCTAATTGTTAAGTACAAAGCATTAGTAAAGATATTCAAAGGAAAGGTCCATAATAACTTAATGCTGTCAGAGATACTGCCAAGATGTAATTGTGGGAGTGAAATTATAAGGTAAATCACTGGGGCTGAATGCTTGACTTAGGTTAACATAAAAACATGAGCAGTGTGGTTATTTGGATTAGGTCAATGGAAAGATTCACTGTATCTCATTCATAACTCAATATGCATTAACCCTCCACCAGTAGGAGTGCAACTGACCATCCTAATTCATTTGATTCCCACTGTCCAAGTCTCCTAAACTGTCACTTCTCATTAGGCAGTTGTGATCTTTATTACATGGTCATTCAATTTTTATTTGTGAAGTAGTGATTCATTTGAAGTATTATCGCTACAGTTAGTTTTCTGTAATGGTTTTCCACAGTAACTTAAGTTTGTTCATAAATTTTTTCCTTCTCATTTTCAAATTCTTCACAGTTTAAGATGAACACTGAAATTTCAGATATTCTTCCCATTGTTTTGAGTGCCATTACTCAGGATTCAGGCTGAGGGGTCTTGGCTGAGGATTTTCTTACTGTAATAGTTGGGAGATTGATTATTATATGAGTCATTCTTCATTTTATGAAGATTCAGGATTCTCACGAATCATTTAAACCTGTTTATGACAAGGAAGATTTTGACAGCACCTTTTCTCTCTCAATTATGCTATGCCTTCCCAAGGTACTCCTGCAGAATATGCCAAATATAACTTAGCCTTTTTGGATATGTTTTTTCAGGTGTGTTCTGTCTTATCAGTTTTGCCAATTTTATGTGAATTTGCTCCTCTTTACATGATGCTCCACCTTGTTTCCCTCCTTTTCCTGACATCAGGGTTCATTGCTGAGAATTACATTTCTCAGTTGAGGGCTAAAACTAGCATACCTTGTCTTTCACAAGTGTCTGATCATTTTGTTTTAGCTTATCATCAGGCTGATCAACCCTTTCTCAGCTCCCATATTTGGAGTCACTTTTGCCAGTGTGGGAGGCTGATCCTGAAAATTTTATCCATTTTTCCCACACCCAGGTTTCTTGTCTTCATTTCACCCTTACAGCTCTCTTATAGAACTTGTTCACCAAAAACCCCTTTTCTGGGGCACTCAACCACTCTGCTGAGGGATTATGGGAGATGCCCTTTCCCTCATCATCTCTGCATTGTTGCAATTGTCCTCCTTGCCCTGTTCTTAGGTGTCAGATTCTTTGTTATCAGTTTTGTTAGAAGGACTTTTCATTCATTTTCTTTGTCTCTGATTTCCTTCCCCTTACCTCAGAATCCTGCTACCAGGCAGCATCTATCTGAGGCTGTGTAAACTCTTTTATCACAGAAAGTTGTTGAGCCTATCATCCAGCCTTCTCCAGGTGTTTTGTCATTCCCAAGTAAACTGAGGACTGATGCCCTGTGATCAATCTGCCATTTTTCAACCAATTTCTGGATTTTCCCTACTTTACTATGGAGTTATTTCTCATACTGCAGTTAGCTTTTTTTCCAGGACTGTGAATGGCCAAGGTAAATGTCTCAAATACTTGTCTTTGTATTCCTATTTCTCATCATTCTAGATGCTATCTTTGTTTTATCCACAATGGAATTGCATATCAGTTTCACACTATGCATTTTGGGTTTGCTTCAGCATTGTGTGTATTTTTTTGGGTATTCACAGACTTTACTTCATTTATTCATGCTTGTGGGTTGCATTTATATTACTACATGTACAACTAGTTTCTTTTAGCCCATTCAGAACTGATATTAGAATCAGCTTGTGTTGGTTGGATTCTCAAGTTGAAGAAGTCTTTCCTTTTGCCTAACCAGTACCTTATCGACTTGGGTGTATTTTTAAACATCCACCTCATTCAGGCTCAACCTTCTCCACTATGACTCCATATGCAACCTCGGTGTCCTTGTCTCATTTGGCTCTAAATTAATCCTACTTAACTCATCCTCTCACTTCATTCTTAACTATTCAACATTAGTCACTGGTCTTTTATCTCACCCTTTACACCTGGCAAGAAGATATGGATTGTTTGGCATGTTGCTTCCTTTGTAACACAGACTTTTCACCCTTTCCCTCTTAAGGTTCAGTAAATAGAACATCTTCTGCTGTTGGTTGTTTGAGTTAGGGTTTTTCTCCATCTTGCCCCTTGTTCATCATCTTAGGGATTTCCTCATTTGATTTTTCAATCATGAGGCTTCTGTCTCTTCTATTGCTGGTTAGAAGCTCCATTATCCAACACCTTTTATATTTTCCAGGGCCATTTGATGTCTTCCTTTCTTACCACCTTTATTGCATTCCTTCAAGATTTGTAGTCCTCCTCATCATGTAATTTTTCTGGATTGGAATGTCAATATTGTTCTTCACTGCTATACACTTCTTCTTTATATTTTTATTTCCTACTTCTTTTAGTCTGTTGGTGTCACCAGTCTGATATATTTAACATAAAATTTTCACATACTTTATGCCAATGCACATATGTTCTACTTTATCACTATCAATCTTTCCAACCCAAAACTTTACTGGCTTGTGAGGAACATTCTTAATTCTTGCTGATTTTGCTTACATTCATATTTCACCTTTATTCCTGGTCTGATTTGAATAGACTTCAATGTCCCTTATGTGCTTTTTGTTGTTACATTGCTCACACAGCCTACTTCTGTGGTTTACATTCCAGCATTTTGATTCACTGCTAAGTTCCTATGCACAACGCTTTTGTAATTCTATCCTTAAATGTTATGTTTGTCAACTTATTCAATTTTTATATTCTTCCCTGTCTCCACCCCCACCCCCCTCTCTAGGTATTTTTCAAATGTTGTCATATCAGATCAGACACATTACCATTTCACTGGCATTACCTCTGTCATCCATTGGAAGAAATTCTTCAATCAGACATATGGATTACAACTCATATGTTTCTTTATTATCAGGGTACAGTCTTCTTCCTGTCTCCATCATTTAAATTTTTGTGTGGCTGTAAATTTGTAAGTTATTTTTTCTTTATATATTTTTATCCTTCCCATTGCATGTCCCATTTAGGTTTAAAATCCTGCTCAGTAGTAAGCATTTGCCTGTCCAGGTATGCTTCCTATTTCTTAAATTTGCATGGTATATCCATGACCAATATAATACACATTGTTGATATTGGGTGTTCCAAAACATCACTAGCAGGTTTTGCTTATGATATATTTGCTTTATTAGTATGCTTGTGAAAAAAAAAATTGCAAAGACTTAATTTTCTAGAGAATTCATAAAAGTCAGAAAGAAGTTTGGGCTCATTAATATAGATGTTATTAATGAGACTGAGCTCTGCTTCTGAGAGAGTTATGTTAGAAAGAGTAACAATGTTAGAGATGTGTGTGAAGTGTTCATTATTATTGTACATTTTATAAGGTTGCTGATATTTTCAACAGATTTGTTAATTTGATTAGGCTTATGCATATTAGAGTATAAAGTGTTTTTAAAGGATTTTTTTTAGGCTGTTCATTGTGAGATAAAGGGATTTTAATAGTTTCTGGTAAACTGGTTAATGTTATGGTAGTTTCTTTAAGACAGAAAAGAATGCTGTTGTAGAAGTGCCTTTTGAATTGGTGTCATTGGTAGAAAGCTGATTTTGTTATTCTTTTGAAGAAAGAATGTATCAGTTTTATTTGTAAATTTTTGTAGTTCTTTTTCTTCCAGTGAAGGGTTGTACAGATGATAATAGTGGGAAATTTTTTTATCTAAACTAATGACAGAATTTTTACAGAAAATTTTAGTGAAATTCATGAGTTCTTAGTTCATTCATGAGTTTTCAAGGATCTATTGCCATGTGTTACAGACATTCTGATTATGTGCTCCTATTGTTATTGGTGATTTTAATGTGAGACATTAAGGTGTGTTTCTGTTTTTTATGTGTCACATTAGCGACTTGGCATGTTGATAATGCTTTGTGTGTTTCTCAGTGATTTTTCTAAGTTTTTGATATTGTTATTTTCTGCTTTAATTGAGTGATTCACCACTTAGTTCACACTGAATGTTGACAGATATTGATGTGAGAAAGTCAGTCAATGTTGACATAAGATAGAGAATAGTTAAGTTCAAGGGGAGGAAGGAAGCTTGTCTCCAGAGTGTGGAGTGCACTGCTGGTTGTTCTGTGAGTTTATGTTAACAGATGAAATACTACTGTGTTCTAATGAAGGTTGTTTTATAAGAGATTAATTAACTGGTAAAGACTGTAGTGTGGAACATGTAGGGTTTACACTGGTAGTGGTTTTGGAGATAAGAGAGTGGAAGAGTTTGTGGATAAATAAGAATGAACAACAGAAGCATAAGAAAACTGAATATTGCTATTTGTGAAATGTGATGTTTTGCTGGAAGTGTGATTTGTGTTTAGTTCTCTAGCAGAACTTAAAGTATCACTGCGAAAGAGACTCATGTAAAGGTTCTCTTGGTGGGACAGTATTAAGTTTATGAATTGCATTCACATTTTAGTGCAGTGTCACAGAAGATAGTCCAATGTGGCATTGCTCTAAAACAAACAAAGATAAGAAGCCTACTCCCAGTGTATTCTATAAATGCATGTAATAAATTTATTTATTTTTTATTTAAATTTTTCTCTCTAACTACATACATAGCATGTGGGTTGGCTCCTCAAAGGCGCTTATTGAATATGTACAAAGTATTGAGTATTTTACATTTTACAGATGTGTAAATTACTGGCTGGTAATTCTTGTTTCACCTTGTACTTTTTAAAGGAACACACCACTTGAATCAGAACTTTTTTCATAAAAGCAGGTACTTCATTTGAAACTGTCACCTCAGTGAAATTGTTGTAAACAATCATTTTGGTTTTGGGGTTGCCATGTAATAAAACATAACAAGAATTTTGCAAATTTTACTACAATATTTACAGACATTGTCAGAACTTGTGACTCAACCATAACATAGATATTGTTATAAAAGGTAACACTGTATAGTATTGTAAGGTTCTGATGAGCTGTTGAACATTCCAGGTCATTCCTAGATAGGCAATGATGCTACGTGACCGATTTTGGCAGAGTAAGGATCATTAGTATGAAAAATAGTTTTTATTTTTTGGTCAGTATGGTTAACCTCTGAAATGGGTTGTCTTCAGGTAAAGTAGATATAGCTGATTTAAAGGAATTTAAGTGAAGACTTAATATTTAAATGAAGGGTTGGCTTTGAGAATTTAATTTGTATCTTAGAGTTCAGTCTAATGAATTAGCTAACTTAGATGGTTTAACAGGTACTTTTGTTGTTCCTTAAATTATGTGTATATTAAATTTGTCAACTATATATGGATAATTAAGATGTTTTTAAACTATGGACGTTGAGAAGAAAGTTATTATTGTAAAATTCACATCAGTAACTGATATTTGTTATAAAATACACACATTTAGAACAAAATATTCTTATATTTTCCACATTGGTAACTGAGGCCTTTGTTAAACAGACATTTAGATCACTTTCTTACTTGTAATCTTCACTGGGTAATCAAGATATTTGCAAGTTACCTTCATTCATATCAGTCATACTTGTAATCTCTGCATGGGTTGCTGAAACGTTTGTAAACCACAAACTTTTATATTAAAAGCAATACTAGTAGCCTTCACATGAGTATCTTAAATTGTTTTGTAAATCACACGGAGTTAGAGCAAAATATGTTTCTTTTATTCCACATTTCATGAGCTTAAATGAAGGAGATATCACCCATACCAGTTCTATCAATAATAAACAAACCATCTTTACAGGTATAACATAAACATTCCATTTCCTTAAAACACCAAAAAATAGTATTTTGAACAACTTTTTCAGAGAATTCTAAAAAAAACCCACAAAAACACCAGCATAATTTCATAAAAAATAAAGTCAAAAAGTAACTTATCAAACAGATATACAACGTATTAACTATATGAAACAAGATAAAAACATCAAAGTAGTAAAAGCAGTTAAAGGTAATGCCTTCATAATCTTGAATATGCATGAGTAAATTTCAAAACATGAATACCATAATATCAGATACAAATAAATTTAAGCCAGTCCCCACAAATCTGACAAAAGTGGGTGAAAATCAAATAAATGAAATGTTATTACAACTGAAAAAAATTTCTTTACACCTTTACTCCTACTTATGCAAGGCTGACTCATATGTACCACTACTATATGGAACTCCAAAACCACATAAATCCAATTATCCTCTGAGACCCATAATATCAACATGAATAATTTAATTATAACCTTGAAAAATTTATAGCATGGGCATTTTCCACATACGTAACATCAGCAGGTTTCTTTTTTAAAGATGCCTTCAACTTTAAAACTATACTAGACCAACTAAACCACAAAGCCTTAATGGCTAGCTTTCTCTCTTTACTAAAGTTCTTACCACAGAAGCCTGTAACATAGATTAAAACTACATCAAAGACTCTAGTTCATTCATACACATGTCTAACAACCAACTAGCAACCCTTTCAGAATTTTCTGCCTCTGAAACTAACTATATTCAATAACCAAAACTACATGCAAGTAAATGGTTTAAGTATAGACAAGTTGTTGTGAAGTATTTTAGACAGCATTTTTATGATACAGATTGAACCTCAGGCTATCAGTTCAGTCTTATACCACCACTATACAGAGTCAGATATGTAAATGATACATTTGCAAACAGATTTACATCTATAGAAAGTGAACATAGCTTTTTCAAGCATATTAACTCCATACACTCATATCAAGTTCTCCAGTGAACATAAAAAAGATCAACAACTAGCATTTTTAAACCTTAATATCACAAGAACAAGTACACAGTTTTAAACAAAAATCCACCAAAAGTTACTCATACTGGATTGTACATTTTCTAAAACTCAACAAAAAATAAAACAAAACCTCAACATACTAGGAAACCTAATAAATATTGTAACAACACTTTGCTCACAAGACAATCTTAAAGAAGTCATTCAACTAAAATAGGACTTTATCAACATGGACAAATATCCTGCAAAACTGTCCAAATAATTATTCCCAGGAACTTTAACCAACAACACAATCCAAAAGACAATGAAACAACTAACAACAAAATGCTACACTGATGCGTAGTACCTCCCAGATATCAGTGACAAACTAACTAAAATTGGAAAAACATAGACCCAAATATAAAATTCCAGTAAGCATTAAATTATTTCAAAAACCAAATAAAAATTGAAATCTAAACTACATAGAAACTACTAAGAAAATTACAATACCAACATCACATACAAAATACAATGGAACAATTACCACAATTTCTGTATAGGAGAAACAACCTAAAAAATAGAAGCCAGATTTAACAAACACAAAAAATCACCCTACTTTTTTCTGAACAGTATATCTTAAATAACTATAGCATAACCATAGAAATTACTAATACATGAAGTGAAGAAATCAAAGTAAAAATATGAAAAATTAAAAAAGCTCTTTTTATTAAAGAACTTAAACCTGCAATAAACCAACATAATGGAACAGTTTTGTATCTGCACTAATTATTCCTTAATGTTAAGTACCATACAATAGGTTAAATATTTACATCTCCCACTATAATCTTACACCTATCATTACAGACATCTTCATGGCATGTGTTCAATAATGGTCATTCTTTCAAATCTCTTTCTCACTCTGATGATGACCTAAAGAGGTCAGTACATTGTTATTTGTTTTGTGAATTTCAAATAAAAGTTTTTTATACCAATATCAGCTATCTCTATTGTTAACATATTTATTTCAAGTGGATTTCTCATTATCATGAATAATCATAAATTTAAAGCATGAAGTCTACAACATTGTTTTAAGCTCTGTATGTAATTTCTAATATTCTTGTTCATCTCAGGGATATAAATTAACAACATACTGTAAAAATGTTATTTAAATAAAATCCTTCAAAACTAAAATAGTGTAAGTCAGGTGCTGATAATCTTGTAAATTCAACTAAAGATCATATATATATTTTTCTGATCTAGTGACATGTAGATGAAGATTGCAATATTCTTATATACTGCAGTTGAATAGGTTAAAAAATATCATTTTATATAGAGTTAGATCGTGTTATCTGTAGATAGTAATATATTAATTTGTTTTCTTTTTTACTATTTTTAATTCTGGAAGTGGATCTGATTAAAAAATCCCGCATAGAGATTCCGAGAGACGAAGGGAGAGTTATGTTTGGTGTATTAGATGAAACATTAAGTCTTGAATATGGTCAGATATTTGTCCAATATACAAAATCAAGTGGAGTTAGAACTGTCCTTCAAGGTTTGTTCTGAAAATAAATTTTTTTCTATTTATTTCATAAGACTCATTTTGTTAACTAACACTAATAAAAAAGGAAAGGTATTTACCTACATTCTTGGGAAAAAAGTCAGCTTGTAATATTATGACTGCTGATTTATTTTACATGTTGTAACATAAAATAAGAATAAATCTGTTTGTGATGGTTTCATCCAGATATTGTTTGTATACTATATAAAACTGTCTGTTCTTTCCATTTTACAAATACAGTTCTTTCTTCTCCTCTGACAAATAGTTATAGTTTTCTCTAAAAACTAACAAATATCTTAGACAGTAGTATATTAGTATTTTTATTCTATTTGAATGTAAAAGAGTATTCCCATTTTACAATGTTTTGCATGAAATATTTTTAAATTTTTTTGTTATTCATAGACTTGTGTGTATGATACTCGCTTTCATTTTTGTTTTTTAGTGTACAGAACTTCATATACATTTTTTGAAAATTCTTCATTTTTAAAAGTGTATACAATTCTATATTTCAGAGTTTATACAACTTACGTTTTTATACTTTTCTGATATTTATACAGTTGTATGTATGATGCCTCCTGTCATGTGCATTTTGCAAAATAAAAATAAATATATATATTGATGTGAAACACATATATATAAATTGGAATTTATTCATAGTCTCTGTTGTGTGTTTTCTGAAAGTTCACATTCTTGAGCACATCTATACAATTCTGTTTCTCAGTTTACATAACTTATATATTTTTGTATTTTTCTGTTATCTATACACTTATATGCATTATGCCTTCTGATATGTGAATTTTCTAAAATGTAAATACATCTATATTGTTATGTGAACAATTGTATACAATCCGTTCAGGAATGTGAACATCTTTGTACAACTGTATATTTGTTTCAATTTTTGAATTTTCATTGAGTAAATATTTGCATACATTTACATGGATGAGGTTGTATGAGTTTTCATTGCTTTCTTTTACTCTACATTTCTAAATGCTCTCAATAAATATAAATTATAAAGATTCAAATATTGCATCATTAGCTGTTACTTTACCTCAATTTACACAGAAAACAAACAAGATCAGTGGACCTAACTACATAGCCCTACAAAGTACAAATCTAACATTAACACCAATATTTTGCAAATTACACTAATATTTCAACTATAATGCATTATTCATATATCTGTATATTCAATCAAAAAGCTTGAATTTTAGTTACTTTTCTTAACACTCCTACAAAAATTAGGGCCTAATAGGCCCCAGAGCAACTTGAAAGGTTATTAATATTAGGCTAATAATTTTGTATTTAAATGAAATTGCCATTAACTGATCCTCTCCCTTTATATTTTAAGGAGCAATAATATTGACTTTTCAGACATTTGCGAAATAATATTTAAATTTTTTTTTAAAACATTCACTAAGGGTATCACTTTAGTGGATATAAATATTTTTTTTGTAGGAGTGTTAAAATGTAGAACAGAAAATGAATATTACATAGGAAACTATTATTTCCAGTGCTTATGCAAAGCTATGATGATAGGAATAAATTGTTGCTAAGCATCTTTATTTTTTCAAGTGTAGGGTGTAATTTTTGTAGGCTTCAGATATACATTTTAGAGAGAAAAATATTAAATTATTCTACTAGTACACCCAAAACGCCTGTAACTTGCTCAGGTTTATAAATGTGTATGTTCAGAGCAAAAACTTGGAAATCATCATTCAACAGTCTTGACAAAATTATTATTTTCCCTTTAAAGCATATTACAAACAGCTGTGAGAACCACATAAAGTACAACTTGTTTATTTCTATTGTTTATGTAAACATCCTCAAGAAAAGTAGGTGGAGCTGAACAAGAGGCTCAGAAAGAATGGAGTAGTAGGTGTCACTCTACTTGATTTGCCAGACACATTAATTTCTTAGCAAATCAAAGTGGTGAAAAATTCTAAATTTATATTTTAGCTTATATAAAATTCATGTTTCAAATTCATTAATTAACTGTAAGTGTGTATACCAGACATGAAAAATTGTAAAAAGAGCAACATGAGAAGGTGCTATGTGATATATACAAATCAATATTTAGCTTTTTTATATATATATTTCTTTTTATGTTAAGAATGTAAAGCATACATAATATTAAAATACGAAATATAAACTTATGTTTTAATACCAATTTTACTGATATTTAGTAAAGTTACTTATTATACATTTAAAAATAAGGTACTAAAGGACTGTGATGTGAGCTGTTAAATCAACCCATTGCAAAGTGGCTAAAATAAAAATCATGATTTTAATTGCTAGCATTAAAAAATTTTGATTTTACATGACAGTAAAGTTAACAAATTTTATTTATGCCAAAATTTATTATATCATGAGAACAAAATGTTCTTATATCCTTATGAATACTTATACATGTTTTTTATTTCCTTAACTCTAGGAGACACTTGTTATAACTTTATGTTTGTCTTTCAACCTCACTTTACTAACTTAGCAAGCTTTACTTAGAAATTACTATCTTTTGTCATTTCTCTAATTTTTTGAAATAAATCATATGTGATGTCAAAGTGAATTAGGGTAAAGAAATATGATATAATACTTTAAAATTTTACTCACAGTAAGTGTTTAAGTGACCACTATAAATCAAACTTAATTCCAGATAATCAATAAATTGTGCTTAAAATATCTCTTCTGTCCAGCAGTTACTTGTTTGAGTTCATCATACTGTTTTTTTTCATTTGATATGTTTGTATAGGAACTGTGGTAGTGCTAAAACATCCATGCTTGCATCCTGGTGATGTCAGAAAGTTTGAGGCTGTTGACATACCACAGCTACATCATCTCATTGATTGTGTTGTGTTTCCAGCAAAAGGTCACAGACCACATCCAGATGAGATGTCAGGTAGGGATTTGCTTCTAAAAGGCAGGTAGCTATGAAGTAGAGGAGAGTAGTTTTAAGTTACTATGCATGTTTCTTATGGTTCTTTCATAACATATCAGTGGAAAGACACCTGAATTAAGTTGTAGTGAGGAAAGTGCTGTTTTATAACAGGGTATAATAAATTAATACAAATTCAGTGGCAAAAGCTATCCATATTCCTCGGGCTACATAATCAAGGAAGAAGTTAATTTGCAAAAGTAAAAAAAGTCATATGTAAACAAGATGTTTCCTTGATGTATCTATTTACTAGTCACATACTTCAAACAGTTGGAGAATGATAAAGGTATTTGTGCTATCCAGTAGGAAGACAAAATAAAGTCACTAGGTGTAGCATCTAAGAAGTTTTATGTGATTAGACTGTTTAAACAGTTGGTATGAAATAGCCATACTCATAGATTTTTACAGAAAGCAAATTGAAGAAAGTAGTATGCTTTCAAAGTGACAGATTAATGACAGAGTTTTTTTTGCCAAAGAAACCTTTCTGGAAGGCTATTATTTTGATGCAAGCTCATCGGGTAGAGAATGACTGGAATGTCGGAATTCCAAAAGTACTTTAACTTTCTCTACTCAGACTCAGCCAAGTTAACCTACAATGTGACTTCTTTGTACTCATTTAAAGTCTTTATAAATTTAATACTTCTAACTTTCAATATAGTGTGTATGTCTTCACAAAATTTGGTAGTCTTTCAGTTAACATTATAATTCTATCATATTAAAAAAAAAATCATATTTTTTAGAGAAGTATTTTTAATAAACTAGAATAAAGATTTGTCAATTAACATATTGTGTATATGTTTTGAATTATCTATGTGCAAAGTAATCTTCGTATTATGATTAAATATACTTCATCTCAAAAATCTCAAATTTCATTTGTATAATCTGTTAAACTTCCTGAATATAGTTTTGTTTTCAATAAAACTTTATATTTTATCTATTATTTTCTCTATCCTAAATCTATACAAAGCTGATTAATTTGACTAACCCCATAACCACCAAAAAGATGTATAAATAAATCTAAATTACCATTCTTTTCTTTCTACAATGATTTCAAAATTAACATGAAACTATGTTCATTTACCCAAAGTATCTGTAAATGCATAAAAGTATACATCTATTTATAATTAAATGTTATTGTTTTATTGCCCTTTGAGCCATGTCATACTACTATTTGTACCATTATAAGTTATAAATCACTTGTGTAATGTGCAGCTCATGTTACACTATAGAATTACATTACCCACAAGTTGTTCCAAACTCATAGTTTTGCTTGCCTTATCAAACATTTTTATTGTGGTATTGCTATTGTTTACTTTAACTTATTTAAAGAGATCTCTGATCTCATATTTTAGGTACTTTTATAATAATAAATAAAAAATAAACTTGGAAAACAAGAGAGATAGTAGTTATCTGTTTTTTTTTCTGTCAACTATCAGTGACACTTAACCATACAATTTTCATCTTAATAGTGGTTGTACATTAAATAAATTTTATTTAATTAAATAATGCACCAAAGAACATAGACTAATAACATGCAAAAAAAGCAGACAATTTCCTCTGACATTCTTAATTTTACTGGCTTTCTAACTATGTTAAAGAGCCGTGACAAATGCATCTAAGCTATCCATTGTAATTCCATGAAAACAAAGTGTTTTCAAAACACAACATATACCATACGTCATATGATAGATGAAAATCTTGACATTTTGTTTGGTATAGATAATGTATAATTGAATAGAAAATGAACTGTTAACAAATTCTGAAAGAGAGGATGTGACTGGTGTGTGTGGCAGGAGGGGTCTCATTTATTTTTATTTGATAGCTCAGTTACCAAGCAGAACTGAAGGCTGTACAAATAATGGATTGTCTCAGTAATGACAACATTATAATGAGTAGTTTATGTTTAGTTTTATAATTTCTTGGAAGAGGCTGGATAGAATAGAGATGAAAATACACCTAGAGAAGATGTGTTATGCAAGTCATACTAAGGGAAATTTAGGATTTTTTAAATATTGCTTTATAAAATTTAGAACTTAAAACTTAAATACAATTAAAATATGGACTATTAGCCAAGATTTCATGCTATACTAATTGCTATAACATAAATAAAAAATAGTTTAATACAATTTTGAATTTAAGACAGTGAAACCTTGTGTCATGCACACTAAAGGATAATCGTGGTAAGATGGTTGGTTATATTCAACTTGTATTCCTTTAAAGTTTTTCCATTTTCTCTTGAATAAATAAGTTTAGCCCTATGTGCATGGTATTGGTCCTATTTTGAAGCTATGCATTGCAATGACTTCAGTAGTTCCAAATTTAATGAAACTATGCAAGATTTCAGTAAACCTTATACACTTGTTGTGCACAACAAAAGATCTGGTTTTATAATGAAGTATTTCTGCAACACATCTGGGAACTTGCAAGTCCTATATCAATTAAATGCAATGTGATTTTTTATACTAATTATACAAATCTGCATTTTCATCTCACAGTTTTAATTATTAATTTGCATTACTTATGGGTCCTCATCATTAAGTATCAAATATTTCTTTTGATAAAGTGTTATATTTGATCTATTATTCTCTTCACCTGAATACTAACTGTGGTGATGTAATTAGTGTACACCAAACTTTAAATCTGAAAAATATATATAAAATTGAATGTATAATAGTATTTTTTCCAGAATAGCATCAGATTTTAACAGTCATGATTATCTATTCTAATAGATTCAATGTTTAATCTTTTCATAAGCTTTTTTTTCATCTTTTTATTTTATTATGGTAATTTTGAACCTTCACTATGCAAGAAGATCAATCAGTCACAGCTGAATGTTTCTGGTGGATGAACAAATAATTGGGTAATGGCCACAGACATACTCTAAGCTTGATTTATGCATTAACTGAGTTGTGAAATATACAATTTTATCTATTTTTTTACTCAATCATAGAAATTTCT
The DNA here is from genome assembly GCA_011833715.1 of Carcinoscorpius rotundicauda. Classification (NCBI taxonomy): domain Eukaryota; kingdom Metazoa; phylum Arthropoda; class Merostomata; order Xiphosura; family Limulidae; genus Carcinoscorpius; species Carcinoscorpius rotundicauda. The sequence goes on along the minus strand of CM022395.1, from coordinate 46,474,992 downwards.
AATTTTTAGATTTTAGTTACTTTTGTTAAAAGATATACAGTAATAAATAAAACATATGCAAAAAAAACAGAAATTTAGGACTGACTTTAACTTTGAGACTTACTTATGATCATTTTCCTTTACAAAAGATTCATGTTTCTTTCTAGAATATTTCAAAGGCATTATAATTTAACTGGCTTTCATATTAATTTGTAGACAAGTAATAAGCATATCCATTGTACAAGACTGCTGGCTTAAATAAATGTTTTGATATCTATGGTACATAAGAAATTATTCAGTGTTGTATTTTTCAAATTGATTAAAAAGTTAGAAGGTTATGTTGTAGATTCTTTGCTTGTCAATATCTACAGTTTGTATTTCTGATTGGATAAACACTTTGAAGACCATAATAGAGAAGAAGGAAAATCAGTAAAGGAAAATTTTTTGTGCAGATGCATTACGTGACATAGAGAAGTGAAGTATATGTATTTACATAAATATTTCTTTTTAAAGTTAAAAATTAAGAATAACATACAAATTTAAATTCCAATTTACATTTTAGTGCAAAATTTATTACAATACATTGGTAATAAAGTTGTTTAATTAAATTGAGAATTTGTAATAGATTTAGTATTATGTATTTATTCTAATGTTTGTTTCAGTTAAATATATACTTAGAAATGCATGTAACTTGTATTGTTAAATATGTATCAGAAAAGTCCCACTTATTCTCGAAATTTATAAAAGATTCTCCAGCATAACAATGTACTAAGTGTGTATGTAATACTATTGATTGACAGTATTGCTGCCAAGTGAAATTTCAAGAATATCTCTGAAAAAGTTTATACATTGATGTGCTAAAAGACAACAGAATATTGTTGTCAATATACTATAAGCCATGGAAACTGTAATTGCGATAAATGTGCTTATTAACTGGAAAACTACAGGTATTTTACCAGATATGAATAGATTTTGAACATTACAAATCATTTAACTTCAGTGAATTAACTTCAGACGTTAGTATTTCCAAAACGACATTAAATAACTTCATCAGTAAAACGTTAGCTTATTAGTGGCACGAAGCAGATAAGAATAGACAGCAAGCTAGCAACTATAATTTTGAGCATGTTTTGTGTATTACCACAAAATGTGGCAAGCTTTTCAGTATATATTGCAAACCTTTTGAACACAAAAAAATCACATTTCTAATCAAGTATTTTAATTACAAATATTTGTAGTTAGAGCAATCATTTTTCTAAGTGCAATGTAATTTTTAAAAATACTTTGTTTTATCTGAAAATTGTGCAATTTCATTTGCATAATCTCTAAAATCTTCTTAAGTAACTATTAAACAATTTTTTTTTTTTATAAAACTTTATATTTTATTTGTTATTTCTGTGCCTGTAGCCTTATATCCATTCAGTCAGGTTGGCAAACCTTTTAACTGCTTTAATAAAGTATGAAATAAACCTGAATTTCCCTTTTTCTCTTTCTAGAATGGTAGTGTGTTCTAATGTTAAACTTCAGTTGTTTATTCTTAATAGCTTAAACTTGTAATACTGTATAGCTGTGTTTACATCATGTTATTGTTTTATTAACTTCTGAACTGTGTCCAACTAATTTGGGAAGCATCCAGCTTAAGTTACCATATTAAATGATGTTGTGTATGAGGTGTTCACAAGCATACCTCTTGAAGAATTTGTTTTCATTATCTTACCATATTGAACCTGAAAGGTTTATAATTCATGTTTTAGTTACTTTTATAATAATACAAAAAGAATACACATGAAGAACAAGTAATGTATTTACCTGGTCCTCTTATTCTTTTCTTGTTGACATTTGACAAAACTTGTGCCTAATTTTTCTATTAATATAACTAGTGCACTGAGTAATTTTTATTTTATTAAATAAGACACATAAAAGTACAGACTAGTCACACACACAAAACAAACTGCTCTATACTATCATAATTGTTCTGCTTTCTAAATATGAGACATAAAATTCAACTAATCTTGTTGATGTGGTTCTCATGAGAAAATTTTTGAACTGGAGATGATAGGTTAAAACTTTTGGCTTATTATGGGTAATAAATAATGTCATCTTAAAAGTTATAGAAAGCTATTAACATTTCTGTAAAAAGGATATGATGGGGTGGGCATTATGAGTGGGTCTTTTTTTTTTCTTTTTTAAGGTTCTGCAAACAAATGAAGGCTATAAAAATTGCTTTGCCTGAGTAATAACTTATTATAATAATCTCCATACTTTCTAGGAGGTAAACAGTTTAAAAAGAGGGAAGACCTGGAGTGAAAGTGTTTAAATTATCATAACTGGAGTGATTAAAGATTTTAAAAATACTTCCTTATATGTTTAAGAACTAAAAACTTGTGTTAAAATTTGATTTATTAACTAAATTTTGATACCAAATTTATTGATAATGAAGTTATTTAATCATGTTCAAATGTAATTCTAAAATGTTTTGATGTGCATTTTGAAATACCTGTAACAAGAGGATTAAGTTTTATGAGTTTTTCTATTATGGTTGTATTGTTTGGTGATTTCACCAGATAAGTTTTATTTTATTTTATATTTATAAAAAAATATTTTTGACTACATTTTTCATGCAGATAAAATATTTTCAAATACTTTCTACATTGCATAATTAAATAAGTTATTTTACTTATGTATATAATTTTTGTTAGTTTGAAGCTTTACAAATGTTTTACATTTTTGTTATGCAGTATTATATAATGTATTTTACAATTAGATTTTGTAACACTTATCATCAAGTTTTTAAAGATTGGATCATAACTTACTTTTTTCAACCCAGGTACCTTTACTACAGATAACAGAAAGTTTTAGCATCATATTAAAAAAATGTATTAAAGTACTTTTTGTTTGTTATACCAATTAGAATAACATAAAACCTTAGCTAACAATTCATATTGTAATAGTATATAAATTTTAAATTCTAATTAAACAATTACTTTAAAAATTCTGCTACAACAACACATTTGATATATTTTCTCTGGACATTTTGTCTTCTCATTTTTTTCTCTCATCCCTTGAAAGAGTATAAAATTGAACATAAATTGTTATTGCTCAGACAGACCATGATATTTATAGACTTCAATTATGCTTGGTTACAATGCTATCAATAGAAAATCAAACCCTTCCTGTCACATCTTCCCTTTCAGGATCTGTTAATATTTCTCCTTTACATTTAACTGTACATTACATTTTACCAATAGAAAGTCAAGGTTCTCATCTATCAAATGATATATTGCATTATGCTATATTCTAAACAGATAATGGCTAATTTCACTCAAAGTACAAGAAAAGTTTCAAACAAAAACTTAATGACTAGCATAGATGAATTTGTAATGGCTCTTATTGCATAGTTAGAAAGCCAGAAAACTGGCTGCTTCTTGCATGTTATTAGTCTATGTTCTTTGGTGCATTATTCAATTAAACAAAAATTATTCAGTTCCTTACCATCATCAGTTAAAAAAAGTACAGTCAAGTGTCATCAGTAGTTTACAAAAAATAATAATACCTTTCTTGTTTATTATGTTTATTCTTTATTTGTTATCATAGAAATAACTAAAATGTAAAAGTTTGGATTTTTTTAGGTATTTAAGATTAGATTAGATAAAAATAAATAATTATAAAAATGTCTCATGATGCACGAGGCAAGATGTAAGTAATGTAATTTGATAGCATAAAGTGAGCTGCAAATTTTCCGAGTGATTTACAACTTATATATATGCAGATAGTAGTTAGAACATGGTTCAAAGGGCAACAAAAAGTAACATTTAATTTTAAATAAATACAGTTACGACAGAAAGTGTTTGTACCCCTGCATCCTGAGTAGTTTTTTGCTCATAACTTAAAAAGTATCACGATTAGGCTAATAGACACAGTGTATTATAAATATTATAGAAACACATAACTACATAAATGTTTATGTAAATTAAACGACAAATAAACTATTTATAAACAAATAACCAAAAATAGGAGGAGCAGAAAGTGTTCATACATTTTAGAACGTTTGAAATAACTGATATTCCCATAAATATTTTGTTTAGTTTGGCAAATAAACTACATTATACCATTCAAGAACAAGACAATGGGTTCATAATTATTGGAATTTAGCCAGCAAAAACTTTAATTCTGGAAATTTAGTGTCTTCTCCATCATTATCTGCTTGGTTATCATGGAGAACAGGAAACAACTGTCCAGTGATTTAAAAAACCGAATTATTGTAAAATACAAGTCTTGTGTGTCTCTTTCCGGTATTGCTACACAACTTAATGTGCTGAAATCTAAAGTTCAAAACATAATTGCCAAGTTAAAGCTTGCAGGATCAACTGCTAACTTCCCTCATTCCGGACGCCCCACCAAAATTCCAAAGAGAACCAAGAGGAAAGTTCTCAGAGAAGTTAGTAGGAACCCTCGTTTAACATGTAATGACATACAGAAACTGGTAAGGGAAAGTGGGGTTGAAGTAAGCACCTCTACTGTTACGAACATGTTATGAATGCCGTTCTTGTAGAACTCCATATTTAAAGCCTGTTCATTTAGAAGCACGATTGAGGTATGCAAGAAAGCATGAAGATAAACCCTTTACTTATTGAAAGAGTATTATTTGGTCAGAAAAGACTAAAATTGAGCTTTTTGGCTACAGTGATGTTTGCTATATTCTCTGTGAGAAGGTGGAACAAAATCTTCCAAAGAACAACGTGCATACAGTTAAACATGGAGGTGGCTTGATCATGTTATGGGGTTACTTTAGTTCTTTTGGTATAGGCAGCCTTCACCACATCAACGGAATCATGTTGTTATGTATATGTGTAAATATTTTGTAAACGACAACATGTCGTGTTGTGTTTGAATTTTCATTTGTATTATTCATTTTTCCATATTAATATTATTGTTTCGAAGTTTAAACTAAAATATGTTATTTATTTAGGGTAACATTTTAGAACTTTCTCGAATTAAGTAGACCAATCACATGTTTGTAAATGAGTGCTGGTGACTTCCTGTCTAGAAGTGTAGTCTCGTGCAAGAACGGATATGCGTGGATAGCTCTGGAGTTGTATGGAAGTTGCAAGATTGTTCGAGAAATAGGCCTATCGGTATAAAAGACGGAGAAAAGAGTGAGAGTTTGAGTCATGAGTCATCAGTTTTTATTCGAAAAAAGAAGATAGATTCAGTCATCAGTTTTTATTCGAAGAAAAGGAGAGATATTCAGTCATCAGTGATCATTCGAAAAAAGAAGATAGATTCAGCCATTAGTTTTACTCGAAGAATAAGAGTGAGATTCAGGCATCAGTTTTAGTTATTTGAGAAAGATTAAGTGTTTGCTGTGAATATTCAACTTGGATTTGTGATTTTATTTCATCAATCTCTACGATACATCTGAATTACTGCTTGTGCTGAGAGACGACGATTTCATTGAACTGTGAACTGTTTCGGAATTTCTTCGTGGGACCAAATTCACACCCTAGACTGGAATTCGAGACTTTAATTTTAGATCATTACATTAGATACAGGCCAGTACCGTTTTGTATTGTGATTAATTTTGAAGTTTGAAACTAATATTATTTTGTTTTGTAATTAATTTCGAATGTTGTAACTTAATATCTGTCACTGTTATCATATAATTTATGTTATATTTGTTAGTAGTTTAGTGTAATAAATTATACAAGCTGTTATCTGTGTTTTTCTGTTGCGTTTAGTTTACGAAAAACATAAAACATAAAAAATACGTAACAGAAAATTGGGGGCTTGTCCGGGATATCGAACAAACAATTTAATTTTATTATAAAATAAGATTTATATTCTATACAGATAGACAGCTTGTATATTTAAAATGGCATTCGAACTTGAAGATTTCATAAACGAATTTAATCGGAATCCCTCTTTGGAATTAATCAGTGAATTAAAAAAATCTGAATTACTTGATGTTGGTAAACATTTTAATTTAGAAGTGAAGCAATCAATGAAGAAAGCAGATATTAAACAAATTATTGTTGAGCATTTGGTCAGCCAAAAAGTTTTACCTCAAACAGTTGCACAACAATTGCCTGTCACTCATTTTGACCTAGATTTCGAATTAAAAAAAATGGAAATGGAAATGAAATTTCGTTTAGAAATTGAAAGCAAACGTCTTGAGGCAGAAAAAGAAACCAGACGCCTTGTTCTTGAGGCAGAACAAGAAAACAAACGCCTTGATGCCGAAATACAAATGGAACGCATTAAAGCTGATAAAGAAATCAATATGAGAAAGGCACAGACAGAAGAAAAGGTTGTCCAAATGCAGTTGGATAATTTTGATGCTTCCAAACAGATTCGTTTAGTACCTCCATTCAATGAAAAAGCTGTAGATACATATTTTCAGCAATTTGAAAAATTGGCCCTTAGGCTAAAATGGCCTACCGAATATTGGACAGTATTACTTCAGAGTGTTCTCAAGGGTAAAGCTCAGGAAGTATTTTCCAAGCTCACAGCCGAGCAAAGTTATGATTACGAGCACGTCAAAAAATGCATTTTGAATGCATATGAATTGGTGCCAGAGGCATACAGACAAAAATTTCGTGGTTACAAAAAGTTTGACAGCCAAACTTATGTCGAATTTGCTCGTGAAAAAGAAACTCTGTTCGACAGGTGTTGTGATTCCAGAGAAATTAAAGAGGATTATACAAAACTCAGAGAACTTATGTTAGTTGAAGAATTTAAAAGATGTATTCCCGTAGAGCTAAAAACTTGTATTGATGAACAAAAAGCTTCCAAAATTCATGATGCTGCTGTCTTGGCAGACGAGTATGCTTTAACTCACAAAGATTTCTCATACAAAGGCAAAATAAATCACACAACAAAGAAACCCAATGACTCATTCAAATATTATGCAAATGTCGACAGAGACAAAAAAGAGCAAACTTCTAATTCTCAAATGAAGACTCCATCTTATTCTATAAGCTCATCATCTACTAAAAACGTGTCATTCTCATCCAAAACATGTGCTTATTGTAGGAAACCTGGCCATCTGATTTCTGAGTGCTATAAGCTCAAGAACAAGCCATCACCCAATAGTTTCATTTTGCCCTTGTTTGATACATCATTGGTTCCCAATGATTTTGACCCTGTTCAGTCCACTGTGGATTCCAAGTCCAATATTATTGATGTATCTGAAGATATTGTTGAGGACAAATTTAAGCCTTTCATGACTGAAGGTTTTGTTTCTTTTGTTGGCGATTCACGTCTACAACCAATTAAAATCCTGCGGGATACTGGAGCTTTTCAGAGTTTGATTTTGGAAAGTGTACTTCCGTTTTCTGAAAAGTCATCCGTTGGGGCCAGTGTGCTCATTTCTGGTGTAGAAGGTGGCGTCGTTTCTATTCCTCTTCATAGATTAGATTTACATTCGGACTTAGTTTCAGGCCCAATGACTGTGGGTATTAAAGCTTCATTGCCTGTTGAAGGTGTGTCTGTGCTTTTGGGGAATGATTTGGCTGGTAGTAAGGTGGTACCAGAAGTGCGTGTTGTTGAAGCACCTGTTATTAGCCCCAGTACAGAGCAACTCGTTGAAGAGTTTCCTGATGTTTTTCCCGCCTGTGCTGTTACTCGTTCTCAGACACGTTCTCAGGAATCCAAAGAGGATTTCTCTTTATCTGATACGTTCATGTCTCACATCGATGAGATTTCCGACTCAACTTTAAGTTCTACTGATGACTCTAAGACATTTTTCGACTCTCTTCATCGAAACAAACTTATTGAGGAACAGGACAATGATCCTGAAACTCGTTCTCTTCTACAACTGGCTGTTGATGAAAATGGAATAGGAACTGTCCCTATTTGTTACTACCAGAAGTCAGGTGTGCTAATGAGAAAATACAGACCTCCTGACGTTGCTGCTGATGAAGAGTGGAATGTTATTCACCAAATCGTCATTCCAAAATGCTATCGGAATGATATTCTCAGTCTTGCTCATGACCATGTATTGTCGGGACACTTAGGTGTAAGAAAGACCCTAGATCATATCCGACGACATTTCTATTGGCCTAAGATGCGCCAAGATGTTGTTGACTTTTGTAAGGCATGTCATTCTTGCCAAATCACTGGACAACCAAATCAGGGGATTCCAAAAGCACCACTGCGACCTATTCCTGCATTTGAAGAACCGTTCTCAAGGGTCATTATCGACTGTGTTGGCCCAATGCCAAAAAGCAAAGCAGAAAATGAATACCTCTTGACCATCATGTGTGCATCTACACGTTTCCCTGAGGCAATCCCTTTGAGAAAAATCACTGCTCCCAACATTGTTAAGGCTCTTGTTAAATTCTTTACCATGTTCGGGATTCCAAAAGTTGTGCAATCAGATCAAGACACAAATTTTAGGTCCAAGCTATTTCAACAAGCCATGCATGAATTAAACATCCATCAAGTTTCATCCAGTGCATACCATCCTGAGTCACAAGGTATTTTTGATCGTTTCCACCAAGTTGCTGCCACAAACACTCAAAGAACTAGATTGAGGGTGTTCCCTTGTTATTGTTTGAAGTTCGTGAGGGTATTAAAGAATCCACTGGATTTAACCCTTTTAAGTTGGTTTAAAAAGACAAATAAACAAAAAAAAAAGTTTTCGCAAGCTCAAACTTTTTTTTTACTTTTAAGGGGGAGAGTGTTATGTATATGTGTAAATATTTTGTAAACGACAACATGTCGTGTTGTGTTTGAATTTTCATTTGTATTATTCATTTTTCCATATTAATATTATTGTTTTGAAGTTTAAACTAAAATATGTTATTTATTTAGGGTAACATTTTAGAACTTTCTCGAATTAAGTAGACCAATCACATGTTTGTAAATGAGTGCTGGTGACTTCCTGTCTAGAAGTGTAGTCTCGTGCAAGAACGGATATGCGTGGATAGCTCTGGAGTTGTATGGAAATTGCAAGATTGTTCGAGAAATAGGCCTATCGGTATAAAAGACGGAGAAAAGAGTGAGAGTTTGAGTCATGAGTCATCAGTTTTTATTCGAAAAAAGAAGATAGATTCAGTCATCAGTTTTTATTCGAAGAAAAGGAGAGATATTCAGTCATCAGTGATCATTCGAAAAAAGAAGATAGATTCAGCCATTAGTTTTACTCGAAGAATAAGAGTGAGATTCAGGCATCAGTTTTAGTTATTTGAGAAAGATTAAGTGTTTGCTGTGAATATTCAACTTGGATTTGTGATTTTATTTCGTCAATCTCTACGATACATCTGAATTACTGCTTGTGCTGAGAGACGACGATTTCATTGAACTGTGAACTGTTTCGGAATTTCTTCGTGGGACCAAATTCACACCCTAGACTGGAATTCGAGACTTTAATTTTAGATCATTACATTAGATACAGGCCAGTACCGTTTTGTATTGTGATTAATTTTGAAGTTTGAAACTAATATTATTTTGTTTTGTAATTAATTTCGAATGTTGTAACTTAATATCTGTCACTGTTATCATATAATTTATGTTATATCTGTTATATTTGTTAGTAGTTTAGTGTAATAAATTATACAAGCTGTTATCTGTGTTTTTCTGTTGCGTTTAGTTTACGAAAAACATAAAACATAAAAAATATGTAACACATGTAAAAAGAAGAGTACATTGATATATTAGGCACTTATATCAAGTATGATGCTCGGAACTTGCAGCTTGGGCATCATTGAATCTTCCAGCACGACAGTGACCCGAAGTACACATCGAAATATGTGCAATCCTGGATGCAGAGGAATCATATAAGCGTTCTGGAGTGGCCATTGCAGTCACCCGATCTCAACCAAATTGAAAATGTTTGGCATGGGTTAAAGACCAGGGTTCATCAGCATCATTGGCAAAACTTGCAAGAGTTGGAGGCCTTCTGTAAAGAAGAATGGAAGAAAATACCAGTCAAGTACTGTCAAACAATCATGGAGGGCTATGAGGAGAAATTGCACCAAGTAACTCATCTGAAAGCTACACAACTGACCATTAAAAGTACACGCACAAACACTTTCTGCCCCTCCTATGTTTGGTTATTTGTTTTTAAACAGTTTATTTGTCGTTCAATTTACATATATATTTATGTAGATGTGTGTTAGTATAATATTTATAATACACTACACTTTCATTATCCTAATCATGATACTTCTTAAGTTATGAAGAAAGAACTGCTCATGACGCAGGGGTACAAACACTTTCTGTCATAACTATAAATGTATACTGTCACGAGCTTAAAGCCATGTTGGATAAACAAATGTAGCTTCATGTTACAATTTGAAGGGTGGTTACAAGGTTGGTCAATTTGACTCTTCCTGTTTTGAGTTCAAGAAGAGAAAATAAAATTTAAATATAAAGTTTTATGAAAAAAAAAAGGTTTAAGATGTATTCAGGATGTTTTAGGGATTGCACATAGGAAATTTGAGATTTTTGAAATAAGAAAAAGTATCTTTAATCTTAATGTGAAAATTACTTTGCACATGGACTATTCAAAACAAATACTCAATGTATTGATGGACAAAAAATGTAAATTTTTGTTTGGAAAGACTTGTAATGTTAACCAAAAGACTGCCAAATTTTGTTAAGATATACATACTATATTGATAATTAGAAGTAGTAAATCTATAAAGACTTTAAATGAGTACAAAGAGTTAGTACATATTTGTCCTCTTCTATGTAAAATGATTGATTTTTTTATTCTTTCACAAATTGCTGTTGTAAAGATCTGCTATTTGTATGTGAAAATTCTTTCCAGGTTCAGATCTAGATGGTGATGAGTATTCTTTATTATGGTTGAAAGAACTGATCTTCAAAAGAGAAAATTACGTACCAATGGACTTTCCAAGTAATGATGCCAAAGAAATTGATAAACCAGTTGAGGTAAGAACTATTTTTATATTAATGCAAACTGAATCTCTGTAACATTTTAATAACATGTTTTTGCTGTGTATATTATTTGTGTAGTTTTAGAAATTTTTCTTAGTGATTTGCACCTATTAAAGATATAATAAATTCATGGAGAAAGACATGATAATAGTGCACTGGTTTCAAATATGATACCTGTAATTTACTATTGCTTGTAATTAATAATCTTAGTTGTTTTCTTCAAATTATACTTTTTATTCCTCTCTACATGTTTCCCCTGCACCACACTTTATCATTTGCAGTTTGAAATCTTATAGAAATCTGTCTTCTTAGGTATTTTTATCTTAAACATACCTAACAACATATTCTTCATTTCTTTGTACAATTATTACTTTTACATTGATATGGTAGCAAATTAAATATATTTTTTTTATTAAATAATGCACTAAAGAACACAGACTAATAACATATAAAAAGCAAAGAATTACCTCTAACAATTACAATTTTCCTGCCTTTCCAACCATGTGACAAGAGACATTACAAATATATCCTAGCTAGCTGTTAGTTTTTTCATAGGAATGGAAATTGTACTATGAGTGAAGTTGATGATTATTTATTCAGAACCCAACATTATACAATATATTATTTGGGAAGTGGTAACCTTGATGTTCTATTAGGTATAGGTAATATATATTTAAACATAAGAGTGAACTGTTAACAAATCCCAATATGTGGGTGTGGCAGGAGAGGGTCTGATTTTCTATTTGATGGTTCTGTAACCAAACAAACTTAAGACTGTAAAAAAGTATGTTTTGTCTGAGCAATAATGATCTTCTAGTGAGTAATTAACACTTAATTCTTTTGACTAAGGTATCCTTTACTGTGCATGATACAAAGTTTCAGTGTGTTATATTCAAAGTTCTATTGAACTATCTTTTGTTTATATTATACCAACTAATATGTCATAAACATTTAGCTAATAATCAATATCAATGATAGTATATAAGTTTCAAGTTCTTAATTGTGTAGGGAAATACTTTTAAAATCCTGAACATCTCCCAGTCTTGAACAGTAACACATTTTCTCTTCTTCATTTTATCAACCACCCCTTCAAAATGAATGAAATTAAATGTAAATTACTCCCTATAGAATTGTCATTGCACAAACTGTAATTTATGTAGCCTTCAATTTTAGGTTGAAATTGTCTGTTTTTGCACATTATGTAATTAAATGAAAATTACTTAATGCATTACTCCCATTAATATACTATATATATAGTCCTAAATGTCTATGACAATTAACGGCAAGATTGTGTAAGTACTTTATTTCTTTTTCTTTGTTTATTCTTTAATATTATAAAAATAACTAAAATGTAAAAGTATGAATCTTTTAGGGTTAGTTAAGATAAAATAAATAATAATAATATAATAAAAGTGTTTCATGAGACACACACACACGTGGGCAGTATGTAGGTAATGTAATTCAACAGTGCAACTGGAGCTGCACACAACCTGAGTGATTTACAACTTATTGTGGTGCAGGTAGTAGTTAGACATGGTTAAAAGGGACAGTAAAACAACAAAAGTTAACTATCAGTAGATGTATGTTGTTATGAGCTTAAAGATACTTATGATAAACTAACATAGTTTCATGTTACAATGCAAAGCCATTCTACAAAGAAAAAAAGGGGGGTAAGGGTGTTGTGGATTTATTTTGATTTTTTTAGGCAGTTATGAGGTCAGTTAAACTGACCAATTTCATTTTGAGTTAGGGTAGAAAAAATAATAGATCAAATATAAAGTTTTACAAGAAAACAAAACATTTGAAATGTATTTAACAAGTTTTAGAAATCACACAATGAAATCTGAGATTTTTGAAATGGTGAAAAGTATTTGTAATCTTAACATGAAAAGTACTTCACATACAAACTATTTATGGACAAATATTTATTTTATTAAAATTCTTCACAAATATTATATTTTTATATGTGAAAGATTTATAATGTTTACTGAAAGGCTGCCACATTTTTATAGATTTACACACTATTCAGAATGTTTAAAGTATTAAATCTATAGAGACCTTAAATGTGTACAAAAAGGTCACATAGTTGGTCATGTCAAGAGAGTTAATCTTTCATGAGACATGCACACAAAAAGCTCGGAGTAGCTTGTGAGTGATGTAGTTTGTTAGCATAACATGATTTGCACATTCCCCAAGTGATTTACAACTTATAATGGCATGAATGTTAATTAGAAATGGTTCAAAGGGAAATAAAATAAAAACATTTAATTACAAATAGATGCAGACTGTTATGAGTTTAAAGCTACTTAGGATAAATGAATGAAGTTTCATGTTACATTTGATGTCATTCTAGAAAGGAAAGAATGGTAATTTGATCTGTTTAGATATTTTTTGTGATTATGAGGTCAGTCAAATTGACCAACCTTGTGTAGATCTAGGATAGAGTAAATAACAGATAAAATATAGTTTTACTGAAAATAAATACTCGAAATGTATTGAGTTTTACAGATTACAGAAATGAAATTTAAGATTAAGTATTTTTAATCATGATATGAAAATCACTTTGCACATAGATAATTCAAAACATATACTCCATATATTCATAGACAAATATTTATTTTAGTTTATTTAAAATACTTTACAAAAATATGATTTTTTCGTATGTGAAAGATTGCCATATTTTGCAAAGATCTATACTCTATATTGAAAATATTGAATGTGTAGAGACTTTGAAAAAGTATGAAGATTTCGCATGGTCAGTAAAATTGACAGAGTCCGTGTCAAGAGAGTTAATTTCATACTTTTCGGAGTGATGGTGACTAAAACATAGAAAGGAAAATATGTCATGTATGTCACACTAAGGGAACTCCAGGATATTTTTTAATATTGTCTTGTGAAATTAAGATCTTAAAAGTTATATACTATTCAAATATTGATTACTAGCTAAGATTTTAAGTTATACTAATTGAGCACAGATAGCCCATTGTGTAGCTTTGTGCTTAATTCCAAACAACAATTATACTAATTGATAGAATATAACCAAAAAGCAATTTAATAAAATTTTTAATGTAAGACACTAAAACCTTTTGTAATGCACAGTAAAGAGCACCCATAGTGATAGAATTAAGTACAAAATATGTCAACATATTTATGTTATTCTAAGTAAAATGCAGTGAAATAAAAATAATTGATAGAGATAAAAAACGTATCATAACAAAAAAATCATAGCATCATACAGGACAGAAAACAGATAAATATCAAGAGTGTAAAACCCCATGAAAGACACCTTCCCACACAGTCACCAAACTGAGGGTCCAAAACTTGAGAAAAAATAGTAGAAGGGGAATTATAAAGTATATGAATAAAGAGCTACTTTTAAGAGATTTATAAAGCCTCAATAATAAAAGAAGATGGGAGAAATAAAGAGTTTTAGAACAGAAATAGTCTATTATGATGCAAGTACTCAAGTACAATTGTAATAAGTTCACTACTAAATATATATAACATACATGTCTTGTTGACAGTATTATTTCAAACTGACAAGGAAAAGGTTTGAGTATTTGAGATATAAATCTATGTGATTAAAATCACGGTAAAGTTTTCTTTGAAAATGTACAAAAGATATGTAAACAGTGCAAATACAAAACAGTAGTCAGAAGTTGCAATAAAATAAACCACTGTTACCACACATCAGACCATTTACACTTAATGTAGAACAAGAAATACCATTTACAACATTTATTGTGAATGTGGCTTTCACTGGAAAAAAGGAAAAGAACAACAAAAATAGTAAGAAGATATGTAAGATTCATTAGTCCATAATGCCTGCTAAGAATAAAGTAAAATAATTAGAATAATAATAAAATAATGGGGTGTGAGTTAGACATAAAAAATATAAAAGAAACATTCTGAGTCTACCTAAATGATAACACACTCATTTAATCTGCCATAGAAAACAGTAAAACTTGGATACACTTCTTGAAATTATTCAGACAGTTTTATTTATTTATTTCCAAGTGGGATAAATTCCAAATGATAGCACATTCCTCTGTCAGGAAGTCTTGGGATTGAAACTTGGTCAATCTACAATATAAATATCTCTTCTTAGAACTTTCTTTAAGAAAGCAGACTATCAGCCAAAATATAGCTTTGAATTTGTAACTAGTGTCTAATAATTTAAAAGATATTGATAAGTAATTAATAATTACATTAATTCTCACTTTTTCCTTAAGACAGAATTTCCCACAGTCAGGGGCATGCAAAAAACCATATTTATTATAGAAAACGGCATGGATGACAAAAATTGGAGAATTACTACCTTAAGCCATTCACATTTGCATATGTATTCTTCATAAATTAAAAGGAGTTCAGGCTTTGTCTCTGCAGGCAGTCTTTCAGGCATTTTTGCAACATATTTAATCAAAGTATATTTTGGGGCTTTCCTTTAAATGCCTCTTAATATACTTCCAGAAATTTCATTTGGAAGTAACTTCTTATTTGTCAAGTTTTTATCTGTCAAATCCCAGATTTGCCCAATTGGGTTGAGATTGGGACTCTTTGGGAGCCATTGTATCATTGAATGACTCCAGCAGCTTCTTTCTTAGCTAAATAATTTCTACATAGGTTAGATAAGTGTGTGGGGTCATTATCTCCTTGGTAGTAGAATCCTTTACCAGTAACACGCAAATAACTGGGTATACCTTGATGGATCAATATCTGGTACATTATTCCATTTATTTTGCAAATATTTTCTGTTGCCTCAACAGAAAAACATCCTAGGACCATGCAGTACCTTTCCTTTGCTTCATGGTAGGAGCTACACATTAAGGTATTTTTCTTCCTTCTACCAGATGTACAACCTATGTTTTGAACCAGACAAACTTAGACTCATCTGTCCAAAACACCCATTTCCAATCATTAACAGTTAAGTCTTATACTTTTTAGCAAATTCCAGTTTCTTGACAATGCTTGGAGATCAAATTGCAGATTTTTAAACTGCTACACAACCAAATATTTCATTCTTGTTAACTGTTCTTGATACTGCAGATCTGAATGCTTTTCTGTCATTTGATACATGGTCATTTAACTCATGCTTGAGATCAGTGTCAGACTTTCTTCTGTCCCAAGGGCTGCATAAACTAAAGGTACTTAACATCAGTATCATTGAGTTTAGGTGTCCTACCTCTTTTTTTCCTATTTTAAAATTTACCTGTCTTGGTCTCATTGTCTAGAATGTACTTGACGGTGTTTGGAGAGCTTTTCAATTCTGCAGCAGTTTGTTAGAATGTCCAACCAGCCTCAAGTAAAGCTTTCATGCAAACTCTCTGCTCAACTGGCTATTTTTTGTTACAAGTATGTGGGAATTCTAAATTGTAATAAGTATTTTCATCATGGCTTATTCAATTGATGACAGGGATGTTTCAATTTACATCCTATTTCTGCCTCACTTTCCAGCATTTACCTTCCTTTTCCTCATGAGATTTCTAGAGACCTTTCCCCTTCTATCTTCCACTGTTGGCCATGTGTTGTCTTTTGATATGACACTACATATGTAGCTAATTTTTCTTTAGGTCTTTTTGGGCCATGACTCTATGTTCTTGCACACCCATCAACCAGTTTTATCCATACAGACCATTCTTATGACTCATTTTTATGAAATTTCAAGTTTCACACTATCCGTGTGCCCTTGTTGTATATGTTTTATATCCAACTTGGCTCTGTTTATTCCTTGCAATAGATGCAATACTCTCTGATGTGGCTATGAGTCCTTTTTTTTGATCTTATCATTTTCAGCTTTGTCCATCACAGTTTTCCATGGTAGTGCCATTCACTGTCATTCCAAGCAATCCATGACTTTTCCTGTGCCCTTCTTGAGACCTTTGGTCATATCAGTGTCTGTTTGAGGCATTTCTTGTCTTTTTGCCATAATAGGTGTCATATATGCTTGACACTGGTTTTACTGATGCCAGTTTGCCCATCACAGAATGGTATATACTTTTTAGGGCCCTATCCTAAGATGTTGCTTTTGTGCTGTCTGTTGTTTTTGAATGTTTGTCCCCTTACTTGTCATATTCATACTCTAGGGTTTGCACTTCCACATGTCCATAGACAGCTAGCTTCTTCTTGCCATTTCCTAATGGGAGTCAGTTGGATCTACTTATCATCTCCTTCTTGTAGCTGTGTTGGTGTAATGGTTGTTTGCTTCAGAGAGGTTTTGCCTTCATCCTAATACTTTGCACATATGGTTATTTTCATCAACACCCACCTCAGTTGGACTCTAGCTTCTCCTCTCAGACTCCTTTCTATGGAGCTTGCTGTTTGGACTGCCTAATCTACTTCTTTAATTCCTGCTGGTGAGGTTCTTTAGTTTCTGAGGTGTCGATTGCCTCTGATACCTGTTATACCCAATGGCAGATCTTATATGCATTTTCTTCAGTGGAACCTTGCACGGTATCCCTTGGATACTTCTATTCATTCTTCCATCTTGCTTGTCAGTCTTTGTTTTTGGATGAGACCCATATTTTGGCAGGAGTCCTGCTTCTTCCTCCACAGCCTGAGTTTACAGTTGCTTCTATTCAGAGTTGGGTTTCATGGGTTGATCACCAATGGTTTTGAGTCATTGGTCTACAGAGAAAATTTCTTTCCACATCAGTGTTCCCAAACTCCTCACTGTTTCATCAGGTTTTAAATCATTTGCTTTCTATTGCCAGCTGCCAGCAACTTATGATCTATGTTAATATTTTTACTGGGTGGCTTCTGTAATCACTCAGGGAGCACAAGTTCACATTCCCTGTATTTTTTTATACTGTGAATTCTTTTTTTGGACCCACACTTATTGAATTTCTATGATGGTGTGTCACATCACAGGTGCTTTCCCTTTCTTGGTCATTGGTCTTTGGTGTTCACATCAAAGTCCATTGGCTACCAAGGTGTCCATCACTCAAAGTATGGGACCATATTTTGATCCTTCCTGCTCTCACCACATCTCCATTTGCACTTCTGTGTCTGTGTTCCCTGTTTCATTTTTTTCCACATCCTGGTCTGCAATCATCATATGTCAGATAATTTTGCCCTCAACATTACCAAGTGCTTGTACCCCTTCTTCTCCCTTATCCAGATTATGCTTTTCTTTCTTCAACTACTGCAACTCATGATGTTCAGGTCTTTTTTCTCCAATCTTCATAACCTTAATTTCTCATTTTTGCCTTCCTCTTGATCCTCATTGATGCCTATGTCATGTCTGTGCCATCTGTTATTATATTGCTTTCTTGGCTTCCTTCTGGGATCCTCATTTCCATCAGATTGTCCCTTTGCAACCTTCCTCTTCCTGTGATTTTTACCTGGCTTGTATAACAACTTAGGTTTGACATTTTATATAGGTGGCTTCTTCCTCCTTGTCTCCTTCTTAGTGTGCTTTCTTTCACATTTCATCACATTAACTACATTGCCTTCTCTTCTCCCTTCCCCCTCATCTCCATCAGCCATTGGCAGAGATTCCGTTTTTGGGCATGTGACGGACTTTGCTCATGTACATCTTCCATTACCTACAACACATCTCTGTTTCTGCTTTCCTGGGATACTGATTACTGCCTTTAGTTTTTCCTCCAACTTTTGCACAGCTGTGACACTAAGTAACTTTTGCCAGTGCTTTACTTTCAGGAGCCCCTGCTTCAACTTCACTGGATCCTCCTCTGTGGCAAGTGGTGTCTGACAAGGTATTTTGTCTGTACTCTGAATGGGTACAACATAGATGGCTATAACCAGTGTTTCACAAGATCAGTCAAGTGCGAGTTCCTTGTGTAATAGTGTACCCATCCAGGACTGCACCATTTACTGACATTATGAGCAAAGCAGAATGGAAATACTTCTTATCCACACAATGCCCCAATTTGGATAAATTATTGTCTTTTGCTTTTAAAAATAGAGAATCTTAACAACCCACTGTACTGTCTTGGGTTCTGTAGACCCTTTGGATTTTCCAATGCACTTTCCCCCTTTCTTCAGTAGAATATGGAAGTCCTTATTTCTTACCAGTTCCAAACTGCTAAGGTGGTTGTCCACAAATACAACCTTCTATTGATTGAGTTTCACAAAGATGGCTGTAAACATTCAGTTCAGAATAGGGCAGTGGTGTTCTACCAAAGTATAGGGAGTTACAAGATCCTCTGGATGGATGATTTTGATAGAGTTGAAATGCCCAGTTGCAGTTAATCCCTGTGATTGGATGTTCTATCTCTACCCTTGAAAAGAAGTCCATACCAAGTGTTGAGGTTTTTGGAGGTCAAGTGAACAAATGATGTAAGTCCTCACATAGGTTTTGGGTAATCATTTTCTCCTCTCAGTTGCTCTTCTGTGTAGTGGGTCACAGTACATTTTTGTTTCTGCTTTTTACATAGATTTCCCCTTGTTATGAGGTGTTAATGACCTGGGTTGTTTCATGTTTATTTACAATCATGGGGTCAAGTGAATACAATGAAGTTCCTTCAAGTTCTTGCTGACATATTTGCAGGATCCCTTACATTAGGCCACTATGTGTATTCCTGGATTCTTCTGATAGGTTTCTTCTGGACTCTCGGACTTGAGGTGAAGACCATAAAGTTCTCATCCTGTCTTTGTGAGAATGTTAGTAAAATATTTTGGACAATTTTGTTTTTTGAACCATTGATGTTCTTTATTTTTTAAGTAACAAAATGTAGAAATATCTAAAATATGTCAATCTGTTGTAAATGTAAAGTAATTAACTTCACTATCCCCTCTGTGCAATAATCCTGAATGAAACTACACGACTTGATGAAAATAAACTTTTTATTGATTAAACTAATACAGTGTAAAAGCTAATGAACAGGAATTAACAATACTTTTAGTGATGCATACATATTAGTTAAGTATGCATTAGAACTTAGAAGAGGAAAATACTTTCATAATATTATCTTAATATGACCTGCCTTTGCATTTTCTTTGATTTTCCTCAAGCAATACACGTTTGTGGCAAAATAAAACACATCAGATGTGTTTCTTCTTAGGTTGTCTATTAGAGCAATTCACATGTAACTGACATTTTAAACTAGGCAACATGAGCTGTTTCTGTCATTAAATATTCCAGTTATTTATCAACAGTTCTGTTTTTTTTATAAATCTTAATATTTGAAATTATTCACAAAAATAGTTAAGAAAAAAAACTTGTTTTTCTTATGGTGCTAGTTGACATTTTATCATAAAATGCCAGAGATTTTCTGAGAGTATTGTCACATGCTTCAGGCAGCTGCCTACTTACGTATAAATGCAGCCTTGTCCATTATTCAGTCTGGTGGTATCTCGTATTACACTGTAGGAGCATTTCTCCATTTTCATTGATCAGGGTAACACCCAGATTCATGTATTTAATATCCACTGCAATTAAACATTATATACAACTATGTAATTGTTTTATAAAATTTTATTGACAATTTGGTAGTTAAAATTATAAATTTTGATTGGTATAACTTCTGATACTTTTATGACAATAATGCTATTGAAAATATATATCAACACGTTACTTTACTTTTTAATTATTTTTTTCAGGTTGCTGATATGTTGGAATATTTTACTGACTATATTAACAAGGACAGTGGAATTGGTCGGGTGGCTCATGCTCACCTTGTTTGGGCTGACTATGAAGAAAAGGGAATTTTTTCTAAGAAATGTTTATCGAAGGCAAAAGATCATGCACAAAATATAGATTTTGCTAAAAGTGGTATTTTTCAACCATCAGATCCTAGTTCTTTTCCTTTGCAATATCCAGACTTTATGGACAAACTTGATCACAAGAATTCTTATCTTTCAAAGCGAGCATTAGGATACCTGTATCGAAATTGCAAACGAGTACAGATTGCCACTGATACAGTAAACGAAAAACTTGAATGTGATCCTGACTCTTATCTTATATATCCAGGTTGGGAAGAATACTTGGAATCTGCTAAAGAAGCATTGGAAAAATATTCTTACAACCTTAGAACTGTTGTGAAAATGTTTGGTGTAAAAAGTGAAGGAGAACTTGTTTCTATGAGTATAACTTCTCTCTCAAAACATTTAGCAGAAAGAAATGATCTAAAAAATGTAGCTGTTGTGCTGGAAAATCAGATTAAGCATGTGTTTAAATCTTTAAATAAAGAATTCTATAGAGAATTTTGTGATGATTCTAAAGTCAAAACATCTGATAACTGTCTGCTACTTGAAAGAGAAGACAAAATCCTAAGAAAAGCTTCTGCATGGTACATGGTAACTTTTGAACAAAACAAGAATAACATTGATAAAACCATTTTTTGTGGATTACCATGGGTTGTAGCAGATTTATTAGTTGAAATTAGAAAAAAACAAACTGCCAAGGAAACCAAAATATCAGACAAACAACAACTTATTGATAAAATTAATAACATTTGTTTGTTAGAAGGTATAACTGAAACTCTAAGTTATCCAGAACCAAACCTATTTCAGCAAGCAACTAAGGCCTTGAAATTACTTCAGAGGTGGGTTCATTACCACAGCAAATTGTTTTCCATTTCAAACTTTAACACTGATGTTCAAAGTTATATTTACAGAGTGTTCGATAAAGTTATGGAAGAAAGTTGGTCCTATCTAAATGATGTCTCAGCAGGAGGTCTGGTTTTATGGTTTCTGGAACTAATGGCAAATGATGGAGTGAAGTCAAATAATGCCAGGATTGAGGAAAGTGTTATCTATATTGAGCAAGAGATTGGTCTTATAGCACTGATCACATTATGTAAGTTGGTGCATGGAAAATATGATAATGTGTGTTTTAAGGACTTTGATAACCAAAACACATGTGATGTGTTACACGTACAAGATGAGTGGGAAATAATTCACCTTTCACTTGTTAATGAACGGTTTTCAAGTCCTTTTATGAAAAAGGAAGATGAGGTGAAACATTATATCCAGAAAAATACAGGAATCTCCAAGATTGATATGAGAGCTAAGCACGAGCATGATGACAAATGGCATCTCTTGTTGACTGTTCGAGGTTGCAGGTGGAGTTTAGAAAGAGTGAAAGAGTTGGTTGTCAGAAAAAGTTTTGAAAAAGCAATTAAAACTGGATCATTTGAAAGCCAGTAAGATGCACAGATGTGTACAAAATAAATATGTTTTGTGTGTAACTTTGTAAAATATTCCACATGGTGAACCTTCTGAACTTTGGTGGAACAGATTTTATAAAACTGATTTCTTTTATCTAATATAATTTGCCCATTTATTTGAAGGTACCATCTTTGTTCTTAGAAACAGACCTAATGCAATTCTTATTTCTAGTTTGAATAGAAACATTAATCCAGCAATAGCTTTGTTATAAATAAAGTATTTTACCCTATTTTGTGCAATGAATTATATTGCTACAACCAAATATACAAAATAGTGCTGTCTAAAGATAGTATTTCATATATGCATATATTTTAGTTTTATGTTATAAAAAAGCTTTTATCGCCAATGTTAAAAGTTGTGTACTAATAACTTTCCACCATTCAAAGATTATTTCAAGACTGAATCAAATATTTGTTGTAATCAGAGGTTGTAGTCTTGTTTTGTAGTATTTGTACATTTCACTTCATTTCCTTTTTAATATTACAAAACGTGTTAAGGGCAAATATTTCATTATAATGAATTCAAAAAACAAAGTAATGTTAAAATTTGTGTTTGATTATTCCAGTATGATTCAATTCTCATTATATTTATTAACATACACTTAGCTATTTTATTTACATATTGGTCTTGTTTGATAAGAGAAGTTGATCATTTTAATAAAACAAAAATTAATGTTGTTTCACAAATAGAAATGACATCATAAAACATGATCTGTTTGGGTTTTGCACATAATACCTATAGTAGTAAGATACAATCTCAAAAAAAGCCTTGCATCATTATCTCATCTTTAAACATGTTCTAAGTGCAGTATGTAAGTCCTGGAAATATGGTGTATTTCTTCTTGGATTAAGTAATATATTGCCATTTAGTCTTTATGTCTATTTAGAGCACATCAGTGCTTTATCAACAAGGAACTTGGGCCATGAGGAAGCTATAAGAATGGGGGGATATCTGACCAGCCAAAGGTTATCCAAAACAGCTGGTAATCCACTCATGAATAATTTTGTTTTTCCATATATAATATTTTTATTTATTTATAACAATGGTTAAAATATTTTATTCATAATATTTTACAAAAATGGCTCATCACGTTTGCAGAAATTCTTGTTTGTGCAACTCCAAAATAGCTAACATACTGAACATTCTATAGACTTATACTAAGAGCTTGACATAAGATGCAGGACAGAATGTTATTGCATTGTCTTTGTTGAGCTAGAGCTTTCTCAATAATAATCCTCAAATTGTGTGTTAAAAGCCTAATATATTTTAATGGATTTGACAAGTTGTGAAAACAAAAGTTACTGACTTATTCTGCTTAGATTGACATAGATTAGGAAATGAAGTTTGAATAATAGGTAATTGGTTTGTAGATTAAAAAACTAAAATTAAAAGTGTAGAATTTAAAAATATTACAAAGTTATATATCAAAAATTAACGTCAGTGAATTTTCAAGAAAAATATTTTATGGAAGTTGTTGAAAATGTAATAACAGTAAAATGCTCTGCTCTAGAAACAACCATTTCAAGTGACATTTTAAACTTATAATCGAGTCCAAGTTTCAATTAAAATCTTGAACAATTATGACATGTTTTGAGAGCTTTATGTACTATACAAGAGACAAGAATGTTTGAACTGAATGCCATTTAATTAATATTAATATATGGTGTGTAGTGGTCATTTGTCATTTTATATATTCACTGAGTGGAGTTTCCCCTGCATTCGTGGTGCACATTGAAGTTCTGTGCTCCTTCATATAAATCTCTCTGAGCACAAAGGTGCAACTCTACAGCCTTATTTGATAACTTATTTGCAATATTTTTGGCTTTAGATAAGGTTACCCAAAAGATCCATCTTAGTCTAATCAAGACTGGAAAGAATCTTTTCAGTTTGCTAGCTTGTCAGCCAGATGCTAGTTTCATGTATAGTTCATTGTACATGTTCGATAATAGATCACTGTGTTCATATAAGGGTTTGAAAGAGTTCCTTCCCTAGGTTATTGATGTTTCCATACATTGAGTTCAAGCATCATAAAGAAAGCAAGTAAACTGCTCTATGGCATTGAACCTAAGTTGATTTACACTCAGTTGTTTAAAGAGGTGATGCAAAGGGCATTTAAAACCCTCAGCAGCCGAGAGAAGTGCCTTTCATGCTTCTCATGATAACTTTTTTTTCCCCTAACATTGAACTGTGATACATAGAAGAAATGGAGTTCACTAAACTTTTCTTTGCCAAATTTAAGGCAATTGTGTAGAAGGTGGTGATATGAAATTTATCACTGGCATTCAGATCTACTTTTTTGCACCTTAGTCATGGAGTACCTTCTTTCTGACACGTTTGCAAGTTTGAGCTGCATAGTAATCAACATCTGGTAGTATTTCCTTTGCAACTGCTTCAAATACTTCAATGTCATCTCTTAAAGTCAGTAGCTGGTCGGTTAATGACCCATGCAGATCTGCACAGGTTTTTAAGTTTACATCTTCATTTTGCACATCCTAACTTGCTTTATGAAACTTTTAAAAAATTTCACTCCACATTATCAACAAAACAAATTCTAGCTCTTGCATTTTATTTGCAGTATTTTCCTCTTTTCTTCTAGCATCTCCCTTTCATGACTGGTCTTGAACTAGACATTCTAAAGCTTCCAAAATATTAAGGAAAGATTTCAAAATTGCCATAACATGTGCCTCCCATCTGGTATCAGAGAGGGATTTGAACACACTTTATTTTTTGTGACAAGCTTTAAGAATTTTCACTAGCTTGTTGAGGCTGGGAAAAAATATATAGAGCAAATGCACTGTAGAGAAAAATTAACTGCCACTTGACAGCAGTCAACAGAACTTTGACTTACCAGATTTAGTAAGTCAGCTGCACAGGGCACATATTTGACAAAACTAATTTTCTTCTAAAATCTTTTGTAGCATCCCCTTATGATGTCCAGACTTGTTTACAGCATTGTCATCAGACTGACTTCTACATTTTGAAAAATTAAGTTTGCAAACTTCATGTAAGTAGTGCAATATCTAGTTTGTCACTTCCTTACTGGTATGGCTTTCCAGTTCCAGAAAGGTAAAAAGCATTCAGTACGCTGCCCATCTTTTAAGTATCGAAATACAACACTTAACTGGTCTATATGTGATAGATCTGGCATCAAGTCAGCTGACAAGCTAAAATAACCAGAAGAATTTACTTCATCAACGATGAACACACGAGCCTTCTAAGCAATTAGTTCAATGAGTTTTTCACAGGTGGTTTTAGACAAGTAAGAAGGAATTCCTTTTTCAGAATTTCCATATTTTGAAATGTGCTCTGCTAGAAATGGATCAAACTGACTTCTGAGCTCAAACAGCCCTAAAAAATTCCATTTTGTGGTGAATCAATTTTTAATCTGTTCCTCAAAAAGCCAGGCCACGTTCTGCTAACATACGATTACCAGCTATTACATGCTCCAAGACATTCCCAGTAATTGCACTCTTTTTTAATTTGTTTTTCCAACTCTTCTTGCAAGCCTAAACCTCATTGACAAGTTAAGTATGTTAGCATAGAGTCTCAGAAGTAGCGCTTCTTTCATGATGATCAATTACAATAGTATTTCGCCAGTCACTGAACTCTTTCAACAAAATGTGAGGAAAATTTAGGGACAAAGAGTTTACAAACAAAGTAGTAAACTGCCCCTTTTGATGATGAATAAGATAACCACTCTCTCTTGTATTGCTCACCATTGCCTTTTACCCCAAAGAAAAGTTTTTGCAAGAAGTATCTCACTGGTTTGCCACTATTGAAAGTCTAGCAAGATTTGCCAAATGGCCCATTGTGATTTTGACAGTCAGTGGGTCCACAAACCATCCAATAAGCCACTTCACCAGCAGAAAAATCAAGCCACAACCTTGGATCTTTTGCTTTAGTTTCTTCATCTTTTGTAGACTGAAGCATTTTACCATAGTCCAGTAGATTTTCATTTTCAGCAATTATTTCAACTTCACACTATCTTGTAGAGCAACTTGCATCTACAGTAACGCCAGAGATATCAAAGAATTTACAGGCAAAGTGAAATCAGTTGAACTAGCCTGTGACACCTAAATGTCATTTAACATTCTGACCTTGAAGTGGACAAGTTGTATTTTTAGGTGTGGAGCTTGGTCCAACTTTAATCTTGTCAGAATCAAGTGCAGTACAAGTGACATCTGATGGCAGAGATGGGTTTCGATTTTGAAGATCATGTTGTGTCAGTTGAGTGAAAAAAATTAGTCAACTTTCCAGTCTTGGCCACTAAATCCAAAGCCTTTTGTTGGTTCTTTTTTGTAAAATTTTTCTTTTGTGCACCACTTAATTGGGCATGTTTCATCTTGCAGTCTGAAAAACATAGAAACAAAATAAAAAAAACGCAAAAGAATGTGGATCTTATGTAGTTATAATGATTATAAAAACGTTGGTAAGACAATCAAACTTACTAAACTCTAGGTCTACATTTGGACAAAGATTGTGATAAAGTTATCCTAGGACCTAGGTCCATCAGTACGTAAACATGAATCAAAAGATACCTTTATTGATTTGCTGCATTCTGATTAGTTGAAAACCATTCGAGACTTGCTTCAATCCGTTTAAGAATAATTAGTTTTCAGTCATTGCAAAAATTTAATTAAGGCTGTTGCTATGGTAGCTGTGTGCAAGAAGCAATGTCAATGGAGAAAAGCAAATCAATTGAGCCAAAAAGTATTCCAAAACAATTTGTAATCGATAACACATACTGTAGCAGCCTATATACGCAGCGATCACTCTGTACTGGTACACATGCATAACATATAATCCACTGTAAACTGTACTGCACATTGAACTACTAAATAGTGGGTTAGGCCTAGGCTAGAGTACCTTAATTATAATCAAATATCTGAAGAATGAATTGTAACCTCAACTTTAAGCTCAGTTTTGGCCGACAAACTATACATCAACAAAATAGGCATATGTTATATGCATGCCTGGATGCGAGGGCAAATTCAAAACGATGGTCTTAAATCAGGAATAGCCAACTTCTTTATTCCAGGCTGCAGTAACGTTTCTAGTGTACTTACACTAAGCTAGTTACTGTGTTTAGGCTTAACGTTATTGTCACTCAGTTGTCGGATAACTATTTTAACGTTAGTCCTAATGCCAGTACGTTGCAACTGAAGCCACTAACGTTAAGAGTAGTACTGAGTACTAACCTTGCTCACATGAAATTGTTCAATTAATGCATTTTTTCAGACAATCCTAAATTGATTTTGTTTATTTGTCAGTTCTTTACAGTATCTTTGTATGATCATGGTGCCCCAATACTGCACTAGTAGTAAAGCGTATACTTAACAACGTTAAAAAGCTGTCGTACGTGTCGAAGTCTTATGCAATTTAACCTGAGAGGTCGAATTATCGCCTTTAGATTGCTTCGAACAGTTAGTTGTTTTCCCAGATTTCAGAAATGTAATAGATCACATATTGATCTAAATATATAGTAGCAAAATAGTTGTATTATACCCGATAGTTTGTCGTCGTTGTCTCTGTGTTTCTGTCACGGATAATTCATTCGTCTAATAAAAAATATCATCAGAGGGACGGATCCGGGGTATTATAACATCGGAATAGGATTAAGGAAGAAGTAAGAAGAATATAATTATGATCTCCATTTTTGGGTCTCAAACTGGCCTGTTTGACAAAATTTTGTTGGCTATTTAAGAATGGGGATAAATATAAGGGTGCCCGGTCTTAAATGTGATTTGAGTAAGTCTCAGCTTCAGATCTATTTACATTATTACATAATCACAAGGGAATACCTACATGCCAAAATACTCTTGTAGGTTACATATAATCTATGAACGGTGGTATTATTAAAGTTGCATTCCTTTCAAAGGTTTTTTTGTTGGTATGATAAATTTAAAAACGTGTACTCACACACAAAGGAGTTTCTTTTTTAACAGCAAGTTTTTTTAAGCCAAAAGAAGTTACGGCTCAGAAAAGTTTCAGTGAGAAACACTTATAAAATATTACAAAACACATGTGAATAATGCAATACTAACGCAAATAAAACTAAAACGAACAACACAATAACCCAAATATAACGATCGAAAACATAAAACTAGACGCGTCTCTGTACACAACTGTCAACATTGCCCGTCATGGACAGGTGGGTAAAGGCATTCGACTCGTAATCTGAGGGTCGCAAATTCGAATCCTGCTCGCACCAAACATGCTCGCCATTTCAGCTGTGGGCCATTATAATGTTATGGTTAACTATTCTTTGGTAAAAGAGTAGCCCAAGAGTTGGCGGAGGGTTGTGATGACCAGCTACCTTCCCTCTAGTCTTACACTGCTAAATTAGGGACGACTAGCGCAGATGGACCTCGAGTAGCTTTGCACGAAATACAAAAACTGTCACCATTTAGTTTGACTTATGTTTCTGTGGTATTATACTATTATTTTTCTGTAGATGTGACTGAATAAAGCAGTAAAAGGTAAAACAAAACAGTTCCACTGTCTAGTATCTTATAAATAGGCACAGCAGAAGGAATGATTGAGAAAAATATTTCATCATCAAGATTAGACATCACAACATACGATCATTTTTTACTTGAACTTTCCTCAATTTTTTTGTACTGCTCTTTACAGTAACGTTTCGCAAATCAATGACTTCTCACTTCAAAAGCATAGTTTAGTAGTTTCTCGACATTTAAGTCACTCATCGGACACGGCAGATTAGGACAATTACAAAAAAAAGATTTAAGTTGAGTGTGGCAGTAAAAAGAATTAAGGGCATTATAGCTGGGGACAAAACTCTGTGATGCTGTAAGCACTTATTTATTTTACTTAATAGTTAATTCAGGGCTGACATGATTTGTTTTGGAAATTCGCACGAAGCTACTCGAGGGCTATCTGTGCTAGCCGTCCCTAATTTTGCAGTGTAAGACTAGAGGGAAGGCAGCTAGTCATCACCACCCACCGCCAACTCTTGGGCTACTCTTTTACCAACGAATAGTGGGATTGACCGTCACATTATACACCCCCACTGCTGGGAGGGCGAGCATGTTTAGCGCGACGCTGGCGCGAACCCACGACCCTCGGATTACGAGTGCACGCCTTAACGCCATCGGCCATGCCAGGCCTGGGCTGACCTGAAATGAGATGCTCACAACAGTACAGAGAGAAAAAAACAATTTCCGGAAAAATAGATGGCCCCAAATGCTGTCACTAAACACACTACCGGTCCGGCCTGGCTAGCTGGTTAAGGAACTCAACTCGTAATCCGAGGGTCGCGAGATCGAATTCCCGTCACCCCAAACATGATCACTTTTTCAGCCGTGGTGGCGTTATAATATTACGGTAAACCCCACTATTTGTTGGTAAAAAGGTAGCATAAGAGTTAGCGGTGACGACTATCTTCCTTCTACTCTTACACTGTTAAGTTAGGAGGGCGAGAGAAGGTAATGAGTCATCCCCACCCACCGCCAATTTTTAAGAGTAATCTTTTACTAACGAATCGGCGGATTAACCGTTATATTACAAGCCCGCACGACTAAAAGGGCCAACGTATTTCGTGTGACGGGGATTCTAACCCGTGACCCTCAGATTACAAGTCGAGCTCCTTAACCACCTGGCCATGCTGGATTTTATGAGTTTTCTATTGACCTAATATTGTAACTGGAAATAATAAAATTTATAAACTATGTAAATGTTTGATGAATTTTATATATTTACTTAATTGCTTTTAATAATTAAAATTTTCAATTAATTTATTTCCACGGAGATTTATATCACTCAATTTCATCACAAGTATTATGAAATCACATGTAATGAGTTAGGTAATCTAAATATTTTATTAGAAATTTAAAACATGGCATTAGTATCATTGAGCACGTGGCTTTTCTCTCTCAACGAAGGTTTTGAAATGCAACGGATTGTGGGATTACAATGTTGAGATGACGAAAATGGCTGACAAAGATGAAAATGAACCAACAATCGCTCAGGATTTGGTTGTTACAAAATACAAAATGGCAGGAGATATGGTGAACCGTAAGTTTGTGTTTAATTTCATGTATTATTACTGTTGTTGTTGTTTTCAAAGTTATATGTTGTATTCTCATTTTGTTATTAAAGTAGTTAAAATGATAGTATTGATACGATATCCTACACTATAGTCTACAATACTCAATATGGTCTATAACTGCAGTCGATGTTATTGCTACAGGTCTTTCAGCACTTATACTAATACTACTGTTACCACTTTTGTTTGTAGGTAGTACTAATAATAATATTAGTAGTATTAACTTGTTGAAATACCCTTTATCTAAACGGAAGTTGTGTGAATTCGTAATTAATGAAAAGTTATCTTAAAATGTTAAAAGATGTTTCCCTTAAGCATAATTGTAAAAGAGCAAAACGCCTATATGGTCTCAACAAACCTATGTACAGAATTTAGTGAATATCTATCAACAGGAGCATAGTTGTGGTAAAATTGCAAAATTAAAGACTGAAAATTTGTATGTATCTCCCTATGGACTTCGTGAACTTCCTTATAAATTTTGTTGAAGATCCTGTAAAATAATTACATATATGTACAACAAAGGATACTATTATATTTATATAGATGTTATATTGTTGCTGTTAGTTTTAGTGTTACTGCTACTACCAGTTGGAAAAAGTAAGCTTAAGCTAAAGATGTAAAGTATTCCAGTTTTAAGAGTTTTGAACTTTCTAACATGTAAAGTTATATCATTAATGGAAAAAAAAAGTGTAATTTTTGTTATTCCACTCTGTGGCTCAGTGGTTAGCATGAGCCAGAGTGGAAGTCTTAATATTTACAATACTAAACCTTGGGTTTCAATCCCTGAATTGTGAGTAACTTTATACATAAAGGATTTTTCTTTTAATCAGTAATGTAATACAATGTACTTATAATATTATACTTCATATGAAATAACAAGTTTTTGTAAATATTTATTTTAAAATACAGGTTAAAATAAGTACACATGATTGTTTTTTCCCATTAAAATAATTAAACTAGATGTATTTGATTCCCTACCCAAATTTTGGTAATAGTATAACATAATGTAACCTATGTACACTCTGTAAACTCTTTACTTTTCTGGAATTCACTGATTTCTCTCTCAAACTCCTGTGGAGTGCTGGCTTCCATTACTTCCAATGAAAGCTCTTTACATGAAGTCAGTCACTAATTATAACCAATATTTTAATTGAAGTATAGCCTGCCTTTTCTGAATCCTGAACTTGTGTTCTCTTGTTCTGATATTATTATAGTACAAAGGAATCAAGAGGCCTTCATCTTATGAACCTCCTAGGTAATTAGATATACTCTTTTCTCAAGAGAAAATATACTGAGATGATCTTAACATTTCCTTATAAGATAATCATTCTTTACTCTGAATCATCCTGCTACTAGTAGGCTTTCTATGAACTCTTTCAGGGTACCCTGAATTATGTGTTGTAGATCCATGTTTTTCTAGTACACTTGGCTTCCATTAAAGTTATATTTGAATTAGATAAAAAAAATTATTAAATAATCCCATCTCTAATGTGTACAATGATGATTGTTAATCTGAAACACAAGTTTTTTGCTTTGGTTAGTCTTCATCTGTATGTCAAAGTAGATGATATACATAAATGCATCACGTGAGACATGAATTTTATGCTATATTAAGTACACAGTCTGTTTCATTCTACTTGATGTCATTTAACCTGATAAAGCTTCTGTGCTTGTGCATTGATACATTTTTTCTAGATTTTTGATCTGATAAAGTTATTCCTGAAATAAATTTTTTGAACCATTATGGAATAACTACTTACAAATCGAAAATAAGTATGAGATAACTGTAGATGAGGTACATATGATAACAAAGTAAAGGTTAATGTAATTATAATGTTATTGGGCTACTGTTAATGTCATGATACTGGTAGTACAAGTAATTAGCATGCTACTGCTGTAACATTGTTGCATATAGCATTTACTAAACCATTATTGTTTATATATATATATATAATTAATTAATGACATAATTAAAACAAATAAAATTTAGTGAGTAATGATATATATATATAATTAATATTTAGTGTATAATGTCATTACTCACTAAATTTTATTTGTTTTAATTATGTCTACTTCCAGTGAAATTGTAGAGAAACATGATGAACTACATTTGATAATATAATTTAGATTAGTACACTGTGTATCAGAATAAAGTAAAACATGTTATACAACCATGATATTATTTGCAAAGCTTCTGAATTAATATTTATGCAACATTCATCAAATGTTTGTTGTTTATATATCAATTAGAATAAGTTGTGATCCAGTGCAGATGATTTTTGTACAAATGACAGTATGCCATTCAGTGCCAAATATTGTCCATCAAATTATGCAGTTTTATATTTTAAGGTGACTTGTATTTCCTGTCATTTTCCAATCAGTGAACACAGCACAGATAGTCAATAGTGCAGTTCTAAGCCTTACAATGAAAAAGTAAACAGTTTGAATACTGAATGTGATGGACTACTGTTTAAAACAGCAACAAACACTTCAGTTTTCTTTCCATTCTGCACATGTTCCATCAACCTTTAAATTTGATATCAAACATTAAAAATGATACTCCGAGGTATAAAGTATATTTTTAGCGAGTGAAGGGCTTGATATCAAAACCTCCAAGATACTAAAACTTGTTTGTCTCTCGTCGGATCCTAGGAGTATTCCTACTATGAACTCGAATAACGTTCTGGAAGAGTGATCATTAAAAGACCCCACTTCATAACCCACTTCTACCTTTAAACCTGATTATTTGAGCCACACAAGTGACCAATAAAGACAAATGCTTTCTGACCACACTCACGTTGACCACTGACTGACCAGTTCCTAATGTCCTCAAGTTCGTACAAAATGGGCTTTATCACATCTGTTTCAGAAAGTACTCCACCTGATGCTGTGATTTTGACTGTCCAGACATCAAAACCCATTCACGGGTACATACACGGTCTGTAAAGAATTTTTCTGGTGGACGGAAGCCAAATGTGTTGAGAATTTATATTTTTTTAATAAAAAAGTATTTTTTGAGATAAAGCAATTTTCTGCAGAACTGCAATTTTTCCTTTAGTATATTGTGAAAATGAGAATACGTTATTCTTTATCCCATATTTCTCTGGACCCCCTAATTGATCCAGGGACTGTAGCCACCATTGACTCTCTTTTCTCTTGTCCGACCTGAACACAGTTTCTAAAAATTAATTATAACACTATATAACACAAGTTTTGTTCTTGGATGGTGTGTTTAATTGCTTATGTTGTAAAAGTACAGAAAATGGCCATTATTCTGTTTAAACTTTGCTTTTGTTACCTGAATAATGAAATTTAGAAATTAACCTATTTTCTATATAGAAACGGGTAAATTTACACATTGTCATTTACATAGGTGTGAATAAAACAACATATGAATCAAGATTTACATGTATTTGTACTAAAGTTATCCAAAAATGAACAAAAATGTTTGGAAGTGAGTAGTTTTTCGACCGTAATGTAAATCAGTTTTACGTATCAGCCTCCAAATATAGTCTCCCATCATGTTTTCATTACATGCTCCTTTGTAGCAGCATTCAAAGTCCAGTATATCTTGGTAGAAACGCTCATCTTGCTTCTCTGAGTATGTTCCCATGTTCTTGAATTTATCAAGATGAACGTCAAGGATATGGACTTTTAGGGACAGTCTGCAGCTCATTTTACCATAGTTGTTCACAAGAGCCTCAACCAGTTCCATATAATTTTTAGTTTTGTGATTGCCCAAGAAACCTCAAACCACTGTGACAAAGGTGCCCCAAGCTTTTTTTTCTTTCTACTGAGCTTCTTGCGAAATTCTGTGCATTCCAGGATCTTCTTTATTTGCAGTCCAATGAAGATATCAGCTTTGACCTTTACCTTAGAGAGCTTAGGGGAGAAGTCTTGAAGGTACTTGAAGGCTCAGACTCCTTATGAAGAGCCGTGACAAATTGTTTCATAAGACCTAATTTTATGTGCAATGGTGGAACAACACCTTTTGGAGGTCTACTAGTGACTCACACTTGACAATGTGCCTTTCCAGCAGCTTGGTCTGTTGTGGCCAGTGCTTTCTGTTGTAGTGCACTGTGGTGTGTCTGCTTTCCCAAAGGCAAAGATAACAGGAAAATGTGGTAAAGCCTCCTTGGAGACCCATCAAGAATTCCACCATTTTGAAGTCTCCAATAACCTCCCAGCCATTACTTATTATACTTCAAGGCTTATAGCTGGGTTTTGATGCTGTTGTATTCCTCTTTGATGGATGCACAGATGGATACTTATTTCCTTTATCCTGGAACAGCACAACTTTGAGGCTTCTGGATGAGCTATTAATGAAGAGGTGCCACTTGTTAGGGTTACAGGCAATTCCAGTTGCCTCACATAGACCTGATACATTGTGGCAGAAGCAGAGCCCATCTTGACGAGTGAAGAAGCTTGAAAATGTCAGTGACGCTTCTTTTGACTTGCGACCTGCACTTGAAGATTCTTGTAAGCTCTACAACATTCTGGAGAGTTCTTGAAAATTCTTTATCAGTTACACAGCACTGAATCTACCTGAAATGTTCTGGAAAAATGAGTAAGTTTGAAAATTTCATTACCCAGGTCACAAAAGCAAAGTTTGACGAGAAAAATAGGTCTTTTCCATTTACTTTAGGCATAAGCAACTGGAAAATAACACTTTCTGCCCAGGAACAAGAAAAAGTGAATTTTATTACAAAGTGTAAGTAAATGAATGATAAGAGCTGACTTTAAGTTTTTAAAAATTAATTTAATTAAGAGATGAATGTTGTCCTAAAACATGATGTTATGTTAACCTAGGCATTACTTATCTTACAAGAATGTTAAGTGTAATACTGTAAAAAGATTAAAGTAGTATACTGTTCTAACCTATTACACTTAAATGAACAGTTAAGGGTACTATAAGGTGTGTTATGGCATAACTATAAATTACTGAATCATGATTCTCAAGATATACAATACAGGCAGGAAATACATCATATTTTGCAAAGTGTTAGAAACAGAGAACAACAGGATATATTTCACTTTTGTGATATTCTGAAGAAATGGGTTTGTTTTCACATTCTATTTGATACATTAATCAGTTGTGTAAATATTGTAGTGTGTAATGCCAAAATGAAGAACCAGTGGCACCAGGATTCTGGATTAGAACTGTGGGTTCTTTGTTATGCTCCATTTAATACATTATTACAGTTAATTGTAAATTCATATTGACTAAGGAGCTAATTTCAGCAGCCAGTTATTCTTTGTATTGTGTAAAGCGTTGCATTCAACACTGCATGCAATATCGTTCAGATGTACAGTTCACTGTTTCATTTAGATTGTTTTTTGTTGTTGTTATTTTTCAAAATGAATAAGAGAGATTTGTTAATTCCAATGACATTGACAGGAGTGAGCACATACTATATGTAATGAAACTAAAAGCTACAATGATAAACTGTAGAGAAAAACCAAACAAACACACTGATAAGTTGAAACCACATGTTACTAATGGGTTTACATATGTACTAGTTTGATTATAAGTGAGGAGTAAAAGATCCAGAATACGTAACAGGTGCAATGTATTGTGATAATCCCAACTCATCTGATGATGGTGAATGTTCCTCTAAAGCTGACATGGCTACCGAAGAAAAAATTGGACACAAAAGTGTCAGTGAAAGAGAGACAAGACAGGTTTTGATAACTGGCTCAGACATCGATAATTTTATCCTTATCATTATGGTTAGAACTAGCTGTTGGAAAGTTTATATTGATATGTCTTCAGGTGATCATGTTTCTTGATTGGGACAGTTAGTTGATTTGAAAAAAATAAGTGTCAAGCAGTGATGCTAATGCATCATTAGTGATTACTGAGTAGAAAATAGACAATATTCTTGTTTCTCAGAAGGCTGGTATGGACATTAACGCATTTATTGATAAGGAGAGAACAACGTTTTAACCTAGGAAGGTCGAAATGTTGTTCTCTCCTTATCAATTAAAGTGTTAATATCCATACCAGCCATTCTGAGATACATTTTTATTTCAAGTGGATTTATCATCATGAAGAATGTCTTTTTCCATTTACTTTAGGTAAAAGCAATTTGGAAATAACTTTCTATCCAGGAACAAGTAAAGTAAAAATTTTGTTACATAGTGTAATCTAGTAACAGTGTATGTACAGAGAATGAGTATCTTATTCATAGTATTTCATGAAAACAGTATTTTCAGCTGCTTTAAGTATTGCTTAATAAGCATTTTGATTTCTGTTTATTTTAAAATTGCTTTCAAATTTTCTTCGTGATAAATCCTTAAAGATTGAAACATGCAAAAAGACATCTGATTCTCAAAAACATGTAAACCAATTTGGTCAACTGTATGACCCTGCAAGTTATTAGTTGTGATGGAAAAGGCAGTGAATTCTATTATGAATTTCAGGATATTGTCTTTGGGCTGTCTTGGTTTTGGCTTTGTTAGTTTTCTGAGCCGAAGAAGTGCACTTTAATCTGGGAAATTCTCAAATCTGAAATGAGCAATGGGTAAACCATATCTGTTATGAAATTATAGTTAAGGGTGTCGACTGAAGAAAATTAGATAATATTGTATCGGTATATATCTCCTTGCTAACCAATCAAACGTAATGGGGAATTTCAGTTAATGATTTGTTTGTTTGTTTAAAGTTCAGCACAAAGCTACACATTGGGCTATGTGTGCTCTGCTACAATGAGTATTGAAAACCGGTTTCTGGTGTTATAAATCTGCAAACTGGGAAGCCCAGCTAATAATTATGGTTTTTACGCACCAACAATACAAAATGTGGAGTACCTATCTGTCTTTAAGTTGGGGGCTCAGCCCCATATCACATGGTCTTAATGGGGGCCCATTGATAATTTTATTCTAAGAAAAATTACATGGGTTGTGAGGCTCACACAACTTTAAATTTGCCACTGGCTCACTTGTACTTTAAGCTATCCCAAATCTACTTACATGACCATAGTAGCACATTGTCAGCTATATATACGTGACTGGAAGAATTTTAGAAACACAAATGTGCTTGTGACAACAGAAAGTGCCATTGTTTCATGCATGTTGCATATTTATTGGAACTGCAATGGCAGAGATATGGGTGTGACAGATGTATGACTTTCCACTTTATATAGTAGAATGTATATACATTAAACTTTGCTCTCTCTCTACATTACCTCATAATCCGAGGATCATGAGTTCAAATTCTTATCACACCTAACATGCTTACCATTTCAGCCATTGGGGCATTATATGTTTTGGTCAGTCCCATTATTCGTTGGTAAAAGAGTAGCCTAAGAATTGGGAGTGATGACTAGCTGCCTTCCCCCCCATTCTTACTCTGCTAAATTTGGAACAGTGCAAATAACTTATGTTGCTTTGTGAGAAATTCCAAACAAACCAAACCTCTGCATCACTAACTACCTGGAATTGGCGAGAGGTGTGATTGACAACAGACACTTTTTAACAGGCTGAGACAATAATATTGTTTATTGTTAGGCGGGAAAGGGGCTGAAAAGTATGGTCGACCCATTTTCAACAAACCAAGCCAGTCATGGTGAAGACATAATGGTGTTTTTTTTACTTTTTGTTTTTGCTAATAACAGGTTTATCTTGCTGTTTTCTATAATTTGTTAAATTCTGTGAAGCTGAAACACCAGAAAATCCTAATTTTTTACAATAATTGAAAATTAGGGTTTAGATATCTGTTATTACTGTTACTGTGGTAACAAGAAAGCCATGTCTATGTATGCATTTATACATTATGATGTAATCTGGAACAGAATATAGATTAGAATAAATTAACTGACGCCAAGTTTGTAGGTAAATACTGGGGTAGATGATTTTTAAAAATTTGTATCATGTCCATACTATCCAAGTATTGGAGAAATACAACTAAATGCATCAGAAATATTATGAATACTTTTAATTTAAACAAAAATCAAGTATGGTGAATAAGAAACCAACGATATTAAAAGCATTAGAAAATATCAGAAAATATAAAACAAAAAAATTAGAATGGCTCACATTATACAAATTAAAACAAAAATTTTATTAAATCAACTTGTGAACAGTATCTAATTGTAAACAGGAATTAATACTGGTTCATGAATAGCGGGATCTTATGCAACCACATTGAAATGAAAATCATTGACTCCTCATGTAAATGGTGTCATAAGCATGTACATTGTGTTATAACTTCACAGCAGACAAAAATTATTAAACTCGAGCCATAGTGGTTTTAATTGTAGTCCCTTTTTCCATATCTTAGTCCCTGGAATATCACCTCCTTTAGCATGAACTTCTTATCAACATTGATGACAATATCATTTAATCTTGGCCAGTTGAAGATGTACTGGGAATGAACATCAATCTGTTCAAGGGATTTCAACTTAATGTTTTCTAAATCAATTGAGTGACCAATGTAAAATTATTTTTTCACACTCCTGGTGAATAACACAGCATAATACTTATGTGTCTGCAGGACTGGTTTGAGGCTAGCTTGTGTTTTCTAAATCTTCCATAGAAGGTACTCCTTTTTTCATCAGGTGAGAGTGCCTCAAGATGAATTTCTACATCATAACCTTCAACTAATCTTCTTTCAAAAAGACTTATTTGCTGTACTGTCATATTATTATTGTGAGCATGGATTCTGTTTTTAGGGAATAACAATTACATTTATGACCTGATCCCTTGCAATAACATGACAATGTTCGATGAAGCAATGAACCTGGCTCATTGACTAAAATTTGATGTACTTTCATGGTACCATATTTAAATGTGGCTCAATATCTGCTAGTGCATCATCCGATATCCATTGTTACATTGATATTCCCCTGTAATTCTTCAAACAAGTCATCAATAGTCCAGATGGCCCCTGCAAGTTCCACTATCTGGTCAACTGAATTTTTAAGGACTGTTCCAATACCATCAGCTGGCTCTTTGCAATGGCCACTTCCAAGAAAGTTTCAAATCACACTTTTAAACCCCAAACTGAATGGAATGTTGACCAGGAAGAAGAAATTATATTTGTTTCTGTATTGGCTTGTTGGCCCATCAGAAACAATGTGAACCTTATTTACACCATTTTCTTAGAGGTCTTTGAGCACTGGTTTGAAATGGGTCCATACTGACCCATCCCCATGTCTTGTATCTTTTAGACAGAGTGCAGTAACACTGTAAATATCACTGCAACTGAACATGTGTATAATGTTAACTGATGCTTTGATGCTCCAAAATGCATTGACATAATTTCGGTACTCGGCTTACATTCATAATTTTGGCTAAAGTCAATCTGCAATACATTCATCATTTGCGAATCCATTTTTAAGCTTTTTAATCTCATGGTACTGATGAATTATCCTGTACTGGTGTGGCAACATCTCTTGTAATTGAGATTCAAACAGGTTACAAACATTTTTTAACTGAATCTTTTAACAATTCTTTGACATTTATATTTAATGAAAGACCTCATCTTTGATATTAGTGCATGTTTCAAATTTATTTTCCACTGGTAGTATTCGATGAGCTCTCTGAATGACTCAATATCTGTACCAGTGACACATTACTCATACTACTATTGCATTTGGTACAAGTTAAATACATACAGAACATATTTGTTCTTCAACAAACAATAGAGTTGATAATATCTTTCACATTTTTGCTCTTTATAACCTCAAGCTGGTTCAGCTTTGAAGCAAGCAAATTACAATTTGTGTGCAGTTTGCATACTGTGGTGTCCCTGTTTTTTACATTTGGACAAACAACATAAGAGGGACAAAGCCTTGTAAAGGAAGTATCAGAAATGAAAACCTGCAAATTTTCAGCCAGAAATTTCATTCTCAAGTTCTTTAATGTGTCACATAGATATCTTTTTAGTCTCTTTTTTTTTACGAATAATTGTTCCTTTCTTCCTACAAGCAGGTCTGCTAACATCATTCCTGTGATAAAAGTTTTCACACTGCTGTTGGAATTTTGTTGAGCATTCCATCCTCATCCATTCCCAGTGTTCTGTTGATTTCATTCTGTTTATCCTTTGTCTCCTTGAGATGGCTAGGTCTGTTTCAGCTGTCTTCTTCAATTCATATTTCTTTAGAAACTGCCCTTTAACCACATATCGAAATGACCTCTTCTTTTTTCTAGCCATTGCATTGTCCTTGAGTTTTTGTTGTATTTCATTTTAGAGTGCAAAGCTTTTGAATATCTTTTATGTTACCAAATCTAACCATTGATCTTGCATTTTTTGCTGGTAATGGATCTGTATGTTGAACATTTGTGCCACTGGTGTTCAGACCTGTGTTGTCCTCGGGTATATTTGTTTGCTGTTGTAATAATTTCTTGGTTTTTCTTTTCACTTTTTTTCAGTTCATTCCTCAAGTTCTTAATTGTTTTCTCCTGGCTCCTGATTTTTCTGTAAGTACGCTTCACCTCTCTTTGTAGCTTTTTCCGTCCCACTACTTTTTGATGAGGTGGAAGATGCTCAGGACTTTGAGGATTTTTAAGAGATTTTAGATCAGACTTAAATCTGGCTGAGGCTCTGGTTCTACTTGTACAGTTGTCCATTGTTTTCTTTTCTTTTGTTTCCCTATACACTGTTGAGTGAGCTGTTCTCTTTTACTGAGACTATGTATAATTTTTATTTTCTCTTGAACCATCCATTGCTGATACGTGAGATATAATGTTTGAAATTCCTCTAAAACTAATGAAAGAATAATGAATATACATGTACACACTACCAAACTTGTCAACTCAGCCCAAGTCATATGTCGATAAAAAAGGATAAGAACACAAGTACAGAGAGACCTCATTAATTTATGTTAAATAATTTATGGGATTTCTTCTTATGGTTTTTGCTTTTTATACCAAAACTTTACAAGTATGTTTTTCCATGAAAGCCACCATCTTTGCCAACATGCAGCACCCTGATTGTCAGCTGCTTGTATGATTGAAAAGTTCAAGCAAAAATGAAGTTTGTAAGCAATAAAATATCCACAAAGAATTTGTAGGGTATAAAACTGTGAAATGTGTTTTACATAAAATGCTGTGTTTTGGACCCCTCTTACTGTGAATTAATGAGGTACCACTGTACAATGGTTGATGGTACCAGTTTTAATGATAGGGTATTGGGCAATCTTGGCCAACAGATTAGTTTCAGAACAGTTTAAATCAAACTTACTATGTTAATCATATTGTGTAATCAGGCAAAGAAGCATTATGTTTTTTCAGTTTCAGCAAAACCATACAAAGGACCAATCAACAATTTTGATTTACTTCTCTCTCTCATTTGCTAAATAAACAGCATGTGCTTTGCTATCTTCCTTCCTTTTAGTTTGCATAACTCTCATAATTTCTGCTTTTGTTTTAGGCATCTTGCATCACTAGAACAGAAAACACAGCAGAATTTTCACTTTGTTCTCCATGTAAACATTATTTGTCAGTGAATAATGAATTAAAGGCCTATTTCACCTCAGCTTATGAGTAGGTTAAAGTATTTTGCAGTAGATAGAAAGAGACAGGAACTTTTTGAAGCTTACAAAGCTTTAAATGGATTTAGAGAAATAGAAGAAAGGGAGTTGTTGAGATTTTTTCCCACCAAACTCAAACATATACCCCATCGGACCAAAAGACATGCCAATAACTGTTGGGGAAACTGACCTGATGAGGTAACATCCTGATACAGGATTTAGAAACCTCTATTTAGGAATATAAAGACAGGCCTGTCCATTGATATTAACTATATTTAAGAATAATTAGTCAAGGTTACCCATTATTGAAATTGATATGATATGCAAAAGTGTCATAAACATTTAAGTTTGGGGGAATTTAGTATTTAACTTAAGTTTAACATGCCTATACTGTTACCATCTTATCTTTACCATTACCTTACAAAAGAAATGGTAAAGACACCATTAAAGATATATTTAGATAACCTTTTGCCATGAGGCACCTACATTTCTATTCTGATATTACAATGATTTTATATGTTTTCATACATGTTTTGGCAGTGACAGTAAAGACATTGTATTTATGAGACAACTTCAGTTGAACAACTTACCTGACAGATTCTTGTCCACTTCAAAGTCCTGTTTGATTTTGGAGCCAATATGGCTGATTCCTACATTTTGATCTTTCATATGAGCTAAGGTGTTGCCATCTCTGTGGATATTGGTGATCATTCCTTGGGAAACGTTGTCCATGGTAACAGTAAAGACACACTCATTTTAGAAATGTGGGCCATGTATCTGTCTTGGATAAATTATCTGACACAAGCTAATCTAGAATTATTAATCCTTTTTCAAAAACCTGAAATAATTTTTCTAATACTCATATATAAAATACACTTTCACCATTTGTGTCATTTGAGACTGTACAACTTTTTTATTGTATTCTCCACTTTTGTTTGAAAAAATGAAAATCTGTAGGGAAAAGGGCTGGGGAGTAAGTGGATGAGGTAGAACCTCGATTCCAAATTTGTTCAATTTTTGGAGCATCATCCTTGACAGGTCTTATAATGCCAATTTTGTTGATCATCAATCAGCTCATACAGAAACCACTAATCCAATGTTAACATCTTTCCAATCACACTCAAGTGGTTGGCAATGCTTGATTTCGTGTGCCTAGTTGTTTTGCAAGCAGTATGGACATTTTTGTTGCATTTAAATCCAGTGTTTTATTTGATATGACTAAAGAACTTTTAAACAGTTTTTTCCTTGAGGGAATAAATCAGTTTTATAAATGTAAAATAAAATACAAAATTTGATCTCAGAGAAGACAGAAAAAAGCATAGACATCATTTAGTCTTAATTGTCACATTTTGTTGAAAGTGGCTCATATCATCTTCCTATTAGTACTTATTCATATTTTATCAATGGCAAAAATTATGATGATGTTTTTATGTGATTACTGTTGTTTTCTCTTTAGTGTTATTGTTACCAAATATAGCTACTTTGTTTTTGAGTCACCAGTTTTGTCATTTCTTCTGAATATTTTCTGTCCTCATTGTCCTTCTCAGTTTCTTGATTTGGATATTACGGTGGTTCTCCGTGCTTTAGTCTGTCCACTTTTTTAACATTTGAAGCCATATTTTTTATATAATTTTTCAATTAAGATTTGTTTTCTTCAGTTATTAACTTGTGAACATTGATGTTCAAAAGCATTTGTGCTTCATATTCACAGGACATTTTACCATTCCATTTATGTTCAGTCTTTTTTGGATAGTTTTTTTTTCCTGAAACTTCAGCAGCTGGAGAGAGATATACATCTTTTTCTTCTGTGTATTTCCTCCCATTTCACATTTATAAGACCAGTTGGATCTAGGTTGTCTTCCATATTCAGCATTTTGGGGCTCATGTTACATTTTGTTTCATTGAATCCTACTGTGTCACATGACTTACTCTCCTTCCACTTTGATATATTTTATTTATTTGGGTCATATTATTTATAACAGGTTTTCACTAAAGAAGTGCGACTAACCCCATTATTTACATGGTTTAGCACTTT
Source organism: Carcinoscorpius rotundicauda (assembly GCA_011833715.1). Lineage (NCBI taxonomy): Eukaryota > Metazoa > Arthropoda > Merostomata > Xiphosura > Limulidae > Carcinoscorpius > Carcinoscorpius rotundicauda. Next base: position 46,431,404 of record CM022395.1, on the reverse strand, counting down.
CCACCTCAGATATATTTTGCCTACCCCCATGACTATTCCACCTGCCTCTGCTCGTGTGTGTCAGTGAGTAACTTCATTTTTTATAATGTATTCTATTATTTCTTTCTTTCTTATCATAATCATTTTGATTCCACTCAGTGGTGAATTTGTCTGGTGAGGTATGTTTTGTCCAACATTGCCCTAGCTATTAGTAGACTAATAAATAAAATACCTGGTAGCAATGAGCACTGTTCAGATGGGGTGTTTCATCAAGACCACCTATGAGCTTTCTTAGTGGTGGTACAGAATTACTCAGTGCCATAAATAATGATATACATGAACTTTGATAAGTAAAATACAGAAGGATTTTGCCTATCCCTGCTAAACCCTGGATTGAATAAATCAGGGTTGGTTTTTCTTTTTAAAAGAAGGAACATGGTTCACTCATTATACTGTGTCCAGAACATTGTTCCTTGAGACTACCCAAACATAAATTCTCCCTTCATTTCTACAGTACAGAGCAGTGAAAAAGTATATAGTCACTCCCAGTTTCCAGTTATTGAAGTGGTAGAAGGAAGTTCAGCTTGGCTCTTGTTTTTGGTCATGAAAGAGGGTTCTTGAGTCCTTGTAATTACACATACAGACCATTATGTCCTTAGCCATAGTTGAACTTTGTTAATTTTGCAACCTCCTCATAATTCTGGGGGCAGGAGGCATTGTTTTTCTTCTAAGGTTGGAGAGTTAGGATTTATGCTTGTAATTTTGAGCAGAAGGATATCTGTTTTCTTCTGTTGGAGTAAGGTGTGAAAGGATCTGTAGTTTAAAAGTTTAGTTTGTTGTGTTCTATGCTTCTCAGGTTGGGGTGAGGGTTTATCCACTTTTTGTGTTTCTTTTCTTCTCTTTGTTATTGTGGTGACTTGATGTGCAACATCCTGTAACTTTTAGGTTTGGTTCCCTTAATATCATATTATATCATACATTCATATCACGCTTGTTTCCATGCATTAGCCACAACACCTTGGATTTAGTTTAGGTTCACAAGCCTATAATTCCAACAATGAAAAGTGGAACCTCATCTGTGTGGTTGAAGTCTGGATGCATCTTATGGGCATGTGCAACATTTATAGACCAGGTGCATCTGATATTGTACAAGGAGCCAGTTCAGGAATAGATGTCTTTACTTGCATGTTTTCTCATGATGCTTTGCTTTTGACACTGTGGCTGGTTGGCCTTTAACACCTGTGTTTTAGATTTTACACAATCTGGATGAATAGCATGCCTGTTAGGTAGTGCAGACCCCATTAGTGTGCTATTCTATATCTTGGTTTGCACACCAGTTTTCCTGCACTACTGGTGTACGTGGAGAGAGATGTACAAGCTTATAAATTACTTGGAACAGTGCAGTGTGGTATTGTTGTTCTAGACAAACTTCATCAAACAGAACCAGCTTTTACCCTGCTTCTGTATTCTACTCAAATATTTCTTGATATATCTTTCATTTTATGTGGTTTATCTTTTTGCTAAAGAGCCCAACCTGTAAAGTTCAAATCAAATATTTCAGTGCAACATTTAACATTTCAGAGGAAAGCCTCAACTGATTTGAACTGTATATTTTAAGAAATAAAATGAATTAAAAAACATACCTATATCTTTTAACTCTACTTATCCACAAGTTTTGTGGTTCCTATCATAATTGTAACTAAGAAATCTGGATTGTTGTGAATAATTGGAACTTGTGTACATTCTTCTGATACACACACAAGAAGTTGTGAGGGTGGAGAATTCTGGGGGTGTTGATCCATACTGTATGTTGTGTTAGGACACTCCAAAAACCTAAAGTCACTCTTGTTGACAACATGAGAGTAAAATCAACAAGCAAATAAGTATCTGCATGAAATTTATTTTAATTCTAAAATTTCAGAAATTATGAATCCCAATTGTGTTAGTCCAGTTACAGTGTGCATATTTAGTGTTTCAAGGATAACTGTTTTCCTATACAAGCATTAAAGTTATTACATAAGTGATGTTAAAAATCATTTTAGCTGAAAACTTTTTACTGAGTTATTTATCATATACTTCAGTGACACCTAATTTTGGAATAATTTAAACCTCATGTCTACCTATTGAATGTTTTAATAGGTGGCAAAACAAACCAGTTTACATTATGCTACTGTAATGATGACACTGAACATATTTATAATTTTCTCACTTTCCCTCTATTGAATTTATTAAAAAAAATTTCTGAATTAAAATTAAGAAGAGTATATAACTCATCAACTATATTGTACCTGCTTTTATTCTTTGAACGGGCCTCTCATAGAGTATTAGTAATCTTGAAGCTGGGTGGAATATGAAAGATATAGTAATGGCTTAGATTTTATTTATATTAGTAAACCACTTAACAACAACTCAATGTGTAAAGCAGGCTGAGTTTAAGTGTAATCTTTCATGTAATTTATTCATATCATAATCCAATAGGTTTTAGTATAAGGATTTTGTAAGACTGTTATTGGTTTGTTAACTTATCATATGATAGACACTGGTTGAGATATTATTCATATTATCAAATTGCTGAACACTAACTTTCACAGTGTTAACTGGATTGTTTGAGAAGTGTAATTCTTTTTACTAATTTTTATATTTGTCACAACACATCCAAATTATGGTAATAATGTTTTTAACATGTATATGTTTATATAACGTTCAGTTTTAATTTGATTTGTAGATTACAACAAGAAGTTGTAGCAAAATAACAATTGTTAACTACTTTTCCAATCTTTCATGCATATAATACACAAAATATATAAACAAAATATTTTGTTATAATAAAAAGAATCCTTGCACATAAATATATTACAGCTAGCAGTAAGTGAAGATTTCTTTGTTGAAGTAATTTAAGTCAGTTTATGCGTCATAATAGCAGATTACTTCTTTTTATTAATAAAGCAAAAGAAAAGCCAACACATATTGTCCAAACATGATTTATAGTTACTTTGTGCCAGGCCATATTCACTTGTTTAAAGAATGGTGAATCAGCTTCTTTGAATTCCAGACAAAAAAGCAACTACCATAAAACTAGTTTCCTCATGGTGATGAGAAACCCACTTGAAATAAAAATGTCTCTCAGAACAGCTGGTATGGGTATTAACACTTATTGATTAGGAGAGAACAATGTTTTGACTTTCCTAGCATCTTCAGGTTAACCTTTGTCAAAACATTGTTTTCTCCTTATCAGTAAGAGTGTTGATACCCACACCAATCTGTTTTTTGTTGCTACTGAAAGGAACAGTTTATTAATAAGCATGAAAGTTTTGTATATTTATTATAGATTGTGTTAAAAATAAAAGTTTTTCTCTTGTATGTATAAAGGTGTTTTAAAGAGACTGATAGAAAAGTGCAAAGATGGAGAAAATGTACTTAGCATATGTGAACTTGGTGACAGTCTGCTATTAGAAGAAACTGGAAAAGTTTTTAAAAAAGAAAAGGAATTAAAAAAAGGTAATTTCAGTCTTCCATTTTCATCTGTCAAAAATCTTTGTTTTATTTTTAAATTATACTTTACAGATAAGACCAAAATATTGTTTAAAATGTTTATTGTTCTGCTTTATAATATCAGTTTTAGCTATTTGATTGAGGTCTTAAAAATGTATATCATTTCTGCTACTAGTTTATTTATCGACTTTTGAGTAAAACCAGCAAACAAGTGTCTGCAAGAACTAAAGATTTTAAAAAGCATTTTTGAGCTCAGAAAGGCAATTATACAGACATATTAGCATAATATTTTCACAAATAATAATCATACTTTAGCATTTTTAGAAATTATCTACTTATGTTTATAAGGAGCATGGAAATGCTTATTAAAATCTGTAGATTTACAAACTTGTACTGTTAAGTTAGAACTATCTAGAACAGTAGAATGTGTTTTACTTTCTAGAGAAACTTGTAACAAAAGAAAGTTTTTTTGTGTACAGAAAAAGTATTCAATACCTTGAAATAATCCATTTATCTCTCATCACATTGTAGCTATTTTTCAAAGAAACATTTTAACATGAACTTCACTAATCTGTGATATAATCATTGTGAGACAATAGCTCTCTACCAGCAGGAGGGTGACACATACCTTGTGTGCAGTCTATCCCATAATGCAATTTAGCTCAGAAATAATTTTATCCTTTACCTTGCTACTGTAATGAATCGACATGTTTATCATTGTTCTATTTTTTTTCAAATAAGTTAATTTGCACAATCTTTATTCCAGTATTAATTTTCATTCATTTCACTTTATATAGTTTCAAGTTCAATTTTAAACTACACTGTCTTTTAATTACTGAATTATAAAACTTGATTTGGAGCAATTCTTCAACAATGAAATTGTTTAGTGAATGTTACTTCCTCCTAAGATTCTTGTGATGTTGCCAACACTGCTTCCACTTTGTTTGTGGCCACTGGAGGCTCATTGATTGTGAAGGATGTTACTACCATTGTTCAGTACATTATGGATTTGTTTGTTCTTTTTCTGCTTCATCTCTTTCTTCTTGTGTTGAAATTACCTTCCACCATTTTTGAACCCAGTCACAGGGATAGTAATTGTGGTAGTCCTTTCTACCTCCTAGATTTGCACTAAGCTCCTCTTTACGTGTTGAGGACACTTTTACTCTTCCAAGTCACTTTCTAGATATAATTTCTCAGGTTTCTTTACTTTCACTTTCACCTGTGCCTTTTTACTCTTGTTGTTTCTTAGTACCCTGCTCTCGTGCTAAAGGCCATGTGGCTTTTCCTCATTTTTCAAATATGTGTATCCATACTGACCATTTTCTGGAACAGTATTTTGTGAACATGCACACCCACACAGACAACTTGTGCTTCTTGAGTCCAAGATTCATTTGCTATAACTCTTGGTTGTTCTTCTGTTCCATTTGTGTATGCCATAGAATTACTTTTACTAACTTGTGGAGCTGATCCCCTGTCTCCAGTAATTTTCTCTGATGCTCGATTTTTCCATCCTCACCTTTTTACCTACCCATCTTTTTCCTTATTCATTTTCTCTTCATCTCTTTTATGAAGCCTTAAACTTTGATCTTCAAATGTTTTATATGGATCTACAGTTGGTACTTTTCAATTACTTGGCCAAGGTTTAGTCCATTATCTGGAGATTTGATCTGATGCTCTCCATTACCAGTCCTTTTTTCCCCCTTGATTTCTTATCTCTTTTAATATCAGGAATCCATTTTCTTTTCTCAGTGCACTGAACTCTCCATCTTCTTATTTTCCTGTTTCTTCTCCTTTTTGCTTCTTTTCATTGCTTTCCCTCTCTTCCAGTTAGCTGTCACACATTCCATAGACAGCTTACTACTTTGTACCTACTCAGCTAAAATCTTGTGGGGAGTGAATTTCTGTTTTAATTTGCAAATCATGAATGACTCCATTTGAAGCCAAAACATTTACTGTTGTTTAATTACTTACCAAAATTATTTTGTTTCTCATCTCTATTTTTCCTCTATTTTCTAAGCCTAAGCATCTTCTGTATCTCAAAGCTGTATCAGATTTTTTGAACAGGAGAGTCATTGAAAGGATCCTGTGCCTCCTCTCCAGTGTTTTATTCTTTATTTTTTTTGTTTCCCTTGAAGAGATTGAATACTCATGTCCCATCACCAGTTATCAACCTTTTTTGCAACTACTGTTTAGTGGTTCCTTCGTTCAAGATGAAGATATTTCTTCCACTTCAGTTGGATTTTTTCCCCTGGACTGTTCCAGTTGCCTCATTCTCCTGCCATGTTCATAGATTTGTTCTCTTTATGGGGATTTGCATTTCTGAAATGTCTTGTTCATTTAGGTTAAATGCAACATAGGTATTTTTCAATGGATTTTGAGCAACTCGTGAAATGTTTCTCATAGTCTTCTCTTATAATGCTGCCAACATCACAGTTGACATTGCAATGCTTCTTCACATTTGGATCTCAATCTCTGCCTCAATGTATCTGTTACACTTCGTTACATATGATGGCTTCACAGCTTTTGGGGTTTGGTCTTAATGGAGTGTACTTTCCACTTCAACTTTCTGGAACTCTTGACTACCTGTTGGACATATTCCTATTTCTTGCCTCAGCTGGTGGATCATTTCGTCATGACACTCTTAACAATTTTGCAGTCGTTTTTTTTTAATTCATCAGGATAAGACTTATTCCAAACACTTTTGCTTCTGCATGTTGAACTGTCCAGTTTTATGTCATGTCGAGAGGCTTTGAACTTGGTGGTGGATCATCTCTCTCAACTGGACAGGATTGTTTTTACAGGGTGGCCATTCCATCTCTTTCATTGAATCTGTTCCAAGTTGGCCACATCAGTAATCAGTACCTTTGCTGATATTCTCAATACCAGACCTTTCCTTTTCTGATCACTGGTATCCCACCAGGCTGTTTTGGGTGGGGACGACTTCAGCCAAGACTGGTATAATCTCTTTATGTACATGTACCTTTTTCATTTCCTTCTCCCATGTCTTGGCTTTTTTTTAATCCCCTTTTGGGTAACTTAGTCTTTGTTTCCTCCTCTTGATCATCTAGTGCCCAACACCCCTTTTCTATAATCCTGAGTACTTTTACTACAATCTCACATGTCTGTTTTTCCCTCAGAACTGTTGTCAGTTTGTCTTCGGAGTGGGATTTAACTGGTCTCTCGCTCATTAGTCACGTCTTTTTTTTTTTTTTGCTTTGTAGCTCTTTATTTCATGCAAATATCCATTTAACTTTCGACTGTTAAAAAAAGGGGCATGTTTTTCATCAGTGATTCATCTGACACACTCACCTACAAGGCTGTGTTATTGTTACCAACTCTTTAGCCTTTTCCACCTGATTTTTTCAAATGAGGATTGTCAGTTTCTTTTATAAAAAGCTAGTAAGCAGCCTTTTTGAATCTTGACTTTTTCCCTGTTCAATTTTTACCTTGCACTTATTCATCCTTCTCTTCCTTTTTTAATTCCTTTGCTCAACTGGAACTTTGATGTTGGATCCCTTTGAAGTATTAACTACTTGTTTATTATACCACCTCTTTTTAAATACTTGTATTTTTAGTGTCTTTTTTTTGTGTGTGGTTGTCACAAGTCTGAACTTTATGCATCACATGCCTCATGTTCTTTGTCGCACAGATCTTCCTTGAACCTGTTCCCTGACCACTTGATTCTTCTTAAGACTCGGGCAGCTTGAGAGGAAGATTGTTGCTCTTTCTCATTTTTCTTTCATTCTTCTAAACTTTCTGTGGTTATTCTGATTCTTGTCATCTTTATGTCCAGTTTGAATAGTTGTATGTTACTTGGCACTTGCAGATTTTTTGAGGTTGCCACTGTGATTTATTCTTGTTCTTAGATCTCTCATCTTCTAAACTTACTGGATGTAGTTATAAACTCATTCATATTGTACATTTCTCCCTGAATAGGCTGTATCATATCTCATCACACATAATCTGGCCTTGTACTTTTGATGATCCTTGGAGTGATACTCCATGCTGGGGTGCAGTAAATCATAGGAAATTACATGAACCATGTGATTTTTCCATGGGTAGCTCATTAGCAAAGTGCGTGAACTATGTGGTTTTTCAAAGTGTAATTCATAATTATGTTAGGCTTTATTTTTGTCATTAGGCATTTTAGAACAGAAAATATATTTGGCTCTAGAAAATAATGTCCCACAGCTGTTATAGTATAATTGGAACATTATCTTCGATTGTCCAATATATTTGTTTTATAATGTTTATTTGGAAGAGACAAACATCTAGTGTAATATAATTAGTTTTCCAATAAAACTATAAACTCTTAACTAAACAATAATTGCCATACATCATGCATAAACAGTGAGGCAAACTGGCTATATCTGCTGCATTAAAGATAGATAGATAAAAAAAAATATTTCTGTGTTTTTATAAACATGTCCACAAATAAGAATATATAGTTCAGATAAATTAATTTAAAAAAATAAGATGGGAAAAGTTTCCCTGATAGCTTTAAAAAATGTATTTGTATCTCAGCAAATCAAGAACGTAGGAACCTCAAATTCCAAAACATATTTACCAACTGTTGATAATATAACTGGTCTTTGACATTGGCTTTGCTTATCTAAGCATTGGTCTTTCATTTTTAATTTTTATACATTTTGCATAAATGCTTTTCACAATATCTAATTTGTAAGTTACTCCACCCTCTCCAGTGCACCCTCCATTCTGATATTGTATATAAGCACCATACTTAGATAATGTAATCACTTTTTTTCACCAAGAATTGAACATGGTTTTCTCTGACAGAGAGTTATGCATCATCCCATTATAGATTATGATTTACGTGCTATTTCATGCTTTTTTATTGTAATTATAATTTTAAAAAAATCATCAAAGTAGACATGATATTTGCAGGTGTTAATTTCCATGTTACTCTTGTCAGCAAGATGGTTAATTTAAGCTTCCCTACTCTTTTGTTATCTAGTATCTCTCTACAGTCAAGGTAGGATTACTTTTTTGGGGGGCTGTCCATATTTTTCTGTTGAGAGATTCGGGCATTCATTTGTTCTGGGGTCTTTTTTCCTAGTCTTCTGAAGTTGCCTTTCTTGTTGATACCAGGGAGAATTTGTATTCTATTTTCTAACACTTTTCTTTACTAAGATTCTTGCAAGTCGAATTTGGATCTTATATTTTTCTTCAGTTAACCATTTGATATATATATATTATTTTATGGGATAGATAGCCCTTATACATGTGTTTGCTTGCCTTGATTTTCCAACTCCTGGTGGAAATATCCTTCTTGGCTGCTGACATGTTTGTAGGACTTTTCTTTCCCCTTAAGTCCTGCTATAAACTTGTACATCCTTTCTAAGTTTTTTGCAGTCAATGAAGGGGATGCATTCATCTTTTCACTTCTCTTGCCATCTTTTTCACACCTCAGCAATTGATTGTAAACTGAAAATTTGTTTTGATTAATCAGGCCTGGAAGTGTCATGTGAACCACTTTAGCTCCTCTAGTGGTGATTGACTTGACTGCATATTAATTAGGATCCTTTGGTTTCCCTTGATTTTCCACATTTTCTGACAGGTGGAATATCCATTTGCATATATTGGTCTCTACAGGTGAGGTATCTGCCGAGTTAAATCTCATCAGATTCAACACATTTGCCATTTGCTATCTATTTCATTTATCCAGTGGGAGACATTTAATGGGCTGGTATTCTGATTTTCAGACTTCTCTTACTGGTTTTCTCTTATGTTTTTTATATGCTTGGGAAGCTATTTCTGGAATTATTTCCCCACCTTATGGCCATTTTAAATAACATCTGCTGGATTATAAGGAGTAGGATGTGATTTTATATAATTATGTCTATTTTCCAAGGTCCATTATATCTTGCTTTTACAGGATCCAACTTTGTGGTGAGTGTTGCTCAGACAGGTGTGCTCCTCTCATTCCAGTTTCACAGTGGTACTAATTTTCATATTCTTACTACTGGTTGCAACAGGTGTTACTGTAGTATGGATTGCCACTCATGGACAATCACGAGTAAAGTGAAAGGGGATCCTGTCTGTTCCCACTGATATTTGGGTTAAATAAATTGTGGTCAGTTTGCTTTTAAAAATTTAGGGAACTTGTTTCACTAATTGCACTGTTTTCAGAACACTGTTCTTCAGGTCTCCCAAATTGCTGTAACCCACAAATTCTAGTTGTGTAGTTAGGGAGTCCTAACCACACCAAAATTCCAGTCACTTGAGTTGTGGACAAAAGTTTTTCCTGCAGAGTGTTAGTGTTCTCATCCACTTTTTAAGAAGAGGGGAAAATTGGAGACTTGGATCCCTGGATGTTAGGAAGCCTGCTCATAATTCTTGTTCAGATTTGACCCTAGGCAAACAAATTGGGATGTACATGACCCTTCTCTTTGATCATTGGTGCTTTTGTACATTGTTCGTGGAAGAAAGTCCATTGTCTTCTTGTAATTCTGAAAATGAAATGGTCTTATCCCAAGTCTTTAGTTGAGCACAAGTTCTATGTCCTCTCCTTAGTTCCAGGAGTAAATGGAATACTCCTTGCTCACTTGGTTGAGGAGAGAGGATGAATGTTCTTAATTCCAGACTTTTGCTTTGATTGAATACAGCATATGTGATCTCATTGTTCTGAGTTTGGAATGTTGATTTTTGGACTTTTTTTCAGGTAGAGGAGAAAGTTTGCCCACTTTAGTGTCACATACTTTCTCATTGTAATTCTGGTAACATGAAACATATCACTGGGATCCAGTCAAAAGTATATCTATCTATGTCATTGTAGTCCAGTAGCCCTAACCACCAACATCAAGTATAGGAATCAAGACCACTAATTCAAACCCCAAGTTGTAGAACTTTGGTTATCTGGTAAGGGCTGGCCAATAATGATGATTACTCATGTAGTATTCTACTCTTAATACAGGAGCTTGGCTGCAGGTGAAGAGCATATCTGTTTTCTATGTAATGTGGTTTCCCTACTTGTGCACTACTTTTATTTTGTGTTTGTATGGATCATGCTCTCAAAAGCCCTTCCACTTTCTCGGTGTGGGATTCCAGCTGTACTATCAGTAGATGGTGAATATGTTTTGGACATTGACATTTTTCTTAACTGAATATGTATTTCCAGTAACAATTACCTCTGTTGACAATTTCCTGTCGTACTTCCCCACTAAGAACTGGTGTAAGTCTTGAGAAAAAGTGATTATATTATTTAAGTGAGGTGCTTATATGCAGTTCCAAAATAGAGGGTACATTGATTGAGGTAGGGAAATTTGCAAATTGGATATTGCTCAGAGCTTTTAAGTAGGGATAAATGTCTGGAGCCATATGAGACCAATTCTAACATAAGAAAAGCCAATGTCTGAGAATAATTATGTTGTTAATGGTGATAAGTGTTAATGGAAATAAATTTTTAGTCAAAGGAAATATTGAGTTTAATATTCTGGCTTGAATCTGTACTTTGTGTTTTTTAATTCTAAAAATGAAAATTCAAAGAGGAAATTTGTCATGTGACACAGAAGTGAATATTGAGAATCAATTTAAGTATTTCCTCTTGAAATTAAGAACTTAAACTTTGAATCATAAACTGTTTTGATGCAAAGTTTATTAACATACATTGATAATAAAGCTGTTTAACTAAATTTTGAATGTAACTCTCTGAAAGGTTATGACATTCACTTGACTTGAGCTCAAAGAGTTAAATTGTACAGATCCAATGACTTGTGTTAAAAATATTTTAAAAATGACAGTTTTCATACATTGATTTAGTTTAAAATGTTATTCATGAGTCAGTCACTCAGTTGAATGCACGATTATATATTGTGTTTTATAAAATGATATAATACTCAGTTTGGTATGTTTTGCTAGCTTTAAATTCTTTTTAAAACATTTGAATGAGTGAAGTTGTAATAACTTATGATGACCTTAAAATTACTTAAGCGGACTTCCCAAATGTAGTTTTAGGTGTCTTGAAAGCTCCTGGGTTTTCAAATTAATTTTAGATGTTAGTTTTTGAGGTAAAAAATTTATTGTGCCATTTAAATAACTAGAATTACTTGTGTTATAACACTCACATAACTGTAATTTTGTCTTTCTTTTACATAAATATAAGTGTGTCACAAAGTATAAAAAAATAACATATTTAAGCCATACATGTCTAACAGCCAAAGCTTTATACATTCTAACAATAAACTGAATTTTAAGTTTTTTTGGGTAGCTTGTACTATCTTAGGATACTGCTGTACAATTCATGGAATTAAACTTTTTTTCAGGTATTGCTTTTCCAACATGTGTTTCTGTGAACAACTGCATCTGCCATTTTTCACCTCTGAGAAGTGATCCTGATGTCATATTGAAAGATGGAGATGTTGTAAAACTGTATGTATAACACTATTGCTTTTATCTAACTAGATTTTTAATGTTAATAAAAGAATGTTGTGACATGTACAGAAGAATATGCATGGGGTTGGTGCTAAAATTATATTATTTATCATCAACAGAAAGCCAAGATTTTAATCTATTAAATGACAGTATTTTACTTTTTTTTTCTTTTACACTATATATTTCGCTTTGAGTGAAAACTATTTTTACAGGAAACAAATCAACAAGCTCTTGTCACATAGTGACAAAACTGGAAAAGTTGAGATAATTATGGGGCATTGTCAGCATTTTGTATATGATTATTTAATTAAACAAAACATTATTTAGGGTAGCAATACCAGTAATATAAAGAAACCAGGGTAAAGTATCATCTACAATCAAAAACAACAACAACAAAAAGACTGACATGATGTTTTTGTCCTTCCTGTGTATTTTTTGGTAATTATAATAAAAATTAAAATGTGTAAAACTTAGAAACTTTTTAGATTAGTCAAGATTAGGTAAAATAAAGAAAAATAAGATATTTTCATGAGGTATGCTTCTGAGTAGCTTTTGTGTTATGTAATTCTATAGAGTAACATGAACTGTAATTTTTATAGTGATTTCCAAGCATTATGCCAAAAAAGCCATTTTAAAAGGCAATAAAACAGTAAACCTTAAATATTAAAAGATTTATAGTGTTACAAGTTTAAAGCTAATTGACCTTAGGTCATGGGTTAAAGAACCTGTTATTGCATTTGTTGACTTGTATTCAAAATTTTATTAAACTACTGTTTTATGAACTTATCTTCTTAAGCTGTTGGTATCAAGCTGTAGAATAAAATTCAAATTTTCTAATCATACATTAAATACTAAACACACCTGAACATTTATTTTTGTGTTTCATGTGGTATGTGGAATGCATTACTGGTTCAAATTAGATATCTGTGATGTCAAAGCACAAAATATATAGTCATGTACAAACTACCAATATTGACATGGTAGGTTTTAAAATAAAAAATCTTTTAATCTTTTCAAATTTCTGAGCTATCACTATATTCAATGAATCAAATACTTAGCTTATGGTCATTTCCCTTCTGCCTTCTCTGATTGTCTTATGTTCCTTACTGGAGCTTTATCCTCTTGTCTTTACCTTCTCTTCACTCTCTTTACAATTGTTTTCTTCTTATCTCCTATTTGAGCCCTCCGCCAGGTTCTGGATAGTTTTTCTGGGATGTCTGGTTATTCCTTGTCTCTGTTTTGATCAGGATCTCGTCTTTTGCTTTCTCTCTCTCTCTCTCCATACAGATTCTGTGTAGTTGGCATCCATTCAGATCGGACACCCTTTTCTTTCCTGTTCATCTCCTTCCATCGTTCGTATGTGACTTGCATCTTTCTTCTCTCTCATTTGCCACGAGGTATCTAAGGCATTGCTCTCACTTTGGAGACTCAAGAAGAAAGTGTTTATCAATTTATTTTCACTTCTTAGCTCTCCCATCATGTCTGTTTTTGCATATTCTTACATGTTCCTTGACTGCACCTTTTTTTTATGTTTTACATTTCTTTCTTCTTTGCCTCCTCTCACTACTTCCTCTCTCTTGGATGGTTTACTTTTGTCTGCCATCCTGATGATTACATCTTTGTACCCAATCAACTTAATGTAGGGGTTCATATTTTCTTCTTTGTTAATCTATGTAAGAGGTCTCACCATGTAGATCGAGTGAAAACAACTTGATTTAAAGAGAACATCTCACTCTTAGTTTATTTAAACTCTTTTTAATGTCTTTGCTTTGTTGATAAAAATCTGTTGTTCAGTTCTGGTTGAATCACTGGAGCTTCTGTATCTGATGAAGCCCATCTGTACTTCGCTATTTTAGTTTGATGATAAGTTTAATTATTTTTTCAGTGATTTTGAAATGGAAAGCATTTTTCCCTTTGAGACTTGGAAATGATATTTATTTGTAATTTGTTTGTTGGAAAGTCTGGTAATGTTCCAAATAGCAATGCTGTTGACTTTTCAGTTTTGAAGTCATTTTCTAGTCTGTAAAGCATTTAAATCTGTCTTCTCCACATTGTTTTTGCAGCAGTGGATATATTTAATGGTTTTTCTGGACCTTTCAGTGCCTTTTTATATCCTAGTTTGTCAGTGTGTTTTCTATGTTAGATCCAAACACGTTTTTGTGGCTACCATTGCAGCTTATACAAAATAATACCCCCTATTAAACTTTGCCTTGGTCACTAATCTTCTACTTTACTTAAGGTTTATTTACATATAAAAATTAAAGTTAGTAAGATCTTAACTTAGTGTAATAGCCTTTAAACTTGTATAAACAAAAACAAATTGTTTATACTTTGAATTTATGAGTGTATCAGACTGCATCTTCACAGTTTTGTGTAATGAAACTCCAACAAATAAGTATTGTACACAAGTAAAATTAATTTAGGACTGAATTTTCAACGTTATCAAAGTTCAGGGGTTATGCTGATTTTTTGAATGAAAAATACACAATTTCAAAAGTTATTTTTCATCTAGTCATGAGACCCACATTTAGGTTTTTGTAGTTTAATTCAAAATAATTTTCACACTATGTATTTTGTAAAGTAATTTATTGTTGATCACACGTATTTTGTTTACTATGATTATTCATTATTTTCTGAAATTTCTATTATGAAAAGTTTGTAGAAAAAAGAAAGATTAATTGTAAACTACACGTGATTACATGCACATAAATACTTAGCATTGTGAGTTTTTTCACATTCATTGGAAAACAATGAAGTTTTCATTCTTTAAAATGTTATTTGAATGTATATGGTTAACAATCTCACCATGTGTAAGCCTATTTTTGAAAGCGTTATGGCATGTTCTTGAAGACATTAGCCTATCCTAGTGATATTGAGTGTTGGGAATTTACCATGAATTAAATGAAGAGGCTAAACATAGCTCTGTGACTTTTATCTGTGGATGATGTCACTTCATTCATATGAAACTCCATTTGTTCAAAACAGATAAGCTTATATTTTGTGAATTGATTTGTTGCTTAATTTATTTATAAATTGGAAGCTGAATTTTATGTTTTTCAACTACATGCATTGTGTGTCTTATTCATTTCAGAGATCTTGGAGCTCATATTGATGGTTTTATTGCTGTTGTGGCTCACACATTAGTAGTTGGTAGCTGTAAGGTAAGAAATCCGAAAAAAGTTCATTTTAATTAGACATGGTAAATATTTTCAGATGTAGGAACCAGCCCAAAAAGAGGAGCCTGATATGCCTGACATCACTATTATTTGTACATGGAAATGGGGGCTACATTAGTGTCTCACTTATCAGCACCTCTGTCACTTACAATGCTTGATTATCTGTTATTGTTTATTTTCCCATATTTTTTTAAATAATTGTGCTATTACAATTCTAGACAATAAGTTACATATTTTGGAGAAATCGTCATTCAGAAATTGTGGTTGCAAAAATTTTAGGTGTTGGACAATATCTAGTGTTTATTTATGTTGAATCTGGCATTTGTTCAAATCATAAATTAGCTGGTTCAAACATAGCTTTGCTTCTTTTATTTTTAGCTGTTGAGATAAGAATACAAAATATTGAAAAATTGTACTTAGGTTAAACAATGGGATATATACTGAAATATAAAAGTGCTTCAATTATCCTCTTTTCTTTTGTTTTTTTTTGTCTTCCATGGACTAGTGGGATAATTAAGTCAGCAATGTGTATTTACAAATCTACTGATTGGTTGAGCTAATAATGATAAAATCAAAAAATAGTGGAGCAAAAGTACCAATGTGTTGTGTAACTGCAGCCCTTCATTCCTGAAAAACCATTAAGTGCTGATTCCACTATTAAATTCTGAATGGTATGTTTTCAGACCCACACTGCTGAAAACCTGGATTTTGATACCCATGGTGGGCAGAGCACAGATAGCCCATTATATAGTTTTGTGTTCAATTATGAAACAAACAAATTCCTAGAATTAAAGTTCATTTTAAAACTCGAAGAACATGAAAATAGTTCTGGACTTTCAAGAATCTTGAACTATTCTAGATTTGAGTTCTACTTGGCACAACTCTATGCACGAATAAAATGGGAGAAAATAATAGGTGCCACATGAAATGTTTAGTCACCATGGCAACCCAGTGTCCAGTATTTGTTGAGGCTTGATATGGATCCTAAACACCATTGCATTAAAATAGTGTTGTTAGTTGCTGCTAAATTTCTGAATGAACCAATTGCAAAACATCATTCTCACAATGCAACATTTTTTGTATAACTTACATTTTAAATATATACACATTCAGATCTCTTTCTGACAGTATAAAATCATGAACAAGTCTTATAATTTTTCATTATTTGTGTGCACAGTTTAATTGCTTCAACTACTTGCATTAAAATTTAAACAAAGCTTCAAAATATTTAGAAACACTACTAAAGAAAAAATAATAACCATTATTTTGTTTTGTATTTTCATCTACTGCTGATGTATAAGAATACTAGCTGTGGTAACTGCACCGTAGACAGAAGTCATGTAAATTCATGATTAACCCTTAAACAGGGAAAATGTTATAGGTAGCAGCATCGACCGATTGATGATGGCCACCAGCTAAGGATTAATGAAATATTATTGTAGGACATGAAAAGTTGTCTCCTATTTATATAGTTTTTAAAAAACTGAAAATGGTCATAAAAACAATGAAACTGAAAATTTAAATGTGCCTGCTCATGGACCCAACAAACTTTCATGCCAAATTTAGTGAAAATTCATCAAAAGGGGTAAAGTATTGGTAAGAAAAACCCACTCAAAAAAACTTAAAAAAACTGCAAAATTGAAAATTTGTGTGCATTTTCCCATGGATGTAATGAACCTTCATTCTAATTTTGGTTTCTTATTCTAATTTTTCTATTTCTTCATTCTAATCTATTTACATGGATATACAACAGACCGTACTGTCATATTTACATAGATGACATCAATGCATTAAATCCACATGTGACATATTCATGACATCATATTTGGACCCTGAGAATAGAAGAAAAAATAAAATTCAGTAATGGGAAATGGAGGCAAAATGGGAAAATCATGAGCCCTATTGCAAATATACAAGCACATAGAATAAAAATTTCACAAAGTTAGGGGTTGAGTATAAAGTTTCTCCAGGACCATATAACCAGGAGTTCCAATATATTGTGATGCATCATATGTATTGCATGCCATTTTAAAAATGCTTTCAAATATTTGGGCTTACAGTTGTTTATGATTTCCTTAATAGCTGCAAATGTAATGAAGTTACATTACAATTTTCCTATGGTTTTCTCATTTCTCAGATGCAAAAGTAATAACATTGAGTTCATACAAATTAGACATTGATGAAAAAACAACTTGAATTTAAGATATTACGTTAAACAATTTTTTCTTGTTATTGCATAAAAGATCTAAAGTTATGTTTACAAAACTGCATCAGTTTGTGTGATTTTTTTAAAAATACCTATAATACAACCAAAAGGTTATTTTTTAATTTGAGACTTGCACATAAAGGTCCAACCTGACAAACTGTGTATCCATATTTCTTTGCGAGTTACTTTTCCAAAAACGACTCTTGTACAAAGGTACAATTTACCTTTTTAACATTTTTGTTTTTACCTTTATATTTCTTCCACTTGTGACACTTTTTATTAATTTGGTGCCTGAGAAGTAGCTTCAAAATGATTTAACATGAAAATGGTGTTATGTAAGTTAAAATTAGCAAAACTGTTGTATGATGTTTATATTCCATTGATCTTATCCAACATGCATTCATACTGTATCTATTTCCACATTTTCCCATCACTATGTCAAATTGTGTAAATATGTTTAGCCCTTTCATGTGGATTCTTGTATGTGGTGAGGAGACCTCCCAGGGAAGGTTCTCTTCTTTCAGTTTACCTCCTCCGGGATCCAAACATCCACCCACATGTTTGCTGTGCGAGGTGACTCGTGAAGGGGAGGAGAGGATCCTGGTGGTTGAGGAGTCCAACCCTAAGACACCACTTTGGCCTTGAATTCCTGTAGACGGGCGGCCTTTGGGTTTCCCTCCTTGGGTCAATTGGCTGGTCCACTTGGGCTAGAGTGAATCAAGTACCAGTGTTGGATGTTCTCAACAGGTGTTGTGGACATTGTGTCTGATGCTTGTGTTTGGGTATAGTGCTTATGAAACCTTGGCATTGCTGCAATGTCCTCGTGCGAACTGCAATGGTTCTCATCCTTTTTACTTTCGTTCTTGCCCAAAATGGTTGGAGGAAAAAGAGGTGCATCATTTGAAAACTACTCATAACATTAGTTATTGTGAGGCTCAGAAACTGCTGTTTGCAACTCCATCTCGGTCATATGCTGCTGCACTTCATTTCACAACTACAGTGGGAGTGGAGACAGATCTATCTGTGCCTTCAAGAGAATCGTTTTCAATATAAATGAAAAGCCTTTTGTCCTCCATGGTTAAAAAGGTTGATGAATTGACTTCCACACCTATCTCTGTTCCTCCTGTACATTCCAACAAACCTCAAGATCCACATTCTTCGGTTTCAAATACAGGTATTTCTTCTGAGAGATTTTTTCTCCCACACCAAGATGCAAAACATTCATTCGCATCCTCAGTCACTGGAATCACCTTCCAATAACAAAGACCTGCCCAATTGCCCCAGGGCAGGATCCAGGAAGGTCGATAGACCTCCTCTGACTAAGGACAGTAAGGCAAAAAGACGTGGTCATAAACAGAAGGGTTCACCAGCCACTTTGCCAATGCATCATTTAAAATGGCCACCTTGATACAATGGAACTGTTGAGGTTTACGTTCTAATCTGTATGACGTCAAAACACTGATTGCTTCTTACCATTCTGCATGTCTTTTCTTACAAGAAACATCTCTAAAACTTGCTGATGCAGTCACCTTTCAGCAGTTTTCTTTGTACAGAAATGATAGGCTGTGTGATGGACGAGTGCATGGAGGGATGACACTGTTGGTTGACCAGCATGTGCCCACCCTGTCTTTGTCACTCAACACACCCTTGGAGGCCATAGCCATCCATGTTTCCTTGGGTCATACATACCATCAATGTTTGTTCTCTCTGTCACCTGGAGAGACATGTTATCGAGTAGACCTTGATGCTCTTGTTGAATAGTTGCAGTCTCCCTTTCTAATACTGGGGACTTTAATGGACATCATCCCTTCTGTGGAAGTGCTGTTATTGATAGGAGGGGTTGCTCTGTAGAGTGTATGCTCTCTGATCACAATCATTCTCTTTTCAATACTGGTTCTTCCACTTATTTCCATGCACCTAGTCAGTCCTTTACTGTTATTGATTTTTCAGTTTGCTCCCCTTCTTTATTCCCCCATTTTTCTTGGAGGTTTGACAATAATTCACTAGGCAGTGATCAATTTCTTATACTTTTGAGAGGGAATGGCCGTGGTCGATGCCACCCTATTCGCATGCCCCAGTAGAAGCTGGATCAGGCAGACTGGTCCACTTTTACTGATCTCCCAGAACTTTCTCCTGCCATCTTGAATCAGCCATAAATAGACAACTGTGTGACAGCAGTAACTGACTGTATTATACAAGCAGTTGCTCAGTGTATTCCTAAAACCTCAACATGTTTTTCACGATATCCTTGTCTGTGGTGGACTCCTGCTTGCCACTCGGCACAGAAGGCTCAAAGACAGGCCTGTGATACTTTCCATAGATATCCCACACTTTCGAACCTCATCACTTTCCAAAGGGCACGTGCACATGCTAAGTGGGTAAGACGTCATAACCAGAAGGAATCTTGGATTAAGTTCACAACTAACACATCTTCTACCACCAGTTCCAAGGTCATATGGGACAGGTCGGTGGGCACTACAATTCTGTCCCCCTCTCCATCTTACTCTCTGATGGCCAAGAGGTAGCTGATGTCTGGAGTATCACCAATACTTTAGGTTGAAAGCTTTTGCTAGATATCTGGCATTTCTGCTTGTTCCTCCACTTTCTTGGCCATCAAGACTTGAGCAGAGTGTTCACCTCTTTCCTTTCAAACTGACTGTCTCTTTGACTATAATTGTCCCTTTACACTGGTGGAACTGAAAATGGCTCTTCATCTGTCAGGCCATACATCTGTTGGACCTGATGATATACACTATGACAAGCTATACTATCTCTCTCCTGCTTCTCTTGATGTTCTAATTGTCTTTAACTGGATCTGGCAGGAGAATGTTTTTTCCTGATGCCTGGTGCCAGGCTATTATCTTACCTTTCTCTAAGCCTGCAAAAATCCCAAGATTCTTTCATACTACTGTCCAATTGCTTTGACGATCTGTCTCTGTAAGACCTTAGAGAGGATTGTTAATGCTCATCTTTTTGGTTCCTTGAATCAAACAACCTCCTCTGGCCCACCCAGTGGGGGTTTTGATGACAACACTCCACCTAATGGACCACCTAATTTGACTTGAAACATCAATCAGAGAAGGCTTACAACGCAACTTGGAGATATAGTATTTTGCGAGACCTCCATATATATGATTTACGTGGCCATTTACCCATGTCTATTAAAATTTTTTATGGATAGGAGATTCCAAGTTCGTGTGGGTTCAACACTTTCCTCCTCTTTTCTACAGGAACTTGAGGTCCCTCAGGGCTGTGTTTTGAGTGTCAAACTTTTCAGTATAAAGATAAAGGCCATCATTGAACAACTCCCTTTCACTGTTGCAAATGGGATCTATGTCAACGACTTTCACATCTCGTGTTGGTCATTGAAAATTTGAAATATTGAGTGGCAACTACAAACTGCCCTCAACTGTGTGCTGAAATGGACTATGGCGAACAGCTTTAATTTTTCTTTCTCTAAAACCATTTGCATTGCCTGCACTTTTGCCACCAACAGTATATTCACCCTGATCCTGAACTCTGTATCGGTGAAGTTTCACTGCCGGTGACCAAGTTCTTGGGGCTTATCTTTGACTGTAAGCTGGCCTTTATACCACACTTAAAGCAGCTGTGGGTCAAATGCAGGAAAGCAGTGAACATACTCCATGTCCTCTCTATCACCAGTTGGGTAGTGGATTGATGTTCTGTGTTAAAGATATATTGTGCTCTTATTCGATTGAAACTCGACTGTGGATCAATGGTCTATGACTCTGGCAGACTTTCGGTCTTAAAGATGTTGGACCCACTCATCATCAAGGACTTCCATTCTGCCCTGGGGCTTTCTGCACCTTCACCGTTTGGAACTGTATTCTTTAAAACTTTGTTCCTTACCAAAGCATCCCACCTGGGGATGTGTTTTCCTTCCTCAGTGGGTCATACTTTTTTCAAAACAGAAGATATGCCATTGCGCCTTTTGGCCTTCACATCCAGGAACAATTGAATGAATTGGGTCTGTCCTTGAATAACATTGCAACTCTCAACGATGGCACTATTTTAAACATGTTTTGTCCCACGGTTTATCTGTAACATTTGACAGTGTTTTTGGTGATGATGACACTGTCCACCTTGATAAAGTTTTTGGTTTTGTATTTACCATTAATCTTTTTAATCTCATTTAAGTGTTGGGTATTTATTCATTACACATTTTTAATTGTTGTTCCCTTTTAAGAGTTTCAATCTCTCTAGTTCAATTTGAGATTGCAAAATGGCCAGAATGTTAAATAACTCGACATCACGACTGGAAAGGCTAACTTCATGTGGATAACACTGCTGTTTGAACTACCCATTAGTCATCCTGGCGAATTGTTATTACAATTTTGCTGCATGTCTTTTAACACTTTTATTATTTCACCTTTTGATAATGGCTGTTATGACACATAACCCAGGACTGGAAAGGCCAACTTTAGGTGATTGACTGTGGTTCTTGTACTTACCTGTTAGTCTATCTGACGGATTATGATCATTACCATTTTGCTATTGAAAGTTCTTTACAACTTCTCTTACTCTGTTTTCTCTCTTAACCTTGAAGACTCGGTGTCAACATTGGTTTTGTGCTTTTTCTGTTTTTCAATGATGTTTTGTTTTACCTTTATTTCCTTTTATGTATTTCACTACATTTAATTTATTATTACCTTTTTACCAGATGTTTGGCACAGATAACGTAGCTGCTTTGTGCCATGAAACACTAAATCAATCAGATATGTTTGATTCAAGGTTGGTGTAATTCTCTGTGCTTGTTAAATAATGTGTAAAAGTATTATAATAGAGTTGAGGAATACAAGGCATTCACGATCCCACACTCACCATTTGTAGATATAAAAGTCGTGTGGGATGAACACTTGTAATTCTGGTGCTTGTAGGTATGTTAATACAGTGTGTATTAGCTTTGAGTAATGTCGGTGTACTCGGCATGTAAAGAGGTAGTCATGATTAATAGGCCCATTATGGCCTGTTGGGTTAAGGCATTTGACTCGTAATCTGAGGGTCACAGATTCGAATCCTGGTTGCACCAAACATGCTTGCCATTTCAGCTGTGGGGGAATTATAATGTTATAGTCAATCCCACTATTCCTTGGTAAAAGAGTAGCACAAGAGTTGGCAGTGGGTGGTGATTATTAGCTGCCTTCCCTCTGGTCTTACACTGCTACATTAGGGACAGCTATTGCAGATAGCCTTTGCATGAAATTCAAAAATAAAGTAACAAACAGTCATGATTAATGAAGGGTTGTTGTGAATATAGTTCTTCAGGAAATGTTTTTGAGGCAGCAGAATACTTATTATGATACATTTTGTTTTCTTGTGTAAATAGCATTTCATCTGGAACATTTATAACCACATAAATTCTAATGGATAAAATGTCCTATAACCAGTATCAAGACCTTTCTCATGCTACATGTAGAGAATATTGAGTACTTTCTGCCAGATTCATACACTTCAACCCAAGTGTAAAAACTTCCACAATCTAGTAGCACTCTGTTTTGCCATTTTCAACGTAGCTATTTAATTTGTATGAAATGCACCTTTCAGGACAAAGTAATATTTTTGCTTGTTAATACTTGTTAGTTGTGACTTTATTTCGTGAACTAAAACTTGTTTTTACAACCACTTGAATCATTTTTGGTCGGATGTATATCAGCAATACAATGCACATAAACTTGAGTTACGATGAACATACATACAAATGGTGCAGGAGAATTTGATCACAAAAAATGCAGTTAATTACCTCAGTGTGTAAAGACAACATTCAAATAAACTTCTTTTTTATGATATTTTAAGGATGAATTAGTACTCATTTTAAGTTTAAAGGTAGCTTTGTTTCCACTGTTTTGCTAACAAATGAAAAAATCTGTGTTTTGTAATTGTTATACAACATGCACCATGTTATTAATCAAGAGAGAAGTAATTTGTTGAAAGTTGTTTTCATCTTGCATTGACTAAAGTTATGCAGATTAATTTGATATTCTAATATGCAATCAAAGAAAATTCTTTTATGATACCTAGTACATGTTTTTTCCACCAATTTATACAGGAAAATAAGGTGACAGGAAGAAAGGCTGATGTTATATGTGCTGCACACTTTGCTGCAGAAATTGCTCTACGAATGGTAAAGCCAGGGGGCGAGGTGAGTATTGTTTGTGTGTGGCTTTTATTATTTTACATAGTACAGCTGTCCTGAGAATATTTATATAAACTATTTTTGAATTAATGTTCAGTTTTCATTTTTGAGCGCATCTAATTACTGGCAGCATTTGTTTCTATTGTTTTGTTATTTGTAGCACTTAAGGTTGTCTATTACATGGATACTTATTGGTCAGAAAGAAAGTTAAATTGTATTTATATTTATGTGTTAATTGTGTTATTTACATTTTGAAATTCATATGTGAAGGTTTAATACTTTTTTAAAAGTATAAACCAAATTTTGCTTTGGTAATGTGTGAATGCAAGAACACTTTGATACCATAATATTGCCCATGGGTGCCCATTGAGGTGTGGTTGAATAATAGATTCTGAGGTAGAGAAAAGGGAAATGAAACATTAAAAAGGAAGTGTTTGTTAAAATGCAAAGATGTGCAAATAAAAATATAACTAAAAAAAAAAAGAGTATGAGATTATTCATTGAAAGATTGAAAGGTATGTGCATTTTCCTGTTTCTTAATTTTAAACGCTGCACTAAACATTGATTCTAAACCTGCAGTTAGTACTGTGGCAGAAAAAATTAAAAATATAAATATTTACATATAGAAACAACTTTTTTTATTTATTTTAGAGGTTAAAGAGGTGATGAAAATTATATTTGAAAACTGTGAAATGGAAAAAGTATTTTTAATCTTAAAAATAAAATCAGCTGTTTTGTTTGGATAGTCTGTATTCTGAGGGTAAAATTTTTAAGTAAATTCACTGACAAATCTTGAATTGAAAATTTGAATTTTTT
Organism: Carcinoscorpius rotundicauda; assembly: GCA_011833715.1. NCBI lineage: Eukaryota > Metazoa > Arthropoda > Merostomata > Xiphosura > Limulidae > Carcinoscorpius > Carcinoscorpius rotundicauda. The sequence continues at coordinate 46,407,190 of CM022395.1, read as the reverse complement.
TGTGTACGAAAGCCCTCGAAATGTGTATTTAATTGTCTGTCAGATCTCAAAAGCTGTAGTGTGGCTAATCTTGCGTTTACTTTTGTGGTTCTGTTGAGCCCAAAAGGGCATATCTCTTAATCATTGAGTTAACATGTTTAAAATTTAAGAACAGTTTCCTTCAGTGTAATAATCTTTAAATAAAACTCTTTTAAAAACAAAGATTGAGTTTGTCAGGTTTTATGCAACTATAACAAGTAGGTTTAACCAGAAAGTTGACAGTTCTGCTTTTTATGAAATACAGTTGAAGAATTTGCTACACACAAATTATTTTACTTACATTGTCACTTATAAATAAGACTTGACTACTTGTTTCTGAAGTAGTTAATGAACAGTACAATTCTTTGGATAATAGGTTTTTCAGTTTGATTCATTTGTTTGAAAACTTTGATCAGTTAGGTGAACTTGTCAACTTAATATTAATTTAGAAGAGTTTGAGCTTTTTTATTTTGTCCAGATAAAAAAATTAACTCCTCTAGTGTCAAGATTTTTGGAAATTGAGTTAGAAAAATGGCAGTCATTTATTTTAATTTTAGATAGCTGATAGTCATATATTATTGAAACAAAAATTCTGTTATCTGTTATATTTCTGAACTGTGTAGTTCCTTGTTTCTGTTATATCCATCATCAGAAAAGATACTGAAAATGTGCAGAATGTTACTATTAAGGTTGATATTAACATTCAGTGAAGAAGCACCATAAAATTGTAAAGTACGTGTAGATTTGGATACATTGTTTAGTAATGTTTATACCCAAGATTATAATAAGGGGCTGTATTATAATTTTCACATTCTAAACTGTGTTGTAAGACAGTAGTTTCATTTCCATAAAAGATGTGTTTAATTTCATCCTAGTCAGTGTGGCTTTCAACATGTTTTACAGGTTACAAGCAACAAAAATTACTTTTTTACCACTTAACAAGATATTTTAGTTACTAGAGTACTGGTTATGTTATTAAGAATAAATCAAATAAAGAAGAGCAAAAACAGTATTTCTAATGCTCTAGTGAACACTGATTGTAATGCATAACATATAAATACATTTGAGCAAGTAATACAAAATACAATAAGAAACAATTTGCTTGAATAAACTTGTACAAATATTTTCTAAAATGAGGAGGTTGCCGGATTATCCCAGGCAAATCCTGGAATGGACTAGAATATTGTGACTCTTCCCATTTTAATAATATATTTTAATGAGTAAATGATGCTGTTGAGGTGATATTTTGCTCAGTAATTTGGATTTATTTCTAATTTTTTATGGCAGTTATGAGGTATGTCAAGCTAATCAACCTTATATTTAGTTACTGTAGAAAAAATAAGATAAAATATAAAACTCTTTCTCAGTAAAATACTTTTGATATTAATTTGGCAGGTTTTAGAGATTATGCAAATGAAACTGAAAATATTGGATGTGGAAAAGATTTTTTTAATGTAACTTGAAAATCACTCCACCTTACACTAAAGGCAGTCAACACTGACTCCTTGTATTTATGGCTTTTATGGTTACAAGTTATTTACCATGATGGCTACAAGGTTTTGTTAGGTAAATAGCCCATTTCAAAAATGGGTTGTTGTTGTAACAATAAAGGTTGGACTATTTTATATGCAAAAACGGCTTGTTTGGGTTCAGAAAATATTTTAAATAGAAGAGCGAACAACGTTTCGACCTTCTTTGGTCATCGTCAGGTTCACAAAGAAAGAGGTAACTGACCGGAAGCTGACCACATGTTTGGAAGGGGCTGTGTAACTGAGTGTCGCAATGTAGAGGGCGGGGTTAGATGTTTGAACATATAATTTTATCTATAATATTAATATAGGTATAATGGCGTTCCTTTATATTGGTTTATTTTGGGTTTAAGTTGTTGTATAAGTAAGGCTTCTTTAATTTTGCGCCCCTCGGAGTGGATTCCTGTACGTGGTGAGGGGACCTCTCAGGGAAGGTTCTGTTCTGTCTGGTTACTTTCTCTGGGATCTAAACATCCACCCACGTGTTTGCCGTGCGTGGCAACCCGTGAAGGCGAGGAGAGGATCCTGGTGGTTGAGGGGTCCAACCCTAACACACCACTTTGGCCTTGAATTCCTGTAGACGGGCGGCCCTTGGGTCAATCGTCTGGTCCACCTGGGCTAGAGCCAACCAAGTATCAGTGTTGGAAGTTCACAACGGGTGTTGTGGACATTGTGCCTGATGCTGGTTTTTGGGTATAGTGCTCACGAAACCCTGGCATTGCTGCATTGTCCTTGCATGACTTTTTAGTGCATCCCCTTGTAGGGCTCCATGGTGGGTGGGGTCAGTGAGTGCCGAAACTTTTTCTCTTTCCTATGGATCCTACAAAAAATTTAAATAAAATTGTAAAAAAACAGTCAATGGGTAAGCGACCACATCTTCAATACTCAGAACAGCAATCTCCAACATCAGTAACACACGTACCTCATTTTCTGATATTGCATTCTCTTTCAGAAAAGCATTTAGGGGAAATGTCCCCTTTTTTTATTCAAAAGGGGCTAGAGGGACTTGGTTGCTCTCCAAAGTCAGTACAGAAGCTTTGATCTGGTGACATATTGGTTGAAACATCCACATCCCAACACAGTGAACTCTTGAAATCAAAGGCAATTGGCAATATACCTATTGAGGTTACACCCCATGCTACTTTGAATACTTCACGAGGAGTTATTGTTGAAAGGGATTTGAAGAATGTTCCTGAATCGGAGATTCTCACTGGTCTCTCCACTCAAGGAGTTTCTGCAGTGAGGCGCATCTCCACTCACAAAGATGGAGTTACACTGCCAACAAATACCCTCGTTTTAACATTCACTTCACCACGTGCACCCACCACCATCAAAGCAGGTTATCTCATTTGCAGGGTTCGGCCATACATTCCTGAGGCTCGGAAATTGCTGTCCACAATCCCATCTCGGACATATGTTGCTGCACTCCATTCCACAACTACAGTGGAAGTGCAGACAGATCTCTCTGTGCCTCCAAGAGAATCGTTTCCAAAACAAATGAAAAGCCTTTTGACCTCCGTGGTTAAAAAAGTAGATGAATCGACTTCCATACCCATCTCTGTTCCTCCCATATCTTCCAACAAACCTCAAGATCCATGTCCTTCAGTTTCAAATACAGGCATTTCTTCTGATCCCACCACAATAAACAAAACAATTATTTGTCCGCGTCCTCAGTCACTGGATTCCTCTTCCAATAACAAAAACCTACCCACTCAACCCAGAGCAGGATCCATGGAGGTTGATAGACCTCCTCCGAAGAAAGACAGTAAAGAAAAAAGACGAGGTCGTAAACCGAAGGGTTCTCCAGCCACTTCACCTGCCCGTCCTTAAAAATGGCCACCTTGATACAATGGAACTGTCGAGGTTTACGTTCTAATCTGGATGATATCAAAACGCTGATTGCTTCCTACCAGCCTGTTTGTCTTTCTATACAAGAAACATTTCTCAAATCTGCTGATACAGTCTCCATTCGGCAGTTTTCTCTGTACAGAAATGAAAAGTTGTGTGATGGTCAAGTACATGGAGGGGTGCCCACCCTGTCTTTGTCGCTCAACACACCCTTGGAGGTCATAGCCATCCGTATTTCCTTGGGTCGTAACATCACTGTTTGTTCTCTGTACCTGTCCCCTGGAGAGACATATGATCAATCAGACATGGATGCTCTCATTGAACAGTTGCCATCTCCATTTCTAATCCTGGGGGATTTTAATGGACACCATCCCCTCTGGGGAAGTGCTGTTATTGATGGGAGGGGTCGATCTGTAGAGCAGATGCTCTCTGATCACAATCTTTCTCTTTTCAATACTGGTTCTTCCACTTACTATCATGCACCAAGTCAGTCCTTCTCCGCTATTAATCTCTTAGTTTGCTCCCCTTCATTATTCTCCCATTTTTCATGGAGGGTTGACAGTAATCCACTAGGCAGTGATCATTTTCCGATCCTTTTGAGAGAGACTGGCCATGGTTGATGCCACCCTACCCGCGTGCCCCGGTGGAAGCTGGATCAGGCAGACTGGTCCACTTTCACTGCTCTCGCAGAACTTGATCCTGCCATCGTAGATCAGTCATCAATAGACGACTGTGTTGCAGCGGTAACTGATTGTATTATATATGCAGCTGCTCAGTGTATTCCTAAAACCTCGTCCATGGTGGAATTCTGCTTGCAACTTAGCACGGAAGGCTCAAAAACGGGCCTGGGATACTTTTCGTAGATGTCCCACACTTTCAAATTGGGTTGCTTTCCAACGGGCCCGAGCACATGCTAGGTGGGTAAGACGTCAAAGCCAGAAGGAATCTTAGATTAAGTTCACAACCAGCATATCTTCTACCACCAGTTCCAAGATCATATGGGACAAGATTCGAAAGGTTAATGGGCACTACAATTCTGTTCCCCTCTCAATCTTACTCTTTGATGGTCAGGAGGTGACTGATGTCCGGAACATTGATAACACTCTAGGTGAAAGCTTTTGCCGGGTATCTAGCACTTCTTCTTGTTCCTCCACCTTCCTGGCCATCAAGACTTGGGTAGAGCGATCACCTCTTTCCTTTCAAACTGACTGTTTCATTGACTGTAATAGTCCCTTTACCCTGGTGGAACTAAAAATGGCCTTCATCAGTCTGCCAGTACATCTGTTGGACCTGATGATATTCATTATGACATGCTGCAACATCTATCTCCTGCTTCTCTTGATGTCCTTCTGATTATCTTCAACCGGAATTGGCAGGAGAATGTTTTTCCTGATGCCTGGCACCAGGCTATTATTTTACCTTTCTCTAAGCCAGGGAAAGATCCAAAGATTTCTTCAAACTATCGTCCAATTGCACTGAGGAGCTGTCTCTGTAAGACCTTACAAAGGATGGTTAATGCTTGTCTTGTTTGGTTCCTTGAATCAAACAACCTCCTCTCGCCCACCCAGTGTGGGTTCCGTCAACAGCACTCCACCATAGACCACCTAATTTGTCTTGAAACATCTATCAGAGAGGCCTTTCTCAACCGCCAACACCTTGTATCGATATTCTTTGACATAGAGAAGGCTTACGACACAACATGGAGGTATGGCGTTTTGCGAGACCTTCATACATATGGGTTACGTGGCCATCTACCCATGTTTATTAAAACAATTTTTAATGGACAGGAGATTCCAAGTTCGTGTAGGTTCGGCACTTTCACGTTCTTTTGAACAGGAACTTGGAGTCCCTTAAGGCTGTATATTGAGTGTCACACTCTTCAGTATAAAGATAAATGCCATCACTGAACAACTCTCTCTCACAGTTACGAATGGGCTATATGTTGACGACTTTCACATCTCATGTCAGTCGTCAAACACGAGATATATTGAGCGGCAACTACAAACTGCCCTCAATCGTGTACGGAAGTGGACTCTTGCGAATGGCTTTAATTTCTCTCTTTCCAAAACCGTATCCATGCACTCTTGCCGTCGACGAGGTATTCACCCTGATCCTGAACTTCATATCGGTGAAGTTTTGCTGCCAGTGGTCCCTGAGACAAAGTTCTTGGGGCTTATCTTTGATCGTAAACTGACCTTTATACCACACTTAAAGCAGCTTCGGGTCAAATGCACAAGAGCACTGAACATCCTCCGTGTCCTCTCTTCTACCAGATGGGGGGCAGATCGCCATTCAATGTTAAAGATATATGGTGTACTTATTAGATCAAAACTTGACTATGGATCAATGGTCTATGGCTCTGCCAGACCCTCGGCCTTAAAGATGCTGGACCCCATTCATCACCAAGGACTTCGACTCTGCACTGGAGCTTTCCATACCTCTCCAGTTCAAAGCATATACATTGAATCTCATGAACCTTCTCTACACCTTTGCCGTTTGCAACTGTCTTTACAATATACTTCGAAACTTCGTTCCTTACCAAAGCATCCCACCTGGGAATGTGTTTTCCTTCCTCGGTGGGCAGCACTTTTTCAGAACAGACGGTCGATCATTGCTTCGTTTGGCCTTCGCATCTTGGCGCAATTGGATGAATTGGGTCTGTCCTTGGATAACATTGCAGATTCCACAGGTCGACGCATCCCACCATGGCTTATTACAGCCCCCAAGTGTGACCTTGTCTTTCAATCACCTAAAAAAGGCAGATACTCCAGGCTGGAAGTACCGTCTTTTATTCAATGAATATCTTTCAAACAATCATTCAGTTCCCATTTATACAGATGGTTCCAAATCAGGTAATTCAGTGGGCTCTGCTATGGTTTGCTATGGGTCAGTAGTTGCACGCAGAATCCCCTCTACAGCTTCTGTGTTCACTGCTGAACTGTGTGCCATATCTCTTGCCCTTGATCATATTGCAGCTGAGCAGTACTCCAACTGCACTATTTATACTGACTCGCTTAGTTCTATACTTGCCTTGGAATCGCTTCACATTAGCTCACATCCTATTCTCGCAGATATTCAAAACCGACTGGCACATTTTTCATTAGCAGCTACTTCAATCCAGTTTTTCTGGATACCAGGCCATGTTGGTATTCATGGGAATGAGCTTGCAGACATGGCAGCTAAATATGTCTGCTTCAGCATCATCACCCCTATGCCTATTCCGTACATGGACTATGGTGTTGTCTTCAAGGCTCGGCTCCGTGCCAGTTGGCAGTCCACTTGGAGTGAACAACGCGACAATAAACGTTTTCAAATCAAACCCAAAATTGGAGTTTGGCCATCTAGCTTCCGTAAAGTTCGGAGGGAAGAAGTTGTTCTCACTAGGCTACGCATTGGTCACAGTTTTTTAACTCATCATTTTCTTTTATCTGGAACTGATGCACCAATGTGTAGTTTGTGTAACACTCAAATCACTATCAGCCACGTTTTACTTTCTTGCCATCGTTACAATTCTCAACGACAGCAATACTTTAAACATATTTTTTCCCAGGGTCAGTCTGTAACATTGGACAGAGTTATTGGTGATGGTGACTCTGTCCACCTTAATAATGTTTTTAATTTTTTAATGGCCATTAATCTTTTTAATCTCATTTAAGTGTGGTATATTTATTTATTACACCTTTTTAATTGTGGCTCCTTTTTTACAGTTTTATTCTCTCTCACTCAATGTGACATTAAACAATGGCTAGAACATTAAATAACTCGACACCAGGACTGGAAAGGCCAACTTCAGGTGACTAACGCTTCTGTTTGAACTACTCGTTAGTCTTCCTGGCGAGTTACTATTATACTTTCGCTGCATATCATTTCACACTTTTGCAACCTTTTTGTACTGGCCATATTGACTCATAACCCAGAACCAGGAAGGAAAGACCAACTTTAGGTGGCTTTAGGTTTGTTTATGTTTGTTTCTTTATTTAGTATTTTAGTGTTTTCTATGGTTATGTTGTGTCCATTTGACTTGCAGTGTTCGAAAACGTGTGAAGGTGACTTTTTATGTTCTTTGAATCTGGTTTCCATTTTTCTACTTGTTTCTCCAATATAGAAGTCGTGGCAGTTATCACATTGTATTTTATAAATAATGTTGGTGTGGTGTTTGTCAGTGTAGTTCTTACATAGTATAGACCTTAGTTTTGTGCCTGGTTTTTGAATAAATTTAGTATTAACTGGAATGTTATATTTTGTTACTAGTTTTTGCCAAATGTTGGTTATTTGTTTGCTGATGTCAGGAATATATGGTGTACAGCAGTATATGGTTTCGTGATTTTTTGATTTGTGAGATATATTTACTTTTGTTGGTTGATTTTGCTTTTTTTCTAGGTGTGTGCGTATAATGTTTTCTACGGTTTGTGGAGGAAACTTATTACTGTTGATGAAGTATTGTTTTATTTTGTCTAATTCATCGTTAATTTTATCTGGTGAGCATAGTTTTATGGCTGTGTTTATCTGGTTTCTTAGTATGTTGCGTTTTTGTTTTGTTTCATGTGCCGAGTTTCAAGGAATGTATAGTCCAGTATGGGTGATTTTTCGGTGGATTTCTGTTTTGAATTGTGTGTTGGTTCTTATAATTTTGAGGTTAAGAAATGATATTTGATTGTTTTCTTCCTGTTCACATGTGAAGTTAATGTTGGGATGTATAGAGTTAATGTGAGTGAAAAAGTTAAGTATGTGTTCTGTAGATTTGAATCCCGCAACCGTGTCATCTACATATCTGTACCAGTATAGTGGTGGATGTAATGCTGTATTAATTGCTTGTGTTTCAATTTGTGTCATAAAAATATTGGCTAGAACTGGTTATACTGGGTTGCCCATGCTTAGGCCATTTGTTTGTATATAGTTTTGGTTGTTGAACATGAAGTTTGTCTTTATTGTGGTGAATTCTATGAGGGTTGCTAACTGGTTACTGGGAATGTCTATAATTGGGTTAGGGTCTCGGCTATAGAGTTCTAAGGCTATCTTGCAGGCTTCTGTTGTTGGGACTTCTGTAAAGAGGGATATAACATTGAAACTGGCCATTAAGGCTTTATGATTAAGTTGATTCAGATTAGACTTGAAATTAAAAGAGTCTTTGATGAATGAGCTGGCTGATGTTGCATATTTGGAGAATGCCCATGCTATGTATTTACCAAGATTGTAATTAAACGATTCATATGTTGACATTGTTGGTCGTAATGGACAATCTGGTTTATGAGGTTTAGGGATGCCGTATATTTGCGGTGTGCGTGAGTCGGTTTTACGTAGGTAGGAATAAAGTGTTTGTGAAATTGTGTTGGCTTTTTTCATTTGTAGTAGTAATTTGTTCAGTTGCGTCTCATGTGTCTTTGTTGGATTTGTGTGTATTGGTTTAAATTTGTACGTGTCTGATAGGATATTATTCATTTTTTGTATGTATTCATTCGTGTTCATTATTACTATAGCGTTACCTTTATCTGCTTTCAGAATTTTTATGTTTCTGTCTTGTTTTAGGTTTTTAATGGAATTAATGTCTCTTTTTGCCAACATTATTTATAAAATACAATGTGATAACTCCCACGACTTCTGTATTGGAGAACAAGTAGAAAAATGGAAACCAGATTCAAAGAACATAAAAAGTCACCTTCACACGTTTTCGAACACTGCAAGTCAAATGGACATAACATAACCATAGAAAACACTAAAATACTAAATAAAGAAACAAACATAAACAAACGCAAAATTAAAGAAGCCTTACTTATACAACAACTTAAACCCAAAATAAACCAATATAAAGGAACGCCATTATACCTATATTAATATTATAGATAAAATTATATGTTCAAACATCTAACCCTGCCCTCTACATTGCGACACTCAGTTACACAACCCCTTCCAAACATGTGGTCAGCTTCCGGTCAGTTACCTCTTTCTTTGTGAACCTGACGATGACCGAAGAAGGTCGAAACGTTGTTCGCTCTTCTCTTTAAAATATTTTCTGAACCCAAACGAGCCGTTTTTGCATATAAAATTCTCAACAAGTGGGTTGCTCGACATCACTGAAAGGTTGGACTAAATTTGCCATTTAATACTTACAGAGTTAGCTTTGTCTCTTTCATTTATGTTTATATATATAATATACATAGATGAAATTAGTGTGCAGAAATATAAGTATCATTGTTTTGAAAACATCCCATAATCATAAACAGTGCATCATTTTTAACATCTCTGCATGTGGATAACAAACTGAAATAGTTTTAAAAAAGAACTTGTGGTTTCAATTACATCAAACTGTAAGTTGGTTTTAAGAGAAACTGATAAAGTTTTATTTTTACACTTCTTTACATGTTGCAGTTACAGTTGCTTTTAATGTGTATTGATAACTGAAGTATGCTTATTAATTCTTTCTGCTTTTTGTAAAATCATTTTAACTATATTAACATTTAAGTTATGTTGTTAATCTACCATATCAGCAATGAAAGACCAGCAGCACTGTGTAAATTATAGTGGAGTAAGATAGTTTAACTGGTTTTAAGTGAGAAATGCTTAAATTTTATGGTGTAGTTAATAACTTACATATTTTTTTTTATCAGATTTAATATAGTTTTTCTAAGATAATTGGGGAATGCTTGTTAAATTAGTTTTAAGAAATAATTAGTGATATTTTTTAATATGATTTTTATTTGTTTCTGATATGTCAAATTCATTGTAAAATTAGGTAGGAGTATGTAACTGCCAATATGTGAGACTTGCCCTTATGCTTATTAAAGATAATATTTGGTTGTAGTTAATGTCATGTGAAGTTTATTTGAGTTACAGCAAAAACTACTCTGAAAAGTAACATTTAAGTTGTGAACTAAAAGATTAAGACCCTGTTATTATAGTTACTAGTTTTATTATTTTGCTGGTTTGCAAATTAACCATATTTTTCAGTAGGTATAATAAAGCATGTATTTACATACTATTTCTTTTCTTCAGAATTTTGCTGTCACAGATGCAATACAAAAGGTAGCTGAATCTTTCAAGTGCAAACCCATTGAAGGTTAGTGTGGAATTACAACACAAAGTTAAAAATGTGTTTTTGTTTGAGGCATATATTGAGTATATTTTGATACATTACATCATCATTCAAGTTTCAGGTGTTTTGATTAAATGAAAAGAAGGCTTTTGAACCTGTTTTCAAGGTTTAGGTTACTGAATCATACCTTTGAACTGACCCAAGACCATGGAACTAACATGAAATTAACTCGTAAATGTAAAGTAAAACAATGTGGCAATGAAATGTGCTTGAAGTAATCTAGATGTAGTTGTGAATGTGATGGTGTAAGTATAGTGATTAGGCTAAACTGTAGGTCCAGGTCAGATGAGAGAAGTTACCTAAAAGTTTCCCATTTGATTTAACATTCCAGCTGAATAAGCAATTCAATAATTTATTACTGCATTGATGGTGAAATATCAGATAGGCACAGTTGTATTGTTTTTCACAAATGGGAATTAGAATCATAGATAAGAAATCATTAGTTTCAATATTTTGTAAGAATAATGGCACAAAAAAGCCCAAAGATTCAGTGTTGAAATTGAAGCACAGTGCATTACGGAATGATTTCATTGGCGATTCTTAAATTAAAAATGTTATTTCTCCAATGAAGATTAATATTCAAGAAGGATGGAGTATTGTCCAGTATGGTATCATCTATATAGGTTTCATCCTGTCATATTTTCATTGATATTTATTTTTTTCGTCTTAAAACTTGTACTGAGCTTCACTGTGATCTATTAAAATAACCAAAAATCAATAGTTTCCAGAGTAACTCCACATTCACCATCCCTATTTAGTACTAAAAGATCCTTGGCAGGTGTTAAGTAAGAAATTTCTTATAAATAAATCAATAAAAGAAAAAAATGCACTTGCATCACACTTATTTCACTGATGTGAATATCACGAAATATCTTTTTCCAATTTTGCAATTTATACATAGGAATGTGAATTGATTTTAGTAAGTATAGTTTTAATGTTAACAGTGTTTAATACTAAAAGAAAGTGAAAAAAATTGGAATTAATATTTCTTATAGTAGGGCTGTAGGGCACAGAGAAACAAGAATTTAATACTTCCAAAAAACTGATGACACGTAACACTTTACTTTTAATTCCTATTAAGTCCCAGTTTGAACATGTTAATCTTTTTAAATGCATTGTGCATTTTTGAGCAAAGAGTATAAGATAGTGTTATTAGCTGAAATGTTTCCAGTTGACTATTGTATCAAATCAGTTTCATAATTGTGTGTATCATTATTATGAACCATTTTCAAAATAGAATAATCAATTTAGATACCGTATTTTCCGGTTAATAAGCCGAGGCAAAAGATGCAATACCAATATTGCAGTTATTCCCGGTGGGCTGACATCTGTGATACAGTCCTTAGATGTGTGTTTAAATAAATCTTTTAAAGACAGGCTCTGTCAATGCTGGAATGAGTGGATGGTTTCCGGCAATCAAAGTTTTACAGCTGCCGGAAATATGCGCGCTGCCTCACTCGCTATGGTCTGTGAGTGGGTCGTGAAATCGTGGGACGATATTAGTGTTGAAACTGTAGAGAAGTCATTTAAAAAGTGCAGCATCTCAAATTGCAACGGAAGATGATATGTTATGGTTGCACGACGACGAGGAAGACAACATTCCACTCACTAAGCTAATAACACCAAAGAATGACCCGTACGACGATCAGGTCTCTGTCGAGGATTGGAATCTATTATTTGGTGCTTCTGACGATGAAGATGATGAATTTGATGAATTTTAATAAATAATTGATAAATAAAGTTTATTCAACTGAAATAACTCTGCCGTAACTGTGAGATCAAAGGTATGATTTTGGGGCCGATTTTGGTCTTTGGTAATTTTTGGTCCAAAGCTGGTGATTGGCCAATAAGCCAACCCCCAAAAATCAGGTCCAAAATTTAGGACCAGAAATTCGGCTTATTAGGCAGAAAATACGGTAATCTCTTTTTATAAAACACAAACTATCTTTTAATTCTATTTTTACTCTACTTTCAAGGCATGCCATCACATCAGCTGAAACAGTTTCAGATTGATGGAGAAAAATCTATAATTCAAAATCCCACTGAAGCACAGAGGTGAGAAATAATCATGATTATATATAGAAGGATACAGATTTCTCTGCTTTTTATAAAACTTCGTCAGGTTTAGTACATATCTATCCATGTGTGACTAGGCTTGTGTTAACTGATTGTCACATCATTACCAAAACAATGTGTGTTTATACCCAAAAGGCGTACAAGTTTTTGGGCATGTGGTATAAACAATAAAAGATTAATTTTTGAAAAATATTTCATCATGTTTTCAGATGCCACTTTAACCCTATCACCATGGGTAATCTTTACTGCAAGTGGCATAAAGATTGTTTCTTACAAAGTTTTATTGAACTATTTGTTGTTTGTGTTATACCATATTTCAATAGTATACAAGTTTTAAATTCTGTAAGAAAATTTTTTTTTAAATTCTGAAGATTTTCTGAGGTGATATTTTGTCAAGGTATTTTCTGCAGGATGTTTGGAAAGCCACTGTGCTCTTATATATTTATTAACAGACAAAACTGTACAGTGACTTTCCAAACACCCTGTATTTTATCCATCACCTCTTACTATAAAATCATCATTGTACAGTTAAACCATAATTTTTATAGCCTTCAGTTTTATTCACAGAGCTATTAAATATAAAATCAGACTTTTTTTTGCCACACCCTCCTGTTGTATCTTCTCTTTCATAATTTGTTAATAGCTCTCTCTTATATTTGATTATATATTACCTATAACTAGTGAAAACTCAAGGCTTTCATCTTTCAGATGACATTTGGTGCAATGTTGTGTTCTAGACAGATAAGAATTAATTTCATTTAGAGTACAAGCTTCTTTTTCATTGGAAATTTAACAACTAGCTGAATTTGTAATTGCTCTTTTTGTGTAGTTAGAAAGAAGAAAAATTTTGAGAATTAAGGGGAACTGTCTGGTTTGCATGTTATTAGTCTATGTTTTTGGTTTATTATTTAATGAAATAAAAATATTTAATGCATTACTACCATAAGTATTAAAAAATAGGGTTAAGTGTCATTAACACTCCTACAAAAAAAATATTTACATCCATTAAAGTGATTTTGGGGCCTATCAGGCCCCATATATTTTTCCAATAGAAACACGGTGATTTAGCAACATTCATTACAAACAACTTTAGAATGGCTCTGACAAACATTTTATTTACAATTTTAGCAAACAATTTTCGACTGTCTTTCTTTTGATCTGTTGCACAAATGGCATCGTCCTTTTTTTGCTCTCCTTACAGGTGGTTCACATGAGGTTGTTTTTTCATTATCTTTGCAGTAAATTTCTTTGATTTCAAGCACTAATTGCCGTGTAAATTCTCTTCTTGGCTCTTGATTTATGTTTACAAAGAAATTCTGGATGTTTTGTCGAGTATAGAACGAAAGCATTGTACGCAGCAAGATCTAGAATGTTATAGAATATGCAGACTGACCAGTGCTTTGATCGCCTCTTTGTTGTATAATATCTCACCAGTTGATCTAGAGTGTCGACACCTGCCTTCGTTGCACTGTAAAGATTGACGATTTCGGGCTCTCCATTCTCTTCTACTTCACCAGACTGATGCTGAGAACTCGGTAGTATCACATATTTTCCTGGTTTGTCTGAGTTCCTGAGAAGAGTGATGTCGTCATGGAAGAAAAGCTTTGGTGATAACTCTCTGGATTTTGTATTTATTTCAGGAGGCAGGAAGGTTCTTGATTTCTGTATGGTTCCAACAAGTCCTGTTCTTTTTGTTCGTAGGTACTTGGCAAGTGTCATTGTTGTGAAGAAAATATCTGTCATTATTGTCCTTCCTTTTCCAAGATATGGCTGACTCAGTTCTCTGACTATTCTTTCTCCTTGATTTGTTTCTGTCGTATTTCTAACCTTTCCAGTATAAATTTGAGCGTTTTTTGTCTTTGCGTTTGTCAGGCACCAAATCTTTATTCTGTATTTGCCTGGCTTTGTCGGAATGTATGTTCTGAAGCCAACTCTTCCTTTGAAGTTACATAGTTGTTCATTCACTGTTAGGTATTCGTTTGGGTTGTAACTGTTTTTGCAATTTTCAATGAAAAAATTCCAGACTCCAGAGGTGGTGGCATCTTTGATTTCTATATTTCTTTGAGAGTGGATGTCAAATCTGATTTTTGAGCAAATTTTTTTGAATTTGTCTTGTGTAATCAGTTTTCGCAAAAATGGCAAACTGAATTCGGTTGAAAACATTTTGTCTATCGATGCATTTTTTGGATTTGATTATTCCAAGGAAAAGATTAGCTGCGATCCATTTCCAGAGGTCTTCTTCAAAAATTGGTTCTTTCATGACGGTGTTTGTTGAGTGAATGATCTATTCCATCATATTATCAGAAATGAATGTTTCGAATGGTGTAGAGACTCTTGGAGCAACTTGCCTTGTAATGCCTGGGGTCCCATTGAATATATTGAGAGCTGCAGTTTTTCTGTTGATCCTTGAAGGTGTTGTTGAATAACTAAAATTCTTATCTTTGGGCAAAAGTTCGTTCACTGGCATCACAGTTAGATCTTCTTGATTACTTTCTTCACTTTCAGAAGGGTACGGTGCAATTTGTTCATCATTTTCGGCTTCAGAAGGATCATCACAACTTTCAGAGTAGTCTTCGACATTATCACGTTCTCTTTCATCATTGGATGGTTTTGTCAGTAAATGTGCAGCTTCATCAAGAGATATCATTTTTGACACGATTTGAATATTTCAGCTCCTATATATAGGATTTGTGGATTCTTCTAGAATATTCTAAATACTTCTGTGAAGTTTCTAGAATGTTCTAGAACAGGCATGGGCAAACTAGGCAATTATCAGGACCGTTTAAAATTATTGTTGATGTAGAGTTATTATCCTAAATATCCATCTTTTGAAAAGAAGTTGTTAAATTAATATATTTTTACTATAATTTGCTTTTTTCGGTTGCCCAGGCCTGTTCTAAAACTATTCAGGAAATGGTCATTTTTATGTTTTTTGATCTGGGGCCTAATAGGCCCCAAAATACCCATAGTGGATGTTTTAAAAAAAAATTTTAAATATTATTTTGCAAATGTCTGAAAAGTCAAAATATTATTGCTCCTTAAAATATAAAGGGATAGGGTCAGTTAATGGCAATTTCATTTAAATACAAAATTATCAGCCTAATATTAATAACCTTTCAAGTTGCTCTGGGGCCTATTAGGCCCCAATTTTCGTAGGAGTGTTAACAGCTGACAGCAAGACAAAAGAATATTGGGACAAGCACTTTGTTTCTTTTTTTTATAGCTGATGGGCAGCCTTTGAGTTGCCCCCTTGGGTCTATTGGATGGTTCACTTAGGCTAGAGTCAACCAAGTATCAGTGTTGGAAGTTCTCAACGGGTGTTGTGGACATTTTGTCTGATGCTGGTGTTTGGGTATAGTGCTCACGAAACCCTGCCATTTTTGCAGTGTTCTTGCTTTTAGTGCGTCCTTTTGTAGGGCTCTATAGTAGGTGGGGTCAGTGGGCATCGAAATTTGCTTTTTTTTCTATGGATCCTGCTAATAAAAATTTAAAATAGTGAAAAAACAGTCAACAGGTAAATGACTATATCTTGAAGACAATCAGCAATCTTCAAAGTCTGTACCACCAGTTGTACCTCATTTTCTCATCCTACATTCTCTTTCAGAAAAATCTTTTATGCAAATGTCCCCATTTTTTTCTTCAGAAGGGACTGGACCGACTTGCTGGCTCTCCGAATTCAGTGAAGAAGCTTTGATCTGGAGACATATTGGTTAAAACATCCACATCTTGAACTCCTCTTGAATTCAAAGGCAATTGAGAATGTACCTATTGAGGTTACCCCTCATGCTATCTTGAATTGCAATGGTTTTCACCTTTCCTACTTTCATTCTTGCCCTGAATGGTTGGAGGGAAAAGAGGTGCAGCAATTGAAAACAACTCATAACATTATTTATCCTGATGCTTGGAAATTGCTGTCCACCATTTTATCTTGAATATATGCTGCTGCACTTCATTCCACAACTACAGTGGGAGTGTAGACAGATCTATCTGTGCCTCCAAGAGAATTTTTCTTGAAACAAATGAAAAGTCTTTTGACCTCCATGGTTAAAAATGTTGATGAATTAGCTTCTACACCCATCTCTGTTCCTCCCATACATGACAACAAACCCCAAGGTTCACATCCTGTGGTTCTAAATACAGGTATTTCTTCAGATACAACTTTTTCTGCCACCCCAAGGTGCAAAACAATCATTAATTTGTGTCCTCAGTCACTGAAATCACCTTCCAATAACAAAGACCTGCCCAATTGCCCCAGGGCAGGATCCAGGGAGGTCGATAGACCTCCTCTGACTAAGAACAGTAAGGAAAAAAGACGTGGTCATAAACAGAAGGGTTCACCAGCCACTTTGGGGACTTTAATGAACATCATCCCCTCTGTGGAAGTGCTGTTATTGATAGGAGGGGTCGCTCTGTAGAGTGTATGCTCTCTGATCACAATCATTCTCTTTTCAATAATGGTTCTCCCACTTATTTTCATGCACCTAGTTAATCCTTTACTGCTATTGATTTCTTGGTTTGCTCCTCTACATTATTTTCCCATTTTTCATGGAGGGTTGACAATAATCCACTAGGCAGTGATCATTTTCCTATACCTTTGTGAGAGACTGGTCGTGGTTGATGCCGCCCTACTTGAGTGCCCAGGTAGATGCTGGATCAGGCAGACTTGTCCACCTGTCAGCCATTAATAGATGACTGTGTGGTTCCAGTAACTGACTGTATTATACAAGCAGCTGCTCAGTGTATTCCTAAAACCTCAACACCTTTTCCACTATATCCTTGTCCGTGGCACGGAAGGCTCAAAGACAGGCCTGTGATACTTTCCATAAATATCCCACACTTTCAAACCACACTGCTTTCCAGCTGGCCCATGCACATGCTAGGTGGGTAAGATCTCTAAACCAGAAGGAATCTTGGATTAAGTTCACAACTAGCATATCTTCTACCACCAGTTACAGGGTTATATGGGACAGGGTATGAGAGGTCAGTAGCCACTACAGTTCTGTCCCCTTCTCGATCTTACTCTCTGATGGCCAAGAGGTAGCTGATGTCTGGAGCTTTGCTGATACTTTCAGTGAAAGCTTTTGCCTGGTATCTAGCACTTCTGCTTGTTCTTTCACTTTCTTGGCCATCAAAACTCAATCAGTGCGTTCACCTCTTTCCTTTTGAACTGACTATCTCTTTGACTATAATTGTCCCTTTGCACTGGTAGAACTGAAAGTGGCTCTTCATTGGTCTAGCAGTACATCTGTTGGACTAGATAATGTACACTATAACATGCTATGCCATCTATCTCCTGCTTCTCTTGATATTTTTCTAATTTTTTTTAACTGGATCTGGCAGGAGAATGTTTTTCCTAATGCCTGACACCAGGCTATTATCTTACCTTTTTCTAAGCCTGGGAAAGACCCCAAGATTCCTTTGAACTACCAACCAATTGCTTTGACGAGCTTTCTCTGTAAGACCTTGGAGAGAATGGTTTATGCTCATCTTGTTTAGTTCCTTGAATCAAAGACCCTCCTCTCATCTACCCAGTTTGGGATTCGAGGACAGCAATCCATCACAGACCACCTAATTCGACTTGAAACATCAACCAGAGAAGCCTTTCTCAAATGACAACATTTTGTATCAATATTCTTTGACATTGAGAAGGCTTATGACACAAAATGGAGTTATGGCATTTTGTGAGACCTCCATATGTACAGGTTGCGTGGCCATTTACCCATGTTTATTTTGAAAATTTTAACGATAGGAGATTCCAAGTTTGTGTGGGTTCAACACTTTCCTGTTCTTTTCTACAGGAACTTGGGGTCCCTCAGGGCTGTGTTTTGAGGGTCACACATTTTCAGTACAAAGGTTAATGCCATCACTGAACAATTCTCTGTTGCAAATGGGCTCTATGTCGACGATTTTCGCATCTCTTGTCAGTTATCGAACATAAGATATATTGAACGGCAACTTCAAACTGTCCTTGATTGTGTGATGAAGTGGACCACGGGAAACGGCTTTAATTTCTCTCTCTCTAAAACCATTTTCATACACTTTTGCCTCCAACGAGGTATTCACCATGGTTTTGCACTCCATATCAGTGAAGTTTCACTGCCAGTGGTCCCTGAGACCAAGTTCATTGGGCTTATCTTTTATGGTAAGCTGACCTTTATATCATACTTAAAGCAGCTATGGGTCAAATGCACAAGAACACTGAACATACACCATGTCCTCTCTACCACCGGTTGGGGAGTGAATTGCTGTTCTGTGTTAAAGGTATATCGTGCACTTATTTGATCGAAACTCGATTATGGATCAATGTTCTATGGCTCTGGCAGACCTTCGGCCTTAAAGGTGCTGGATCCCATTCATTATCAAGGACTTAAACTTTGCACTGCGGCTTTAGACACATCTCCAGTTCAAAGCTTATAGAATCTCCTGAACCTTCTTTGCACCGTTGTCGTTTGCAAATGTCTTTATTATATTCTTTGAAACTTCGTTCCTTACCAAAGCATCCCACCTGGGGATGTGTTTTCCTTCCTCAGTGGGCCTTACTTTTTCAAAACAGACGATCTGCCATTGGTCCTTTTGGCCTTCTAATCCAGGCACAATTGAATGAATTGGGTCTGTCCTTGGATAACATTGCAGAATCCACTAGTCAGCTCATCCCACCATGGCTTATTACAGCCTCCAAATGTGACCTTTCTTTTAGTCACCGGAAAAAGGCTGATTGGAATTACTGTCTTTTATATACTGAACATTTTTTGTACAATCATTCTGTTCTGACTGCACTATCTATACTGACTCGCTTAGTTCTCTACTGGCCCTGGAATTGCCTTAGGTTGGGTCACACTCTATTCTTGCTGATATTCAAAACTGACTGGCCCATTTCTCATTAACATCTACTTCTATCCAGTTTTTCTGGATAGCAGGCTACATTGGTACTAGCAGGAACGAGCTTGCAGACACGGCAGCTAAATCTATCTGCTCTGGCAGTGTCACCACTGTTCCTGTTCTGTACATGGACTATGGTCCTGTATTCAAGGCTTGGCTCCATGCCAGATGGCAGTTGACTTAGAGTGAGCAACGCAAAAACAAGCTTTTCCAAATAAAACCCTGTAATCGACTGTAGGGCATCTTGCTTTCATAAGGTTCAGAAGGAGGAATTTGTTCTGACTAGACTACGCATTAGTCACAGTTTTTTAACTCATCATTTTCTTTTATCTGAAACTGATGCACTAATGTATAGTTTGTGCAACACTCAGATCACTACAAGCCAAATTTTACTTTCTTGCCATTTTTTTGACTAAACTAAACTAACGTGGCAGGGGTTCAGTTTAGAGAGAGAGAAATCAGAAGAGTTCTCTCTCCAACTGGGGTGTTCAGGAATTTTGTAGTTCCTCTTCGTCCCCTTTCGTGGATTGTTATTAAAATTAAGTGGTGTTTTTTGTTTTTTTATTTTAATAAATTAATTATCGTTATTATTCTTGACTTTTTGGGTGGGGAAAGTCTCACCAAATGTTCTTTTGGGTGGAGGCAAAGGCAGCAGTGGAAAGAAAGGCCGGGACCTGTCCCGAAAGGAAAAAGTTCAGCAGATGTGAACATGAATGTAATTCATTCAAATTCAGATCAAATCAAACGGCCCGATTTTGGGTCTGGCAAAAAGGTTGCTTAGGCTGGGATCTAGAAATCCAATGCCTGAAGATTTTGAAGTGGGGGGAAACGGGAGTGCCCCAAGAAAACCCACTTTCAAAAACTTTTGGCGCCTGTCATGTGCCCTGTACCTGAAAAAAAAGGAATTCATGTTAATAACATATATTTTATTTATTTAGATTCTTTCTTGAGTGGATTGTGATTCTTGAAATAATTTTTTTGACTCTCAGATGGCATGATTTTAAACATGATCTGTCCCAAGGTTTGTCCTTAACATTAGACAGTGTTATTGGTGACTGTAACACTGTACACCTTGATAATTTTTTTCGTTTTGTATTGACCATTAATCTTTTTAATGTCATTTAAGTGTTTTATATTTCCTCATTAAACCTTTTTTATTGTGGTTCCCATTTAAGAGTCACAATCTCTCCAGTTCGTTTTGAAATTAGAAAATGGCCGTAATATTAAATAACGAGATACCAGGACTGGAAAGGCCAACTTCAGGTGACTAACGCTGCTGTTTGAACTACCTGTTAGTCGTCCTGGTGAGTTATTATTACAATTTTGCTGCATGTCTTTTAACACTTTTATTGCTTTACCCTTTGATAATGGCTGTAATGACGCATGACGTGGAAGCAGGACTGGAAAGACTAACTTCAGGTCACTGACGGTGGTTCTTGTACTTATGTGTTCTCTTCCTGTCGGGTTATGGCAATTACCATTATGATGTGGAAAGTTTTGTACACCTTCTTTTACTCTGGTTTTTCTCTTTACATTGGTTTTATGCTATTTATGTTTTTTAATGCTGTTTTGTTTTATCTTCATTTACTTTTACCTTTTTACCAGACATTTGGTGCAAATGGCTTCGCTGCTTTGTGCCATAAAATAATTAAGTTTTTAAGATTGAGGTGTCTATCGTTGTTTTTGTTTATTGCAACTACCGAAGTAATCAAAATATTGCAATCAGACTTGCTTGCCCTGTCTTTGTTATGTGAAAGCTGATTTGTGGAAAGACATCTGGCTGTTTTTGTTGATCTGTTGGCAATATGGAAATCAAGTGCCTGACAATAGGACCACTCTACAAACTTTTTTGCTTGTTTGCTGGAACCATGATTTAAATATCCTGTACTTGTCAGTTAGGCACATGTAATTGTTTAAAGGGGTTGTTGATTACTTACTTAAAAATAGTCCTCTAGATTGAACATGACTAAGTCACTTGGGCATTTCTGTATAGGCTGATATTGAGTGGCATTTTTGTGCCTCATTACTAAATATTTTGCTGACAATGTTCTACTTTAAAGAAATAATTAGAATTGTACGCACAGTATTGTGAATATGTTATTTCTTATAAAAATTGTCTTTCAGACCTAAAAATAAATAAAATTCATAATTTTACTTGTAGTATTCATACCCTCTGTCGTCTGCTACATGCAGCAGCATCATTAACAACAAATAATGTAATTCAGGACTTTTATTGTCTTAAATATTGTTTAAACTCTAGTTTGTGTAATTGTACAAGAAAAAATACAAGTTAAGAAATGTTTCCAGGAATAAAAAGAATGCTAACACAGTATTTAAAAACAATACCAGATCTATGGTTGTATGTAAGCTTACCATTTGTATTTATTATTGTTCTCTGCAGGAGATCCATTAATTCATTTTCCTGTTAAATCATAAAATACTTTATCCTGTGCATTATATTTTGATAATGGGAATAAATAATATATCTGCTGCATTCAGTAGTGTTTAAACTTTACATATTGCTACTTTGATAGCTGAGTTTCAGGTGTAGATGGGTTTTTTTTTGCATTTTTTGAGATAATAAAAAGATACAAATGTTAGGCTGTAATAATAAAAACAGTAAATAAAGGGAAAATCATGTGTAAAACAAAACATGGATAATTCTGTTTTTAATGAATTACAAAATACATGTCTTTGCTTGAGGATGGGCAGGAATATTCTGAAACAAAATTAAACATATATTATTTGTGAAGGAGAATCCAAAGAATTGTTTGACATCTTTAAATTTGACAAAAAAAATTACTCCAAATGCATGTTATAAGGTACAAATTTTAAAGTATTTTTGAGGTTAGTTATTGAAATAGAGTTAGAATTATTATTTGCACCTAGAATTTGAAATTTGACATATGGCCTGAATAAGTTCAAGCTCTTTTTTTGCACTGCAGTGTGCTTAACATGAGTTGCCCATAATAAATTGTACAACTGCATGAAAAGTAAATATATTGTATAATATGAAAGTTAATGTTTCTATTTTTAATACTCTGTTATTACATTGACTTATTTCTTTTTCGTTAACTAGAAAAGAACATGAGAAGTGTGAGTTTGAATTACATGAGGTTTATGCCATAGATGTAGTCATCAGTACAGGAGAAGGAAAGGTAAAGTATTTTTAGTAAAGTTATCATATCAATTAAGTAATCATCATTTCTTCAAAAATTTTATGAAATGTGTATATGTGTACAATTAAGTTATTACATGACCTTCAAATTGCAATTTAAAAAAAGTATTTTGAGACTTTTTAAAACTATTGTTTTATTTTTTCTGTATTTTAGTTTGAACACAGCAGTGCCTTGGTGTTTTATGTATAAGTGGTTTGTTATTTGTAAATCATTTAATATACTACAGGCTTTGCATTTTTTTTAAATAAATTTAATTTAAGGGGGTAGGATCCATTATTAGAGGTTTATTACTGTGTGAGAGAAACAAATTTTTCACATGTATGGACATGCATTATAGTAAGCTATACGGGATTGGTAAAATTAATAAAACAGAAATATGATGGAAAAATTCAACCATTTAAAGTTTTTTGTATAATAAGGAATTCTAGTTAGATTTTCTACATGTTCCACAAACATCATTTCATCCATCAGCACTTTAGACAAGTAAATCTAGTTTGTTATATGATGTCTCTCACTTGGCAGATTGGTTGATGAAGACAGTTGATCGTAAAATGTTGCAAAAATTAAAATTTAAAAACTCATATTAGAAACCACATTCACAGCTTCATCATTAGTATATCTATAAAAATATCAAACTATCTTTTACCTAATCATGCATACTTTACTACTTGGTGGAAACTTGATATTCCTAATGAAAATAGGCATTTTCCATTAACTAATGCTGTTTCTCTTGTATAAAGGCTGAAAGACAATTTCTAAACTTGTCAAAACTACCAAATATAAAAATATTATGTGAAGTTTTTTTTCACTGCATTCAGGACATAATTAAACTGTACATCGAAAAGTTGGCAAAAACAACAGTTTTGATACACGATTGGAAGTAGCTATGGGAAACACATAAGTAGCACATATACAAAAGTTACATGCAATAAGTCGTTACAGATGGATGGTAAATTTGTTATTAATTCAAACAATTGTCAATGTAGAAAAACATAAGTGGAATTATATATTTACAATTAAAAGCAACATAGTGTTAATATCAGTACTAAATAAATAAGTGTTAAATGTGGACTTGCCCTAAAAAGGACTGAACATATGTTCTGGTGTCCCAGGAGTGACAGTAAAGGTATGTTTGGGACTTGTATACCCACATCATCATTCACATTCCTGTAAACTAAAGTTACCCAGTGTTACAAAACATCTTTCCTGTACTTTATTATTTCTAGACTTGACAAGCTTCTATGTTTAATACAATATCATAGTTTTTTTCAGTGTCATTAGGTTCTCTGATATTCAGTTAAATTTTAAATTTTATCATTTTTAATTAACTTGGTGTTACTTCAGTCTGTAACATTAACATGAAATATTGTCCTCACTTGTTGTGATAACCCTGCTTCATTTTTTATTTTGTATTTTTCTGAACGAGAACATATGCATCTTTTTTTTTTTAAGGCAAGTCTTTTTTTAATAACTATCAGGTAAGGATTTTAACACTGTATTGCTTTTAATTATAAATAGAAGTTTTGTACAAGTGTCATTTTCAAATTGTTTAGAATTGTACATGTGATCCATTTGTTTCATGTAGAACACTTTGATTTCCACTGTCATACAGTTTATCAGAGTTTTAATGTGGAAAATATTTCCAGATGTCTTATGTGGCTCTCCCTAGTCTATCTACTTGTTTGGTTGCCTGTCTACAAAGAATAATTACATGAGAACTTTGTGCAGGCCTCATTGTGGTTATGAGTGTTCCATAAACCTCTTTATAGTTAAGATATTATTTCAGCACAGGTTTGTATGGTTGGAATCATTATCTTTCTGGAAGGTGGAATCCTTGTTTTATGAGTTATGCTTTTGAGGGAATGGCATGACAGATCAGAATCCATCCATACTTGTAAGTAGGAAAAGTGATGACATCATTGGCTGCATTGTGGGAATTTCATCATCAGCAGCTGGTAAGCTCATCTTCTCAAAGTCCTCACCAGCTCATAAAAGTTTTCAAACTGTGAGAAGCACATTATATGGTTTGATAAGAATCTTTGTTTAGGTGCAGAAACATGCTATAGAGTTGGAGGCAGGCATATGATTATTTTTATTTACTGATTTATTTGATGGAAGTCTTCTGAGATTGTTAATCTCTTTCTTTATAAAACACAACATTATTTAAATCTTTCTGTCACATTCATTGTAGCATCACTTCAGAAACACCACAATTTCAAATTTTCATACACCCAATGCCATTTCAGAACTTAGAAGGTGTACATTTATGAAGCTGTTGATCCACGTAAAGAAATATGTGGCAGTAATGCTAGAGTTAAGTAATTTTAATGCAACAAAAACTAAGAAAACCGTGGGACTTGGGATACATTTCACTCATTATTTGCGAATTATGGACAATAATTGTTAATTTGTGAAAACAGTCATTGGTTGACGAAATTTTTTCTGCATTACAAAAACTTTTCTTTCACATTTCATCTTATGTACAATATATTTATGAATGTTGTGTGACTCTTCATATTGTTTTCAAACCTAGGGTTTGGTTTATTGCTTATGGTAGTTGTGAAGATTTGTTTCTGATCTCTTGTTGGATTTTCCTGCCTTTTACATAAAGGTCTATTGCAAGGTGAACATCAAAATGGCTTACCAGAGGCCATCAATAAAAATGACCATCAGGACTGACAGTATATATCCCATCAGCCTTGTCTTGTTGTCATTTTTGATTCTCTTCATTACTGAAAAATCCCTTTTAACATTCTGCTGTATTTATAGACAGAAAGGACTAATGCTGTTAGGACTAATTTGCCTAAGTGGAGAATGAGGTGAAACTCTTCACCAAGAAGTTTCTTTAACATGGGAAACAATAAACTTTTATTTGCAGGGACAGGTTTTGATACATGATGTTTCATGTGTTCATATTCTTGCATCACAGTTTGCGTGGGTTGCTCATTTGAATGTTGGCCTTTCTCCTCTGAATCATGACCACCATACTCACTGAAAAATAAACGTTCAGTGCAGTAAATAATCAGATTCTTAAGCTTGTCTTTGCTCTAGTTTGACAAGTTGTTAGATCCTGTTGGCCAACAGGATAATTATATTCTTGCCAACATCTGATTAAAATCTAATTCGCATACCTACTCAAATACAAAATATTTACTCATTTCCATAATTTGATGTACATCTTGTGTATTCATTTGATTTAACTTTTGTAGGGTGGTTATGATTTCATTCATCGTGTCAGCAAAAATTAAATTATCTTACTAGGAAGTTGTTAACTGTTGCATAATTTTTAATGAAAGGTGCTGCATTGTGAGAGAAAATAAACTGATTTGATCATCCTTTAGTACCCCTTGGTAACAGAAGCTTCATCAGAGTTTAATCTAGAAGCAATAAATATAAGGTGATAAATTGTGGTTTTCTAGTTTTCCGTATAACTCATGAACCTCTGCTTAATAGCAGCCCATCAAATTTTTTGGTCACTATATTCAACAAATCAGCAGTCTTCATTTTTGCAAATGCATCAAAGAGTTTGAACAAAAATTGATTGTGCTGCTCATTTTGTTTTGAAACTTGGTTACATGCTTCATCCCTTTACATGTATCCAAAATAGTAAGTTTTAATTCGTGTGATATAGAGTGAATTCCTACAAGATGCATCATGTTTTTACAGGAAGATTACTATGCCACCATTTGAACCACAGTTGATACTTTCTCCATCTGATCTAAATCCAACAAGCTTTTTCTGCCATGCATTGCAACATTTACAATCCTAAGCAAAAATTTTGACATTCATTATCAGTGAAAATATGACAAATATTTAGAAATTACAGTGAACCAACCTTTACAGAGGTTTATGGTTTCCTATGCTTTCTACATTTGTTCACTCTTGAGGTCTTTAACATTTTCTCCATGTTTTTGAAGAGTTCTTTGAAGGCATATAACTTGAAAGACCCCACAAACAACTGGAAATGGCTATCAGAGAAATTTTGCTACTTTCCAAAAATCCACAAAATATAACTCCTAATCTACATTGAATTGCAACAAAGACTGCTCGTTCTTCCGTGAATGGTCAAATTTTCTCCTTTTTTTAGAAGTGCGTATGTGAACACTTGCTTATTTGGAGAATCAAAGGCATGGGTGAGAATAAGTCTTCGTGGCTATTCATGTCAGGTATGGGTTAAGAACAAGTACTGGACAGTTTCTATATTTATTTCCTTTGAATCAGTCTCAGAATCATAAAGTTCATTCACATTTTGATTTTTTTCACCAGCCATATTACTTTTCTTTAACCCAATATGCTCTATTTTTGTTTCATTTTCTCAGAAGAAGGCTTGGGTTACTGAATTACCATGAAGCCAAAATTGAAGAGCAGCCCACATGTATTAACAATTTTGGAGTGTTACAACATTCCTGATGAAATTTTCATAAGCTTAGCAAAAGAATTAGCTGTTTTAACCAATTGTGATTCAGCATTTAACCCAACTTGAAACAATGAACAAGTAGTTTTACCATATCTGTCCACTGTGTTAGTTGTGCACTGTGTCTGTTTGGAAGGTGATTATTTTTCTTTGATAATGAGGTTTCCTTCACCACTATTCTGTAGCCTGTGTAGTATTTCACATTTGAATGCTTAGTGCATGCATTGCGTTATGATATGCTGGTAACACAGATTTGTGTGTTTGCAATGGCAGAAAGATAATTGATAAAACTGCAAGTGAAAAGGTGCCTCTTCTGTTTTTCAGTGCATATTTAGTATATTTTGTAGTATTTGGATGATCAGTTGATTCTCATTTGTGTCAATATTTTATGCTATTGTGAAAGACTACATATGTCATTTCCCAGATATTCAGACTTGTCGACTACCTAATGGATTTCTATAGTGCCAAGAATAATGGGGTTCACTTTTTTTGATACAGCTGCAGTTTTGTTTGGTTCATTTGTGTAATGCAAAATTCGTACCATGATTGGATGAAATGCAGCTTCCCACTTGTATTGATTCCCCACCATGCTTCACTGTAGACCTCATACATTGATATGATACCATCCTTCTCTCTGTTGTCATTGTTGAATAAACTATTGTTGATTGTACTAAACAGTTATAACTTGTATTCATCTGTAAAAAAGCATTCAGCTTTATCTTTGTTTGTTTCATTGTTGTGGTCAAATGCTTGTTTTAACCTTTAAGCTGTCTTTTCTCAGCAGCAGTTTTCAAGCAACTTCACCTCATTTGTGACCACTTTATGCCATTGTGTATCTTACTTTTCTCAAGGTAACATTCACACCTTAAGGTTATTAGCCAGATCTACACTTAATTATCTAACTCATACTTATGTATCATGTAACACATAGCAAAAGTTATGGAGAGTTTAGGTTTTGTATCACAACCACTTTTATTATTAGAGTGTCAGTTTTGTGTCTCCCCTTTAAAGTATTGCATACAAATGCCAGTAAAATGTGGAGTCTTGCCACTTGTTTTCTAGAGTATTCAAGACTTGCCAAAATTAATTCCTACCTACTTGTCATCAGTATTTTGGTCCAAAAAATTGATTGAATTCATACTACTACTGGGCATTGTATAACTGCTTGTACTTCATTTCATTTTCACATTATTAAGGAGTGGCATTCTCATAGTATTTGTCTTTTATATATTCTTTCTTAGTAACTGTTTCCACTGTTACTTCTAGTACTATATTTACATTTGTTCTAAAGTAATAATGTCTATAAATCTTTATCTGTAAACAAACCACGATAGAAAAATTTTAAGTGAAACCACAATTTTTTATTGTTATTTTACAGAAAGATTCATTACATGTCCTCTCAGTGTGGATGCTTGTATGTTGTGAGGGGACCTCCCAGAGAAGGTTCTGTCTTTTGAGTTTCCTTCCTGAGTGATCCAAACCCATCCACGTTTGCTGTGCAGGGTGATCAATGAAGGCGAGAAGAGGATCCTGGTGGTTGAGGGGTCCTACCTCACCACATCACTTTGACCTTGAATTCACATGAATTGGTGGTTTTAAGACCTCCACTTATAAGGGTCAGTTGGTCTAGGGTCAGCCAAGTACCAGTTTTGGGCATTTTCAACAGTTTTTTTTTTAATTGTATCTGATGCTGGTGTTTGAGTGTACTGCTCACAAAACCCTGGTGTTGCTGCAGTGTCCTCATTTATCATTGTAGTGCATCCCTTGAATTAATGGTTGACAGGGTCAATGGGCACTGAACCTTTCTAATTATACTATGAATCTCCCAAATCTCAGTGGAAATGAAATGTTAAAAAACCGCTCATTGGTAAATGACCACATCTTGAAGACTATGAACAACAGTCTCCAAGTCATTCGATACCTGTACCTAATTTTCTTAAGCTTCATTCTTTGTGTGACCAAACTGCAGGGTAAAAGTCTCCTTTTTAATCACAAAGGAATAAAGTGGTTTACTGACTCATCACAGTCTGGCAACATCTTGGTGGAAGCACCTGTGCTGAAACACACTTAACTCCTCCTCAGTTGTAAGGCCATTATGGGTATACTCATGATTTACTCCCTATGATACATTGAATTTCTCATGAGGAGTTATTATTGAGAGGGATTTGAAAAACAATCTTGAGTTGAAGATTCTCGCTGGTTTCTTCAGCCAAGGCATTTCATCTGTGCTCCATATCTCCACTTTCTAGGACTGAATTACCTTGATATGTACATTACCATATCCACATGCCTTTCTTAAGGCAAGTTACCTGATATATAAGGTACCGTTATGTGTTTCTAACCCTCTCCAATGTTTCCAGTGTCAGTGGTTCAGACACTCAATGCATAAACAGGTGAAAAACATCAAAAGATATTTTATGAATTGGTAAACCCTGTGCAAGTTGGGAAATTTGCTAAAAAAATAATACATTAAATAATTCATTGGTTGTCAAACAAAAGTTTCAAATTTTTCTCATGACAAGTGCAGCAATAAATGATATTGAAAAAATGGATAACAATCTGTCATAAACATGTAATAATAAAATTTCTTCACTTGTGTGAAATTTAAATTTACAAAGATATTATCATTTCTGTATTTTTACACCAAAATGAATTATTGAAAAATGTGTTTTAATCTTTTGTTTTTAACAAATTGTATTCACAGGGTCGAGAAATGGACACAAGGACAACAGTGTACAAGAAGACAGATGAAATTTATCAATTAAAGATGAAAGCATCTAGAGGTCAGTACACCTTAATTAAATGTAACTAATGAAAAAACTATAACCCTAATATGCATCTTTTCTTTGAATAAGGATTGCCAGAATCTCTGTATAAGTTGCTCCTGTTTTTGTTGAAAGCAGTTAATGGGGTCTGATCCCCAGTCCATCATACTAGTTTGTGTTGATGGATATTAATGTTTTAAACTTCTTTAATACAATAGTCTGTCTGAAATAGAACAGGAATTATTAAAGCTACAGTGAACTCAATATTTCTCTTGTTTTATCAAGACACTGAGAAAGCAAACTGTTTTAACTTTTTTGCTTCATGAATTGACACTTTCATTCTTCGTGTGGGACAGATACTATTTTATTTAGCCATATTACACCATGAACAACAATGCTGACTTTTTAGCTTGGATACACAGTTATACCATTATGAAGAAAAGTTTTAAACATGACAGTGTAGAGATATTAATTAGATAAATATATGAGTCAATGTTTCCACACTGTATACATTTGATACAAGAAGTATCAAAATTTATACATAAATCAGTCCAAACATGATTCAGTAATATTCAAGATGGTAGAATTTAGCATGTTTTTTGATAAAGGTTGGGAATATGTTTGTTGTATGTTCTGACGTACTTGAGACTTGTACAACCTATACTTTAATGTATTTCATATTTGCTTACTCACATTAATTTATCAAGTGTTTCAGGAAAAAAATTGAATATCTTTCCAGAGTAAAATATAAGATTTTCATTTTGATGTGAGGAAACAGGATCTGTATAATACACTTCTCAGACTTTCTTTATATAAAAATGGGATGTAATACAATAAATTAAAATTTTAACAAGTTTTACATAACCTTGCATTTTTAGCTTCTAGTTTTCTTTTGTAATATGTACACTCAGTGGCTACTTCATTAGGTACATCTGCAAATAACCAAACAGTGAATAATGTGGCTGTGACTCCCTATATAAAGCATGTTGACACTGTCAAAAAGTTCAGTGTTTGTTCAACCAAACATTAGAATGGGGAAGATGCAGCTTTGACCATGGAATGATTGTTGGTGTCAGGTGTGATGGTTCCAGCATCACAGAAACTGAGATTTTTATGTACTACAATCTTTAGAGTTTATAGAGAATAGTGGAAAAAGAAAAAAAAACATCCAGTGAGCAGCTGTTCTTTGGGTGACAACACCTTGTTAATGAGAGAGGTCAGAAGAGAATGGTCAGACTCGTTCAAGCTGACAGAAATGTCACAAATATTAAAATAACCACTCTTTACAATATTGATTTTGAGAGGGACATCACAACATGTTGAAAGTTGAAACAGTTTGGCTACATCAGCAGAAGATCTTACCAGCTTTCACTCCTGTCATCAAAGAACAGGAAGATGAGGCTACAGTGGGCATGGGATCACCAAAACTGGGAGAGTAAAGATTGAAAAAACATTGCCTGTTCTGAAAAAATTCGATTTCTGCTGCAACATGCAGATGGTATGGTCAGAATGTAGCATAACCAGCATGGAGCCAGAATTGGATTGTGATATTGAGTCAGTATGGATGAAAATCCCTGAATAATGTTTCAAGTACCTTGTTGAATCCACATTGTGAAGAATTCAGGTTGTTCTAGAGGCAGAAGGAGGTATTATCTAGTAGTAGATAGGTATCCTTAATAAAGTGGCCACTGGGTGTATGTAGGTGTGGGTGTTAGGTAATATTTTAAAATTGTTAATAATTTTGCATTATGTTCAAGCAATAGTTTATTTATTAAGACACCTTTATGCCTTACTAGATGAATTGAGACTTAAGTGCAGAAGATAAACACAAGAAGATTCTCTCAAAAGTATAGCTTTAATTTTTCATTAATTTGTTATTAGTAATCTGAACACAGTATTAAAATAGAAATTGAGAATAAATCACTGTAGGCTTACAGTAGTTGGCTGCAATTAGAATAATTCATGCTGATTTAAAAAAAAAAATCATAACACTTCAGGTTTTTCTTACAAAACATCTGAAACATCACTTCTGTAACTGTATTTTCTTCAAGAAATGTATCAAGTGACTTCGTATGTTGATGTGTATGGTTTTTGTTGAGATCAACTAGTTTACCCCTGTATTTTTGGTGGAAGAATTTTACTTTGTTAGTATATTATCTAGGAAGAGAACTCTGTTTAAAAATATTGTCGAAACAGTAAATGTTTTGGAAATGCAACAGACTATGTAGACAAATAAATTAAACGTTAATAATAACCCAAGAATATTTGTACTGATAATTGTCTTGAGCAAGTTTTGTTGCGCATAATTCTACTTGGTACCACTTACACATACATGTATGGAAAAATAAAATTCTCCAGAAATGTAAAACTTTAGTGATTTATAAGTTTCTTTGGGTAAATGGGAATGTATTATGTTGGTTTTCTTTTGCAGCATTTTTCAGTGAAGTGGAAAAGAAGTTTGGAAACATGCCTTTCACTTTGAGGTATTTGTCAAGATTTTTTATTTATGCATGTCTAATTTCAAATATCATTCTTACAACATAAGGTAATAGATTTGAAAGTTCATACAAATTATTTAGTTGCTCAGTTGTACTGAAGAAACATAAAATTTTTATTGTAGGTTACATTGCTTAAATGGTTGATGATCATTGTTAATGAAATGTTTCTTTTATACACACGAACAATATGCCACTATCACATAGAAAGAATGATTTATTAAATATTTTACTTTCATATATTAATTATAAATGTGAGATATTTTTGAGTGTATGTGCTTAAATATTTGTTATGCTCAGGAGTTTGTAAGGTAAATCTCGAAACGTTTTTCATTTTGTAATTGTTATGTTAATAATTTACCTTTGAAAGTTAGATTCTATCGTCTGTTTTACACCAGGTGTTTAAGATGGAAATGATTTTTAGCATAAAAATGTATCTCAAGACTGCTGGTGTGGTTGTTTGAACTTTTATTAAAATGAAGTAGAGAACAACGTTTTCACCTTCTTAGGTCATCTTCAGGTTACCAAACAGAGAGTTTGCAACTGACTGTTGCCAAGCACGTGTCTTAGGAACGAGAGTGTAAGCATGTAAGGGATTGTAGGTGGTGTTGCATTTAACATATCAATATCTAGGTGGTTTTTTTTAAATATTTCTTTTAAAATGAGAAATTAGCTAACATACAATACTAAAATTTGGATTACATTTTACTGTTTCATATCAATCTTATTAAC
Source organism: Carcinoscorpius rotundicauda (assembly GCA_011833715.1). Taxonomy (NCBI): domain Eukaryota; kingdom Metazoa; phylum Arthropoda; class Merostomata; order Xiphosura; family Limulidae; genus Carcinoscorpius; species Carcinoscorpius rotundicauda. Next base: position 46,374,165 of record CM022395.1, on the reverse strand, counting down.
ATAAATTCATAAAATAGTTGTTGAATAACATTTTGAATGGAGTCAAGAAATACAAAAATGTAGCTTTTGATCCACTTCAACAGGGAAATATAAATGTATTCTTAAAACAATCGGTATGGATATTGAAACTTTAATTAAAATAAAGTACATAACGATGTTTTGACCTTCATAGGTCGTCTTTAGGACAACAAAGTTTGCAATTGACCATTGCTGGGTACATATCTTGGCAACAAGAGTGAAAAGGGGCACAGAATTGTGGGAGATGTTGCAGTTAGGTGTTAGGTTAGTAATTAGAATAGGCCTAAAGGTGTTCCTTTATATTGGTTTAACTATGGTTTTTTGTTTTGTAAGTAGGGATTCTTTGTTTTTTATATATTTGTATCCCTACTTAGTATCTTGGTGTTTTTCATGGTTGTGTTGTGTTTATTTGATTTGCAATGTTCAAAAACTTGTGAAGGTGTTTATTTTTGGTGTTCATTGAAACTAGTTTCCATTTTTCTGCTTGCTTCTCCATTATAAAAGTTGTGGCATTTACATTGTATTTTATAAATAATGTTGGTGTTGTTTTTGTCAGTATAGTTTTTACATAGTTTGTACCTGGTTTATGAATTAATTTGATGTATACTGAAATGTTGTGTTTTGTTATAGTCCAGTATTGGTATTTTTCTGTGGATTTCTGTTTTGAATTGTGTGTCAGCTCTTGCAATATTGAGGTTGAGAAATGTTATTTGGTGAATGTGTGGAGTTAATGTGGTTGAAAAAAAAATATGTGCATCCAGCAGTTGTATTGACACCATTTCTGTACCAGTGTAGTGGTGGGTGTAAGGCTGAATTGATCACTTGCGATTCGATCTGTATCATGAAAATGTTGGCTAGAACTCGTGGCATGTGATTGCCCAGATTTAAGCCATTTATTTGTAGGTCTGTTTTCAGATTTTTTTTTTTAACCTGAAGATGATCTCAGAAGGTCGAAACATTGTTCTTTACGTTAGTTTAAAAGTTTTGTTACCAACACCCGTTTTCTTGAGAATACATTTTCATTCATTTTCTTTTAATCAGGTGAATAGAAATATCTGGTCGATTTTCGATGCAGACATCAATAGTTTTATATAAAAGATGAAAACTTTAATTACTCATTGTGATAATGTTAATCTTTAACATATAAAGCTAATGTTATTGTTAGGCTTTTAAAGCTACATTGTTATATGTGGTTGATTTTAATAGATAATGTGTTATAAGTATATAAACATGTTTTAGTAAAAGTTAAATAATTTATTTTTCACTGATTCATTGAATATGTATATCAAATCCAGGTAATATTATTTATATTAAATAAACTGTTTTGTTGTTGCACATATACATACTTTTCTGTTCTATCTTTAGGGCCTTGGAAGATGAAAAGAAGGCCAGGATGGGTGTAGTAGAATGTGTTAATCATAAACTAATAGAACCTTTCACAGTTTTACATGAAAAGGAAGGTTTGTTGATTGCTGTATACTATTTATTTTAATTTATTGATTGCAGAAATTTAGTTTAATCATATTTGTTATTTCTATGAAAGATATTTACGAATAAAAAATCATTATTATAAGATAACTACATGAACAAAAATGCTGAAATTGTGTCAAAATTTTGAGAAAAAATTTTTTGGAATTATGTAAGTTGCACCCTCTCTCTCTCTCTCTAATCATCTTGTTTGTTTCAACTTTCGAAGTTTTTGCCAGCATATAACCATTTCAACACAGGCATGGTCTTTGTGGTCAACCATGTAACCCTTTTGTGCTTGTTACAGTTTTCATTCGATTACTTTTAAATTTGCAAACATGTGTTCACAAAATTTAGCAGATTGTCACTAAACATTTCAAGGCTTCCACATGCAAATTTTCAGATGCTTTTTATCAACTCTTGATGTTTGTTAAATAATAATTTTCTCATTGCTTTTTATTTTTACGTTGCCAACATGTGAAGTAGGTTTTATTTTAAGATTCAACATACTTTTCAGATTTCACATGCAATGTTTCTATAAAGTTCAGATAGTTCTTATCAAGTATTTTGTGAGAAAAAGTTTATATTTTTGTTATTTTCTTTAATGAAGCTCTTTAGGGTTTCATTTGATTTGACCAGTCTTTTGATCACCATGTTAATAAATTCAGGAAATGAATATTAATTATGCCTTTTTAATTCCACAATGACTATGAAATATAAAACAAAACTGTTTAGACAAAATAGCTTAAATTTATTATTTTTATTATATTCACCTTTATGACCTGGCATGGCCAGGTGGTTAAGGCACTTAACCCATTATCTGAGGGTTGTGGGTTCAAATCTCCGTCACACAAAACATGCTAACCCTTTCAACCATGGGGGTGTTATAATGTCATGGTCAATCCCACTGTTGATAAAAATTGGCACTTGTGTTACCATATCCATACCATATTGTGTATTCGTTTTTGCAATGTGAGCTATCTGGGTTTGTTTTAGTCTATTATTACAGTATTTGGTATATTGCAGTCATGTTTGAATAATTATAAATATATGTATTACAATTTACTAACAAGTTCTTAAACATATTTTTCTTAAAACATAGAACAGTAAATAAAGAAGTAAAGCAAACAATTATCTCTTCCAGTTATGACCTTTCAATTTTGTTTCTGCTGCTTATAGCTTGCTACACCTTTAAAAATTTAACATGTAGAGAATGTGAAGGAAAATTATGTTTTTGTTTTCAGATATATTTACAGTTAATGAACCAAAAAATCATACATTTCTTCATTTGTACCATAGAATTCCATTATTTATCCAGTTAATCACTAAGCTGCTTTTGTTTACAAACAATAACAAAATGTTGAACTCGCTAAAGACTGTACTTACAACACAAAGGTTCGTTTCGAAAAAAATGAAAGAAAACTTTTTTTGTGAAAATGATTGAGAAAAATCACTATTGTGCTATTATTATGCATATGAATAAGTGAAACAACGAATATTAAAGGATATTTCACCAAATTTCTGTAAAAGTATGTTATTTGTTAAATGATATGTGGTAGTCAGTCAATGCAACATGTAGGAGTACAATCATTGAACATTCAAAGAAACAACACTTCTGCAGGGATATAAAGCTAAGTGATTACTAAAAATGCTGATACAATAAACAATATTCATGATAATTATGCTTTTTACTGAAAAACAAAAGTAATTATCAGGTGAATAAAAACTTTTTAAAGTACTTATAAGTTAGTGTCAAACAAACTTCTACAAACTTATGTTCCACCAAAGCTTATGTTATGTAACATCAATTCATTAAAGTATTTTTATTTAAGAGTTTCGGATTTTATTGTATCATCTATCTTGCTTATGACCTATGCACTACTTTATTTATTTAATATTTTTGGTAATATATTTATACAACATTAAATTTCTGAACATTTGATAAATTGTTCATATTACTTCTTTGTCTCTCTCTGAGAGACGAAATATGAAACCTTTGTGCTTCCTCCCTAACAATTATGATAATTGGTCCATGAAGGTAAAGTGAAAAAGAATTTTAACCAGACAAGGGACACAGTTAACCACCAACAGTGAAATTAGTGATGAAGTTTTGTTGATATTCATTTTCAAATTCCATGTGCAATATTGGCACTTTTATGAAGGATCCAAACAGTTACACAAGTCCACATTTATGAACAGCGTTCAGCTAATGTGTGATATAACCTAACAAGTATCTTTGGTAGATATACTTCAAACAGTTTATTGATCCATTCACTGTATGTGTGTTTCTACATAAACAATGCTTTCTGTTATTGTATGTGTTAATGTCATTATGACGTATAAAACATGCTCTACCTTTCTTCTCACAGGAGAACTGGTAGCCCAGTTTAAATTTACTGTATTACTTATGCCTTCTGGTTCGCACAAAATAACGGGTGAAGCAGTGGATTGGGACATGTATGAAACAGAACATGACATTAAAGATGATACCATCAAGGTAAATTTTTCAGCCACTCATGTACAATTGTGGGAAAGTATCGTATAATAAAAAAACAAGTCCTTTTCTGACAACAGTTTTAAACTTTTGTGTTGCTGTAAGATTTGTTTTGTGTTAATGAAAAGAACCAGCTATTTAAACTGTGTATACTGTTAAAAAACAAGCCAATCTCAAAACACTGAGGAGATTTTTTGTATATTGCAAGCAATGATATTTGGAAATGAGTCACGCATAATGTTGCAAAATCCTACTAGTAAACTTTCAATAGTTAGGTTAAATGGAAAAGAAATTTTTGATGAAAGTAGCTTTTTTAGAGTGAAATACAGATTAATTTTCTCATTTGAAAGTATGTAAATATTTATACTGGTAACATGTTTTCCCATAGTAGTTTACACAAACTACCACATTCATGTGCTTTGCTCCAGTAAACTGATATTATATTTCAGTATAGATGTACCACATTTGAACACTAATAAACTGTTAGAAAGTGATATAGATTTAATCTGCTGCAGTGATTTTATTGTTAATAAATTTATTTCAATTTACAGCTAAACTTGATAATATTGTATGGATTGTTTTAGTGGTTTATGCAACATTGCTGTTGATGTGTAAGTTTTATATTGACTGTCATTGTCAAGCTACTTGATCATTTGTGTGTAATATGAGTTTTCACGGTAATAAATATTTACAGTTCTTTTACTTTAAAGATTGAAGTTGGTATTCAGGCTATTAAAACAAAAGTAACTTTACACTGTATAAAGTCTCCAACATTTTAAAGTATATGTGTGACATTAAAATAACCGTTGTAACAACATTGACAAATTTCTTATCTGACATAAATTCATACTTGTAGGCATTACTTAGCAAGTCTGTGGCACCTAAGTCAGGAAAAAAGAAGAAAAAGAAAGCAGAAAAGGCAGTAGCAGAATCAGTGGAAAGCTTAGAAAAAGAAGACCCTAACATTAATAGGAAAGGTGAAGACTGAGAGCATTTAAAGGTAAAACTTCAAAATAACTTGAATGTGAAGAAGGTGAGTCAACCTTCATCAGTACTCCTGTGGTCAGTATGGGCTCTGACAATAAATATTTTTTCATTGATCAGTTATATTTTTATGTAATTGTCACATTATCATCCTCTGACACGAAAATTGCAAAACTTTCAATGTTTTGCAGTCAAATGATTTTTGTGAATAAAAGGTTGCGTGGGGTTCATGAAGACACCAAGTAATATACAGATTTGGAGCTCTGTGTCTTTATCAGGCATTGTGTGTATTGCAAAGGAGATCCATTGCATTAAACAGTGATTATGTATTTAGATCTCTCCCAAAGTGAAGTAACATGCACAACTTACTTCAGAGTCATCTGCAGAATCCCCATGCAATGCAGAAAGGCATCAAATCTGCCTTCGTAGATCTAGGATTGCTTGACATAAGACCACACTCTGGTTAAGATTTTTCAGCAACAAAACACAATGTCGTCTTTGTCAAAGTATTGCGGACAGCAATGTCCCTCAAACCTGTACAGCATGTGGAAACCATGTCTGCACTGATCACTCTACACCCAGTGTATAGTGTGATGAGTGATTGTAAAATGACTGGTAAGAGATATGAGAAACACTTTATGTTCACTCAGATTAAGTTTTGCTTACATGTTGTCCAAAATTTGGCATTAGTTTATCTGTGAAGCAAAGTTTGGAATTGGTAGACCCTCTTGGGTCCGTTGGGATCCCAAGAACTTTTTTGTACAATTTGTTGTGTTTGTTTTCATTAGTATTCGAGAAATCTGTTTTTTCCTAGCATATTTTATTAATTTTAATTGTGACTTGTCAGTTAGAGAAGAAGTGGCCCTACATTATCGAAATATATGTCAATGACGACAATTTTTGTGTATTAATATGAGAAAATGGACAAGTAAATTTCATATTTTCTAATAAATCTCATTTTATATACTTATGGTACTCAGTCTTTCTTGCAGTTTATCTGCACAATGCTATGAGAAGCAAGTAGGCTTACTTTTCAACATCGAAATCATAGCTTCAACATTTTGATTATTAAATATTTGAAGGGCCTGTATGGCCCCAGGTGTACTGAACGGTGGATATTTTAATGTGTACTAACAAATGTTAACTGATAAATTTAATTCATCTGATTTAGCATTGATATTTGACATTTTTCATTTTTAACAAACAAATGATTTAATTAGGGATACCTGTTCCACAGAGCTTCATTAAATGTCTGTAGTAAACTCTGTCCTTTTTTTTATCTTAAAATAGTTTGCCTTTTTAACACAATCTTGGTCCTATTCTTTGTTTTCATGTGTAAGAAGTTTCCTACTAATCTAAAGTACTCTAGAAACACATACAATATTCCTCTCTTTTTCTTTTTTTTCCCTTGTAGATAATGTAGCATTAACAGTTTGTTTACTGTCAAAGTTTTTTGTTTATTACTTAGGAGTAAAAGGGCGAATTTCAATGAAAACTTACTGAACCAGCTGAGGAAGCAAGGATAGCCAGCCTATCATGGTTGGTCATCACATGCAGAAATAAAAAAGTGTACAGTACCTGATCTTATCCTTGCTATGCCCTGTGACATGATGTTGCCTTTGTTCTTTGTATTTTTATACTGACTTTATCAAATTAATGTTTAGAATGTTGATCTTGGTTAATATCAATTACACTTGACACAAAATTATGAGAATTTTTTTACTTCATCTTGTAGTTTTTTATTATTATATCTCTTTCTGCAATTTTTTTTTATTTAAAGTAGGAAATTTCAAAAGATGTCTTGGTTTGAGAAACATTTAGTGAAAGCAAGTTCTTTCAGTCTTTTGGTTATGGGGAAAAAAGAACAGGTTCTATTTGTGTTTAGTAGTATTTATTTGAAGTCTAAGCTATGAAGGTAATTGTTTAGAAGTCTTAAGCTACAGATGTCCATTCTGTTTTGTAAATAACATGAACATTCAGTGGAGGATTTTTTTTGTGCATGTAATTTAAAACTTTTTCTGTTGGTGTGTTATGGTCGTGGTTATCTTTCAAAATTTATTTTATCAGTAGAAATGACTAAGTGTGTAGTTTGAAAGATACTTTTCAGTTAACATTATATAAATGTTCAAGAGTAATTGTAAGCTTTTCATTGTTTTTTATCATTTTAAAACATTTTTACAGTTCACTGTAAAATAATGATTTAAAGCTATTATTGATCTTTTGGGAATCCTGATGAAGTGTTTTTATACATGATGTAATTGGCTGAGACTGTGGGTCCATGCTTGTCTTTACTAAATAAAACGCCCTTTTGGAAAAAATGAATGGCATTTATTTGAAGGATACCATGCACTGAAATTATGTCAGACCAATCATTTTTGTTGTCATAATTATCTTGATATCAGCTGTGATAACTTTACAAAGAAAAACATTTATTCTGATTCATTTACATTGTTCAGGTCACCAAGAGTAATGTGCAGTGGTGTGAATTAAAGAAGTATGCTGACATTTGAGGATATTTTATTTTTAAATTGTACTTGTGAAATAAAACCTCAAGAAGGATTTAATTTAAATCATTGACAGGTCAAAACTGCATTCGTTTGTTTGGAAAAAATATCTGGATTAGCAAAAAAGAAAAAAAAAACATAAATGAAGTCGTTTAATTTTGAAGCATCATTTAACTTAAATGGTTAAATTACTTAAATAGTGTAGCTTACTGCCACTTAGAGTTGTCTACTGTTAGAGTAGACATATTTGACTGAAATATACAAAACATTGCGACATTATGATTTGTTTGTTTTTGAATTTCGCACTAAGCTACTCGAGGGCTATCTGTGCTAGCCGTCCCTAATTTAGCAGTGTAAGACTAGAGGAAAGGCAGCTAGTCATCATCATCCACCCCCAACTCTTGGGCTTCTCTTTTACTAACGAATAGTGGAATTGATCGTCACATTATAACGCCCCCACGGCTGGGAAGGCGAACATGTTTGGCGCGACTCGGGCGCGAATCCGCAAACCTCAGATTACGGAGCGCCAGGCCGTAACCAAGAGTAATGTACAGTGGTACAATTAAAGTATTCAAGGATATTTTATTTTTAAATTAAATTCTTCTTGAGGTTTCGTGTTCTATATCATTGGCAGGTTAATGATATAATTGACCTTCATTCATTGTTTGAAAAAAATAATGATAAGCAAAATAGAAAAAACAGCATAAATGAAGTAGTACATTGCCCTGTTATAATGATCTCGTAAAGTTAACTTAAATTTATAAAATATGCCTCATAATCTGACGCAAAGCGATTTGAAGGCTTACTAACGAGTATTAAACATTTGAAGAACCTTCCGCCATTCTTTGTCAAAAGTGGTTTATTTTGATGAGTAAAGAAACTAGCACGTCAGTTTCATAAAAATGAATAAGTTAACACTGACCCTTTAATTTAATAGTGAATTTTCTTTCATTGAAATGTTGGACTTCTCACCAGTGACACAGCTGTAATTCTGCGGACTTATAATGACATAAACCAAATTTCTGTAATTATTGTGGGCAAAACACATTACAATCCATAAAGTAGTTTTTCATAACCACAAACAAACATAATTGTGAACTCTGTTTAGTCGAAATGTATCTCAGGTCGCTTATCATCACCAACGTGAATTTTTTTATTTTTTTGCAAATATTGTGTGTTTTAGCCATGGGTGTGTTATAATGTGCGATCAATCCCACCATTCATTGGTAAAAGAGTAGCCCAAGAGTTGGCGGTGGGTGGTGATGACTATCTGCCTTCCCTCTAGTCTTAAACTGCTAAATTAGGGACGGCTAGCGTAGATGGCCCTCGAGTAGCTGTGCGCGAAATTAAAAAAACAAAGAAAGTGGAGAGCGTTATTTAATCCAACGAAATCGCAAGCAATCACGTTTAACAGAAATCTAAAAAGACAAAAATTACTCTAGAAAAAGCAAAATTCTCCTTCGTAAATACGTCTATTAACTTGAGCAAATACATCACTTTCGACACAAGATTAACATGAAAAAAACATGCCAACAACATAGTCATAAATCAAAAAACGCAATTAACATTTCATGACTAACTAGCAAACACTCCAACTGCTCACTGAAGACCATGATTAAAATGACCAAGTCATAAATCCGTCCGTTAATAAAGTATGGATGTCAAGTCACAAATATGTCAAATAACACACTTCAGAAAATCGAAGTACAGCAAAACAAAATACTAAGAGCAGCATACAGATTACCATCATACACTCCCGTAAACTATATACACCAAATAAGTAACTTACCATATCTTAGAAACAGACAAACAGAAATGTCATACAAATATTATTCAAAAGCAGAACACAGAAACAAACTAACTGCATCACTGTGTAAATTAGCCCATGCACCAACCAAATATATTTCACCATACAACATATTTCAGCAATTACAAATCACACAAGAAAGTACATAAAGGATAAACCTTATGTATATAATATGTATTTGTTTTTCAGGTCTCGGGGACATGACAGGTAAATCTTTCGATGCCTGTCATGTGAAAGTGAATTTTCTCAGGGTACTCCCGTTTCCCCCACATCCAAATCTCAGGCATTGGATCTTTAGATCCAAACCAAGGCAACATTTTTGCCCTGCCCTGAAACGGGTCGTCTCGCATTCATATTTACTTTGACATCTGCTTTTTGGGATCTGGTCTGGCTGGTGTCTGTGGTGCTGCCTTTGTCTCGCTCATCAGTATTATGACCAACCTCATTCCTTCACCTAAAAAAAAAAAAAAGAGTCAAAATAAAAGAAAGGCAAAAACCTCATGCAAGTTTCAATAACTTTTCACGAGAAAGGAGGAAGAGGAACCACAACGTTTCTGATCACCCCAGTTGGAGAGATAATTTTTCAGATTTCTCTCTCTCTAAACTAAACCCCTGCTACGTTAGTTTGCGTTTGTGTTTACATAAGCCTTACATGAAGAGTATAGAACATTTTTATTCATTCCTAGCATTGACACTGAGCAAGTAAGACGTCTATTTTCCCTCCCCTTTACCAGCATGACGTTCTCATTAACTGGTCCCTCTGTGCCAATCTCGCCACCTGTCCCGCCGGTAATCTTCGACGGTCTGCCACCCAAAACTCTCGCCTCTTCAAATAGTCACGTTTATCGCGCAGGCTAAATCTGGCGCTTCCTTAAACCCATCTAGAGCCCGGATCCTTGTCCGGGGAGGTATTCTCCTCCAGCCGTCAACGCCTACGGACTTATCATACTTTTGTGATCATACTTGCGTCCTCCCAGATGCAAGCTACGCTACCTATTCGGATAAATCAACTATAACAGATAAGCATCCTATTATCTGTCAAGCTGTTCAAACTAAAACACACAGAAGACATAACTTTTCCCAAACGACTGAGGAATACCCAGAGAATCTACCTGAACAAGTTCTGGAACCCCAATATGGAGTTTCGTCGTACAGTGCAGTGGACTCACCACCTCTCAATGACTCTCACACGCTAATGATAAGGGTAAAACATTATCGTGACATAGCCCCACTTTTCTCCCTGTGCGACCCTCCATCCTCATGAAGTGAGCTAAATTGGTACTAGCTGGATAATTGGCAACCAGCTAGTGAAAATGGGTTTTCCCGGGGTACTCCCGTTTCCCTCACATCTAAATTTCGGCATTGGATCTATAGATCCCGGCCGCCCTGATGGACTCTAAATCGGCCCTTGTTTTTGTGGTATTCGCTTATAACCTATGGGTGTCTAGTGTCAGTTTGTCGGTCTTTAATCTTCCTTGCTTGCTCAGAGTTTGTACCATATTTAAGGATGATCTCGTCCGTAACTTTTTTTTTTGCTTCTGTTTGGATAGCTGCTTCAATATCCTAAAATCACGAGTGGGGCGAAGAGAAAGACCATCTTTCTGAGCACCCCTAGAGGGGATAGAGAACTTCAAAACGAAATACCTGTCAGTTTTTTTGTTGTTATAGAGCATACTTACCTGGCGCTGAGAATGCCATGATCAACAAGGTGGCTTCTCCAGAGCGAGGCTCACCCATTGCACTTTGGGTGGGTTGAGCTCTGCCACTATTCATTGTTTCTTTGTGACAGTGTCTCTTCACGGGCTTGTGCCCATGTTTCATCGTGTGTGTTACTGAGTCCAAGACTTTTGTCTGAGTGTTGTTTCAACGTCATCCTTCATCTAGCTTCCAACGGGTCGGTATGGCCACGGCCATCTGGCTTTCTTCCATTCGTTTGCGTTCCATCAGCTTCGTGGTGCCCATAGCCTCGCTACCCTTAACGGTTATAAGCGCCGTCAATACTGAGCTGGGAGGTAGACATGTCGAGTGCTTACACCAATTCGGCCATTAGGCGATACGTGGCATGGTCAGTACATGCCTGGACCTTGCTCGACAAAGTTGACTTTCCTTTTGGTGATCAGCGTGTGTCCCTGGATTAAGTGGATGTCCCTCCGGTGCGCTCCTTATGAGCATGAAGTATTCCAGCCGCGTCCGGTAATATCTATAGGGAACTGGAGGGTGTGTTTTGATATGAAGAAGCTGATTCCCACCATTGTGACCATACATTGCTTCTGGGTCATGGTAAACTATCCTGAAATGTGACAATTGTGCCTCTGCTTTGGCCGTGAAGTTAAGTGCATGTCAGACACCACGGTGTGGAAAGTGTCTGGCATTTGGTCACATTGACGATGAGTGCAGTATTGTCTGTTCTGTTTTTCTGTGTGTGATGGTAATCACACGTTCTCGCTTTGTGTTAGGTGTGTGGGATTTTACACCATAGTAGCTGCAGGGCGGCCGCATATGAAGAGTATGACGAAAGGGGTGGAGATTTCCTCTGTTCCGGCCATAGTAGTCACCACTGACGTGGTTGAGATATCTGAGGAGATGCCAGCCCCACTTGTGCTGAGGAGGGTTGGAACCCTCCTGGTGAGGTACAGGGTGTTGGTGCTTTTGGAGTTGCTGGGTTCACTCCTGCCAATGTCTCAGTGTGTGGGGCCTCTGAGGAAACTCAGGCCCACCCTCCTGAACCTGGTGTGGTCAGACTCCTTAAGGGGAACCAAGCCATCTGGATGTATGGGATGTGAATGCCAGTTCTCTTGAGGCACAGGCCTCTGTATCTGGTGGGGAAGAGGTTGGGGCTGTGTCAACACCCACATCCTCACAACCTGTGTAGCTGTTGAGATGGAATCATCTGACAAGGATCAGACCCCTTTGTTCTGGGTGGGCTGGGTGAGGGAGTTGGTGCCTCTGAGGTGGCTTAGGTCCCTTTAGCCAGAAAAGCTGAGGTTTAGGGCTTTGAGGAGTTCACTATCCTAGCTTTGAGTATTTTGAGTGATCAGGTCTTTGTTCTCTTTGACGTTAGTGACCCTAACCCGATGGTAGACGAGCTGCCCTCACTGGACTAGCCCGATCACACCATAGGATATCCCAGTCTCTCAAGTTTTTGAATCCCAGGGGAGAGTGATGGGGGCCAAGAGCTCTGCAGCTCTGTATCTCTCTCAAATTTGTGTCTGGGAGAATTTTCACTGTAGCAGTGGTTGTCAGATTCAGGCAGCCACTGCAGTGATGTGGGGTTGGGCAGTCTCAAAAGGTTGCTCAGCTCTCCTGCACAGTCAGTTCAGCCAAAGCAGCAGCATATATGATTCTCCTCTTGGCTGATTGAAGGGGTTTCCTGCCTAACCCTAAACATCCAGGGAATGTTTTGAATTGCAAAACAATTCTACTCAGTTTCACTCTTCAACTCCTTTGCAGTTGATGCTATCTTTTTTTAGGAGACCCATTTTTCCTCTCAGAAGGACCATTTTTCATTCTCTTTCCGCTATCCTGTCCGTATCTTTTGGTCGTTTGGCATGACAAATTTTGACATTACTCAGTTTGCCTTCCCTCGACCCTTCCTTTCACGAGCAATTTATAAAACCCATCAGCTTAGGTGAATGTTGGTAAGTAAGTATCCTGGGCTGGATTGACTGCTGGTGGAATTCTACTGCCACGTATGGGATGTTGTAAGTCCCTATTTCTTCAGACTTTTTAACAGCTGTCTCGCCACAGGGTCTATACCACTGGGAACGCTGCATGGACTGATTACTCTTATCTGTAAGGATCCCAGCCAGTCTGAATATCTTTTCTCGTGGTGTCCCATATCTCTCCTGGATCTAAATATTATTTCTAAAGTCCTAATTAGGTGCAGTGATGCCTTCCTTGGTGTAGTGCAATCAGACGTAGGTCAGAAGCATTAAAAAATCTGCTGCTTTTCAGGGACTTGTTCCATTATATCATGGACAGTGATATCCCTGTGATCTTTGTGTCCCTCGACCAGAGCAAAGCTTTTGATTCAGTTCACCACAAATTTTTATGTTTCGTTCTGGGGATGTGTGGCCTTCTGTTTTTGTCCAGTACGTACAAGCCTTGTATACGACCCCTACAGCTTCTGGAGTGAAGAACTCCGAGAATGTTCCCTCAACGTTCACTCTACATTTCTTATTTTCCAGAAAGTTTGAGAGCCAGCGAATAATTCCACGCGATGTTCCCATTTCAGTCACACGGAACCGGAAGCCATTATGCCATACAGCGTCGAATGTCTACTCAATGTTAAGAAATCAAGTGACGGTACATTCTCTTTTGTTAAAACTGTTCCTCAGGTACTTTTGATGTTATTCCCAGGAATGTGGAGAGTCTATTACTATTTTAGAATTTTGCCTACACAGCTAGTCAGGCTGAATGGTCGATAACTTATTGGCTTATTGGCTGTCTTTCTTTCTTCATGGAACATTAATATATTGGCTTGCTTCCAAGAAACTGAAATGTAACCAGAGTAAAATGATAAATTATAGATTTCTATTACGTGGTCAAATAATTTCGAGTGCCTTTTCTGATGAGGATGGCTTGCATGCCGTCATCTCCTGGTGATTTGTTTTTGTGTTTTTTACTGCTTGTTTAAGTCCTTGGATTGTGATATTTTTGGATAGCAATAAGTTATTGTAGTTGTTTATGGTGTTAATGCTGTTGTTGTTTATGTTCACTAGGAAAAGTGGTTTGTATAGCTCTGTGTTTTTGTTACATGATTGTTTACTTTTGTAAAAATAAGTGTTTATGTCTGAGTCGTTATGTGCTTTGAAAGTGTTTTGTAGTTGTTGTTTGAAAGCTTCGGCCTTTTTTGTTTGTTTGTATGCGCCAAGGTGTTATTATGCTCTGGTTTTCACTAACTTCTGACTTCTCACATTTTTCTTGTTTTAACAATCTAATTTCTGCTCTGATTTTGTTTCTTATACTATTAATTTGTGTTTTTATTTCTTTATCTCTTGTTGTCATAAATTGTCTTCGTTGTTTGATTAGTGTTATCAATTGTTTGTTTGATTTCCATGTCTTGTTTTTAGTTTCTTTTGCTGGTTTGGTATTGTATTATTTGCTGCTTTTTGAAGGCACTCTGTGATTATTTGACTGCAGCTGTCAATTTCTGATTGTTTTTGGCTGTGTGCTTAATATTGTTTGGTAACATGTTGTCTAATTGTTTTTGGTATTTTTGTCAATTTGCTTTTTTTAGTCAAGTTTATCTTTTTTGTCGGTGATATCTTTATGGGGAGCGAGATCGAAGACATCATTTTGGTAGATGATCACTGTCAACATCTTTTCCCACATTAAATTTCACTTACTTCTGACTCCTGTTGTATGAAGTGAAGCAGATGTTCAGTATATCACTTGTACTTGTGGCATACGTGGTATTGGCATATCATCGTTTAATAGGGCTATGTTATTTTCATCTATGTAATTGTAATTGTCTTTTGCTTGTATTAGTGGATTTACATCCAAAGTTCGTATGTTAGCTGTTCAGATTACCTATTACAATTGTATTTTGGTCATGGAAAAAGATGTTGCGAAGTAGGTTTATATCTATATATTGAGTCGAATTGTTTTTTATTTGTTTTTGAGATTCGCGCAAAGCTAATCGAGAGTTATCTGCACTGGCCGTCTCTAATTTAGTAGTGTAAGACTAGAGGGAAGGCAGCTAGTCATCACCACCCACTGCCAAATCTTGGGCTGCTCTTTAACCAACGAATAATGGAATTGACTGTCACACTATAACGCCCCCACGGCTGAAAGGGCGAGCATGTTTGGTGTGATGGGGATTTGAACCCCTGACCCTCAGATTACGAGTCGAATGCCTTAACCCACCTGGCCGTGCCGGGCCTATATTCCTGCTACTGCGACATTTGAAAGATTATTCAACAGAATATCCGTTATTTATTTTACTTACTGCTGCTCATTTTTATTTCTGTAACTGATAGGTTGTTTTTGTATAACAATATGATTCCTCTGTTTATGTCGTGTTTGTTTAATCCATCCTTCCTGACTGTTGTGTAGTTGGAATTTACTCTGCTTAATGGCTGTTTTATACCAAGTTAGAGAGAGGACGTCGGAAAATAACCAGATCACTCAGATCCACCACCCAACACTAGTCTGAATGATTTTATATCTGGGAAGAAGAAGATGTCACCCTCATTTTTGATTTGTGTTTAGTTAAGCACAAAACTATTGAATGTTATCTGTGTCGAAACCGAGATTTTAACGTTATAAACCGTTCTTACCTTTTATTATTGTGCAAAGTAATATCATGGTTAAATTCAATCGTAACGTGATAAAAGTCTGTTAAATAATATATATTTTATATTGTTTATCATATCAGAAATTAATTATAACATAAATGAAACAAAATTTTCAAAATTAGTGGACTCAAATACACATTAGGTGTTTCATGTTTTAACGATTACATAAAGTAATTTTTTTTATTAATGTTTGAAACAAATAGCAAACTAGTTCATTTCTTCTCAGAAACTAGAAAATTTGAACTGATTTTTCCAAATCCTGGGATAATATCCGACAAATGGAGCATAATTTCGACATCTACCGAGAGCAATGTTTCATTTTACGAGTACAGTTAACAATTTATTGCTATATCTTTTATTGTTTGTATTAGTTTCATTAAATAACAAAAAAATCATTCTTTCAGAAAACAACGTTTATGTATATTTACCAGCCTCTCTGTCTTCTGTATTATAGCCGTTTTCATGATTATTTTCTGTATAGATTCTTTCTGACTGATTAGAATTTCGAATGAATCATGGTTAGCATAATTAGTCGTTGTCTAGTAAAATAAAACTACATTCATTAGAATACAATAGTGTGTAATTAAAAATAAATATCATTGCATTTGCGATTTAGGAGTTTGTAAAATGGTTACTGCAGAAATAAAACTAAATCATAGTTTATACAAAGTTCAGTGGAACGTACAGGTATTCACATGGGTTGCAATCTGATAACAAAAAATGTTGTAAGGTGCTTGCTGTCTTTCTGTTGGCCCCCAGTGGCTCAGCGGTATGTCTGCGGACTTACACGCTAAAATCCGTGGTGGGCAGAGCACAGATAACCCATTGTGTAGCTTTGTGCTTAATTCAAAACAACAACAACGTCTTTTTGTTAGTTTTTGTGAGGATATTAGTATAATCATACGTTACCCGTTCGTAATAAATATGTAATTTATCTTAATAAAGGTATATTAATCTAAATCTTGGATAAATTTTCATACAATTGTTCAACATATAGTTTAGCATATTCCTGGTAAACCAGATGTACGAGGGTGTTGTTGTTTAGGTAAAGGTTACATATTGTAAAGGAAATTTGTAACAGCTTAACCTTATATCTTTATCTTATCTTTGTGATGCAGCACAGATATCTGTGTAAGTTAGTACAAGATGGGGGATACTTTCTCTTGTATATTTATTCTGGATAGTCTGCATAAAACAAAGTCTTCTCTATTTGTATTAATAAAAATGTTAATTTCTACAATTGTGTATTTGTATCTAATTATTGAAATATTACTCTGCATAACATTCACAGAACCTGCATTTTGTAAATGCTTGGTTCTGGTAGGCATCAATTAACCTGAACACCCCACTTTCTTAAAAGCATAACTCAGAAATGACAAGAAGTGCTACTTTTAAACTTAATACATTTAAATCATCGTGATTTTTCTTCAAAATGCAAAATCTTTTGGATTTAAAGATGAACAATAATAAAACACCACTAGATATACAAAATAATAAGTGGTATGAACTCGTCAATTACATGTAATTGGTTACGTGGAATACGATATAAACTATAAAAACTTAAAGAAGTTATTTCATTTTTTTTTGAAAAACTAAGTCAGTTAACTGAAATGAAGTAAAAATCCTATACCCGATCGCTTTCGAAAGGTGGACCTTTCTTCTTCAGGGGCAAACTTGTAGTGGTGGTGCAATAGAACAAATGATGTGTATAGAAGGAGTTTAGTGGCATCATGAAGGTCATCCGGTTTTCTCGAAAATGTTTATTTCTGTATGTACTATTGTAAATGTCTCGTTTCTGGTACAATGTAGCCGATGGTGAGAGTGCATATGAAAAGGTGTTAGGAATATTTTAATTTCGAAATGGCTAAATATATGTATATTTAAAACTATACTTAGGTGTTTAAGTAAAATAAAGGTGACACCTGGAGACTGATTTAAGATACGTTATATTAAATAATTTATAAAAACATCTATGAAAAATTATCTTAAATAAATAAGTAATTAAAATTTCCCAGAAAATAAGATTATAAATGTTTCAATAATTTATCATCTGTTTTTATATGCAGAATAAGTATTGGAAAAGCAACATGTTGCTGGATATGTAAGACTGTTAAGTTTAAGAGTTATTATTTAGTTTATTAGTGATTTAATGTTTAATGATTATTTAGTTTTCATAACAAGTGTAATAAAAGATAATTGTTTTAAAATCGATAGTTATGGCATATTTTGTTACATAATTGTGCGAGTAGTACGTGTCATATAATTTAATTGTTATACTAGCTTTTTGTAATATAGTTGACGTCATTTTAGTCGAAGCTTCCAAGTTTTATTCGTTATGTGTAATATATTTGGTAGATTTTTCTGTTGCGTGTTATACGTGCGTATACTGCAAGTTAAGGCCCCCCAGTGGCTCAGCGGTATGTCTGTGGACTTACACGCTAAAATCCGGGTTTCGATACCCGTGGTGGGCAGAGCACAGATAGCCCATTGTGTAGCTTTGTGCTTAATTCAAAACAACAACAGCAAGTTAAGCTAGTCCAAGTGAAGTGAGACTGCGTGGTAGTTAGTTAAGTTACAACGAACTATATCTAAAGTAAGTTTCACAGTGGTATTGCAGCAACAAAGATAAAGGAGAATAATTTGTCTTGTCAAAGGATGTTCTAAAATAACTGAACCCGCCTGTGTAGTTTTTGACGAATAGGAGACAGCTATTTAAAGCACTGGATACAACTGTAACGAGTTTTTGCACATATGCTTGACTTGATTTGATATATTATTTTAAAACAAGTGGACTGTGTGATGTTTGTTTATTGTTCGAATTTATCGCCAACAAGTCACAGATACCTACTGTAAAGAATCCTTGTCCACATATATCCATGAAAGCCTAATAGATTTAGTTCCGGGTAATTGATAAAGTCAAAAGATGAAACCACTAGTTTGAATCTGCTTGTATAAGAATTATTTTATGCATATACAGGTAAACTTATCTGCACTATCATAATTTTTACTGATTAATCCAAACTAACAGGTTAAAATAAATACAAAGTGAGTATATTTTTATCATTACTCACTTATAAGTACTCTGCTGTATTGTGCTCATAATAATAAAACTGTGTTTACATTGCACTCTTCAAATAAATATTGCCATTTAAAACAAATATTTTAGACTATACACATAAGACATAAATCTCACATTTGTAAATAATAATAAAGAAGCTGTATGTGTGCTTTCTTATAGCAAAGTCATATCACGCTATTTGCTGAGTCCACCGGGGGGAATCGAATCCCCTGATTTTAGCGTTGTAAATCTGTAGACTTAACGCTGTACTAGCAGGAAACGAAAGAGTTTTAAATTATCTTAAAATTCTTTGTTATTTTCAAGTGTCGCACATTCTTTGTAATTACCAGTGTTTTCCCATTTTATTCAGCCTATATGACAAAGTTTTCTCAAACCTTTCCCTTTCTGAAAGTTTTCCCACGTCTATATATTTTGCAATTACTATTAAAACTATTTTAGCTATTTTCTTCTTATTTTATATCTATCTTATCTGACGTACATAAATAAAAATGTTATTATGAATGAAGAAAACAAAATCAGGTTCTTATTCAAAGACTGGTTGATATAGGCTGCTTCTTTTTTTACTTCACTGGAAACCTAAATCCAGTAACTGAGAGTAAATAATAAAAAAATATGAAAAAGTGTTTGGTGCAGTATCTTGTCAAACATATACTTTATAATACCCTGCCATTCAAAACAAACCTCGTATTACACATGAACATTCCTTACGTACATTGTTAGAAAATCTTTCTTTAAACATCTTATACGATCATTGGATTTTTTTTATACGATAAAAGAGGCCAGAAGATTAATTACAGTTATTATAAAAGACTTATAGTCAACTACTATTGATATGTATATAAACCTAGCACCAGCAGTGGCCTTAGTAATTCCGGAGTCTCAGACAGAATTCAGTAAATAGGGTCCTATGATGATAAGAAAATTCAGAAGTATATTAAAAGACATAGCACTGTGAGTTATTTCCATGTGTGAGGCCCTGAGCAATTGCCCAGTTTAAAAAATAGGTAAGACCACCTATGCCTAGCACTATTACTTAATGCTGGAAAATTCTTCTAGTAATGTACTTTTATGTCCAAGTTTTAATTTCACTGATTAAGCCACCTTTAAAGAACTGGTTACTTTAACGTTGAATTGTTGAAAAGGGTTTAAAGGAGAGCTACTAGTAAGATACCTAGGACAGAAAGATTGTCTTAAGATGACAGGTTAAGATCTTTAAATCGTTTTCTTAGAAATGAAAAATAAGACGTGGTGATTGAGAGGCTTATTATAAGACTGTTATACAAGAGTTGAAACTTCCGACACAATGTGTATCAAAAAGTACTGGAGGCCACTTTCGAAAATTAACACCAAACAAGCAATCTAAATTGTGAAATAAAATCATTTTACGATAAATACCACCATTAATTAATTTCATTCCCGTATTTAGAATATAGAAGTATGTTTTTTATTTGCCTTGTATAAATGGGTTTGGTCCGGCATGACCAGGTGGTTAAGGCGCTCGTAATCTGAGAGTCACGGGTTCGAGTTCCCATCACACCAAACAAGCTCGCCCTTTCAGCCGTGGGGACGTTATAATGTGACGGTCAATCCCACTATTCGTTGGTAAAAGAGTAGCCCAAGAGTTGACGGTGGGTGGTGATGACTAGTTGCCTTCCCTCTAGCCATACACTGCTAAATTAAGGACGGCTAGCGCAGATAGCTCTCGAGTAGCTTTGCGTGAAATTGCAAAAAAATGCCCATAGTAGGTAAAAGAAAACTGTTGAAATTAAATCGAATATTAATAGCTCTACATGAACTTTAGAATATTTAATAAATAATATCAGTTTCAATAGGCTTAACATTTATAATAAAACATTTTTTCACAAATTCTGACTTGTAAGTTTTAATGTTTCGCTGGCTTTCAGTGTCTACACCGTAATAATAGTTTGAGTTTAACAACTGTAAATACGGTGACTTATACACTGATCCAGCTCACCAGAAAAGGGCATTCTTAATGTTTATAACTCTCCTTAATCTAGCAATTTCTATTTTTAAGTGCCGTGGAAAACTAACTAATCTGAAATTATTCTACGATTCATACATTTTTTTCCAACTATAATTTTTATTAAGTGTTTCGAGTTAGGTTATTTCCAACAATGAATGTTTAATATTGAGCTTTACGCAATGTTAAAGCAGAAGTATTTTTGGATGAGATCTGTTTTAATAAATTAGTTTACTTTTGTGTTGTATTTCCACTTAAAGTTAAAAACAACAGGTAAACAATTCAAATGCCAAATTTGACTAAAGGAACAATGGCTGGACAATCGTTTCACTTCTAAACAAATAAAACACTTTAGTATCAAAACAAAATGAAAAATATAACAGAAAATGTTTTGCAAAATGTCTTTTCTCTGTACATTCAGTAAGTTGCAAAGAAGTCTAGACAGCTATCTGACTATTCTAAGCTGAAACCTTGTTTTTGGTTTAAAACTCTTTACCAATAAATTCAAGGGTCCATCATACATACTTACTAACTTGTAGAAACCTTGCTATCGTAAAGTGGGGTGTAGCCTATACTTCAGGGGAGAGATAACACAAAAGCATGACCAAGATCTATAGAATGGCCATTGTCTTAAATTTAGCACACGGCGAAGATTAACCCAAGTTGATACTATTTACATCTGAAACAGATGAACGCTTTGTTGGACATTTTCTCTATTCTTTGTGTAGAATCATGCCGCGTCACATGCCAAAAGTTATAGGGCATCAAACTGTTCGACTGTTCGGAAATAGTATGAAGCAAACGGATATTGCTAGAACGGTAGGGCATCCCTCCTCCAGTGTACTGTATCGAGCATCCTGAAACGTCATCAGATTACAGGAAAGTGATATAAGGTTACTTATAATAATTTGATGTTATATTTTGTCATTATATATATTTTAGTAAGGTTTCTTTTGTGATAGATGAAATGATGAATCACTCATCTTTGTACGGGTGTCAGATAAAATTGTTTGCTGGTCTAATAAATAGTTCATGATGCCCATAGAACATGCCCCATTAAACAAATTACATATGTAGATGTTTAATATAATAGCGTTAAGTATATTGGTATTCCACTCTTTATAATAGTCATTTTATTTGTTACAAAGTTTGCAAACATTTTGTCCTAAACGGTAGCCAAATATTAAAGTTTTAGCTGTGACGATTCCGCGCATCTGTGGATACATTGAACGAATGCAATGATTTTTCTTATTTTTGTAAGTATGGTCTAGCACCTCCATCAAAATATACAGATTTGTTAATAATTTATTCTTTTGTATAAATAATTTTTATTCTCAATTAAAAGTTACGCCATATAAACATATGTTTCGGTGTACAGATTTTAACAGATTCGGTGTTCTATAATTAATGATATTTTAATTCGATGATGGCTCAACGTAAGAAGCTATAAACAGGTGGTTGTTTAATTTTCAACTTGGTATATGTATGGTTCAACAAAACAAAAAAATTTTTTTCCAGTCAGTACGTGGTGCTTTAGAAGGTAAGTTGACTACCACATTTACCAGGTACGCTTAACATGTGTTGCGCAGCTGTTCATAACTTTATCCCACATACGTGTGCGATTTCTTGTTCCACTTCACATTCAGCGGCAATACAGCTTAGTTTACGTTGCTAATTAAGTTTGCCTGGTAAATATATAATTATACCCTTGTATATACGATTTTTAGTGGGTTTTTTTTTCCATCACTAACCTTACTATTGCGTGAAGAAGTATTAATTAGGTCTCCAACGCTTCGCTTTTACTTTTTCGTCTGCCTATGCAGACGATATTCAAGAAAATGGCTGTTCAACCAAACGCTCTAACATGTTCGTCATGAACCGATTGAATTTCTGAAGGTAACGATCACATATCTATTTCATTTATTGATTCCTTTGTTATTTGATATTTCTACGTTCCTTTCTCAATCTCGTGAATGATAGGTATTACGATTACCAAAATTTTAGTTAGTATATTCATTATTTCCAATTAGGATATCCACTTTGATGCCTATCGTTGTGATTAATAAATAGATACTGAAATGTGTGAATACGTTATTTAAACATTTCTAACACGAATTTTTTTTAAATCAGCAATTGTTTATTTTTATGATTTATAAGTCTTCGAAAGGTGAGTTGTATATGCTTACATAAACAATCCAATTTATATTTTATTCTAAGATTATAATTCACACATGTTGTTGGTATATGGTGTGTGTGTGTGTCTTCTTACAGTAGAGCCATATCGGGCTATCTACTCAGCCCACCGAGGGGAATCTAACCCCTGATTTTAGTGTTGTAAATCCGTAGACATACCGCTGTACTAGCGGGGGGCAGTGTTGGTATAGGAAAAGACTATGCATCATATTGATCACTAATGTTTTTCTATTTTGTGCAATATATTTTAATTCTATTTTTGTGTGTTTTTAAACACATTCAACAATTTCTGTTCTAAGTAGTTGAGTATTTACAGGGGTTGGACAAAAAATGGAACTTTGTATATATATATATATGATATTTTAATATACATATATGATATATATATATATATACATGTATGTATTCAATGGTTGAATAGAACAAAATAAAGAGTTCAGTAAAACCAGTTTAATAACCTGTGATTCCTTTTTTGACTACAAGAATTCTTCAGTTCTTTGTAATAGGACATCTGCAAGTTCCTGAAAGACACGCTGAAGAAACAAGTTTCGTTTCTCGAGAGCAGAAGTTTACACGAGTAACTGTGATCTTGTTCACTCATAATGATCTTCCATTATATATTTATCCACAGGTTAAATTAATGTTCTGAAAGAGACGAACCTGTTTTGTGATCCCTTTTATAGTAACAGAAGGCGTATTTTTGAAAATAACATAGTCTTGCGATCCTCTGAAAGTTTGTCTTCCTGAAGCTGACTTTCTTGTTATCTTTGACACTTTTACCCTTTTCATTAAAATTCAGTACTTGCTGAATACTTCAACGTCAAAAATGGAACATTTTGTTGGTAGTACCTGTACATTGCATTATTTATAGCAATACCTTAATACGGCGTATAATATTAAAACATTACTGTAACTTGTTCAGTTGATGGTTTTTCTTCCATTGCCATTGGTACTTTTTCTTTCAATAAGAGGACCAGGACTGTTAACGGTCTGAACTAAAAGATGTTACATCAATACAGTGCACTTTAACCTCTGCGAAACCTTAACATAACAATTAAATTTCGCAATTTTAAAATCAATGTAAATCACTCTAACAAACTCTAAAATCAACGTTAAACGCTGTAAGCTAATATTAAACCAAAACATAAACAAGTTTAAAAATAAAGTTTAAGTTTCTCTGAAACGTTATTTTCAAAGGAGCAAATTTGAATTTAAATCCTAAGTATGACAGCAATATTAAAGCCAAGTTTACATATAAATGCACATGACATACATAAATCTTGTCCATTAACAGGAGCTTACTTTTAATTAGCACATCTTTTTCTTTAGTACGGTATTATGACACGTCATTAACATAATTACTCTAAAATAATTTCTTACCCTTCGACAAAGAACTTTAATTAAAATAACTAATGTTTGATTCCCATAACGAAATTCTAAGCGAATCATTTTCAAATTAGTTGAAATATAACTTAACCTAAAAAATTCGCAACATTACCAGTGAAGAGAATGGTAGCACTATTCTGTAGCTACTGCATTAGAGTATAGGTTGTTGCTTGCAGTCTTTATACGACGGCCCGGTATGGACAGGTGGTTAGGATGCTCAATTCGTAATAATC
Source organism: Carcinoscorpius rotundicauda (assembly GCA_011833715.1). Lineage (NCBI taxonomy): Eukaryota > Metazoa > Arthropoda > Merostomata > Xiphosura > Limulidae > Carcinoscorpius > Carcinoscorpius rotundicauda. Next base: position 46,349,720 of record CM022395.1, on the reverse strand, counting down.
TGAGGGTCATGGTTTCGAATCCCCATCGCATTTTTAGCCGTGGGGGCGTTATAATTTAATGGTCAATCTCACTATTCGTTGGAAAAGAGTAGTCCAACAGTTAGTGGTGGGTGGTGATGACTGGCTTCCTTCTCTCTAATCTTATACTGCTAAATTAGGGACAACTAGCGATATATCCTAAATATTCTGTGTAAAAGTACAGGCTATTCATACTCCAGCCCCTCAGTGGGACAACAGTAATTCTATGGACTTTCAATGTTAAAATCTAAGTTTAATTTCTCGCGGTGGAAACAACAGATTGCTCAATGTGGATTTACTCTAAAACAATTCACATTCGAATCACGATGACCAAATATATTCAGCTCTACAAATTTATGAATTTAAACACTGTTTCCAACTCTACTGTGGTAGAATTATTGTTATTTTATTATAAATTAACAGGTGAAAATAATCTTATTTCTGGTCCATGTAATCATGTCAGGTTAGTTTATTTTCTCTTTTAACAATTTACAAACTTAAACACTGATAAGTTGTAGGCAACATTTGCAGTTGTACTAACTGTACTATAACAATGAAAAAATCAACTTATACAAATTAACACAATATATGCAATAGTTAATACAGACCAAAATAATTCACTAAAAAATTGATTGATTCATTCTATTGGCTGGAAACAACTCTCTGTCTTCCCCGAAATTTGTATTTATAATCTACCTTTAAATTTACTGGAAACTTGACATTAAATCTCTAGAGCTTTATAGGCCTATATTATTAATTTTTTTTATTTGTGTGTAAATCTGGCTTTATTAGTCATCATTACGACACACAGCCTTTACTAGCTAAGATACAAATTAAAACTTTAAAGTTATAGCTTAGAACAATATTTTGGAATCTTAAGACTAACATATTCGGTGTGTTGGAAAAAGTAACTTCTGTATAAATATACAAAAGCGGAGATAGCAAGTCACTACATAACTTTCAAGTATTTTGTTTCCAAAATATTAATGCCATTAACATAATTAATCTAAGATAATTTCTTATCTTTCAACAAATAGCTTTAATTAGGAATAACTAATGTTCGATTCCCATAACGAAATTCTAAGCACGTCATTTTCAAAGCAGTTGAAATATAACTAACCTAAAAATTTGCAACACTGCCAATAGCAGAGAATAACAGCGCCATCCTGTAGCTACTGCATTAGCCTGCAGGTTGTTGCTTATAGTATTTACATGATGTTCAGTAGTTTGAATCTTGATATCCAGGTAAAAGGTTGGTTTGAGTAAAATTTTCTTATGGTTGGTTGTTTCAATTACCACTAGAAGCTGATATTTTGTACACAAATACTCCTCAAATAATTATTGGTCATTACTGGTTAATAATTATGTTAATATGGCAGTCTAAAAAAAAAACCCAGCTCAGTTTGCGTATAACTCTATGTCAAAATTGTTTTAAATGTTGTGACCTGTTTAGACGTAGCATAGTTTTACATAAGAGAGATTTTAATAAAATTTCCAATTACAAGTTAAATTCATTATGGTCTTATTTTGCTTTCTCTGGGTATTTTAAATTATGGCAGCTGTAATTTGTAAGTTGCTTTATATGAATCCCGAATAATATTATAAGTCAACGCTATTACTTTATTACTTCAAGTTCGATTGAAAACTAATTCAGTACTAACACAGTGTTATTAATAACACCATACTACTAGTATTATTTAATGATGCACTAAAGAGTTAGACGATGCTATGCGATTGGGTCAAGTCGGCTCTTTAAGGGTTGTTTGTTTGTTTGTTTGTTTAATTTTATTTCACGGTTATGAGTTTTAGGGGGTTTTATTGTTGTAAAACTCAAAGCCTACCACGAGTATCGAAACCAAATTTTTAAAGTAAAAAACCTGCAGAATTACTGCTGAGCCATTAGTTGGTTATTGAGACAGGCCTATTTTATATGCATAACATATACCAAGAATATATTTTATAGTCGATTTGACATAGCTACCTATATTTCATAAATTTGTAGGATCGGAGACATAAAATATCGTTTAGGATCCGATATATTGTGCAGTAATATTATGACGTACTAAAATTGTACATATTTGTAATTATTTTTTTTCGTTTTTTTGTTGGGTTTTTTTTTTAATTTTGCACAAAGCTACTCGATGGCTATCTGTGCTAGCCGTCCCTAATTTAGCAGTGTAAGACTAGAGGAAAGGCTTTGTTTTTTGTTTTGTTTTGGAATTTCGCACAAAGCTACTCGAGGGTTATTTGTGCTAGCCGTCCCTAATTTAGCAGTGTAAGACTAGAGGGAAGGTAGCTAGTCATCACCACCCACCGCCAACTATTGGGCTACTCTTTTACCAACGAATAGTGGGATTGACCGTAACATTATACACCCCCACGGCTGGGAGGGTGAGTATGTTTAGCGCGACGCGGGCGCGAACCCGCGACCCTCGGATTACGAGTGCACGCCTTAACGCGCTCGGCCATGCCAGGCCAGAGGAAAGGCAGCTAGTCATCACCACCCATTGCCAACTCTTGGGCCACTCTTTTACCAACGAATAGTGGGACTGACCGTCACATTATAACACGCCCCTCCCGGCTGAAAGGGTGAACATGTTTGGTGTAACAGGGACTTTTGGCATATTCAACCAATTAAAGAATAACTTTTCATATAAGTATTGACTACTGGACTTATAATTTAAATTATAGGTCACGTACAAAAGAGTATGTTGAAACTGGCATAACAGTATTAAAAATGTTATGTTAAGCCATGAAGAATTTAGTCATATTATTTAAAAAACTTAAACATAAATCTTAATGTGACAAATAAAGAATAATAAATCAGCTGATACCATTTTTTTTCTATAATGTTACATTTCTCCTTCTACATGTTAAGGTATACTACAACGAAAGATAAGTGCGCTTAACGACGTTGATTAGTTATATTTTAGGCATTCTATAAAACAAGATATCTTAATTATGTATAAGTTATTTAATGGATTTATGTGTGTCTGAATAAGGAGCATATAGTATTGTTCTGTTGTGTAATTTTCATCATAATAAGTGATTTCATGTGCCGATAAATTAGTTTCGAAATCTAATGTGTACGCCCGTAACTCTGAACACATCGTTTTTAAAGTCAACACACAACTTTCCATAAAAAACAAAAATTATAACACTGCCAGTACAGTCGAACAGTAGCACCATCCCATAAGACTGCGTTAGCTTGTAGGTTGTTGCTTACAATCTTTACAATTTTATTAGAACCTACCTGGTGAAATCGTTGTCATTCCACACAAATATGTACAGATATTTTGAATTGTTATAAATGATGCTTTGCTGTTCTGTATTTAAATAATCATAACTATATGTATTTGTCTATGCGCCTGTCTGTATTCCCATGAAAGTCGGGAAAAGTGTGAAATAGTGAAGTTGTGTTTGTTTGTCAATAATAAACTATACAATGGGTCATCTGTGCTGCATTCATTAAGGGCTTTAAATCCTGGTTTTCAGCATTGTGAGCTCCCAACCTTGATGATGAGTCTAAACAACAATTTTCAACAAATGAAAGATTTTCGTATGCGGAACAACGTGTCCTCTTTTGATTTCTTTTGTAGTTTGCCAAAGTGGGTTATTACTAAACATTCGGCTTGAATGTATGATATTAGGGCTGGCGTTTAGAGTACGTGACTTATCGTGTGAGGGATGCGGATTGTAATTCTCCCTTCCCTCCAAACATGCTTGTCCTTTCAGCAGTGTGTGTATTATTATGTTTCAGTCAATCTCACTATTTGTTTGTAAAATTGTAATTAGCCCAAGAGGTTTTCACTCTTAAATTAGGGACTGCTGGTGATTTAAACGCAATTCAATAAAATGAACAAATTATTTACATAATTATTATCTGGTTCAGTATGAGGTCAATATTTTTTATCTTGAGTAGAACTTAGAAGTGGCTAGGGTCTTTGTTGTTTTATTTGGAGTATTCGAAGACAAACTATTCTTAAATGGCGATAAAAGACATAGCCCAAATGGCTACTTGCGATAATCACGTTTGTGCTTGAAATAATAATAAAAAAAATTGTATCTCCGACGTCTACCAATAGTTTGAGTGCGGTGCTTCTCCATACTGGTTACGTGGGGGAATCCATAGTTACGTCATCAGTGCTTGTCAGCCAATCAGTGCTCGCATAGATGAGTGTTTCTCGTTTCCTAAGCAGTATCTTGGTCGCACCAAACATGCTCGCCCTTTCAGTCGTGGCGGTGTTATAATGTGTGGTCAATCCCACTATTCGTTGTTAAAAGAGTAGCCCAAGAGCTGGCGGTGGGGGGTGATGACTAGCTGTCTTCCCTCTAGTCTTACACTGCTAAATTAGCGATAGCCCTCGAGTAGCTTTGCGCGAAATTCAAAAAACAAACAAATAAATCTTAGCGGCATAGAAACACCAATGCAATCGTTCACAAGATGGAGAAAAAGAGGCTTCGTTCACCAGATTGTCTTGTTTCTGGCAAATCTAAAAGGACTAAAACTGTGAATCAAAAATCAGGAAAGAGTATAGTGCAAACTATACAGTCATTGCATCAAAAGTCAGTGACAGGCATGCGTTTTGTACATTTTGTCACATCAATTTTTCTGTGGCTCAAAGGCTTTATCTGCTTGCTATTTGTGCATGTTCAATGTTGTTTTACCAGTATGTTTATTACTCTGAACTAAATAAAAGACATAATTTCAAAGTCATTTTCTTAAAAATTTATTTATTAAATACGCAAAACACAGTCATAAATGAGCAATCTATAGCAGTAATAAATAATAATAGCTATAATAATAATAATATAATAATAAACAACTTAGAGACATTGGTCAAGCCTAGTAGCCACAAATGATAAAGGGCTCTGTCTACAATAATTAGACTCAGTCCCTTAAAATAGTTGGCATCTCTGTATTCTGAAGACAGCTGGTGTGGATATTAAAGCTTCAATTAAAATAAAGTGCAGAACAATATTTTGACTTTCTTAAATCATCTTCAGGTTAACAAAGGGAGTTTGCAACTGACCATTGCCGGGCACATCTTTCTTAAAATTAAAAGTTTTAATACCCTGACCAGTTGTCTTCAGAAAATAATTTTACTTCAATTGAGTTTCTCGTCATCATAATTATTTGTCACAACTGTTTATTTTACATATAACTTGTTCCGGAAACATCTTTATTATGATTTCCTCCAAAAACAGGTAAAGATTTGTATCTAAGAGCTGAATTAACGAATATGGCCCAGGATTTGGCTAAAGACTCTGAGTGTGTGTCTTTAGTTGGTCAAGCGCCTGTTCACAGGCCTTATACTGAAGAAGATGGTTGCTCCCAGGACTATCAAGACATGGAGATGGACTATGTTGACACGAACGTTTCAATCTTGTCACAATTTCACGAAGATGCAATTTTTCAGGTAATTTTATACAGCTTGATAGGAATTACCTGAATGTTTGTAGGCTAACTTTTTATGATATTAAAACGTTTATTAACTAAATAATGATTATCTTTCGTCGATCTCATTATTATGTATATACAGAGGGGGTGGACAAAAAACAACAACTGTCGTCTCGCTAGAAAATGCTGTAAATTTATTATCTCTTTTATTAGATAACAGAACAATAAGTAAAACTATATCTTTTCGGAATAAATTCGACGAGATCTGTTCAAATGCAATCTCATATTCTAATTTTAAAATTGGCTTTCATGATTTAGTTACATATTGTGATAAATAATGTTGTTCATGTGTTGTAATTTCTTAGGTCTTTTTTATTCCAATTAGCCTACAAAATATTCACATAAAATATTATGTGTAGAAAAATCGAATTTAGGTAGATGCAAAAAAGAAAATCAAAATAACATTTTTAATTCCTGGAATGTGTGGTAGCTGTTATAAAAACCTTATTTTTTGCCTAAAACATGCCGAAAAGTACCTTTTAACCCTATACGTATGAATATAAACCTATAATTTAGTTAACAACATTGTCGCAAATATTTCCCTTACTATAGTCATGATATTACCATATTTATATTATATTACATACCAAAACTTGTTATAACTCTTTCTTTTAAAATATTTAGCTTTTAACATTCTTGTTAAGAAGTGTAAATAATTATTAAACATTAAGTCTTTAAATAAACTAAATAATAACCCTAAAACTGAAAAGTGTTGTATATCCAACAATAAGTTCCTCTGTAAGAAATATATTTACAATTTCTTTTCACTATATACAAAAATTGTTTTCAGTACATACACAAAATCTCCTCATATATTGTGTATAAATATTTACAATTCCTATGTTAGTCTCTCATTGCATATGATCTCTACCACAGTATATATTGTAGTTATTTCTTTTGCTTGCCATTCAGCTCTTCACATCTTATATCCACCAATGATCTTAGTCTTAGGAGGTCTTCACCTTCTATGACATCGTTTACTGATTATTTGTCTGTACACAGACACACCTACAGTATCGGCGCTTCAATAGCTGCATCCATTAGGTCTTATTCCCGCTCAGTGTATCTCTTTAACAAGTTAGCATGGTAGTTTCTGTTATCCCCTCTATTTTCACTTTATAGCACATTCTGTTGATAACTTCCGACACTTTAATCGGTACTTTATGCTGCAAGGTGAGTTTATTGTTATCTATGGGTACCAGAACTGAGACTTTCTGTCCGACCTTGAAACATCAATTCTCGGCCTTCTTCTCATAGAAGTCCTTTTGACTTCCGTGTTTAGCTTTTCCGTTACAGCTGCTTTTCAGTGTTCTATTTTGTAAGCATTTTTTCCTTTCGTCTTGTGCTAGACTTTCTTTCAGATATCGTTCCCAAATTTCTACAGTGAAGGGTCTTTCTTTTGTGTTTTCTGCAATTCCTGTAGACCTACATTCTGAATGTAGCCTTTTGTGACTATCAATAGTTTGGTGTCTTGCTTGCTTTTCTTGAGCTCTTATGGTAACTGCATGTGCTTCATCAGTCTTTCTGTCTGGTTCCTTCAAACTTCTGCTCCCCAGTATGTTCACAATCACCAAGTCAAATATTACTGCGTTTATACACATTACTTCAAGGTCTCTCACGATTTACGAGTTATCCACCTGCATTTTTGCTATACCAAACTTTTTCACTGTCCAATAACTCAATGTATTTTGCCAATAATCTGATCATAAGATACTAGATTGGTTCTCACTCCTGCACCAAGTGTCTCGTAGGACTTTTGCTTTCTTGTATCCGACATGACCTTCATCTAGTTGTACCTTGTGATTTATTGGCACCTCTTGATATTTATCCAATACTCTGGCTATTAATCATCTACTGTTTAACCATAATGATAGCGCATCTTTTTTGGGGGTAAATCTCATGTGTTGTTTCAGTTCTGTTTCGTCTGGTAACAGAATCTATGGTGTTAGTCACGTTTTGGTTGTCAACACCATCTTTGTGGGTGCTCTAGCTGCTTTATGTTGCATGACAGATTACTTATTTGTGATGTGTTTCATTTATCAATATATGCAGCATCTCTTCTCTCTTTTTTCTTTTAAGTTCTTGTCACTCTTGGGGGTATTTTGTTTCTTATCAGTTATTCCTGGAACAACTTTAACTGATTATTCTTTAACTTGTCAATTATTATTCCCTGTTTTGCCATCGTCCACGTCCTTTGGTGCTCTCTCTCCTTTAGGAACAGAGACATTTAAGTTGAACACGGGATCATGAATTGTTCTTGTATCAGTAAAGCTGTCAATCCTTAAATACTACTGCCACATTTGGTCACGCCAGCTCACCTTGTAAAATACTGTCACAGGCGTACCACAAACTGAAATACAGTTTTTCCAGTGTCAGATTTGACTTTTTTGAATTTGCAGTAAAAGCTTTTCTCATCAAGTTCATAACAGTTTAACAAGGCCTGCACACACCTGCGGATCTTTTTTTGTTGTAAGAAGTGGGCTGAGACAGGTAGCCCAGTTGCCTTTGTCCTAGATTTGACTTTGGGTGAATTTTTCATATCTCTATAGAAAATCACCCAAGTAGTATTTCTGTTCATCAAATTTAGGCAGCTGGGGTTGGCTGGCTCTGACCCTGTTGCCGTTCCATTGTCCTTCCTCTTTCTCTTGTGTGAGTTTAGTGGCCTCAGTTTATGCTTTATTCCCTCTATTTCCGGTTTTTCTTTCTCCCCTTTTGTTCTTTCAGTCTGTCTTCCTTTCTTTTCCTTTTTTCCTCCTCTCTCTTCTCTCTCTAGTTTTTTGCTGTTTAAGTTCTAGAAGATTATCTTTTAGCCAAAGTCCTCACCTCTTTCTACCCGTTTATCAAAATTAGCTGACATGGTGAATAGCGAAATTGTAACATCTAAACTATTTTTACTGCCACTACAGTTGTGCATCTGTAGGTCTATTTCTGTTATCATTCACTTCTTCTTTCACCGCCGTTTACCACTGTATAATCCTAAATTTTGTATAGATATGTTGAGAATCTCATATTCACTCATACACTAAACTGAACAACCTTCTCTTTGTTCATTTTACAGATGACCATTCCAATGTGAAGCTGAATATTTAACTGCCTATAACTGCGGCATAACTCCAAACGCATACCTTTTGTTGGACAAATAACTTTGAGCCAAAGCTAGACAAAACTACACGTGATACATGATACAAACACACTAGACCAACACAGTAAATCATGGAATATCACTTATGTGAACAGAAGTACTACAATACCCTCCATAACATACATATCTGCAGTACATTATTTCTGAGTTTGAGCTGGCTATGTTGGATGACATTTTGGTAGACACACTGCACTTGCTGTAGAGACAAAATTTGTTGGCAATTTTCATAGTCATATCATTTTTAGAATTCTATTGCCAGCACCAGAGTCAAAGCAGTGACTGCTTTCATTCTATGGTTAAATTCACCTCGACATAGTTGGAAATCTGTCTCTCCAATCACATCTAAATTATCTTTATTTGCTCGAATGAAACCATTTTTATATGGCTGAAGTGATGTCTTTATTTGGAGTGCCTAATACACAGCAAAATCAACCAGTGTTCAGGTAGTTCCTGTACAAATTCAGAACTCCATCTCTTGTCTCTGTACCAAGCACTATCTAGATCTGAATGCTTTGACTTACCACTTTTTTTGTGGAAGCTGTTTGCTGTAGTCCTCCAAGCCAATGACTAGAACCAACCTCGACTCCATTTGCTTTTTAATAAAAAAGCAGCAGGTACAACTCACTATTAATCAACTGCAGCTGAATTGGAAGGAAAACTAGTAGCCTCATGTTCCAGGCAAAATATGATAATTTTACTTTAAAGGGATCCAGTTACCACCACATACACTGAAATCAAGCACTTTGTCTCCTTCTCTAGTGCGATATCTGAGCAGGGGCACCATTGATTTAAGCTGTAGTATAAACATCATAGTAGAGCAAGGAAAACCCTGCCATTTATTGATATCCAGTAGCACACTACAGAGGTGGGATATTTTAGTTGTTAGTTCACAGCTATTGTAGCTTGGATTTAGCAAGATGCACTCATTTCCAAGATCTAATCATTGCAACTGCTGCTGAAACCTTCTTTATCTCCTTTAATTTATTTCATATTATGAAATAATATTAAATTAAATAATTAAAATTAAATATCATTACCTTAGAAAGTGTCTCACTTGATAAGCTTGTCTAAAAGTATATCCTCATGATTCACGAAAATTACCGCAGGTGTGTCTTCTCATACAAATGACATAGATCATCCACATTAATAGTCAGTCTTTCAGTGGGATCCCTCTCTTGAACCTCTAGCTTAGCCCGACAGATAAACCCGTTCTCCATTTGGTTGAAACATTGATTCAATTCAGCTACATTTCAGTGACTGAGTTGTTTCTCACTCAAGTTCTCAATAAAATCAATAGCAGGAATATACAAACATAACATCAAGCATTTTACAGCCTGTTTTTGATTCCAATTATTCCAAGCATTGACTTACCTAAAAAGCTGTAGGAAATGTCTAGGACCTCTTTCATTTCACCCTTAAACCTCAGGAGAGGTTTGTTTAGCCTTGCTTACAGTAATATGAGATTGTAACACAGAAGTTTTTCATACTGTCTCTCAGCCACTGCCAGGCTGAGACATCCTAAGGATCGAGAGTATAATTTAATGGGCTTAATCGGGGGATTATTTCACTTGAACAAGTTTTTATTCTCTACTCTCGTTTGATACAATTACTAATTACTAAGGCCAGCTTTTTTTATCAGCTCTGCATGATCCAAGGTATCTTTGTGACCCATTATTGTCTTAACAGTGTACTTCTTGTCACAGAGCGGTTCACTGCTGCCAAATAAATCACCAACTTCTACAGTTAGTTTTTTCTTCGTCATCTGCTAGCAAACATTATGCAACAGAAATACTTCCAGCCCTTCTTTCTCTGTCAGCTGGTCTCAGTTATCGTCAACCAGCGTTGGGTCGAAGTACTGTGGTTGGCAACTACTTAAGATTCTTGTAGATATCTCCTTTTCCAGTCTTGGACTCATCAGACTGCATGCCACCACAACTCTCAGTCATACGTTGATCCTCAGGTGTAGAATTCATTTGATCATTATAAGTATAACAGATTCCAATAGTCCTCTCTCCTGCATCTTTAGCCACAATGAGAAAGAAGTCATAGACCTCTGCAACTTTAACAAAAGTTCTAACATTTAAAAGAGTATTTCCCAGAACCTCGACAACTCTGTGACAGTCATCAACCTTCAATGACTATAAAGTCCTTTAAATTTGTAGAAAATGGCATTTTGTAAAGTATGAAGCCTTAAACTTAAAAAAATCACAGAGGAATACATCTATCAAGAGAAAAACAGAAAACACCTCAAATACAAATTATATGATTACAACACCAAAATAATCTATTTATTTACTGTGTGAAGTTTTCAGATACAGTTATTTTCTTTCAGAGTAATTGGGTAAAATTCAGAGAGTAACAAGAGGTTCAATAGACAACGACTTTAAGCTACGAAAAATAAGACAATGAGCACAGTAAAAAAAATCTCATTTTAGGCACAATCTTATTAAACTGACGAATGTAAATGAAGGACGAGATTTGTAATGTAGTCTGAGAGTTTTCAAAAAGATCTGACAGAATTTATTTGTTTGTTATTCAGCATAAATGTGCATAATGAACTATCTGTGCTGTGTCCACCATGGTTATCAAAACGCGGGGTTACTGTTATAAATTTTAAGACTTACCACTGAGCCAGTGAGAAAGAGATCTGTGTTGAAATCTACAGAAATCTTTCTCAAGATATTTCACTAATACTACTGATGAGTCACCTAGAACTCACGACGACAGAAGAAACTCATCTCCACCTGACTAACTTTCTTTGTTAAAACTATTTAGTTATATATATAAAATATATATATATAAATTGTAGACACTATTTAAGTAAAGAGGGATGAAAAATACGTTATGTTCGCATACTAAAGCACACTCCAAAGACCTCTTTTGAAACTACTTCGTAGGTAGGTGATTATCATATTTTTATCCTATTAGCAGTTTTCGAAATAAATAAGTCTTACATAGTCACTTCATGTTAGTGAAATAAAGAAAATAAAGGTTAAACAAGACAATGGCTAATAATAATGATAATGCATTGAAAACAACCATTAAGAAAATCGAAAGGTAAAAAGAGTGAAGTAACGATGTTATTTGTTACTTTACTTTTCTGTGTTCCTCCCTTGCCCGTAGCTCAGTAGCAGGTCTGAGGACTGTGACGTTAAAAATCAGGTTTTGATATTATAAAAGTAATTTGCAAGGTTTGCTTTTGTTTCATGAACCTTAGGCAGGCATTGGAAGATTTCAATGGATTCTTTTCTTCATAACTGGGTTAGGCCTAGCTGCAGATTCCATAGAAATACTAATCGTAGCGTACGTTATGCCAAGCGCTGAACGAGATCTATGTATGGATTCCAGTCAAAAAGAATGGTTGAGTAAGTGAAGTCACTTTATGAAATTATCAAAATATAAATATTTGCTCTTATAGCCATAAATAGAATTTAACAGTCAAATATTTGAGTTATAAGATTTCTGGTATAGTATTTGTAAAATGTAAACATTACAACATCGAAATAATTATAAAAAACAAAATACGTAAAATTGATTATTATAGTTTGTTGTATCTTTAAAAAGCTTATTGTGAATGTTTAACCTTTGACCTACAGAACATATTTTAAATTTTATAGGTAGTTCCGTTAAGTTCATCTTTTGCTATTTCAGTTATTCTTTTAATCGTATGTGCAATATTATTGTAACTTTTGTCATTCCATTAATCATTCGTATTATACATAATATCTTAACCTTTGTTCATATTATATGAATAATTCTGTACAATCTTTAATAAGGTGTTTCCCTACATATTACAGGAACTGAGTTTTAAATCTTTTTATTACAATTTTTGCTTTTCCTTTCTTCTTCTTTATCATTTATTCTATCTAGCATAGTTTCCCACTTGCCTTCGCTACCATTTAATAATTTTATCCGATACTTGATTATTCAAATCTTAGTCTTTCACATTTCTCCCTCACTGAAACAACTGAAGCACCTAAACTGATTCTAATTGTAAATTATAAACATTTATTATGAAATCGGCTGAAATTCCAAAGTTCAAAAATTTTCCTACACATTACTTTCATATGCTAGTAAAAGTGATTCCTGTGTGTCAGAATTTTATCACCGAAGTTTCTGCCATTCAGAAAATATTGTAATTTTTAACTTTTTGTGCTTAAATTATGGTCTGAATACATATTTAATTTAATATATTTATATGAATTCGATATTTAAAGCCTTATAATTACTTTATTAGCTGAAATTGTCCTTTTTTATTCTAAGATATATTAATAACAATAATTCATTTTAATTTGTTTGTTATGTAATTAATATACTAATATGTATAACTTGAACAAATGCTGAGCGCTAAGTACGTTATATTAAAACAATTTTGTATATGAGTAAATTATTTGATAATCACAGCCCATATAAAGTTACAATGGAATGGCGTATATCCGAACTACGCTTTCATATAGTTTCGTGGTTTTAGATGATATGATGCCACCAAGAAATTGATCATACAGGGAGAAGAGTATGTAATAGCCCTTTCTAACACAAAATGTTCATGAGTTCAGATCATACAGATGAGATCAAGGAATTAGCATTTCCAAGACGGAAATATCACATTTACTTAATAGCATTGGAGAAAAAGGCATATAGATCAAATTGAGGTAACAGGACCAACAAGAACAAAAATTCCTAACAAGTCATATGTTTTGGCATCTTCTAACAGTTGAGAATCTATAAATGAAAAGGTCAGTGACAAACACCTTCACGTGTTCCAGGCAACGGTATACTACATAGAAAAGGAGAATGTCTATCTGGAAGAGCAACAAAAGTCACAGTTACACAAATTGCTTTAATAAAATACTATACAATGGATATTCGTGACATTCTAAACAAATATGCGCAGGTAAAGATGATGGTTGCATCGCCTGTGGACTTCTCTGTGATCAGACTGTTTGAAAAGGGTGCTGAAAATCGTTTTTCTCGTACACTAGATGGCTTATGGAAAGTAACCAAAGAACAGTGATGTAGCTTAAATATGACAGCCTTACGACAAAACTTGTTACTGTAAATGTAGGGCTTTTTATTGTAAAGGTACAATGTCGTGAGATACGGTATGATAAGACGTTACGAAATAAGCTGCAATAACATAGGTCTGAAATTGCCGTAATATAACTTACGTAATCTCTATACATTGCTATAGTTGCCAACAAAATAATACCTGTGTAATTTTCTGGACTTTTTTTTTACTCAATTTTAAAAAAAAAGCTACAGTATGACCGACTGTCCGAAAAGACAGAATGTATCACCTTACCAAAGTCTTAAGTAGAAACTTCAATAAAAAGAGACCATAATTCGTTCCTTAGCAGATATAGACACTTCTATTATTCTGAACTTTTCTTTATCTATTTTGCCTATTAAAATCTCTTTCACTTATACAGTTCTTACAGAAATATCATTATTATTTCCTACACAGTTTACTTTCCTATAGTTTTATAAATATATGTAAACTGGGAGTATATATGTATAATATATATTGGTGTGACAGTAACTGGGAATATATGTTTATCTCTAAATATTTTTTAAATTTCATATTGGTAGATTTAAAATTCACATACAAAAGTGAGTAATTCTTTCACAAGGAATTTTCACTATGAATTTTGAAATACGTCTATAGGTTGTGTTTCATTTGTCGGTATGATAATTGGTGGAGTTTTGTGGGGTCACTTAGCTGACAAAATCGGTCGTCGGAGAATTCTTATTTCAGCGCTAACCACCAATGCATTTTTTGCCATAGTTACAGCATTCATGCCAAATTATGGATTTTTCGTGGTGTTTCGTCTTTGCAGTGGAATTGGGTAAGTTTCTTGTCTTGTTTGTTTTTGTAAACAGAACATTCGAAGTGCAGTTTGCCATTCTCTTTGGTGTATTCGATTATCTGACAATATACAAAAAATCTCCATTTAAATCTTCAAAACAGACTCATTATGTTGACAGGATAGGTAACTTAAAACTCTGTAGTCACCTTGTATAATAATGAGGTTAACACGTATAACTTTCTAAATCCGTTAAGCAGCTACTATACCCAGTTCTTTATCGTCGATAGGATTAATTTGTATTTTTGAAAAATTTGAATATAAGTAAAGAAAGTTTATACTCTTCCTACAGGTTTGAAACGTAAGATAAAAACTTTGTATGAAAACCACGTCCAATACTTGCTTATATATGAATTAGTAAAGCTAGGAAGCATATTATTTTGACTTACATGCTTTTAATCTAGCTCAGCGGTCCTCAAACTTTTAAAACTCATGTACGCGTTTTGTTAAACTTGGTTTTTTAGAACGAACCCAGACCTAATTCTAAAAACAAACTAAAAACCTAGTAGCAAAAATCAAATTTGTAAGACTTATCTATTGATGAAACAGATTCGTTGACACAACTGAAAAATATGTGATGTAGTTTTTTGCCAATTTGAAGGGAAAGGAAATATTGGTAAGTTAAAAAGTGGAAAAAATGTAGTTGTTGTACGTGGAAAACTCAAAAAAGGCTTATTAGAAACTGTATTTTTACGTTACTTTTTCGCATGTCGCCAACATTAATTCCATGTTACACAGTTTGAGAACCACTAATCTAGCTACACAATGGGCGATCTGTGTTTTGCCTACCACGGTATCGAAACCCAGTTTGTAGTATCGTAACTTAACAAACATGACGCTATGCCACTGGATGACAACCTAACTTCTAACTGACGTCATCCTTTCTGTTTAATATTTTTGTTACAAGGTGTCTTCTATGTGCTCGTAATAATAGATTAGGCCCGGCATGGCCAGGGAATTAAGGCACTCGACTCGTAATCCGAGGGTCGCGAGTTTGAATCTGTCACACCAAACATGCTCGCCCTTTCAGCCGCAGGGGTGTTATAATGTGACGATCAACCCCACTATTCGTTGTAAAAGAACAGCCCAAGAGTTCGCGGTGGGTGGTGATGACTAGCTGCCTTTCCTCTAGCCTTACACATTTAAATTAGGAACGGCTAGCGCAGATAGCCCTCGTGTAGCTTTGCACGAAATTAGAAAAAAACAAAATAATAGTTTGATAGGGAAAAATTCATTTTACTAATTATTCTTGTAAACAAAACAAGATAGAAAGGGATTTATAAAGATTTTTTTCCTTCAGTGCCTTCACTAAAACGCTTCTTTTCATTACTTTAAGATAAATAAAACACTCATACTTTTTTTTATTAAATTGACAACACTTTAGATTCAAATGCTTTAAAATGAAAATGCTGTTTTTGTGTTATACTTTTGTTATTTTTACAATTAAGGTACTCTAAATTAATTCCGTTTTACTAATATTCTTATTTGCCACTTTATTTTATTAACTTTCATAGCTTAAATATTTTAACCTTTAACAAAGCACGCCCCCCAGTGGCTCAGCGGTATGTCTGCGGACTTACACGCTAAAATCCGGGTTTCGATACCCGTGGTGGGCAGAGCACAGATAGCCCATTGTGTAGCTTTGTGCTTAATTCAAAACAACAACATAACAAAGCACAGAAAATCGTAGTGATTTTATAAAGTAAATAAAAGTCTAGAGACACAGCTTTATGGATAGCTTATTTTATTTTTTAACTTTACAACAACGTTTTGATCAGGTAAAATGTCGTCTATTGTATGAAATATCAAAGTTACGCAAGCATTTAGTTCCAATTTATAAAGCACAGAGTAATTTTAATAGCTCTGTAGGTCCGACTTGGCCAGGTAGGTGGTTAGGGGACTCGACTTGTAATTTGTGGGTCGTAGATTCGAATCACCATCAGATCAAACATGCTCGTTCTTTCAACCGTGGGGCGTTATTATGTGACTGCCAATCCCACTATTCGGTCGTAAAAGAGTAGCCCTAGAGTTGGCGGTGAGTGGTGATGACTAGTTGCCTTCCCTCTAGTCTTACACTACTAAATGAGGGACGGCTTGCTGCAGATAGCCTTCGTGTAGCTTTGCGCGAAATTCAAAAACTAAACCAATACCTGTGTTTTTATTTTAAATGGATGCTTCTTTTATGTTTCTTCTATTAATGTTGCTCTCATTACGTACTATTTTAGAGTTAATAATACGGACTAAGTCGTTTTCGTTGTCTTCATAAACTAGTTGACGGGGGATTGTTATGTTCGTTGACCATGATATTTGTGTCCCGTTTCTCTGATGTATGTGCCATTGCATTGACCACATACATACTTGTAGATGCTTCTGTCGTTGAAGTTGTACTTAGATAATCTTTGATTGTAGTATTCGTTTTTTGAAAAGCAATAACTTAACTGTTTAGATTAACGACAACAACAAAACCTGAAACTTAATTTAAATCAAAAGACAGGTGCCACTCTATATGTTTTCTAAACTGGAACAAAATGCTTGCACAACCATCAAATAAATAGTTAAAGCCGGTACTTGCGCAATACAGACATACATACAGTTAAAAGTTGTACAATGTCAAAATAATTACAATACATGATTTATTAAAACAGGAATTAGCCCTAAAATGATTATATATGTTTTTATGTTGTTTTCTTGAAGATGATGGGATAAGAATGTCGAACCATGTAGAATCATTTAAAGGCTGGTTCTTGTTTTAATAAATCATTTATCGTGTAATTATTTTAACGTTGTACAACATTTAACTGTATATGTAGCTATTTAATATTTCTCGGTGGACTCAGAAGATAGCCCGATTTGGCTTTGCTATTAAGAAAACACATACATTTAATAGTTAATACAATAGACAACAAAGTACTTGTTAATGACCGCTCGAGTAGTCGAAATAAAATAATTCACTGGAAAAGCTGTGTTTCTGTACTTTTATTTACAATAAACAGCAGATTGCCTCTCCTTTCAATAAATTATCTCATACATGTTTAGTATAGGCGGGTCCTTACCGATAGTATTCACTTACTATGGCGAGTTTCTTCCTAAGAACAACAGAGGACAGCACCTTAGTTGGTTACTTATTTTTTGGATCTTGGGCGGTGTCATCGTTTCGGTTACGGCTTGGGCAGTAATACCAAGAACAGGTGAGATACGATTAAAACAAATTAAACTTTACATTAGTCAGAATGTGATATATTTTTGTTGCCAATGCTAGGATTTGTCTTCTGTTCCGTATTTCTCCTTTCGTTTAATGCTTATTTGAATGAGTTATACATAAAAGACTGACTTTTCTCTCTGACTTTCCAGCAATGATGAAGTCAAGTTTAATTGTTTTAAAAATAGTTTATTTAAATAATGAAGAGAAATTAAAGGGTTCAAAATAAGAAAAGTCAAGTTATCTTTTACTGTTCTCAGTTAATTCACATATGACAGTACAGTCACGTGTTGATGGTTTACACTGTGACTGATTATTATATAATCAACCAAAATGTTACGTGTCTGAATAAAGCCTACAAAAAGTACAGGTAGTGTTGTTATGCTCAATAGTAACTCATGTAATCCAGTTACTGCTTTCAGCCCAGAAAAATCACAAGACAAACGAATCCAAATCAATTATTTGGGTGGTCACGTACACTCAGTACAAACAATCGCAGCAAGACTTCGTGTTTCAGTAGGAGTTGCACACAAGACTCTGAAGAAGATACGTGAAATCTCCTCTATTAATATATAAATGTAATAATGTTACATCTCTGGGTTTGTTCTTTATGAGATACGCCACATCAGATAACTGGTCTTGTTGTAACTGGAGATGTGAATGTTACCTTGAGAACACTGAAAACGTACCAGCACGAAGTAGTCTCGAGGGTCGTGAGTTATTTTAAATTTACTGCTCAGAAAAGCTGATCAAAGGGTAAAATGGGCAAAGGTAGATAAGTGTGACTTTTACAGATTAATTTTAGTTCGAGTTGTCTGGCAACAAACAAAGACACTTTTTTTGACAACGGAGAGGAAAACAGTTTTAATATGTAATATTTACAACGATGTCCTTAATCCACACAAAATCAGCGATATCCTGACTATAGACAAGTTGAGGAAAATTTAGGCTCATAATTTCATTCTATCAAGAACATGATTTATTGGGTAGGGATTTATCACAAAACAGTGGTCTCAAACATACAGAACATACGATGAAATAATACCTTGATGTTAAAGAGGTTGATGGGGCACTTACAACCATGGTTTGGCCTGCACAGTGTCCCACTGTGAACATTGTTGAACCTTTATGCGTTTACATAAAAAATGGAAACGGTAAAAATGCGACCAAACAACTTGATTGGATTGTGGAGAATGATGCAGGATATTTTGAACATCGCAACTTTATAAAGTTTCGAAAACAAAGTGTAACCTTCTGCATAAAGTAAGTGGTTGACAAAAAAATACTGGTGCATTATACAACAATTTTATTGTTCGTTTTTCTACTGTATTATTTGTAATAATGGTTTATACCTTTGCAAAATTAACTGCGTATTTGCTATTATTCGTTCTTCATGATTCATGTATGTGCAGTGTTCATCTTCGTCAATGTATTTTTAATGTTATTCAGGCTTAATGCATCTATAAAGTTTGATTTTATTGAGTTTCTTTTTTTTATATTATTTCAAGGTCTCACTATTCTCCTATCAGAGAACGTTCATTTCAGCAGTTGGAGACTGTTTCTTGTCATCTGTGTTACTCCTTCTGTCTTCTCTGTCATAGGACTGATTTTCTTACCAGAGAGCCCACGTTTCTTACTAGAGGTAGAGTCAAAATGTTGTAGCTAAAAAATGTGCAATATAGAGGTGTTTGTTAGTAGGTTAATGCTTATAAAAGATGCTTACCTACGAAAAGCCATCAAGGACATAATGTAATGATCCAATGCCAATCACTGTTTTGTTCAGAAGTGAAGTTGCAGCTATGCAGTGTAGTTACTACACTGCTGCTACTAGAGAAACTTGGGTTACGTATATGTTAACTTTATATATAATTTATGAATTGAATATGTTGGATTAGCTGTGACTAAAACTGAACCAAATCTGAAATGTTGCTGATAAAGTGATGTGAAAAAATGTGAAACAACAATGAATGTTTATTAATCCCTAGCTTTAAAATTGATGAACAGATAAGTGTAAGAAATTATAGAAGGAACAACTAAATAAATGTTTTAAAATTACATTAGCGCGAATAGCAGTAACAGTATTTTCATTAGCTTTTATTAACGTCTTAGCGAGATATTCAAACTTATCTATGGCGGTTAGAAACGTAGCAGTCTCATTTGATACGTTTATATGCTCGGTTGACTGGAAGGTCGGATGGATAGATACATTTGGCATGAAGTTAAAATTTGGAGCTTTGCATGTGTTTGCGTTCAAGAAGTCCGTTTATGACATGAGCGTCATCAGATTGCTAACACACTTGTCTATATAACTTTGATATCCATAAAAATTTTATGAGCTATTTTTGTGTGTATGTATACATGTGAATTTAGACGTCTTCAGTCCATAATTTGCATAGAGAGACGGCGGTTATTGGTTACTGTTTAATTGTTTGTTTCGGATATTTGTACAAGGCCATACAGTGGCTACTTGGGCTAGTTGTCCTTAATTGTAAATAGATTAACTACAGGAAAAGAAACTTTTCAACAGCACCCACTACTTAGGATATACTCTAATAGAATGGCAGAGTTTGACGATTATACTCATGAAAACACCCACGGCTAAAAAGTGTGAAGCCAAAATTTGTGGTAACAGAAAGTAAATATTTCTGCAAACATGTTATGGTAGCATTATTAGTGCTGAAAAGCACAGGATGTGAAAATATTACATCCTGTAAATGCTGTATAATTACGTAAAACTTTACGGAAATTATACATATATACATGTATATGTATATAGTGTAACATGGTTGGTAGGTGATATTAAATTATCTTGTGAAGATATCATTTTCTGTATTCACTAATGTAAAGAATTAATATATCTGTACCATTCACAGCGAAACTACAGCATTGACAGATACACTCTATTTACCAAAAACACCTCTAGTATTTTTCTCAGCGCTAGGGTAAAAGCAGTTTGGTTAAAGTCAGTGGATAAATTGAATGCGTCAGAAATGTAGAAAATAATCATCGCGTAGCTGAACCAAAAGTATGCTTTCTGAACACTGGAGCAAATAATCTCTAAAGCAGAATAATGATTTTCCTTAAAAAAAAGTTTTATCCCCTCATGCAACCGTATTGCCTCATTTTCATTTGTTAAGTTAACTATAATAACTCAAATGATATATAGTTAAATATAAGTAACCAAAACTAAAGGTACAACTCTTTGACTTCCACTATAAATACAAAAAATAACAACTAAAAACACTGCTTGTTAATTATCTTATCGACACTTCACTAAACCCCGTATTTATACTTCATTAGAAATCACGAGGCCAAACTTTCCAGGTGTTGCAAGCCTATCTGATTGAACTTAATAACGTTAATGTCATTGTTACCCGCATATTCCTGTAGCTAACAAATCACATTAAAAATAAAGCTTACGGCACTAGATATCAACGTTAAGACATGGCTTGAATGAGCAATGAAAGAAACTTTATTACGTGTAAGAAATATGCAACTTTTGACAATTTTTTTATCATTATCATAAACAATCACACGTAGTCAACCACTAATTAAGTAAAACGTGAGACAGAAAACCTTTGATTTATTATACGTACATGCTACCCGCGTGTGAGCCAACTTCAATGTTTTTGTTCACCATGCTTAATAGCAAGTTTTGTAGAACTTGTGGCCTTTTTATGCTATCAAACTACGTAGTACTTCATAAAATTTAATACATTTTCTTCAGTTTTGTTCAGATACTGACAGAGGATCTTCAAAAAGTACCCTAACTCTACATGTTCTAAAACACTTTGTAACAAATCAAGTGTAACACAGAACTGTGTCACTCATCAGTTATTTAATACATTTTCTACAGTTTTGTTCAGATACTGACAGAGGGTCTTCAAAAAGTACCCTAACTCTACATGTTCTAAAACACTTTGTAACAAATCAAGTGTAACACAGAACTGTGTCACTCATCAGTTTCCCGTTGGTTAAATTTAATTTTTTCGATATTTATCTTTTTTTTTTTTTAGTTCGGTTTGAGTGTAGAGATTCGTTCGAGTAAGCCACGTGACTTTCCTCTTCTCTACTATATACAGCACACAATTTTACTAATTGACTATTTGTTGTGGTTACGTACAGAAAATATAACTTATGACATAGCTGGTTGTCTTTTCTGTTGTAGAAGTAGATAAAAGCTAGGGTCTGTCACGTATTTGTTCACAAATTAAACACTGTGCTACGTGGAGTTATGTACAAATTTGGTTTTGTATTTGTTACTACATTTTGGTAATTGAGTGATTTTTTTTCTACTTTTTAGAGCATTTTTAACTTTGTCTACATAATAATTACTTTAACTTTTGTAATATTCTGCTTTAATGTTTAGTATTTTATAAAATCTTGTTTTAGTTTAACCGTATGGATTACAGTAGATTCTGACATTCGAGAATGTTGCGATTTGTTTAGCGTTTTTAACTTGTAGTTTAAGCATCTCTGTTGTTAAAAAATTAAATCTATCTTTGGGGTTTATTTGAGATTTTACTTGTTTTTGTAGATAACTTTATTTTAGTGTATCTCACAAGGGATGATACTCTAAACAAATAAAACATGCTGTTAAAGTCACTTTTTTCTTGCCAATTCAACTCATTCTTGAAATTTCGAAAAGACTGTAATAATGTAAAGGTGATTGGTTAATCAGTTAGTCAGCGAATTTGTTGCAGTGGTGATTAGCGTATAATGAGTTAGGAAGCATGTTAATTGACCAGTTATTAGTTTGTGCTGCAGATACTAGTGGAAATTTAGTAAGTTGATGGATGTTTAGTTTTATTTAAGAATCAGACTTATTAGTGGTTGACACTCATTCTTGAAACTGTGTAATTTGTAAAACTTTCAGTTGAAGAAATAAAACGCTTTCCTATTCGCTAAGTGGACTGGACTTGGCATTATTTTTATTGAATAATACAAATAAAAATCCCACCAGTGATAGAAACCGTTGCAAGGATATGTAAATAACCCTTTAAACCAAACAGAATAAAAGTTAATGTGTGAAGGCTCATTCAAAAACAAACACAACAACAAACTTTTTTATGAGAAAATATAACTAAAATCTGGAAAGTTCAGGCATTTACTAAAGCTACTGTTAAAATAAGGATTTAAGATCACATTTGAACAGATCTCGTCGAGTTCTTTCTAAAAACATATAGTTTACATATTTTTCTGTTGTCTAATAAAAGATATAACGAATTAATATTTTCGAGAGATGCCAGTGTTCTTGTTCACCCCATGTATATGTTATTATTTGTGAATATGATGTGTACCAATCTTATTTCATAATTCAAGAGAACTTTGAAAGCTCAGTTACCTCAATAAAAACAGCCTGTTTGTCATACGCTTACGAACTACTTAAATAATTAAAGGGTACATTAATTTATTATACTAAAAACAAAAATCGTATTTTACTTGATAGGTTGGACAAAATGCTGAGGCTATGCGTGTTTATCTGGAAGTGTTTAAAAGCAATCATGTCCCCAAGCCTGGAATGGAATACCAAGTGAGTTTAGAATGACATAACGTATTTTCAGCTTCAGAGTCTTTGGACACAATGAATAAACTGTAAAAGAAGAATATATAATATATAACGTCTCAGATTTTCTGTTAATTTATTTAGTTAATAATATTACACCATTCATACCTAACATTTTTGACTGATTTCTACCAAACTTGGGTACTTATGTGTTCGACGTATTATTCTGTGGAATAAACATCAAAGGCATCATTAGAATAAGCTAAGGAGGGGGGATGTTAAAATATGGTCCACCCATGATGCTCCAGGAGGCCTCTTTGTCTTACTGTTGCACCGAATAGGTATTTCAATTATTAGGTGTATTAATGCAAAACTTGCATACTACAACGAACAGCTGTGTACATTTGATTGTTTGTTTGTTTTGGAATTTCGCACAAAGCTACTAGAGGGCTATCTGTGCTAGCCGTCCCTAATTTAGCAGTGTAAGACTAGACGGAAGGCAGCTTGTCATCACCACCTAACTCTTGGGCTACTCTTTTACCAACGAATAGTGGGATTGACCGTCACATTATACGCCCCCACGGCTGGGAGGGCGAGCATGTTTAGCGCGACCCTCGGATTACGAGTCGCACGCCTAACGTGTACAGTTGAACAACACATGTCTTTTTGTTTTGTTTTGTTCAACATCTCTCTAATGTCCGGAGTGTAAGAACAGGTTATGTTTTGGTTCTGTGCTAGGGCCTTCATTATAATACGATAGAACAATACTCAAAAGACTCGTTGTTACGTATAATTTGCTTATAGTAAGTTTAGACTCACTACTGTCATGTGTAATATCTACAGAAATCTATCTTGTATTAACTTTTTCTTTAATTAATACGTTAATTTCCGAATTTTCTTTCAGTTTAGTTTGAACACGCAGAGCTTCCCAAGTAAATATCTCCGCTTTCCTTCCTCTGGGGCACACGAGACCCTGGTTCGCTAATTGGCAAATAACCATATTTTATTTATACGAAAGATAACACCTGATTGTTTGTAATAGATGACCATATCTTTCGTTAGTGAGTCAGATAAGGGCCAAAGGCTGCCACGCCTTTGTGCGGAAAATACTGTGAACGAAAGTCACGTGTACGAGGCGCAAAGTCATATACAAGCCTGGGTTTGTCGATGTTATTTATCTTTAATATTTAAACTGTTTGTTTTTGAATTTCTTGCAAAGCTAGTTTCCCTAATTTAGCAGTGTAAGACTAGAGGGAAGGCAGCTAGTCATCATCACCCACCGCCAACTCTTGGACTATTTTTAACCAAGGAATAGTGTGATTAACCATGACATTACAACGCTCTCACGGCTGAAAGGGCGATCATGTTTGGTGTGACGGGGATTCGAACCCACGACCTTCGGATTACGAATCGAGTGCTTTAACCACCAGGCCAAGCCAGGCCTGTTTTATATTTAAGGCCAGAGGTACCTCTATAAGAGCAACTGTTACCATATTTGCTACCTTTTTGCACATTGTTTAACTTAAGTAAACTTTTACACATTGTTTAACTTAAGTAAACTTTTACTAAGGTTTACAACTTTATTTAATATTTGCATGAATTCGCTTTTGATTAAAAATTTTAACTTTAAGAATTTGTTTTGGCTTTTGTTCAACTCGAGTTTTCTCATAATTTAACTTAATACTGGGGTTTATTTTATGCGTGAATACCTGGAGTAGCTTACAGAGAGGCTTGCCCTAAATTAGTAAGAGAAGTCGAAGAGTTTCGCCACTTTTCTCTTTCCAGTTTAACATACTCACGACAAATATTGTGTTTTATACTGTGTTTCGTTCGCGTTATTTTGCCACAAAAATGCGCACTTTTCTTTGGGGTAGTGGATGTGTTATAAAAGTGACGGTCACGTTTCATTTTTCGAACATAGAAGCCCAAGAATCAGAGGTGGATATTCTTTACACTAGATGACTTTCCTCTAGTTTTAACTCTTCAAAATTAAGGATGGCTACCCTGTGCAGGCTTTCTTGAATTTCCGTAACATTCAACCTACCCTTTGCCTTCAAGCAATAATTCTCATAGGAGTAGTCATGGTGGGACTGACTTATGGTGCAGATCGTTAGAGGTCAAATGTAAATAGTATTTTGTACAAATGCGAGTTACTTGATCACTAACAAGTAGTTATTGAAAAAATAATCATAAGACCTTTACTTGTAACCTTTAAAAGATACTTCAACCCCAGCATCAACACCTGTAAATAACAGTGTGAATTTTGTATTACGCGCCTGTTATACTGTCTGGCAAATAAAAACTAGTACGATATGCTCTTAAAATCGCAATGGTAATTTGAGAACTGTATGTGAAAAGCGAAAAGTGTATTAGAAGTAAACCGTATAAAGGAGTTTTGTCTGAGGTATCATTACCAGAACAATGGTGAAGCCACATTGTTTTAGTTAATAGTGAAACAAAAACGATTTAACGACTTTGGATATCTAATAATATGATGCAATTTGTAGAATCCCTGATTAAAAAAACACAAGATAAACAAAAACTGGTAGTTTTTGAAAAATATGTGGAACAGTTCACTATGACAACACTAATTTTACTAGTTTCATATAAACCTGTTATTTTGTATTTTTCCATTAACACGTTCAGTAGTGTGTTTTGTTATAACAAAGCCACATCAGGCTATCTGCTGTGTCCACCGAAGGGATCATTATCCCTGATTTTACCGTTATAAATCCGAAGACTTACCGCTGTCACCAAGGGGACTAACATGATTATACAGATTGTTCTTTCTAAAATATTTGTTCGGCTATTTAACAAATAAAATCGGTAATTGTGAACAAAGATAAGCTAGCTAATACTTTTCTCAACGTATAATTGGCCAGGTGGTTAGGGTGCTTGAGTTGCAGTATGAGGGTCACGAGTTCGAATCCCCGTCTCACTAAACATGCCCTTTCTGCCGTGGAAACATTGCAATGTGACAGTCAGACTCACTATTCATTGTTAAAAGAGTATCCAAAAAGTTGGCGGTGGGTAGTGATGACTAGCTGCCTTACCTCTACTCTTACACTTCTAAATTAGGAACGGCTAGTACAGATAGCCCTCGTGTAGCTTTTGGCGTAATTCAAAAACAAACACCAACATATATATATATATATATATATACACATATTGCCGTTAGAATCTATCTAAGCCTAAAGGTGTCTAACTGAACTAGCGAGAGATCATTTAGTAAAATGTTGAAAACCAGAGAGATTAAAGTAAACAATGACAGATGAATGGTTGAAGGCCTTAGCAACAAGAGTGACTTCTTGAGAATGATTAGAGATTTATTCACTGCCAAGGTCAGAAAGAGACTAGGTAAAGATATAAATGTGTGTGCATTCGAATATTGCTCAAACTGTAATTAATAAGTAGTACTGAAATGTATTGGGCTTTTTTTTAAATGTATTCGATTCTAAAGGCTCCTCTACAAGATTCATACATCCCCATCCGAAGTCCTGAATCCAGCCCTGAGTGTATAATGCATACATCACATAACGTTACCAGTAAGTGTTGACTTCCTCTTCCTGATTTGTGGACGTCGTTAATAGATTAACCTAAATCATGTCATGAAAAACGTTTATGTACATATAATATTGTGAAAAACAAAGAGCCAAATATTTAATCGAGTTAAGAGGTTTGTTAGAATAGGGATGGGTGAGGTCTTGTAATCGATCCTTGTATTTCGGAGGTAGAGAACCGAATTCAATTATTTGCGATATAATATTTCCCACACTTTAACTGTGGGTGCGTGATGAAATTAAAATTTAGTCTTTAAGCGTGGATAAAAGTGTGCTGATGACTGGCTTTTCTCCTTTAATAGGTTTGACTTAAGTACTAAAAACAAATGTTTACTATATAGATAAGATATGTACATAATTAGCCGAGTTTATTGTAATTCACTTTTACAAATCATTTAAGGGATATTTGAGAAATTGTTGGATGTTGATGTGATTGCAAAATTTCTCACAATGTCTTTGTTCTGTTTAATGGCTACAGCTAACAGAACTGGAATTGCCGACAAGACGCCCAACCGACGTTTCCCATACTGTAACCAAAGACATACTGACTGACTTGTTTGAAACTTTGGATTCGGTAAGTGATATGAATCATTGTAAAGTTCAGTCAAAGTGTTTAAAATATGCAACTTACTTGAGAAATTCGTTAGTCTTAAAATATATAAAAACAAGTAGATGCATATTCAATCACTCTTTATAAATGACATTTAAACAATTTTGTTTTATGAAAAATTGTTCAGTAAATTTTAACATGTAGTAATGACTAGCTGCATTCTCTCCAGTTTTACATTGCTAACTTAGGGACGGCAAGGCACATATCCCTTGTGTAGCTTTGCGCGAAATTCAAAAAGAAACAAAAACTGAATACATTTCAATATAAAAGTATAAACTATATACTTTTGTTGCTCCTATAAGGGACCCGATATATTTATAAAGGTAACCTGCGATTTTATACTTCATTAATAAAAAATAAATCTTTAATTTATGGAACCTTTAAATTAGATTTTTTTTTTAATTTTGTAGTGTATTATACAATTCATTTTATACTTTCAGCAGTAACCTCTGAACAACAATATTAGTTACACTTTTATTACTTAGCAACATGATATAAAAGCCATTTTTGGAAAACATTGTTATCAAATTGCACTTACTTTTCTATATATTAGAGCCCCCCAGTGGCTCAGCGGTATGTCTGCGGACTTACACGATAAATCCGGGTTTCGATACCCGTGGTGGCCAGATCACAGATAGCCCATTGTGTAGCTTTGTGCTTAATTCAAAACAACAACAACAACTATATATTAGAAGTTGTTACATAAGGAACTACTTTTTTTTTACACAGTTTTGCGTTAAACTGCCTCATAAGGAAAATGCACGCACGTGCATGTCTGTCTGTTTATGATTTATGTCTGTAATTTATAAAGTAAGGAACCAGTTATTTTCTATGTATTTTTCCATAGCTTGTCTAATTAAAAGGATGCGCATGCGCTCATGCACGTGGATAAGATGAGTAATAACACCCAGATGCAAACCCTCAGGGCTCACTTTGTATGGATTCAAGATTTCAGGTTTATAGATTCTCTCCTCTTGGAGGTATGGTGGTCACACACACAGACCCATAGACAGATTCTTTTATTATTGTAGATTGTAGGTTTCGAAACGTTTATTACGAATACATTTTTAATTTATGTAGTGCGAATTGTTTATAAGTTTTTAATACTTGTAAATTTCATAGAAACTGAGTATAGGAACAGTAAAACTGCAGAGCATTCTGTTAAGTTTCAAGTAAGTTTGCAGTGTTTATAAGCGTTTCAAGTGAATTAAAGGGACTCAAATATCTTTAAGCACATTTAAACCTCGTTACAATTTAATGCGTTTCTGCAGATTTTATTAACGTAATATTATTAGAATTTGAAATACACTACCGTACAATGCGTATTAAATCCCTTGTGTATTTTCAACTTTCTATAGTTTTATGTGTATAAATTTTAAGTCGATTAATTAAATAATGTTAAGAGCTAAGAGATGAATTTATAAAAAACATTTCTGCTGAACCACTAGAAACTTATTTGTCCTAATTACACATGACATTAAAAAATTGAGACTTCATCCATATGATGTATTTGTTAATAATAAAATTGTACAAGATATACTGTACTAAAGTGTTAAGTCAAAAAAAAATGTCTTTCCCTCCATTTTATGTGACTGATTCTTCTATGCCATTACAGAATGTAAATTTCACCACTACGGTAATGCTTCACAGATCCCTGTTGATAATTGAATGGATCAGGGTAAAAATAATTATAATTCTTTAGAATTTCCATATACTTGTACCAGGAGTATGTCATAAAGGTTTTGTTTGAATGAACATACTGGTGTATGTAGTGTATTAACTATATAGAAAGAAGGTATAATATGGTACTGGTATATACTATAAGAAGTCAACTTAATAGCATTTCGCATGTAACCTTTGATGAAAATAGTGTTTCACACTGTGTATTAAGTTCTTTTTGTCATGCCATTGTCAAAAAACGTACATAATTGTCAGTAGAGTACAGAATTCACGTAAAAGCTTTATGTGATGTAGGTTAGACTCTCCGAAAAATTGTTGCAGACTTAAAACGCTCCCCAAACACTGTCACGTACACCCTAGATCATGAGGCCGAGACAGATAAATTAGAAAATAGAAATGGAAGAGGCAGAACGCTTAAACTCAGTGATACTGATTTTAAGTATTTTTATTTATGCAACCTTCAGGACAGAAGGAAGACTACCACTGATCTCAATCATAAGATAAACAACGATATACCAAATGACAGAAAAGTGTCCAGATTTACAGTATCAAGAATATTTAAAGAGAATGGAATATTTGATCGTGTAGAAGTTCAAAAATCTTTACTTTGATATCCAAATATTGCCAATTACTGAAAATTGCTAAAAAAGTATAAAAACCGGACTACTGGTAATAGTAAAAGGGTAATATGAATGGATGAGTCCAAGTTTGAAATATTTAGTTCAAAGCATAGGTTTTACCTCTGGCGGGAGAAAAGTAAAAGATACTTACTTCAATGAAAGCACCTGCCATAAAACATGGAGAGGGCAATGTGATGGTTTAGGGTTGTTGTTCTGTTGAAGCAACGTGAGGTATTTACAAAATATATGGAATAATAAACCAGTACTATCACATGCTGATCCGTCATGGTATATCCAGCGGTTTGCGTATTCTTGGCAAAGTGTTCTGCTACAAAGAATATAATGACCCCCAAAACATTCATCAAACTTATGCAGAAATTACTTAGCTAAGAAAAAAGCTGCTGGACTCATTGAAATAATATAATGACCCACCTCTAAAATTCCGATATCAACCAAATTGAACAGATCTGGGACTTCAAAGATGAAAAACTTGACAAATCAAAAGTTACCCCCAAAGAAGCTTTATAGGAGTTTCTTAAAGACGTTTGATGCAAAATTCCAAAAGACACTTTGATCAATCATGTGTAACAATGTCTAAAAGACTGTCTGCAGTTATTCAAGCAGAGGGACAAACAAAATATCAACTGTTTGCTGAATTCAAACACTTCCACTGATTTCTATTGTACTAAATATGAAAATGAATAATATTTTAATGTTTCATCTGCCCCTATTGGGTCTTATATTTTTTTTAACGATAAAATCCACGAACAGATTGATGGATTGGCTATGGGCTCCCAACTTTTTCTATGCTTGTATGAAAAAGTTTGGTTGCACTTCTGTCCTGAACGTTCCAAACCTACGTATTACAGGAGATATATTGATGACACTTTGTTAACGAATTTCTCCAGTTTATAAATAGTAAATAGCTCAATATAAAACATATCGTTGAAAGTTTAAAGAATGAAAGACTCTCCTTCTTAGAGACTAGAAGTTCATGTCTTAACTAACTAGGGTATATTTACTACCAAACTGTATCATAAACCCACTTTCACCGAACTTTATAAACATTTTTAAAATATTCATTAATTGAACCTTTAATGTAAATCTGTTTAAAACCATGTTATATAGAAGGTTTAAAATATCAGGAAATCAATTCTTTTTATGAAGCAAAAGATGGAAACACTAAAATATTTTTAAGTTGTTTTATTTTGTTTTTATAAACAGTAATTACACGCTCAAAAAATCGAAAACTAAGTACCTCATATGTCGTTACATTAGATGTCCCTAAAAAGACTGTTATTTTAGTCATACTCTATTTGATGACTGCTTCAAATGAGATTCAGGAAACAAAATTTATAAAATTATCAAACAGTTATATTCATAAATACAGTTATAATGTCTCTTTAAAACAAAGTTTAAGTTATAAGGCAGGGGTGGCCAAATCGCGACTCGCAAGCCACATACGGATCTTTGGCTTATAATGTGCGGCCCGCTGAAACATGTTGGCTGACCTCCTTTTTGTGTCAATCAGTATGAAAGGTGAATAAAAAATTTCAAGCTTTATAATTATTTATCGGGTATAAACTGAGAGTCCACGGAATTAAAACGTAAGTTTAATGTTCATGGTGAGTAAACATATTTAAAATCTAAATCCCAATTTTAATGCTAAATTCGAGTCAGTGATTAAAGAAATTTCGGAGCAGCAACGATTACAAAGATGTTGTGTTGGAGAATCGGTGATCATACAAGTCAGTGCTGACAATGTTAGTTTTAGTGAGCGTGGCTCACGATCGCGTGATTTTGGCATGTATAGCTGTGTTGCGGGCGGTGAATTGGCGAAGTATTAGTGTGATACTAGACGCTGTAGAATGTGGTTACGTTGCGCGTGGTAAAGCTTATTGTTTCCTTTCACTTTAATTTTTTAGAAGTGCCTGTGAAAATTTTGTGAAGGAAGATGGCGTCATCAAATTATAAGAAGCGAAAGTATGAAGACGAAAACAGAAATTTTAAACCAGAGTGGGAGGAAGATATTGCATTCACGGTTAAAGGAGGTAAACCTTTGTGTCTTATCTGCAATGTGTTACACAGTCATTACAAAGCCAGTAACTGGAGATGCCACAACGAAAAAAATCACAAACTTCTCGTCTGATTATCCATCTAAATCAGAATTACGGAAAAACAAGTTAACTATGTTAAAATCACATGTTAATAGCCAGCAGACACTGCTGACAATGTTCAGTAACAAAGTTCATACAAGGACTGAAGCTAGTTTTGTTATATCACGGAATACTGCTCGTGCTAAACGCCCATATTCTGCTGATTAATTTGTTAAGAAGAATAGCTGAATATTGCAGTGTTAGATCCAAATAACATAAAACTTCAGCGACTAACACCAGCTTCACGCCACACTACAGAGAGACGTATCTTCCAGGTTAGTGCTGATGTTGCAGGCAAAATGATTTAAAGAATTCCTTTGCATTCAGCTTAACCCTTGACGAACTTACAGACATACAAGACAACCCACAGGTGGTAATTGTTCGTTATGTTTCCTTTGACGTAACTGTGAAAGAAATGTTGGGTTTAGTGGCACTAAAAGAAACATTTCGTCTTGTTGACATTAAAAATGTGCTCGACAGAGTCTTAACAAATGCTGAAATTCCACTGGATAAACTCATCAGTGTTGCAACAGATGGAGCACCTGCAATGGTGGGGAAAAATGCAGGATTAATTGCACTTAGGAAAAGTGATCCCAGCTTTCCAGAGTTTCTCCCTGTTTATTGCATTATTCATCATGAACACTCAGCAGCCAAATACTTCAGGTATGAAGATGTTATGAAGTTTGTTCTTGAAAGTATCGGTTTCATACGCTTAAATCGAAAGACCCACAGACGGTTCAAGAATTTTATTGAAGAATTGAAACTTGAAGATAAACCCAGTGATGTCTCTTTCTAATTCATTGTGGGGTAGCTGTTAACCAGTAATGTCTTAAATAGGTTTGTGGATCTGTTGGAGCTTATTATTACTTTTCTTGAAGAAAAGAAAAAATTCCATCCTCAACTAGGAAATGATCAATGGACGCAAGATAAAATATTCCTTACTGATATAATTAATCTACAAATTCTCAACTGGGCACTCCAGGGAAGGATAAGATTGTTTCTGATTTTACTCGAACAATTTTCAGCTTTTAGAATAAAATTATACTTTTTCAAAGAGACATTATTGTTAAGAAACTTCAGTTACTTTCCCAATCTCAAAGGGAGAGTAAATGCATTCCCTGATATTGAAATAAGACCACAAAATGGAAGAATACAAAGATAAGTTATAAGGACTGCTTGATAATTTCCTAGACAGATTTGAGGACTTGCAGAAGCTGCAGCCCTGCTTCGCCTTTCTTGTAAATCCATTCATGGTTGATGTGATTAATAATGGCTTTCCAATTCTCGAACCTCTGGTTACAGAACCATCTGCTGTGGAAATGGAAGTAATAGAACTACAGGAGAGCCCGAGTCTAAAGATGATCCATAAATCCCATTCTACAATTGAGTTCTGGAAGCAAGTTTTAGAAATAAAATATCCTGAACTGAAGAAAATCAGTGTACGACTTATTTCAATTTTCAGCACAACATACTGCTGTGAATCACTGTTCTCTGTAATGATGGAGCTAATTCATACAGCCTTGACAACACATCAACCAGAATTTCAATGACTCACAACCAAGATGGAAACTCACAAAACCTTTACTAGCAGTAAATAGCCTGATAATTGTATCAATGTTTTTTTGTGTCAGAAAAATATTATAAGACTGAAATTTTGTAAGGTGGCATCTGATTAAAAGTATCTCTAATTTTATTCTTTTACATATTTTCGGCCCGGCATGGCCAAGCGCGTAAGGTGTGCGACTCGTAATGTTAATAAAGTTCAAATTTTCATATCTTTCTTAGATGTTTCCGTAATTCATTACCATATTAAATACGCTCAATATAGTTAAAACAATAATCAGCCAGAATTTGGAAAACATTTGGTATACGTATGTGTACTTGAAATTAATACAAATTAACAGTTTAAAAACTTCACACATGAATAAATATTATTACGTTCATGTATTTATTAATATTCATATAAAATTTATGTAACATAATCTGCTTGTAACAATGAAAACGTGTGTGTAATATTTGTTCATGTCTTGTGGCTCTCAAACATCTGAAGTTTATTGTAGCTCTTATGTTAAGCAAGTTGTGCTACCCATGTTATAAGGGCTGCTCAACTTTAAAGATAAACGACATACATTAAATATAACTTGATGTTCCGAAGGCGTAACCATAGGTATATTGGAGCAACCACCAGAAGGCATTGCAGTCGAATAAAAGTATATTGTAACATTAAAACCTACAATACCAGTAATATTAATAACCACTGACTAAACGAATGTGATGTTGTGTCTACCTCCCAAGAACAATTTCAACTTAGAATGTTATAATTCCTTTTCATTAAGCTAAGAAAGCCAGTTTTTAACCAGAAGATGAACATATTACCGTTACATCTTCAATAGTGTAAATGTAAAGGAAGAGTAGAACATGAATTTACATCCTTGAATTAGGTGGACTGAAACCGATCAACGTTATAAAACTAATATATGTATAATTCTACGAAAAAAGTTCACGTATACACTTTTTCCAAAAGGTTAGCAACTCACTAGGTTATTTTATCCATGTTATATATTTATTTAGTTTTGGAGATCTTTTGGACAAGTACTCTGGCCTCCTTACACAAAAATAACCATGATATTGTTGGTTGTATGGGCAACGACTTCATTTGGGTAAGTTTTTAAAAAATATAACATAATTTTACTTTGTACCCAATACAAAACTATTGCTAGATAATAATTCTGTAGTAGTTATAGTCTTACACAATATCTTATGGACACGCTCAGTTTACAGAGTGGTAAGTTATCTAAAATCTTGTTACAAGTAATTTCAACTAATTGGAACCTGTTTCGGAATTATTTTACTCTACTGACTTCATACGTCATAGATTTCCGTATGTACATTATAAATATATTATTTAAGATGTTATGTTTCGAAAAAAAACATTTGTGATGATTCAAATAATCATCGAACTTTAAGAACGATAATATTTATAGCATGATTTGTAAGTTCATAACACAATATTCAAGTAAACATTGTTTTTCAAAGATTTTATGGCATGTCCGCATGGAGTCCGGAGTACATAAAGAAACTTCGTGTGGAAGAGCACCAATCAAACACTGTTGATGTACATAATCGAACGATTGAGAATGTAGAATTTAATGCTACTCTGGAAAACATCAACTTCTACGGCAGCCATTTTGACAACGTTAGGTTTAATGGTATGGTTCTGAGTCATTGCATCTTTGAGAACTGCGTCTTCTTGAATTCCACGTTTGTCGAAGTACGTTCTAGCAAAACGTTTTTTCGACATTCAGAATTTTATAATATTTTCTTCATCGATACGGACTTTCAAGACTATCGTTTCCAAGAGTGCAATTTTCAGGACTCCACATTCGTCAATACAAAACAAGGATGCACCATTGACTTTGATATCAACTTTAATCTTCGGACAATTTTCTTAGAGAATCTATTTGCACAGTTAGCGAGTGTCCCTGGAATTTTTATTTCTTCATGCGTTGTGAATCGTCTGGGTCGAGTGAAAACACTGGGTTAGTGAAAATTTTAAATCGCATTGCAAATCTTTTTTTTTTTTGTAACACATTTATAACGACGTGGACGTTTCAAATATGCATAAAAATCATTTTTAAACTTTTTTTTTTTCATTTATAAAATGAGATACTTTTACCTGTAAACAGTTTTAGAATGGCTAGATAATGCAGATTTTACAATACTGATATATCTGTAACTGTACCACCAGCCAGTGTTTATTTTTTTCCAAGTGTTTTATCAGAAGATTTAATGTCCAGTTTAGGTGTTAAATTTTCGGTGATCATTACGATGAGATTTCTACCTTCTTCAATGAAATCATTGTGCAGCAGACAAAAAACAAAACAAAATCAGGATGAAATAGCACAGAAAGCAACAAATATATTTGTAGGATATTTTAGTTATTTCTCTGCAAACATTTTCTACTTAGGTGGTAATTATAATTCTTATTTAGAGTATAATAATAGCTGAAACATTGACAATGATGTTTTTAGTGCCATGTAAATATTGCCAGTTTTTATGATGATGAAATAGTTTCTCACAAGTTGTATATATTCCATTTTCCGTTATTTTTTTAAAACAGTACTTTAATTTGAAAATAATTCACAGGTACATCCTTGCTTCTAGCCAGTCTTACTGCATTCTTCACCTGGATCTTAAAGTCGGAAGCTTCTGTTATCGTTTTTCGAAGTGTCTTCTGTTTCATTTCCATATCTGGATGGAATGCTATTGATATCATTACCACAGAGATCTACCCCACCCATATCAGGTACATACAGAGGTTAATTACACTTTATAACAGCAATTTATTTATCTTGATCGACTAGCAAGTTGAACGTATGCGAAGCCTGACATCAAATTTCGGATGTAGACAACAGTGCTTACTCTTGGTCATCAGACTGAGAAACAATCATGACTATAAATAGTAAACACTGTAGAAATTATAGAAAAAACTAACCGGCATTGAATTTCACTTTCATGTGCTTACTTATAATTAAAACAGAAAAAAAAAACTCTCAGTTTCCTTCGAGACTAATAATATTTACGCTCACTGGTTGAAATATGTTTTTTTTTTCATTACTATTATTTTCCTTAATTAGGTCATTAGCCTTTGCAAGTTTTTTTGTTTTTTTTTACAAAGAACTTTCAAAGATAAATTAATAGACGTCTTTATTTCTTGTATTAATTCCTTCTAATTACATTCAGGCTCATTGCCCGTTAAATCGTATATAAACTTATCTTATGAAAGATATATTTCTCGACTAATCCAAAACTAAAGTTTATTTTGAATTTCACGCAAAGCTACACGGGGGTTATCTGCGCTAGCCGTCCCTAATTTAGCAGTGGGCTCTTCTTTTACTAACGAATAGTACGACTGACCATTACATTACTATGCCCTCACGGCTGAAAGGACGAACATGTTTGATGAGACGGCAAAAGTAATGTTAATGATCGTTATATTTCCTTTATTTTGAATTCTGAACTAGAATGTCACTGTTCAAACTAGAAAATCGTACGTACAAGTATTGTGCTCCGATTTGCTTCAGTTCTCTAATATTATGGTAATTTTTTCTTGCTTTTCAGAACAACGGGTTACGGATTTTTAAGCTCCGTAAGTTGGTTTGCGGCTATTTTAGGGAAGCTCACATTCGGCACGTTTATTAGTGCAAGTAAAGTCGGGACTATATTAACGACTGCCACGGTTCTACTAATTGGTGGTATTGTTTCCCTCCGACTACCAGAAACAAGAGATACTTTTATGTGAGAAAGGAAGGAAAAACAGAAAGACGCATTTATTTGTTTTCATCGAAATCACTTTGTTTTTATTTGTCATATTAGTTTGGAACTAAACATAGTCAAGCTTTTATATGAGACATTTTAATTGATACCACTTTGTTTTTATTTATTTACGTTCACTGTTTTAAGGTTAGCTATAAAAGAATGGACCATAAACAGTTTTGCTGGTTTTACAATGTAATAAGCACATATACATACAATAAAATAATTATAAGCCATAATTAACTCTGTTATACTTTACTTCACATGTATTACTTCAAGTTAGTATATTATCTGAAGCCATTACATAAAAATCAATCAAATATTTGATTGTGAAACAGAATAAAACAATTTTACGACAGATATCACAGTGTCTTAAATTTCGTTTGCCCAGAAAATGTCACAAAATAAGTTGCTTGTTGACACTTGTTTTAGATTACAGTGGTAAATAAATTTCATAGTATTGTTGATTTTATTATCTAATCACTACATCAATAAAGGTGATAGTCTGTGTTTTTAATATAGCATTTTATTATTCCAGTGAAACTGTCCAAGGGATTACTGCTGGAGTGCTCCCTGCGATATTATGTAATATGAAATGTTATATGTATTAGTAATATCTAAATAGAAGAACGTGAACATCTGTGATTGTACTTATTTCATGCTTCTAAACAAAAGGAAAACAGTAGAAGTATTTATTGAAAATGAATATCAAGATTAAGTAGATGATGGAATTCTCAAACTGGTACATATACCAATGATGCTGGGTACTTGGAACCAATGCCAGTGGTATGCAGCAAAATTAAAACTGTTGGCCAATAAAAGACTGAAAATTAAGTACCCTGAACCTGATAAATGCTAAAATATCTGTAAACAATGGAAAAAGTATGTCAAGTGTTAATACTGCAGCTTAAAATTATACTCATTAATTGTGATACTGACAAGCTTTGGCTTCAAGTTGCATTCATTGATTCAGACTTTCAGTGTCTTTGACTTCAGGTTGCATTCATTAATTGGGATATTGATAAAGAGTGGGATGGAGTTACATTCACTATTTGGAATACTGACAAGTATTCACATTGATGATAAATTAATCTATCACTCCACTCTGAGAAAAATTCAGCTCTGTAGTTGCTTTCATTTTTAGTCAAATTATGCTTGAGAGTTTTTTTTTACAGTAAACACTACTAATTATTACTGAATAAACTAATTAAAGCCCAAATGTTTATTTCTCCCTACACCAGTATTATGTAGGTAAATTCTATAAGTGTGGGTTATGTATTTGTTGGTTAAGGATTTGAAAAAAAAACGAGCAGTTTCATCCAATGTTTTGGTCAGTTCTTTACACTAACTATTATAACAAACAAACACATAAGTTACATAATGTAAATTGTGGATCTCACCTGTAGTGAATAGTGTATAAACATGTTGGGTTAAAAGCTTAAGCTTTTCTATTATAATACACAGACAAGATGGTATAATATCTAAGTAAAACAAAATATACTTTCTCAAAAGTTGGATTAAACTTAGCACATTATATGGCAAAGCTATTAGTTAAGTGACAATACTTTCTGTTTTAAAGTGAGCATATAGCTTAAAATATCAGAATTGTAATGATCAAATTTCAAAGTATTGTAAAGTCGTTTGAAAAGTACTACAAATCAAGATACAATTACTAGATTAGTAAAGGTGGATACTTTTTTAAATTGCATTTCATTATTTGAGTGGAAATATCTTAGAGACTACCATTTGAGTGCAAGAACCATTAGGATTAGATTTGTTGAAAAACAGAAAAGTCGTGTGGTTAGGTGAATTTTGATACATGCCATTTTATACTGATTGGAAACAGCACAATGAAGCTTGAAAAACTTGTGTTATTCCCACTTTGAGAGACACTAGAGGTGGAGTAATGATGTGGGTGCAATTTCTCTTGGTCTTTCCAAATGGTCACATTACAATGTTTAAATGTGAAAATCCTTGAGAATCAACTCCATCCTCTTATAATCAACTTTATCTTCAAGTTAATTTGGCATTTTCAAAACAATAAAATTTTCCATCATGCCAGTATTGATCATGATTGCTTTGAAAAGCACGAGGAGTTTCAACATCTTTCTTCAACAAGAATGTATTCTTTATTTTAAACCAAGATAAATTTGGAGACAATACTGAATTAGAAATGAGTGAAATCTGAATACAATGCATTCCAAAAACTAGTGAAGTCTGTGCAGTAATAGATTCAGTAATCTTACACACTATTAGAACAGAATTTCTAATTTGTTTTGGCCTAGAAGTGTTCAGAGGATTCAGAAGGTTATATTAAAAAAAAAAAAAGTAAATCAACCAATCAAGTAACAAACACAGCTAATATAGCTGCTATGGAATGGAATGTGTAAAACTATATTTTGACTTTGACATTTCATTGGGAGTGTGATCTGACCAAAGGTGATTGCTTTTAGGAATGATATGTAAAAGATATTGTCAACATAAAACATTCATACACTCAGATCATAAAAAAT
Organism: Carcinoscorpius rotundicauda; assembly: GCA_011833715.1. Taxonomy (NCBI): domain Eukaryota; kingdom Metazoa; phylum Arthropoda; class Merostomata; order Xiphosura; family Limulidae; genus Carcinoscorpius; species Carcinoscorpius rotundicauda. The sequence continues at coordinate 46,310,075 of CM022395.1, read as the reverse complement.
TAGTTTTGGTTGGGGATACATCTTTTGCTATTTAATGGCCTTGGAAAATAAAAGAGTATAACTCAACTTGGGACACCAGAACCATTTAAAATAAAGACCTACAACAAATCATACCTTAGTTATGTTGAGCAAAGTGCATCATCTCGACAATCTATAAAGATTAGTGAAAAAGCCATTCATGTACAACAGTATGCAACATAATCAAGGAAAACTTCTGTCTGTAAAAGTCAGACAAGTCATGTGTACATAAATTGGTTCCATAGTACACTCATTTACACATATTTTTGAAACATGGTTTAAAAAATAAACAACATACAAAATGCAACTAAAAAATGAGATGGCATTCTATGCACAAAAAATCAAGTACTTTTTCCAAATATGAAATAGTTAATAAACAGGAAAATAAATTCATAAAATCTAACAACAACCACTTCCATAAACAGAATTTGTTTTGGAACTTAAGTCTCATGTTTGAATACAAAACAATTCTTGACTGAATACAATTTAAAACTTAAAATAAAACAAAAAACATTATGCTACAGGAAGTTTGGTACTTAGTTTAAAATGTTTTAAGTTAGTATCTTGACCATAAATGTAATTAATCTACCCAACAAAACTCATTAGCAGGAGTATAGTTTCAACAATAATGTTTATTTTCAAATGAAGATAAACTAAATTACTAAACAAAGTAACAGGTGATGCATTAAAATCTTTAAAATTGTGTGTGTTTATATATAATCATTAAAACGTACATTACCACAATGTACTAACTTGAAAATGAGAAGAATCAGAGTGAAGGTAGCTTCAAAATTTCAAAATGAGTAATTTTCATATTAACAAATAGCCAGTTATTAAATTGTTGTGAAAGAAAATATTCTAAAACATACATTCTAAATATGAAACAGGAAGTCAATATGATCAAGTCAATACAATCTTAAAAGTCACAAGTCACTGTGCTATAGTAATATACCTGGGATAAAACTTTGATATTTGTTACACTTCAAATCCTGCAACTGTTAAAAATTTTAATTTCCATTTTAAATTTGTTGTTGTTGTTAAGCACAAAGATACATAATAGGCTGTCAGTATCCTATCATAGGTGGTCTTACCAATTGCTTAGAGCACCACACACGGAAAGGCCCCTGTGGCTAGGTCTTTTAATCTACTTCTTAGTTTTCTTATCATTACGTGGCCCCAGTTATGGAATTCTTCCCAGAGCTCAAGAATGATTAATACTGCCTCTGCCCATTACAAGGTACTGAAACCTGTTTTTATCATGAAAAGCCCTCAAATTTGCTAATGAGGGTACTTTCTCTCTCTCTTTTAAATGACAAAACTGAATGATCATATGCTATGAAATTTTTTTCTTATTTTATATACATAGAGATATAGCTTCAACAAAATATGACAAAAAGGTTAATACTAAATCTTTAAAGATGTAACAATATACAAAACTTTTTTTATTTTTCAAACACCTTGTTCTAAACCAAAACTTTCATCATGACAGTGTGATCTTTCGTACGTTTTGATCTAACTGTCCAACTGTACAAGTTGTATTACTTGCATCTGATACACTTCTTGTGACTGGTAAACATTTCTGTATGAACACTTGCTGAAATAATTTTGAATAAAGCCCAAGAAAATTCACTTCCATTTGTAAGTTTAATAAACTGTTTTGTTTAGCTATGTCTATTTAAGTAGATACCACAGTTACTTTTGCGAAGTATGAATGGTACATAAGATGGAAAATACACTTTATAAATATTGCAAAATATACAAACTCTACCTGAAATACTCACTGTAAAGCTCTCTCAAATTTCATTAGACTCCGTTAACTTCCCTGAATCCATGTTTATTTTACACACAGAACTCTTCAAATGCAAATTAAATATGAAAAAACAAAACAAAAACCCAAAGTATTCAAATACAATGATTCTAATTTTGTTAACTCAACACTATGCTAAACAAATAGAAGAAAAGTTTGATTGGTATTTTTAATATGAAATAGTCAAATGTACATTATTTTGCAAGCTTGGTTAGTGATGTCAGACTGGATCTGTGATAGTTGATGTACAACAGTTCTGAAAATGTTCTCACAAGAAAGAAATAATAGTTTGTACTTGTTGGCAATGTTGCATTAAATCGTGATGATGTACAGCTATTGAAATGAGTACAGAAATCTTTCAAGATATACAAATAATTTTCATGATACAACTGACTGTTGAAAATCAATTTTAAAAAGGCTAATAGTTGCTGAACTGAGACTATTCTTGTGTAATATCTCACAATTTATTCGATATTTGTATTTTTTTGACTAGTAGGAAGTTGACTTAAAAATATACAAGTTGTGCTTTTAAAAGTAGAGAGAAAAAACAACAAATAAACATGATAGACAAACAAATACAAAAACAAAAAAGTCAAATGTGGTAAATATGAAATGAACCTTAATTGCAAAGGTAGTGGTATTTTTTATGAACCCTCAATAACTATGGGTAACTGAATATCAAACTTGTTAACTGTTTGCAGCCAAAGATTATTCCATGAAAAAAAAATGAACAATAAGACGATAATGACTCTCATATTTAATACTATGTTTGAAGTCAACTGATTTGATAACTCAAAGCAAAACTCAAGTTGTAGAATGAAATGAGTTTAAGAAAAAATAATTATTCTAAAGTTATTAATACTCTCATTAACTTTATGTAATATGGGTATACAAGAAATTGTTTAAAATTTATTGATGATAAGGACAATAAGATGATGAAATCTGTTATACCAAGAATTATTCTTTACAAGATATTCTAGTATATAAACTTAAAATCTAAACAACAGTTAAAAAATGTCAGTTTTAAATTGAAATATTATCCATTAAAAAAAGAAGTTATTAAATCCAAGTTGTTGTTTTTTACTGATCATGAAACAGTTTCAAGTTTATGTGCTGTTCCAAATGATTATCTTATTCTTTAAGTCAACTGTTCCTTTGCTTCTTTTCTTCTAATTATAGAATTCATATTACATATGCCTGACTGAATTACAATGTTACACAATTGTATGGTCATATTTCTATATGCCTATTTGATGCTTTGAATGTATTTTAAATTTTGGTTCATAATTTAATCTTTTTTTTTTATACTTTTCATATCTTTATTCATTTTCTTGGCCACAAAAGGTGAATTTTCTCAAAACAGGTACACAAAGTTATTTATTTTCACAAGAAGCTTTCTTTGATGGTTAATTATGTTTATTACACACATACAAATGAAATACATGTACAACAAAAATACTGTGATGTCTTACATGAATCTTTTCCTAACATTTAGGATTCTGTCTTTCTGCAAACAAAAAACACACTTCGATACTCATGGAACATCATGGATCGAGGGTTTTGTGTGTATGGTGTTTTCAATCCTGTTTGTTCTTTCTGAAAATTTAATCCAGAGTAATTAATTGCATAATAAACGATATATCCAACATTTAACTGATTCCAAGAAACACTATAAATGTACTGCTAAATGTTGAGAAAACAGTTACTGAACTTTCATACAAGCTATGATACACAGTGAAACCACATTAATTCAAACTCATTTGTAATGAAATTCTTGCAGATTATCGTGGTATCCACACAGTCGTCATTCAAATTGAATCCAATGAATATTATTCAAATAATAACTCAACAGCTTGAGTTATCAGTCAATGAATTTAAGGGTGTAACTAGTCAGTAATGCATATCTTTGCAATATATAGCAAGTTCTATAGTATATATTAGCCTATACTTATATCCCTACTGTAAAAGTAATTCTCAGAAATACTGTTCTAAATTGTACCCATGGCAACAGCAGATGTTTCGTGGTCAGAAATTACCACCTCATTTCCTATTCTAAACATCCTCTATTTGACTCTTGCACAATCTTGGGGGTTATTTAATCATGTAAACATAAAAATGCACATTTGTTATAAAAAATGGAATATAAAAATACAGATTACTGTTTATATTTCCTATTGGGAAGATTTGTCTACATAAAAAATTGCCTGGAAATGTCACTGTTTAACAACTTAGGAATTGATTCAAATACAGTTAATAAGCCAAGGCTGATGATTTTTGTTTCTGGCAGAAGGGCTTAGGCCTATAACATTGAGTGCAATAAGTAACATTATTAGTTGTTAAATTTTCATTTTCATCAGTTTTATTTTATCATATAAACTGTGTTTTTCTATGGTTAGTTGTATACTTGTTAAACCTTTTATCTGACCTATGATGACCCTAATTACTTGAAAGAGGGCAAATACAAATATATAATAGGAATAAAATCTCTGTAGGAGCAGACATTTACTGTTAATACTGCACAACAGCTGACAGTAAATTTAGTAAGAGGTTATTAGTACATTATACGTTATATTGATGCTGTAAGAAATGCTATTTAATAAAACAAGCCGCAAAAGCAGCAACTAAATCTATAATGTCTGTGGTGATTCATGGAATTACAAAGAGCAACCACTACCTTTACCATAATTATTCAACAAACTGCAATTAATTCCATGGTTTTCAAAAAAGAAAGAGTTTTACTTGAATACAACTGATCTATTGATTGAAAGTTAATATTTTCCTAAATCGAAAATGTATTTCTGATGGATATTAACCTTCTATCACAAAAAACTTTCTTGGGTTGTACTGTCCTCTATCTGTACAAATATTTGATTACCACTAGCCTTGTTACTCACCCTTATTACTGCATACTTACATGCAAAGAATCACGGAGGAATCATCCACAAATAGGAGTGTGACACTACCCCAATGGTAACTAGTACCCTCTCTAATCATGCACATTAACCATTTTAAGATTGGTCATAACTAACAAAACCAGTTTAAACCAGAAGTGGGGATGATGTGTGGGAAAATGTAAACTTCTGACACAATATCCTACCTCTTCTTACAAAAATCTAGAATCCCATATCCAACTGGTGGAGGACCAGTAAGAAGGTGATCTCCATTTAGATTATAGGGTGTGATAAGGAATTAAAAACAACACTGGGAATTTTGTTGACCAGTCAGCAGTAGGAGGAAGGTATCTATCCTTGCACAAGTAAAAGGTCACGTGTCTCATCCAGCTACATCCATTAACAAATATACCAGGAACCTACATCCAGTAGATTGTAGAAAGAGGGACATGTTTGTGATTGCAAATCTGGAAGCATTGGGAATTTAACATTCAGTCTGCAATAGGAGGAAAATACCAATCAAACACACATAAGGACTTATGTGGTTGGGCCGTCTTCATCCAATGTCTGATTCCCAGGAACTTACATCCAGAGGATGGTAGGCAGAATAACTTAATCAGAGAAGCAAATTACAATATATTTGGCTAAATGATACATCCAACACCTGGCAACATCTAATTGTACATCATGTCCATGGTAGTAAGGGCATCAATACCACTGAAATACAAAGAATGCCACCACCTTATTCTCAAACTGAGTGGCATTGTGCAGACTCAGAAGAACAGACCTCCATAGTCCACCACTCCAATGACAAAGAAATGGAAAGTGGCAAGGACGACCATATTCCACTAGAAAAAGGAGGAAAATAATGTGTTGGAGAGTCTGGAGGACCATAGCACCAGAGACAGTACAATTGTTAGCTGTGATACCCTATACTAAAAATCAATGATGTTGATGAAATGCATCATCCAATAAACTGGCAACATCTCTAACAGCTCATCAGGCCAATGGCAGGATGAGTGTTAATTGCTATGGATCATCAGACATGGGCAATAATCAGTACAATCTGGCATAAACCAAAAGACCACAAGATATATGTATGAACAGTCCAATGGTACATCACATCTTAACAGTGGGCATAAAATTACCTTGTGACATGTTTTCTCTCTTTTTGTACACTTCACATTGATTCACATAGGACCTATTAGACAGACACAATCAATCAACACCTGAAAGCATCTGAAATTGAACATCAGGTCCACTGTAAGATGAGTCAACATCACAGTCATCTGTCATGTTTACAGGTGGTATAGTGCAGATTTAAGACTAAGTATACCTGATCAGGCAATACTTGCCACAGAGTGGGATCCAAATCCTGCAAAGAAAATGCAAAATGAAAGCATTATTTACCACTATGATGAACAGTTACAGCACTGATGATCTCCTCTAAGAGAAGAGTAAATATATAGTGTATAGCCAGGGGCAAGGTAAGTTGATGAATCTGAAAACATGAAAAAGCCAAAAGAAAGGGAAGAAAACACCAAGTAAATGAACAGGAGAATTCAACCCAGAAAAGTGATGGGAAATGGTCACGAGACAGGTGAAGATTTCACAGAAGAAAGAACAGACTCAAGAACCAAAGAAGAAAGCAGTCTGTTTCATAAACCTTCAGAGTGTCTTGACCTGACATAAATGATGGGATTAGAACATTGATGATAAGCACAGGTGTGACACTGGAAACAGGAGTTAACTACAAAACATGTTGAATAACAAATCCACCAAAGGGGAAAAAAATCTCCTAAAATAATATGTCACTAAGAGGCATATCAGGAGGAGAACACTGTTCAAATCTAAAACTAAACTATCACTGAAAACCCTTTGTTAGAATAATGATCAGTGTTTTCTGATTATTACATGAAAGTGGTCAACTCTCAAAGAACCAGAGCCATCACTTCATTGACCAAGAGTCATAGTTTTAACCCTTTAGGTGTGGTCGAGTATTCTGCTGATGTAGTAGGACCAGTTATAATTGTAACCCCCCCAAAATGAGTAAGCATAATTCCACAAACTGAAAAAGATAAAAAAAATTATTTTTCAATAAACAGAGCAAAAATGTAGAATAAATTAACTGAATGAGAAATGCTTAAAAAATAAAAATGTGTGGACAGGTTAATTGAACTATAAGTGAAAAGTATGTCTAATCAGTAGGAATGTCAATTAAGAAGTGATTAACACATGCATGATTAGAAAGGATGCTGGTTACAATATGGGTAGCGTCACACTCCTAATGATGAAGCATTGCTGCATGAAAATTTGTATGTTACTATGCAGTAATAAGTGGGAATAACAAGGCTAGTGGTGAGTAAAAATTTTGACAATAGTGATCAGTACAAGAAGAAAAACTTTTGTGAGAAGAAGCAAGATATCATATTAGAAGTTTCATGTTGCTTAAAAAAGAACTGTGTCTCACTACTAATTGCACCATTATAAATTGTAAATCACTCAAGGAATGTGCAGCTTACATTCACACCTCACGAAGTACTTTTATTTTTTTCTATTATTTATTTTACCTAACCTAATCTTAACTAACATAAAAGATCTCTATTTTTACATTTTATTTACTTTTAATGCACAGTAAAGGATACCTGAGACAAGAGGCTCACGGATATCTTGAAGGAATAAAGTAAAATGATTGTTATGAGACATCACTCAGTACAAAACCATTTGTTTGTTATTTAACTATTCTACAAACAAAAAATATTTGGTTACAGAAAAAGTGATTTTAACAGGTCACTGGTCAAAAGTCGTGTCACTGCATTTGTTGACTGGGATTCAAAATTTTATTAAACTATCATTTTACAAATTTATGTTCATAAATTTGGAATAAAATTATAGATTATAATTCAAACCTTAATATTATATATGAGTTAATTTCTTAATTTAAAAGAAAATGTTAAAAGAACACATCTAAATATAGATTTTAGTGAGTCACATGCTATGTTGAATGCAAGTACTGTTTAAAATTAGATGTTTGTGATGTAAAAAATACCAGATTTATAGTTTGTACATATTAGGAACTCAAATTACTAATATTGACAAGTTAGAATATAAAATAAGAACCTCATATCTTCTTATTTTGTTGAAATATGTCTTATGTACTGAATCAAGCACAGTGGCCCTGTTCAACTCTATTTTTGGAAATGGTCCCTTATATATTCTTAGTTTAATACATGACATGCAAATAACCAATCAACAGCTAAGAATGTTCTTAGAGTGGTTTTGTCAGTCATTTTAATCTGTGAAAAGGTTACTTCTTAATTTTGATCCAAGATTTCAAGGAGGTGGGCTGTGTATTTAATCTGCTTGAATGTACATATTTTTAAATCTAATTACATCTTAGCTACTAAGCTTAATCAATTATAGTGGAACTCTATGGCATCAGTATAGTTAATGGATTTTTGGTTATTCAACTGCATACATAAAACAAATTTATGTAACAAATTTCCACATGCTTAGAAACCTATGTCCAGCAGCAACCATAAGTGAGAAGAGATAACTGTTTGCTTTATTTCTTAACTTATTGTTCTATATTTTAAGAAAAATAAATATAATTTATTCCAATATATTAATAATCTATACATGTATATAATGTATAATAATTGAAACATGACTGGATATTACACAATACTAGTCCACTAAAACACAACCAAGACAGGGAAGACTAAAGGTTAATTTTATATTACTGGATATGTTACATGAGTACATTACATCAGTGCAAGTTATGTAACATTAGTTAGGCACGACTGGAAGGTCAGTATAATAAAAAATAAATATGTATGTAAATATAGAGTTATGAAACTTAAAACTACTTAAAGACTAAAAATTTGGATTTTCATGTTAAAATATGTAGTTATCCTAGCACAAAAAAGCATAATTTATATTTATTTCCTAATTTTTTATGATGGTTACAAGGTTGGTCAAGTGACAGACTCTACATATTTAGAGTATAGAAAATAACAAAATATAAAGTCTCACTGGACAAAGAATAATTGTTTTCTTAATCAAAATATGAAATCACTTTGCACTCAGACTAACAACAAAAAGAACTATTTTCACAAACAAATCTTCAGTAAAAATATTTCATTAAAAAAATCTGATTTTCTGCAAACAAAATATTTGCATTCTTTACTAAAATTCTACAAGTTTTATGAAGCTACACATGTTGTATCATAAGTTACACTGCTAATAAATAATGAGTGTAAATTTGTGGTTGAACTCATGTAAATTATACTGAGTGCATAGTAAAAGGGTTAAAGCAATATTCAGAAAAATACATACCAGTATGTCAAAGTTATAAGAGAGAATGACTTTTTTCACATCCTCATAGCTAGGTTCTATAGAATTTTCATCAGGCAGGTCAGCATAATGATACAGCAAAGGACCAAGATTGATCCAATAGCCTCCTTTTCTTAAAATATGGTAAATGGTTTCAATGTAAGAAACAATATTATTGGCTGTGTCAAGGAAGAAACAAGTAACTATACAATCCCAGGTACCTGGAAAAAGAAGCAAGTCACAATAACAAGGTTCAGTGTTTATTTATAACATAATACATAATTTTATTAAGCTTGTACTAGGGCTGGCCAGTTTTATTTATTACCTGGACAGCATTTACATCAATTACTTTCACAAACTAATTTATTTAAATTATTACTGTTTTTGACTACACTGGAAAACAAATATGCTGCTGGAGAAAACTAAGTTATTCACAGTAATTTGATTGTGCTGATTTAAAAATGTCTTCAGAATTACCCAACTGGCCTATCACCACAAGATCTTATGTTACAGTTATATCTTAATGTTATATCAGCACTATATGAAATACCATGCTATCAACTCAGTACAACACATTTATGCTGTGAAATTATGTTTACTTCAACAGTTTAATGGTAACTTCAAACACTGACTTTATTAATGTAAAATATATTGTTTATATATGCTACAGTTCTTATATATGCAATAATTATTGCAAATCACATCATTTCCCATACACACTTGCTCCACCCATGTATCACAAAACCCTCATGCGCTCAATCTGTTAGAACATTTAAGAAGTCCCTCAACTGAACTTACAATTGGTGGAGTCAGATACATCTCTTTCGGTTGCCTTTCAATCTATGCACAGCCAAAACAAAGTATGACCTTCTTTCTTATACCATACCCACGTTATAATAAAATTCTAAAATACTTTTGTTTTTTGAAATCTTTTAAATTCTAGTTCTGTAAGCATAAATTTTATATTTTCAAAAAATCATTTGAAATACCTCCATTTCAAGTAAAGTCTGAAAGTGAAAAAAAAAAAAAATCATGGAAATGGTTTCTGGTAGTTTTGTGGAAAATATATCACAGTTTCACGAAAGAAAAATCATACACAGGGTAAAGGAAGATTACTACCATAATTTTGGATGTAAAATTTGTGACCAAGAAAAACATTGCACTTCAAAGGAACTTCTTGGCTCTTGTTAACAGCAATAGAATTTATTAGCTCCAGTTATGACAGTTTCAATTTACCAAAGTTACCATTAAAGATTTGCTTCTCACTACAGCATGTAAGATTTTTGTGTCTCTGTACAAAAATTTGATGCACTAATGAAAGAATTAGGTACTGAACATCATCCTAAAGATGGAAATGTTTTAATAAAATCATTAAAAGTTAGTCTGAAACCAACACTTTTGCAGAATGGAAACATTAAACCATTAATTCCTGTTGCTCATTGTGTGAACATAAAATAAGTTTATCAAAGCATACAGATTACACATTATTAAGTGCAATTTTTAATGAATAAATAAACTTCAGAAAAAATACTTTAATGAAATCTATCATAATTCAAAAACAAGATATCATTAATTTTCAAATTGATTTTTAGAATTAGCATTTTTAAATTACTCAAAAATAGTTGAATATTTTCTAGCATTAGAGAAAAAAAAATTGTTGCCCAGTGTTATTTCAACAACTGATTACCCAAAATTAAGACTGAAAAATCATTAAAACAATCAAATAATCTGGTTATTACTGTTTTGGATTATTCCAATATTTCAAATAATCAAAATACTAGTTATTTTTATTATCTGTTAAGCAAAAAACTACATAATGGGTTACCTTTGCTCTAACCACTTTTCATCTAACACATTTTTTTTCAAATATGTTTTTATTTGGAGTGGGAGATGGGGCAATAATTCTAGGGTCTTGGTTTTAATTCCTCCCCCTTTATCTATATCATATTTTGAGTATTTAATATTAGAAAATTTTTCATAAAAATAGATAATTCAAGACAGAATGGTATCAGAAGAAGAATATTGGTTAGTTTTGTTTTGCATTTTTGCACAAAGCTACATGAGAGTTACCTGTGCTAGCCATCCCTAATTTTGCAGTGTAAGACTAGAGGGAAGGCAGCTAGTCATCACCAACTCTTGGACTTCTCTTTTACTGATGGACAGTGGGATTGATCACCACATTATAATGCTTTCACAGCTGAAAGAGTGAGCATGTTTGATGTGACAGGGATTTGAACCCAAAACCCTCAAATTATGAGTCGAGTGCCTTAACCACCTGGCTGTGCTTGGCCAGAAGAAGAGTAAACAGCAGTAATGTTAAAACAAATTCTGTAATTTATGATAAATGCCTTTACTTGAGTGAAGAATAATCTGCACTGATACATGTGATTGAAACATTTTATTATAACCATTTGAAAAGTTTGGCAATCTTACATCAGTAGATTGTAAAACTGGTGAAATAAATTTATTTACAATATACATAAATGATAACCCCAAAAAATGCAACTGCATTTCTAATGCTCCTACAAGGCAAAACAACATTTGTATTAACATTTCATACAACAAATTAACAATACATACACTGCTGTATCATTTGAGGTGCTCAAACTTGGCTATTTCAGCATTCAAACACTCATGACAACTACAACAGAGTGCCTGACATGCTGTTACTCTACTTTCAACTCATATTCAATTTGTTGCTTTAATCCTTTTGCTACAGGTTCATTCAAAATAATATACATAATTTCAGATACACATCTGCATGCTGTATGTATTTATACTGTAACCTTTGGTGCTCTACGTGCATCTTCACAAAATCTAGCAAACTTTTAGTAAAGATTGCAAGTGTTTTGTACAAAAAAATTAGACTTTTTAATGAAATATTTTAGTAAAAATTTATTTGTGAAAATAAGTCTGTTTTGTTACTATTCTGTGTGTGAAGTGATTTTCATGTTACAATTAAAAAAATATTCTTCATCCAAAAATCTCAAATATTATTTGTATAATCTCTGAAACCTCCAAAATACATTTCAAATATTTGTTTTCAGTGAGACTATTTATTGGTTATTCAGATGACACACATTGATATAAGTGTACATGAGGGACCTTTTCAAAAAAGTTAGAAAGAGGTGAACAGGGCCACTGTGTTTGATTCAGGTCATAAACAATATCTCAGCAAAATGAAAAGATAGGAGGTTTTTTATTTTATATTCTACCTTATCAGTATTGGTAATATGAGTTCCTCATTTGTACAAAACTATAGACTTTGTATTTTGATATCAAAAACACTTAATTTGAACCACTGCTGCATTCAACATGCTACATGACTTACAAAACACAATATTTAGGTGTCTTCTTTTGTTTGAAATGTCAAACAATATTTGGAGTAAAAATTTATAAGTAACTTCATAAACTTAAACATACAAATAATGGTAACTCAACATAACAGTCAAAATATTTTGAAAGAAACATTAAAAAAATTAAAAAGGCTCGAAGGAGAGCAGAGACAGGAGCTGAAAGATCAAGATATTTCCATTTGAAAGAGAACAAAAAAAGGTAGCACAAAGAAAAATGTAAAACAAATCCAGGAGCTCCTGCAAGCTACAGAAATAGAAAGGAATGACTTAAGTAGAAACTAAATCCCAAAACTGCCCAATTACCTTGAACTTATGATGGAAAAAACACAAACTTGAATAAAAAGTAAACATGAGATAAAAAATAGGAAAATGATGGATAAAAAAAACAATGGAAATACATAAAGTAGGAAACAAGGTTCAGCTTGCTGCCAAGAGAAACCAAATGCTCTGAAGAAGAAATGAAGCAGGCTGCACACAGACAAGTCATCTGCTACCAAGGTCAGTATATAATCTAAAATGGAACAAAATGAGATTTAACACATAAGTGAATGTATCATTAGCTCATTTACATACTAATATACAGACTGTTAATACATGAAGTGCAACAACCTTTTAAAGCTCATTTTGTGTTTCTTGTCAGGTATTTACAAATCTCACTTCAACTGTACTTTGAAAAAACAAACATCTTATAACATGTAAAAGTTTGAATATATAACTAACCAGGTTCAGTATACACCTGTAGAAAATCTCCTGCTGCCATAGAAAAGTCTACTTGTGATGGAATATCTGAAGGATTTACATCAGGAAAATAAGCTGGTCGGGTTTGATCACTGGAAGAGAAGTGGTTACAAGACTGGTGGATCCATGGATGAATGCAATGTAAGTTTATACCTTTGCACCTAAGTGAAAAATCCAAAAAGGCAATTTGGAAAAAAAACATTTTTATAGTCTGTTTGTCACAAACCAATCTTGTTTTATTTCAACTGTGTTGTATGCATATTTTAAATGTGAAAGTAAATTTAACTGGTTTCACAGTATTCTTCATTGCTGATATATAGGATTCTAATTTAACATGGTTAAAAATATAAAAAAATATCTCAATTAATGCAGTTTTAAATTTACATTCATAGTGAAGGTGCACACCTGGGGACATTATGTAGTTTAATCACTGAATATTTTTCATGTGTTATATTATATTTGTATCTTCATAAGCCTAGTTATACTTTCATGTACATAACAGTTCTAAAACTAATTCTGTCATAACCACAACTTATGAAACACATCAACTCGAATAATTATGATGATCAAATATACAACTATGGTATTTATGAACATAAACATATAACTTTGAAGAAAGATAATGGTACAGTTGTATTATTTTACAAAATGTTTTACACAGAATATATACAAATCTTTAACCAATAAGTTCCCGTTCACACTATTTATAAAACATGCATATATACATACACACACACACATTATATATACATATAAAAAAGGAAATTATGCTTGAAAATTATCTAATTAGCTACTTCAAATGAATTATTAATCTTGTATACTAGACACAGTAGTTATCCAATATATTTCAGTAAGTAATTATTACTGGTAAAAACCTTCCTTTTCCATACTTTTACTAACTGTATACACCCTATTCCTGATTTAACTAAATTGTTAAAGTTCTCAACAACTTCTTTTCTCATGTAAGTTTGTGTTGGGTAAACTTTTCTTTTTGTTCTTTTCAGTACATTAAAAGTACTATAAGGATGATTTCTCACTTTTTAATGCAAGAAAATGTCAATGTTTTAAAAATTATTTTTTCATTTACTACATTTATTTCAAGCCACAAAGACATACATATACTTTTGAGCTAAACTGTTATAAAGAAAAGTGGGTAACTTTGAAAATGTAGAAAAAAACCCAGAAGAACATTGGGTCCAGTGGGAAATTTTCAGGATATCCAGGAAGATTTGAAGAACTTGCTTCTTTCAGCAGGTACTTTTGCACAGGTTTTTTAAGATAAAGAAATAATCTTAAACATACTAACAAAAAGACAGTGCTGATTGGCATATAATGATTATTATGTTGGCCTAATGAATATTTTAAAATACTAATATTAAACTTCATCAAGAAATTTTCTAAAGCTTTCACTATTGTTAATTTGAAATGCAGATAGGCAATATTAAAAGTTGTAACTTTGTGGATTCTAACATGAAATTTAAAGTTCCTGTTTGCTATCTTTTCTGAAAAGTTTTAACCTTCTATTAAAACAAATGGGCAAATTGAAAAAGAAAGTTTTAACACTCCTACGAAAAAAATATTTACATCCACTAAAGTGATACCCTTAGTGGATGTTTAAAAAAAAATTTTTAAATATTATTTCGCAAATGTCAGAAAAGTCAATATTATTGCTCCTTAAAATATAAATGGATAGGGTCAGTTAATGGCAATTTCATTTAAATACAAAATTATTAGCCTAATATTAATAACCTTTCAAGTTGCTCTGGGGCCTATTAGGCCCAAATTTTCGTAGGAGTGTTAACTTGTAATGAAGCTTACAGCTGCTTTTCAATATTACACAATAGTACAAGTTATATTTACATCAATAAATATTTAATGATAGTGTCTCTGATATCCCCAATTAAACTTCTAAAGATAAAAACTCAAAAATGAAGCTAAATATTACAAACTTCAAAAAGTAACAATGAAATATGAAATTTTACAAACAAAACAGAACTGCACACATTTAATACATCTTGAAAAATATGAATGAAGCAAAAACATAGGCTAATACTACTGCTTTAAAGAAGACAAGTATTAAATCACGAGCAAGGATCATCCATCCCATTTAGTTATTAAAGATATACATTTTTTTAAACTGTGAACACTATGTAAACATGACATTGTACATGTATGCTGTACAGCAAACAAATATTCAATAAATATTTGTCTGAAATGTAACTTTATAATTATAGATTTATATTTACTTACTTGTTCAGAATGTAGTTTGATGCAAAAAGCATAAATAGGCTGAACTCATTTCCTTGACAAGTGTACCCATGACGAGCTATTTCATATGCTAAACGACCAAGTCCAGCCCCCGGCACAAGAACTTGAATTTCTTGAGGATTACTGAAACATAAACAGAAAACTGTGAGTTTTTGTTTTTATCAAGTAATATATACATACAGGTGTACATAAATATGTGTGTGTGTGTGAAATGATTTAACACCTCTACATTAAAGAATGCTTTAATACTATTTTTTGGATTTGCACAGCATTAATTACCCTATTTCAGTTATTTTCACTTAAATTTAAGAAGAAATAGATCTAAAGTACAGTTTTGTCAGTTTCTTAGCATCATCAAAACAAATTAGCAACAATCTGTAAAGTGGTAGTGTGCATCCATTTAATGTAACACATGGATAAGGGAGTGGACTGTGTGATCATTCAAAGCTATTCTTACATAGCTATCCTTGAAAAACAAAAAGAGTAAAAATTTACAAACACCTTTTAATTTTCTAAAAATCATCAGTCTACTTTTTATACTCTTATTAATGTGTTGGCCTTTACTATTACTGGTGACAACTCATTCCATGAATTAATCACCTTATTAGAAAGACAAAACTTTTAATGCAGCTTAGACTGTCTTTTCCAAATTTTAAACTTGTATTTTCTTGTCTTGTTAGTTTCAAAATATAGCACAAAAGTAATTACAGGATCTTAACCTTGCCCCTTTAACCCCAGAATTATGCTGGTATCCATTTTATGAACCTCTTTTGAATAAGTAAATATATTTTGTTCTTGTAAGACGACAAATTATTATACATTATTCTGAGGCCAAAACAGTGATTAATAAATACTGCTATTTTTGACTTATAAGGCCTGGCATGGCCAGGTGGGTTAAGGCATTCTACTCATAATCTAAGGGTAACGAGTTTGAATCCCCATCACACCAAACCATTTTAGCCATGAGGACATTATAATGTGATGGGCAATCCCACTGTTTATTAGCAAAAGAATATTCCAAGAGTTAACAGTGGGTGGTGATGACTAGCTGCCTTCTCTCTACTCTTACACTGCTAAATTAAGGATGGTTAGTGCACATAACCTTTATGTAGCTTTGTACAAAATTCAAAAAAATAAAACAAACTTTTGACTTGTAATAAATGTTAATAAATCCACCCTAAAATTCTATTAGTTTAGTCTGACTACAAGCAAGAGAGTGCAGCCTTGATAGCTTGAGTGACTTGTCTAACACTACTCTGTCTCCCACTGGTACAGCAGAAAGTCTATAGATTTTACAATGCTAAATCAGGGGTTCAATTCCTCTCAGTGACTGAGCAGATAGCCCAATATGGCTTTGCTGTAAGAAAAAACACACAAACACTAGTCTAGGACCTTTTTCTGCAATCACACTGCTTCTAATATTCTTCTGTATTAAATACGTGATTCACACAATAATGATTCAAATGAACTACCTTGCACTTACTAACATTAAAGATCCTTTATCAAGTATACATGTAACAATTCCAAGTTATTCTGTAATACCTCAGCATCCTCAAAACTAAAACTACTCACAAGTTTGATACCATCAAAAATTTCATTAATTTATTAATTAAACCCTATCAATGACTAATTTAAATATACAAAAAATCACAGACCTTTAGATCTTTTAAATACTATCTCTGCTTAATAACAATATTTAAATGTTACATTTTTCACAAGCTGCTATTATGATAAAATCCTCATGTAATGCCTGAAGTTTTTCAAGTTTACTCTTATACCAATCAAATGCACAATATCACAAAAACAAGGTAGTTTCCCACATGCTGATTGAAAAACAACAAATCATTTGCTGGTTGTGTTGAAACCACAATGGGTAATATTATTATTTGAGGTTAGTCTATTAAAAATAAGCCAGTAAATTCCATGTAATGATGAACTCACCACTGATCTTTAGGAAATCTGTATGTCAATTCATCTAGAATAGGTTTAAAACATGCTTCCCTCTCTTGCTCTCCTTCTTTGCTCCATTCCCTGACAAATTGTCTCAGTAGACTTTGTACTTTATCCATGTCAGAAAACTTCACATTGGCATCATATGATGTCTTCTGATTTTATAGACATAAAAAGAGTAGCAATCAGTAAGCCTTGTCACATCTTTTGTAAAATCAAACATACGATACACAAGAGAATCTATTAGACTAATCCTTA
The DNA here is from genome assembly GCA_011833715.1 of Carcinoscorpius rotundicauda. Taxonomy (NCBI): domain Eukaryota; kingdom Metazoa; phylum Arthropoda; class Merostomata; order Xiphosura; family Limulidae; genus Carcinoscorpius; species Carcinoscorpius rotundicauda. Next base: position 46,292,454 of record CM022395.1, on the reverse strand, counting down.
AAGCAAGTATTACAGTGTCAAAAAGTTATCAATATTGTTTTAATGTAACACATTATTACTCTATAATCTGATGATTGTGCTACATTGCATACATTTATTTTATTGTGGTAACAACTGCAAAAGTTAAACACAATGATTGAACAAAAAAGAAAGTAATGCATTTGCTAATGTATGCAAAACTGAAATGTGAAATAACTAATTGACTAAGGTATCATATAAGAATACCCGTCAAGAACTGTAAACAGTTAAAGTTCCATAAGACCTTTTATGCATCAAATAGTTAATGAATAAACAGAGAAGACTTCTTGTATATTACCTCAATGCACATGTATGTACAGAAACATAACTATTGTAATATTTATAAATCATGTATATTTACACATCTTATACAATGATTATACTTAACATTGATAAACTAACAAAAGCATAACTTTTCCTTGGATGACAGTTTAAAGATACTTTCTGTACAAAGTAAAAGTTGTTCACTGAAGTAAAAATATATAATGATACAGATATATTGTTTATAATGTGTTTTATTTACAAACTCAATATGATATATATAATTACATGCAAATACTGATGCTCAAGACCACAAAATTCCAATTCTAAAACCAACTCATCACCTGTAGCCAGTTGTAGGTAAGTCAACACAAAATTCAATTACACATATAGAAACCATAACAGAATATAAATATCTTGGTCATAAATTACTGCTACTGCTATAAAAAGTAGAAATTGAATTTTTCTCACAAAAAACAACATGAATTTAATTTTTATAAAAGCAGTAATTTTGAACTTGGTCATGTTAGGTTTTAGTGACAATTATGGAAATTAAAATGATAAATTCAAGAGAAATCAACTGAAATAACTGGTATTATTCATTAATAGCAACTACCTTCCCAGAACTAAAAACAAATTATAAATTGTAGCCTTAGATACAAGAAGTTATTATTTTATAGGAATGAAAGTCTATATTGGTGATATCCACACTTTCTCCACTGGTAGCACCTTGATACACTTCCCTTAATTTGTGCAACACACCTGCTTCACATTTAACATATTTTCTGTTGTTGTTTTTTTCACATTCTTAATTATTTTTCCATTTAGTGAAACTTTCACAACATGCTTGGCAACTTACTGCAATGCAAAGTTTTAAAATCTGTGGTCTATATCTACACTTACTGGTTACATCTCAGTCATTTGTGTGCTACTTCTAAAGATACTTCTCTATCACTTTCATGTTTGTTCCTTGGTTCTATTTGTATGCCCTTTATGTATATCCCATTTTGCTTGATGTTTTTTTCTGAAAACTTGCTTTACACAAATAGATAAATCAAATTCCTTTTCAAACTTTTCTGTGACCGTGTGAAGACTTAATATGATGTATTTAAAAATTGTATTCTTTACAAGCTTGTTTTAACATTTTACAGCAAAACAATATTTCAGTCTCTCTGGTTTCCCAACTAAAAGCACTTTCATCCTAGCTACAACCATGGAACCATGAAATGACTAAAAATTATATCTATTAAATCACTAAAGGAAAATACCACCACCCAAAAAAATGTTGTGCGGTTTCAGATGTTTATGAAATCCCATTCTTGACATACTTATAATTTGTAGTAATGTTGATTTGTGGAACTTCTTGCTATTTAGCTTTCATAAGCATTAAATTAAATGGATTACATTTAGATTACTTGTTTCCAGGTTAGGAAAGGGGATCATTGGTTACTGAATACACAACATAAATGTTGTCTAATTTCTCCTGATTACAGAATATTTAATAAAAGCCTCTAAAAATTATGAATGTTATTTAAAATACCATACTATTATAATTAAGTTTGAAAACTCACAACATCAGCTGTATGGTCTGTATTCTCAAACATGTGGGCCACATCATTTATAATAAGCTTGATTACTTCATTATTTTGGTCAATACATTTTCGTATTTTATCTAAATGTTGCTTATAGCTCTTGAGAACATACTGGTGAGCTACTGGCAGAGTTTCAAAGTACAATGAGGTTTTATACAGCCTCTGCAATGAGTTAATTCTGAAAATAAATGGAAAAAAGTTAGCTATTAACATTACAGCATTAACTTAAAAACTTTAAGTGTGGTACAGTAGACTGTAAATACATATTGGAAACAATTATTAAATCTATAAACATGGCATACTATAACCACTGTACACCCAACAATATTAATCTTATACGGTAGAACAGAGATGAATGATATGAAATATTAAAATACTGATTCATCATTGTAGCTTAACTGCTAAAACACAGAAAGCATATATATATAATATTGCCTAATTTTAAAAGACTTACAAATTTTGTATCAAAGAAAATTAAAAATAGGTATAAAGAGCAGATCAAACAATTTTACTTACACATTATGACTAATCAAACCACTGGCTATCAAAGATGCAATGAATAATTACAACTTGTGGATACTTCAGATGTATTACAGCAAATTTATTTTAAGATAACTACTTTTGTGCAGATATTATACTGAATAAAAATAAATGTTGAACTTTTGTACATAGTCAAATAATGAAAGTATTTTCTTTTTATTAATGCTGAGTATAATGATAATAATTTTAAATTATTAATAATATTAAAATTCCATTTCTTTAAGTAATTATGTTTACTTAAAAAACCTCATGTAGTGGGAGTCCTTTATAAGTAAATATTTGATCTTTTGGGTCTATAAACCTATGAGAACTGAATCTGACAAACATCCATCTTATGTTCTAGAAACAATTCAAACTGCTCCTGTAATAGTGCAACCAGTAAAAACATTTGCAGTGAAGGGAGACTTGTAGGGTAAGTGGTTTGGGTTGATTAACAAATATTTCAAAAAGCAATCAATTACAAAAATAAGTCTGGAGAAATTGCTTTTATTATACTTTAATTATACTTATGTGACTCTTAAACACATATTCAGTAATAGCAACTGAGAACTTTAGTTACCAGGTGCAGCAATTTATATTTTGCAAAAATATGCAATCCATAAAAATGGATTAACTATAGTAAAATTTTAGCATGGAAAATAATAAATTTATTTGGCTCATTGTACACAGGCTTCACGTTCTGTGGAACTTTATGGCAGATACTATGAAATTCATAAATCTTAAATGTATATGGCAAATGTCTAGATGTCCAGAGTCAACAACGCACAAAACATCAAGAAAACGTAGCCAAAACACCAATCACCATCCATTATATTATTATTTGTATTCCAACTGTGCTAAGCAACTTCAAATTGAACTAGAAGTTAAAAACAGAACAATGTCTTTTTAAATTTAACTATTTGAAAAGGTATAAACATGAATACAAAGCCTTACAAGGTACGACTTAAAACGTAAAACTATACTACAGGTCAAACTATGTACATAAATTCCAGTACCAACCTGTAACATCTAAATGCATTTAATATACGTTTAAAATGTTTTCGATCTTCGTTTTCTTCTTCCACCACGTCTCTGCACACTACTCCTGCCATAGTACATTATATTAAAAAAAAAGTGGTTTTTGACAAAAATAAAGTGACATCTAGTGGAGTTTTGACTTTATTCAAGATAAAAATTTAAATATAACATCATACACAAGAACGAATTGCTTAGTTCTTCAAAGCTATACCTGTAAGCACAACCCTAATAAAAAGTGTAAAATAAATTAAAACCTCGCTTTCATCTTCAACAAATTATCGGTTTCCTAATAAATTTTTTGTGGTGCTGGTTTCCATTACTTTTGAAAGCAATTCAGTTCATAAGTCAGTTACCCTATTAAAAAATAAAATCACATTATCTGGAGCTTAATATGTCTTTTTTCAACTTTTAAATTTGGTTATTCTCATCTTCTTGTTTTTAGAGTGCAGTACAAATAATAAGATGCCTTTATAGCATCAAACACTGAAAGAATTTTACTGTAATAACATCAACTCTTTGTTTTCTTTTCGCAGGAGAAAGTTCGCTACGAGATCTTGAACTATTCTCCTAATATAACACTTATTCCTGATTCAATCGACTAACCCTCCTCTAAACCATTTACAATACGTTAAAATTTTTGTTGAACAAGATTAAAAACTAAACGCAATTTTCTAAGTGAGACCAAAGAAATGACTTGTAATTAATTAGTCTATTGCTGTAAAGCTGGGCTTTCATTGGGCTGGTTCTTTTAAATTGTTTGGTAAAAATAAGGTCAATTTTAGTCTTGAAAACGAAAAGAAATTATGTTATATTTTTCCTACTGTTTATACATTATAGTAGCTTGCAGAATTAAGTTTACAATTGATGGTTTCACGGAAATATCCAGTTGATGGAGCGACAACTAAGGTACAAATGAACTTGTGCACTTTCATGGCTAATTGATCAAGTGACTGATTATGAATGATAACTGCCACTGATTCAAATACTTCTCTGAAAGACTTGATACCCTGTGATCGAAAACTGACTGCATGCTTCACAGATTCTCGTTTTTATAAATTAGTCTTGTTTCTAGACTTTTCGCAGAATCTCTTGATCATAAATATTCACGAACATTTCGTGATACTTGGATTGTTATTATAAATATATTTTATTTTTGCGTTATGCACCCTCTAGTTAACACCTGAGTCTTGAAACTAAAGCTTAAAACGCTATTTAAAAATATTAGCTTAATCAGTAGTGTGTTATTTTAATTGAAAACCATTTTCTTGAACGACTAAGTCAGGATAAGTTGACAATTTAAGGGAAAGTTTGATAAAATTAATAGAGTCTGTGCTAAGAAGTAAGTGGACAGTACAAAATGTGTAATACAAAATTTTTTGTTTGTTTAAAATGATTACAATGAACAAAAAATTGAAATATTCTTATATTAAAATAAGAAGACAGAAAACGTTTGATAAGACTGTGATATTCCACATTGCATGATTTTACCGTTGAGTAAACCGTTAGGGTAAACTGTAGGTCTGAAAGATACACAACTATGGAATGTATGAAACTTTCCAATCTCTGAGTTCGTTGAGAAGAAAGAGTCGAATCCAGAAGATAATAACTACAATTTCTATTTACATAAAAAGAAATATAAACGCAATATGAAACAAAAACAAAGGCAAATACGTTATGATGGATGTGGAACTCGTATAAGTCGTGAGTAGCGTCCTAGGAATGCTACCTTACGCTGATTGACTGTCTTAGGGAATAGGGTGATCCTACTAAAAACAAAAACGTTATAGTTCCACAAATTATCACTAGTTAGCGACTAATCTTAGAGAGATTTGAAATTATATTTCAATACCAAGCAGCCAGTGTGAAAACAAAGAATGTGCTTTTAGGTCGTAATGACGTCATAATTCCAGGAAGTGGGACCAGCATAACATTTCTAAATATAACTACATTGACTGATACAATTGGTTTAAATCACTAATTTATTTGCCCCCCAGTGGCTCAGCGGTATGTCTGCGGACTTACACGCTAAAATCCGGGTTTCGATACCCGTGGTGGGCAGAGCACAAATAGACCTTTGTGTTGCTTTGTGCTTAATTTTAAACAATAACTAATTTATTTATTACTTATTTTAGAAAACATTTAAGTCATCGTAAAAAGGACACCTCTTACTAAATTATTAATTACATTTATTGACTATTTAATTTAAATCACCATAAAAAGGTGATATCATGAAAAAATTAAAACTTACTGTATGACTCTTTAATTATAAATTAAGCGATTATTTTTAAGATTTTCGGCTTTTATTTAATATGCAAAACAAAATGTTAGATTTATCTAATATTTTACAGGGGTGATTACTACACTTGCCCGGCATGGCCAGATGGTTAAGGCACTCGCCTCGTCATCCAAGCGTCGCGGCTTCACATCCACGTCGCATCAAACATGCTCGCCTTTTCAGCCGTGGGCGCATTATAATGTGAGAGTTGATCCTCCTATTCGTTGGTGAAAGAATTAACGAGGGATGGTGATAACTAGTTGTCTTCCCTCTAGTTTTACACTGTAAAATTACGGACGCTAGCACAGATAGTTCAAACAAATCACTACACTTTCACATGCGATCAATATCTGTTTAACAAGGCTCGGTACTACACTTTCATATATGATTAATGTTTATACATAATTATATTAAAACTATTAATTTAATCACTGTTCAAAGGATTTTAACAAATAGGTTGTTACAGTGTTATTATACTTACAGATATGATTGTGTCATCAACGTCTATATTTAATTGTGTTAAAACCATTATTTTGCGTATTTTAACACCTGTACTAGTTCATTTTGCTGTAAAATAATAAATGAATGGCATATTGTTTATTAATCCATTTTTATAGGTGATTAAAATTGCATACGTCTTTCAAAATATCTAATGTTATTAGAAATTTATCACTGGCAAACATGCTTCCAAAATTCTTTTGATACACGCATTTTGTGAAAATATGGAATACGTTTCTAAACTGTTCATAGCTTCTTTCATACAATGTTCTGAAGGATGCTCACTGTTTTGCTTTTACAAGTAAAATATACACATTATTTTAATGAGACAGTTATTCTAACAAATAATTACTTGTATTATCCTAAAACTAAATAGAATAAATAAACGAATTTAACTTTTATTTAATGTACGAAATTGTATACAACTTACAGACTGACTAAGACAATATTAGGAAATCACACATACAAACAGTGTGGGCCCTGATGTCAAAACAGACGTTTGCTAGAAGGCCGTCACTTGGTCACACACATACACATACAGTGTGGAGTTGTGAGATATTTCAGCTTACGAATCAATGATAAGCTAATCATTGTTCATTAGGCTCATTGAAAAAAAATGTGTTTCAGTCGGCATTTTTTAAAACTGTGTGTACATTAAATTGTTTCCTAAACACATATATGAACATCACTGGCATTTTACTATAATTCTTCGATTATTTTACTTTATAGAAAGATCGTAAGTTACAAAACAGTATTCGATGATTATCTTACACAAAACTCACGTTTTTTTTTTTCATAGTCCAATATATTATGATGTAAGTAAAACTAACAAACATCATAAGTACTTAACAAAAATTTAGTTGTTATAAGCATCATAATTTACAGTGTATTGGGTTAACTTTCATAAAAATTATATCCATTTCAATTCAATATGTAAGATTTTGCATAGTTTATAAGTTTTTGTACTTACATTTGGTCAAAAGTAAAGTTTAATTATTTCGTTGTAATTTCCATAGACTCAAAAATATAATTAGCGGACGTGAAACAATATTACTGTAACAACTGAAACAAGTGTTGTTGTGTTTGTCCTAAAATGACACGTTTTCATGATTACCTTTATACGTAAGCTGAGTTTAAAGTACCTATATAAAACACAATTATTGTTGCAATCTCTTTGTCTTGTAAAGCTTGTTTCTTGCTAACTAGATGTAGTCTATACGTTTGCTTCCTGTTATGAGACACGTGTTTACTACTTAAGACCACTCCCAAGTTTGGTTTTACAAAATATGCAGGGCACGACACCCAATTTAGAAATTATTTTTGACAATCCTTCTCTCTGCTGTAGAGGGCCTAAGTCTTTGACAACTTGGCGCTAATCTCCTAACCATGCCACTTGTAGACAGGTATCTACTGTAACGAGAATTGCTTTGTAATTACGATGGGTGCTTTCGTTGAAGTTATTTCTTGGTGGGTTAAAATATTATTTCGTTCTCCGAAGGGATACGAAAAATAACCCAGGGCGGTCAGAAACTCTTGTTTCTCGTCATCCCACACGCGGCTAGAGTTAATTTAGCTTATAATTGAAACTTATTAACTTTTTGTTGAAGTTTCACTCTAGACTGCCTCTTGCGTTGTTCTTAGAACTGATGGGGTGATGGCACCTGTCGAGGCAGAGGCCTCTCACCTTGTCTCCACTAACAATACTTTTTTTTATTCGCTTAATAGTTGTTTCATTCGGGTTTCCATATCTGATGTTTTATAATATCTGTAACTCTGTGAATGTACAGGTAAGTCAGATTAAAATTCTCCATGTCTGTTTTCAAAGTCTTTCAGTCATATTTCTGTATCATCATGAATTAATATAAAGTGTTGTTTTGAATTAAGCACAAAGCTACACAATGCAATGGGCTATCTGTGCTCTGCCCACCACGAGTATCGAAACCCGGTTTTTAGCACTAAGTCTGCAGACATACCGCTGAGCCACTGGGGAGCAATATAAAATGTAAAGCTATAAATATAATTATATGATATTATTTTTCTTTGTTTTTAGAGTGTTACTTCAGCCATTTATTAAACATTTTGTTTTAATTTGTGGAAATAAAACCAGAATTTTAGCGTTTTAGGTCTGTATACTTGATGCTGACTCACCATTAGACAATATTGTTAAATCGAGTAAGGTTATGGGTTATTACAGTTTGGCAGAATAAGTGGAACTACAAACGTGAGATAAACAATTAGTAACTATCAACCAAACTGCGAAAGTAAGGAGGGATGGACTGTAGTAAAACTATTTTTATGAATCAATTTTGTATATAACCAAAGGCACTGCTGGGCACTGGCTCACGGGATCCCTGTCCTGATTTTACCTGTAGTTGATGTATTGAAAACTAGGATCCAATATTTTACAGAAACGCCGACAATTCTCGTGCCTTTTAGTGCCCCAAATCTTTAAAGAACCTAACGACACTTCTTTATAGAACTTCTTCTTTTACTGTTCGGACTCAACCTTTAAATGAAATTCAGAAAATTAAGACATGACTAAAATGTTTTAGCATTTTAATAGACCTAGCTCAGAATAATAAAGACAACATACATGGACTAAGACTTTGGTGAAGAGAAGATCCGTGGACTAAGACTAGATTTAAACATCTGATTATCTAGGTCGACTAGATCAAGACAATGAATAAATAAATAGCATCTGGCTAAGATTAGACTAAAATTTCAAAATATTATTGCCAAATTAATTAATACACTAAACTTAAAATGCAAATTAGATTAACACCGAAGGAAAATTATTAAAATTCAAGAGCATATGAAAACTGGATGCCTTCACCGTGTATTGCGAGTTAATGCCCTATGCAATCACGTCGTTATTAATCATTAATTAACATTGATTAGTATTAAATATTTATAGTATGGTTTGAATAAGACTATAATACATTTACATATTCAAATTTGAAATATACAAAACTTCAGATTTCAACGGAACTGGAGAAAGAACAAATAGAAGAAATACAGCACACGTTAACAGACATAAAAATAAGTTCTCGAGGACGGCAAAAATATATTTTATATAACGCTTAATTCAATGCTAATTAATAAAATGGAGTAAAGAATGTAGCAGTGTCAGATTTATAACTAGACGTAAAAGGCGTGCTGTGAGTCGCCGATTCATGAAGTCTCCAAACGCTTAAGTTAAAAATATTAATAAACATGCTTCATCAAAGTAAATCAAAAAAACTTTTCTTTGTGCGCCATAGGAGGTCTTTCATTCAGTTTTCTATTTTCAAGGGAAAGTAAGTAGTTACTACAGTGAGAATTGCCTCTATCCACTGGCACAGCGGTATATCTGCAGACTCACCGCTAGAAACCGGGTTTCGATACCCGTGGTAGGCAGAGTACAGATACCCCGTTGAGTAGCTTCAAACAAACAATAAGAATCAGTCAAAGACTCGGAGTTGATACTTATCGTCTGTACCAACAGTCAATAATAGCCACAAGCAATGATCACTTACAGGCTAACCACTGTCTATGGCAAATATATATATTCCCATTTTGGTCTTCCAGTATCTTATATAACAGTCACTATCAACCAGAATATTACCATTACACCCTGTTTAAATTTACATCTTAAATTTGTTTTTAATAAAAGTAGGGAATCATATGGATAATTTCCAGCAAAACGCATTTTAAAATACTACATAAAAGTCCCTTGGTAGTTCAGCAGTAAGCTTGGGAGGTTATAACGCTAAAATCTGAGGTTTAATATCTGCGGTGAATACATTTAAAACAGCTCACTGTGTAACTTTGCGCTGAACGAAGAAACAAATTATAACAAACCAAGAGGTTCGTACCATAACTGCCAACATTATCTAACGTACAGAAAAACACCCGTGAACTACTTTTCTATTTTTCTTCAAATCTACAAGAGGACCCAACTATTGTGATATTTTGGTATTTAGATTGGGTTTATTTTACATCTGCGAGATTAAGTTCGTGTTTTGGACGAAAAAGGGTTAAATTTTATGTAGACCTCTTTCTTCCTCTCAGGAATTGTTATTTTGTTTCCAACCCAACTGAAACCTGGGTAATAACCATCTTTCTCATTTTGTTGCTTTTTATTCAGAATATGTTACATTTTGTCCATAGCTTAACTATTAAACATAATATATATTAGTATGATGTTTGAAAGGATAACATCCATATTTCTAGAAGTTTATATTAAATCGTCTATAATTAAGAAAAAGTAGACAATTTACATTTTTGTTATGCATTGAATAATTGAAAAGCCTCTTTCATATATAAAAAATAGTTATCCAAAAGTACGTGCATTTAATTTAATGCTTGAGAAAGTTAATAACGAGAAGTACCATAAATCAACATTCCTGCAAATTATAAGTATGCCAAATAAAAAAAACATTCTTTTCAAAAGTAGGTAGGAATTTAAAGCTCGACGCCAAGAGTACGCGGTAAATTTGTTGTGTCACCTATTGGTAAATATAAAAGTACTAAGACAGCACCAAAACCTAAACTGACTTCGGTAAGTCCTTTAAATTAATAAAAATATTTTCTTTCTATTAAACGCTTGTAACAATAAAACGTACGTATTAATTTCATGAAAGTAATAAATGTTTGAAATTAACACAGATATACTTTTAAAAGAAATATTCCTGAAATTAGTAAGAAAATGCCCAAGGTCAGAAGATACAATTAAATAACCTAAGTATCCTTAACAGCACTTGAAACTCATAGCACTTTTACTATATAAGTACGAATACTAGTAAGAGAATGTTCATTGACAATATTTTCATGCATTTCGAATTTAATTGAATTCCTTTGGGAGTAACAGACTACTTACAGAAAGAGATTTTTAGATTTGATGAATTTTCTTTACATTAATTATTTTGTACGAATTTAGATTTGACCTCTGTCTGAGAGGAGAGACCATGTTAAGCGTATACATTTATAAATAAATAAAAAATATGTATACAGTGTCAACACGAACATTATATGCACCGAAATAAAAGGCGTTGCTATGCGTATTTGTTGAGTTTTGCGCATCCCTACTCGAGGGATGTCTGCGCTAACAGTCTAATTTATTTGTGACATACTAGAAGGAAGGAAGCTAATCTTAACCGCCCTCCGCTCATTCATGGGGTACTCTTTTACCAACGAAAAGTTGGATTGACCATCACAATAAATCACCTGTAGGGATGAAAGGTTTGTTTGTTTTGTTTTTGAATTTCGCGCAAAGCCACTCGAGGGCTATTTGTGCCAACCGTCCCTAATTTAGTAGTGTAAGACTAGAGGGAAGGCAGCTAGTAATCACCACCAACTCTTAAGCTACTCTTTTATCAACGAATAGTGGGATTGACCGTCACATTATAACGCCCTCACGGCTGAAAAGGCGAATATGTTTAGTGCGACGGGGATGCAAACCCGCGACTCTCATATTACGAGTCGCACGCCTCAACACGCTTGGCCGTGCCGGGCAAGGGCTGAAAGGACGAGTGAGTTTACTGATAGGATTCGAACACAGGACCCACAGATTTTGAGTCGAATACCACCAAGCCTGAAACGCATTACACTCACCACTATGACTGATACTGCATGCACAGAGTTCTTTGGTAGACTCTGACTTCCCCCCTTCACCTTGTGCACACCCATGATATTGCATTGTTTATCTCTGACTACAAACATTCGATTATAAAATCTTCAGTAACACCGTATAGTTTTAACATAAATTCCTTAGCATTACCTAATAAAACATTGCTAGCTTTGAATTCAACCATATTGAAATACAATCCTCTAGCTTTTTGCCCCTCTCTCTCTTCTTCATTATTTGCTTTTTCCGGTTCGTAACTTGAAAGGCTACTCTCCAAGAGGTAATTTTATGGGTGATATGGTTTGGTTTGTTTAAAATTTCGCAAAAAGCTACACGAGGACTATCTGCATTAGCCGTTCCTAATTTGACAAGGTAAGGCAGCAGCTATTCATCATCTCCCACTGCCAATTCTTGAGCTAGTCTTTTACCAGTAAATAGTGGGACTGAACGTCCTAACGGCTGAAAGGGCGAGCATGTGTGGTTTGATGGGGATTCGAACTCGAGACCCTCGGATAACGAGTCGAGTGCCTTAACCACCTGGCCATGTCGGGCCCAGGTGATATGTAATAAAAACGTTGAAATACATTTTAATCTTACAAAAATCACCTGCAATAAATTCATGCTTTTCAAAATGTATAAAGTACAATTCGTAAAAGTCCTAGTAACTAGGGACACTCGAATCGTAATCTGAGTGTTGTAAGTTCGAATCCCCATTAAACCCAAGATGCCGAACCTTTCAGCCTTGAGGCGTTATAATCCCTATATTCGTTGGTAAAAGAATAGCTCCAGAGTTGACGGAAGGTGATGATAACAAACTGCATTCCCTCTAGCATTGCACTGCTAAATTAGGGACGACTTACGCAGATCATGGCCAGGAGGTTAAGGCACTCGACTCGTAATCCGAGAGTCGTAGGTTCGAATCCTGTCATATCAAATATGCTCGCTCTTTCAGCCGTGAAGGCGTTATAGTCGACGGGTAATCCCCCTATTCGTTGGTAAAATAGTCATCCAAGAGCTGTCGGTGGGTGGTGAAGAATGGATGCCTTCCCTCTGGTCTTTCACTGCTAAATTAGAGATGACTAGCGCAGATAGCTCTGGTGTAGATTTGTGTGAACATCAAAAATAAACAAATGAAAACACAACAATCCGTACGAGGAAGAGGTCTTTTGCAACTGACCCTCCTGGGTATCTAAAATCCAACATACCTTAAAAACCCACAAAGAAGAAAGTGAACATCTGTAGAAATAAAGTAACTGCATAAAAATATACTTTCTCCTTTTTTTAAATTAATATTTCATTCGTTAATACCCTAGACCATCACTAATCCGACTAGTCTGAACGTAAACCTTGTCGGATTAGTGAAGTGTATTAATATTATTATCGTAATATGAATATAGTGTTTTGATAAATTCGCAAGTTTTCGATACAGTAGGCTGGAACGCAGAAAAATTAGAATTTTTACAATTTGCAAATTCACGTGTTCTAATAATTAAAATCACGAAAGTATTGTAAGTAAATATTACGTGTGTGTTGATTGCGCTTATATCTGTGTAATATACATTTTTTTTCCAATACAATCTGGCCCATAATTTCCACTTTCTGGTTGATGGTATGTCTCCTGTGAGTTTTTTGACAATTTATTCTTATTTGCAGTCTCCATTTCAATTTAGTTGCCCGCATGTTATACTCTCAATAATGTTATCAATTGCCCACTATATTCCAGTAGATATTTTAATTATTGTATCATGAATATATTTAACATTCTCAAAGAACAGTAATTTCACGTTTTCACTTTTTTGGACACCCAATATGAAACATTTCATAAATTTTGGCGCTACCTTAAAAACTTGTTTCTTTGTTTTAGGGAAAGTATTTCTAATATTTCTGCTGTGTAGTTTGCGAGGAATCGAACTCGAAGTTTTAGCGTTGCAAGTCTCGAAACTTACCGTTGTAGCACCAGGGGACGCATTAGATAGATAGGAGAAAGGAAGTAGAAGTAAAGTTGTTGAGAAAGGTTAGTTGAAATTTTGCAATAGTTTGTTTGTTTTCTTAAATTTTGCGCAAAGCTATAAGAGGGGTATCTGCGCTACCCGTCCCTAATTTAGCAGTGTAAGACTAGAGGGAAGGCAGCTAGTCATTACCATCCACTACGAGCTCTTGAGCTACTCTTTTACCAACGAATAGTGAGATTGACCGTCACATTATAACGTCTCCACGGCTGAAAGGGCGAGTATGTTTGGTGTCATGGGGATTCGAACCCGCGACCCTCAGATTACGAGTCGAACTCCTTAACCCACCTGGTTATGCCGGACGTTCCTTTCAACATAAAAAATAAAATACGTAAGAGGTATGTTTTTCATCAAATTGTTTAATATTATGGAAATAATTTCTTTTTCTATAATATCAGAAGACAGTGTAATTAAGATAAAGCTTTAATCTAAATCAAAATGATAAAAGGAAGAGAAAAGAATTGAAGTACATTTGGTAAGCTTGAACTAATTTATTTTAGTATATTTTAATGTACTTAATTTTTGTTAGGATTGTATTTTGTGTTTTTATATTTTGAACATTATTTATCTAATTCAGGTTATTTATGTTTAGTTAAAACGTGGCATTTGAATGTCGTTGTTATCTGTAAAATTACATGCTGAAGTCACGAAATCGGTAGAAAAACACAAATAGAGAGAAGAGAAGAAATTGAAGGATTGAAGATGGCGGTATTTTGTTATTTATGTTCATAGGTAGAAACTGTCCATTCATTACGCTCTAGATGCACTTGACACTGTGAAAAACTTCTAGAGTAAGATAAGTCATTAACACATTATATCCGAGTCAGAAGTCTCATGGAGTCTTCACTTTGGGAAAATGAAAGAGCGACGTAAATGAGAGGCTTAAGGAGGACTGTCATCAACCTCTAAAAAAAGATTGCTCATCATATTATTCTCACCAATTGTAAAATCAGAGGTTCGATTCCCCTTGGTGGACTTAGCAGATAGCCCGATGTGACTTTGCTGTGAGAAAACACACATATACACACACACTCACCAACTAAATATTTGTGTACATTCTGCGTATGTATTTTGGTTAAATATATTTATTTGTTTGTTTGTATGTTTTTAAGCGCAATTCACAATGTATTGGCTATTTATGCTGCGCCCACAATAATATCCCATGCAATCAGTGATGTCGAGAAACCCACTTGTTGAGAATTTTATATGCAAAAAACGGCTCTTTTTCTGAACCCAAAAGAGCCGTTTTTTGCATATAAAATATCCCATGCAGCTTAGACATATAATTTGTTCACTACTTATATGAACAAAGTCCTGAAAAGTTTTAGTTCGTGTATTTAATAAACATTTTAATTATCAATTATAAAGCCCGGCATGACCAGGTTAACTGGTTAAGGCACTCGACTCGTACGTAATCCGAGGGTCACGGCTTCGAATCTTCGTCATACCAAACATGCTCGCTCTTTCGTCCGTGGGGTGTTATAATTTGACGGTTAATCCCACTATTCCTTGGTTAAAGAGTAGTTCAAGAGTTGGTGGTGGGTGGTGATGAATAGGTGCCTTATCTCTAGTCTTGGGCCCGGCATGGCCAAGCGTGAGCTTCGTAATCTGAGGGTCGCGGGTTCGCGCCCAAGTCGCGTCAAACATGCTCGCCCTCCCAGCCGTGGGGGTGTTATAATGTGACAGTCAATCCCACTATTCGTTGGTTAAGAGTAGCCCAAGAGTTGGCGGTGGGTGGTGATGACCAGCTGCCTTCCCTCTAGTCTTACACTGCTAAATTAGGGACCACTAGCATAGATAGCCCTCGAGTAGCTTTGTGCGAAATTCCAAAACAAACAAACAAACAAACCCTCTAGTCTTAAACTGCTAAATTAGGGACGGCTCGCGCAGAAAGCCCTCGTGTAACTTGGCGCGAAATTCAAACCAACCAATTAGGGTAAATTTCGTCGTTTTAAGTGGTGATTATTACTTTGTTTCTCCCCAATGTTTATGTTACATCTTACGAGTTTTCTCATAATTTTCTCTTTTCACTTCCCAGCAGTTTATCAAGACAGATGTTAAATTAATGTTAACGTTGTAAAATATGAGTATTAACAGATACAAGAAGCGTAATATTCTTAGTTGTCTTCCCTGTTGTTGAATACTGTTTTTCTAGTGTCACTGGTGTTTCATACTCTCAAGGAGTGTAAAAACTGACTAATGTACAACATAAAAATGTTTCAAAGTATAATTTTAAGTCCTATTTTCTGTTACGTGTTTTTACTGTGTAGTTAACTTTGTGTATCAATATTTTTTACATTGAATTGTTTGTTTGTATTCATAATATTTAATGGTGTATTTATGAAACATAAATTTTAATAGAAGAATATTGAATCTGGTATGGACAACTGTTTGACCTGTTTCTTCATGTGCTTACTGAAAACAGTTTTAGGTAGTTAGATATAGCACATGCCGTAAATTGTGTATCGAATTACGCGTTTAGGTAAGTGACATCAAACCAGACGCCAGGTGGTGCACTTTTTGTTGTTGTTTGTTGTTTTGAATTAAGCACAAAGCTACACAATGGGCTATCTGTGCTCTGCCCACCACGGGTATCGAAACCCGGATTTTAGCGTGTAAGTCCGCAGACATACCGCTGAGCCACTGGGGGACTGCACTTTTTGAAGATCATAGTTCGCTCTCTCTCTCTTGTTGTTTGGGTATTTGTATGCTCTGTAGGGTCAGGTGCGCTTGACCTTTTCCTCCTAGTTTATGCAGAGGTAGAGTTTGTTTTTGAATTTCGTGTAAAGCTATACGAAAGCTATCTGCGCTAGCCGTCCTTAATTTAGCTAGTCATTACTACTCACTGCCATCTTTTGGGCTACGCTTTTACCAACGAATAGTGGGATTGGCCGAAACATTATAACGCCCCCACGGATGAAAGTGGAAGCATGTTTGGTGTGATGGGAATTCGAACCCGTAACACTCAGATTACGAGTCAAGCGCCCTAATCACCAGGCCATGTTGGGGCCAGAGATAGAGAGAGGGTCGTGTTAACAATTCGGGGTATTTGATATAAGAATGAGTAAACATGAGACTACTGGTTGTATTCAATACCGGTAATCCTAAAGATAAATATAATCTCATACTTTACTATTCCTTAATAAATGTACGTATAATTTATTATGTCAAGACATTTATAGGCTTACGTGTGCCAATAGGTACTCTGTGATCTCATCAATCTTGAAACTAGTTTTTGAAAATGTCATGAAGAGAAATCCGTGTGATACTACAAATATCGCTGATATCGACAAACAAGTAGAGGGATTCTTCTAATGCAGTCGAAGGTCTTTAAATCAATTTTCAGGAAGATGAACCGTATTTTTCATTGTTACGTTCGCTTACTTTATAATAACTGGTATATCAGAATTTACAACTTGGTTTCCTATTAGAAACAGTGTTCTAAATTTTTCAAGATCTACCAAAGTTATGCAAATCTTATATGGTCTGGTAATTAGGGCGCTCGACTCGCAACCTACGGGACACGAGTTTGAATCCAATCATTGAACACGGTCACCTTCGGGACAATATAATGCGACGTCAATTCATTGGTAAAGAGTAGTGTTAGGGACGTCTCCCTCTGGTAGCGTTGTGCGATTTTCAACAAAGCTATCCGACCTGTATGTACATAAAAACATTATAGAAGATCAAGTGCTCGTGTTCTTTTGTGAGAAGGAAATTAGTTTTAAACCTGTGATAAATTAAACAGCTTTAGACTATTATATAGGATGCAGTCACTGCGACGCCACAGCTGTTGACATTCATGTACTGTATCTAAAGCGGAATGCCTATATGTTGCATAATTGTATTTTGTTATGATATTTAAAAGCATAATATTTCTTATATATGTAACTCTTCATTAAGTTGGAAAGTCTAGAACAAAGAATTTGATTAACATCAGCAGTCTGGGATGTCGGTTCCAGACTGCTCTTATAACCGTATTAATTTCACTGTTTTCACTTTAGTGCCACATTCTCGTTTTCTACCGGGACAGATAAGTCCCTGGCGCCGTTAGCAAATGGCTGAACCGCCGATTCCATCGAGGTTTTAAAAGAATTTCAACACTCTACTTGGGCGTGTTGCCAACAGAATCCCTGGCGTCCTCCTGATTACAAACACGCTTGGTTAGGCTAGACAGAGCGAACACCGAGCGTTTCGGCGCCCTCAGTCAACGTGTATATTTCTTTAGGTTCAGGAAGATCTATATTGTCAGTCTGATCGTAAAGACCGGCGCCCATCAGCGTCAGAACTTTGCTATTAGCACTTGAGATACGGCAATGACGGAAAAAACTTGTATTGTACAGTTCTTTCCACGCACTATTAGTTTGGTTTGGCGGCTAGAGGGGGTAATTGTAGCTAACAAGAGAGTCTCGCCGCGGGCACAGTCGCCAAGCTAGTCGGTTCACTAACCATCAACGGCGTTACCGTCTAGCAGTTTGAAACATTCTAACGGCTTATCTCTCGGAGTTCTCATTTACGTGCCAAATAATGCCATAGTAAACTACACTAAAAAGGGGTCGTTCCTTTTTCTTACATGTGTGGTCTTTTTTTTTAAGATCGCTTTCGTATGTAAGTGAATACATAACACAAGAATGTTCCTAAAATTATACATACATTTCCAAATGTTTCTTTCCCAAGGAAAGAGATGTTAAAGGAAATATCCCTGTTACTAGATTAACACGAGGTTTCCGCGCCGTCGAACATGTTTGGTATCACAGTTTTTTTCTTTATCAACGATATGAACTGTTTTTGTTTTTACCATATATCTTAATCTAACTACTATTCTATCATCTTTTTTTAAAAATTAAAATGTTTTTAACCATACATGGAAATCATTTGTAGTTGCTTCCCATAAATGTTAATAATAAAATAAAACTGTCGTATCGGAAGAGACTACAAAAAGTTACTTGTATTACTTTCTGTTTGTTAGGATTGTTCACAGGGTCATAAGCTTTTAGTTTTTCCTGAGAAAAGGCTATCTAACAGGTCTAAAACATTTGGAACAATTTTACAACCTTAAAAAATTTTTCACTCTATTCGAAGTTCATTCTGAAGATGAAAATATGTTATAGTTAACGGATAGTTTCAGAGACAGGACCCCCTACTTCCAGTAAACCACTAGAAAATACGTGAATATTAATCAAAAAGTTCTTATAGAGAATTTCAGGGTTCTATTGTTTGTTTACGAACTTCGCGTAAAGCTGTACCTAATTCTGAAACGATGGACTTGTGAAAAGCTAGTTGGCCAGTGGTCAACATTATCCATTACCACTTCCTGGGTAGCTCTTGCTCACTAGAACAGTGGCAGGTGACAACCAATCTTATAGCGAATCAACGACCATAAAGTACAGATAAAATAAATTAGTTTTTATTTTGTTCGTGTAGAAAGAATTCTCCGATCAAACTTTATAATCCAAGACAAGCAAGTTCATTTATCGTGTATTAAAATACATAAATCAATGAAGCAGTTTGATGGTTACACATTAAACATGCGTTAAGACACTTATGTTATATAATTTGAAAAAAATAATTGTTAGAATTCGTCAGTATTAAAATGCACTAGTAAAACAAATATATGATTTAAAAACTAACATTTATAATTTGGGGACTCAAAATCGTTGGATCGTATGACGGGTAACATCCAGAAAATATTAACCGTTACTGTGCTAGTAAGAAACATCACACTGTTCATTTGAGAGAAAGAAGTGTAGATTTGTGCTTTTCCTTCCCGTACAGTTTCACACAAATTGAATGACATACAGTCTAAAAGCCTGAAGCTGACATGTAGAAATGTGAACGGACATTGTCCGGTAGGATTTTCTCACCTCCGTGGTTAATGACTCTCGCTTTAAAACAAACTAATTTTTTATGTTATTTCCTATTCGTGAATGCAGAGTTTGGCAAAAATTTAGCGTATTCATAGAATGAATACATTGTGAAAAATTATAAGACCTGAATGCGGTAATCAAATGAAGTCAACTACCAAAAATTTCTCTAATTTTTATAAATACATTCAAGAAGTTTTTTTGAACGATGTTTCAATTGTGGGCAATTGCTCTAAGATTTTCTTTACACGAATCATATTTTTTTGTTTTGTGTTCAAACAAAATTGTCTTTCTCATAAATATGTCTTGTAGTTTTCAATCATTTTTTCAAAATTTTTAGTCTCTTGTAATTGTCTGAAAAATGTTTAACAATTGTTTCATTGAAATACAACTATTTTTTCTAATGAAAACGTCAATTTCATGCAACAAAGCGCCGAATTTTTTGCGACAATGTGTTATTTCTCATCTTGAAAAATACAAGCTATAATTAGTAAATTAACAACCTAATTAGATACTCACTTGGAAACAAAGAAACTGCAAACAAACAAACATTTAAGATGTCTTCAAAAAGTAATAAAAAATAAATAAGAAGGTAGACTATATAAAAAATATTTCGGTGAGACATTGTTCTATTTTTCCAAAACCCGATGAGACATTGTCCGTATTCCGAACAATATGTTTGAATATCGAGTAGGCGAAACAAAATTTTCACAGTGTAATGTTTCATGGTCGAGCAATATAAAACAAGGCTGACATTTTCTGAAAATAATAAACAAATAATGAATGTGATATGGAATGAAGATAAATATATAACCTTCTTTTTTTCAGGATTAATTACGTTAGCGTCAACATTAAATAAATATATTAAAAATAAATATGCGAATGAGACGTGAAATGTTGTAAAAACTATGTGTGAGGAAAAGATGTCTTACTGGATACTCGATTTGACAGAACATCGATACTAAGGATAGCGACATATTTAATTTGTTTATTTAGAATTAAGCACAAAGCTACACAATGGGCTATCTGTGCTCTGCCCACCACGGGTATCGAAACCCGGATTTTAGCGCGTAAGTCCGCAGACATACCGCTGAGCGACTGGGGGGGCTTAATTAACAAGTTTGTTTGTTTTTAATTAGGATAACTTTTCAGAAATGGCATATTTATCAACGTTTATTTGCATTTTTATATACTTAATATCGTTATTTTTAGCTAGTATGAATATTTACAGAAAGATGAATATAGCTAATAAATGAAAATACCTCCTTTTCAGAGTTGTACAGATAATGAAAAGTTGATTGTAAATTAAAAGTAAACTAAGTTAAGGTAACAAACATGATTTTTGACTAAGCCTTTTAATGCTAAAAGGTAAATTTGTTCATGTATTTATGGTATAACTACACAAGACTATCCGTCACTATTCTTAATTTTGAGGTGTTCACCAGGGAGAAGACAGTCAACCAGCAGCTCGCTAAGGTTTGATTTTCACTTTTACAAGATTATTCAAAATTGTTAGTTTGAAATGGGAGGAAATATTTAAAAAAAAATACAGAAACAGGAAAGTAGCTTAAAGTGAACATGCAAACCAAAACAGGCAAACAAACAAGCTTAATGTTTGAGATATAGCGTTGACATTATTTCTTCAAGCCACGAATCCTTATTTTGACTCTCCTAGATATTACAGTTTTTAGACATGAAGCTAGAACAAGGGTTTGTTACGTCAGTGAAAAAAAAAAAGGTCTTCCATACATCATTACTTGACAGCCAAGAAACGTAAATATATGCGAATCGACAGCAATATTGAAATGGAAAACGAATAGTAGATACTTAGATGAGAGACCTGGTTGAAATCCTTTGTGGAAGAAATTTTTTTTAATTACTTAAAATTACCGTATGAAGTAAGCCTTATTCAAAGGAACAACGGGTTCGAATCTCCGTTACACCAAACATGCTCGTCCTGTTAGCCGTGGAAGCGATGTAATGTGACAGTCAATACCACTATATGTTGGTAAAAGAGTAGCCCAAAAGTTGGTGGTGGGTGGTAATGACCAGCTGCCTTCCCTTTAGACTTACACTGCAAAACTAGGAACGGCTAGCGCAGAAATTTAAAATAAGTTAAACCTATCAAAGAAACAAACCGATAATGGAGACAGAGCTGGAAATAATGTTGAAGTGTATTTGCTTAATACATTTAAATTGAAATCTTAACAATATAGAACGTGTTAGTTTTCAGAGTATAATATTATTGGAATAAGAATACATATTTTGGAATATCATTGTACAGGCACGTCGGAACGTACAAAACATGTGACAATTAATAAAAACGCTTGAAAATATCATTCAATAATTTCGCTTATTAACAAGTACTGAATTATGCGTACAAAATAGAACGTAATTTTTTTACTGTGGACTATAAAATAGTGATTCATACAAATAAAAATGTTTCACGTAATAATCAGCACGTTACACAGACACATAAAAGGTTACTAAAACCGTAATCTTAAGAAATTAACAATAAACTGTAGTATTTCTTTTTATTTCAGCTGACCAAACCAGATATAGACTAAATAAAAAAGATATCCTCAGCAGAAGACTGGGGGGGGGGAGTACAAAATAATATTCGAGTCAACAATTTAATTATTGAGGCCAAGTTTCCCCGCGACCCCTCCGTTTCCGGCTTCTGTGAAGTGAAATAGCTAGTAACTGAAATCGTGTTTAATCGAATATATATATGTATCATGTGATTACTGATGTGGATGTTTGGGTTTGACGGTATCCTAACAAATTTAAATTCAGCAATTTCATTAAGCATCTCTCAAGGACTTTAATTCAAGCTAAACATAACTGTATTATTTTGTTACAAAATCATGTTATTAATAAAGATGGCTGTTAAGTTATCAATAAACGACTAAAGATAATCATTGTATGCTATTCATAAATATTACGTTATTATATACAATTAAAAGACAATTTTAGGATGCTCTAGATACGACATTAATTCTATTTAAATAGCAGAAAGAAATACTATTGATAGTTACCTAGAGATTATTAGAGAAATTCAAAATCGATGTATGAGAGTTAAGAATCTGACACTAACAGCATGTCATTCACTTAAATTTGTACTGTACATAGATGCTAACCTAATACTAACGACACACCATTCAGAATCCACTATACATTACATTGTTTGTTTGTTTGTTTTGGAATTTTGCACAAAGCTACTTGAGGGCTATCTGTGCTAGCCGTCCCTAATTTAGCAGTGTAAGACTAGAGGGAAGGCAGCTAGTCATCACCACCCATCGCCAACTCTTGGGCTACTCTTTTACCAACGAATAGTGGGATTGACCGTAACTTTACACCCCCACGGCTGGGAGGGCGAGCATGTTTAGCGCGACGCGGGCGCGAACCCGCGACCCTCAGATTACGAGTCGTAGGCCTGACGCGCTTGGCCATGCCAGGCCCATACATTACATAGACACTAACTTAACACTTACAGCATATCAATAAATACGTATTGTACAAACTGAACTATAATACCTCAAATAAATACAACATTAAGTTATGAGGTTTAATGGATGGAATGTCAGCTGCCAAAATAAGTCTGTCATGAAGACTAAAACCAGACACCTGAGGATTCCACGTAACATGAAAGTTGTGTCTTCTTGGGTACAGAAGGGTTCATGAAGAGTGAAAATGAAATGTACATAAGAAAACATCACGTAATGGATGTAACAGATGTATTGTGGTTAACATAAAATATTGATATGTCCCAAGTGTTAACATTTTATAAAAACCATTAAACCTAACTCTGAAAATGCCACTTCTGATAATTAACCAATCGTAAACAGGCAAACATAGCTTTTTTTCACATGACTATATTTCTGGTCAGTAACCTCTTAGACCAGCTTAAGTGGTCATTACACAGATTAATGAGAGAGCAAAGAATATTTAGATTACCAAAACGTGGAAGTGACACTCTTCTCAGAGTCGAGATTATGTTTTCAGAGATTAATTTTTTGTATTCAGAAAGATAGCTTATTTGTGTTTTGGGTTTATTTTATAACACAAAGTATGTTTAGTCAGAATTATGTATGTTTTATATTCGTTGCATACATAAAAATCAAATTCAATACATCA
Source organism: Carcinoscorpius rotundicauda (assembly GCA_011833715.1). Lineage (NCBI taxonomy): Eukaryota > Metazoa > Arthropoda > Merostomata > Xiphosura > Limulidae > Carcinoscorpius > Carcinoscorpius rotundicauda. The sequence goes on along the minus strand of CM022395.1, from coordinate 46,268,638 downwards.
TGTCTAAGTCACTATTGATAATATTTCAATAAATTATTTACAGTAGATTAAATTTTTTAAGAAATAAATGATTAATTCTATTACCATCAATTAACAAACACAAAAAATACATTGCAAGAACGGAAAAAAACATTTCTGGATTCTTCAGGTAACTCAGAATAGCATGCGAGTAATAAGGGGTTTGTGGCACTCCCCCAGGACAATTTTTTAAAATAGGTACTCTGAGATTGAATATTGTGTTAATTTTACTATTTTATATGGCCCGGCATGGCCAGGTGGTTAGGGCGCTTGACTCATATCCGAGGGTTGCGGGTTCGAATCACCGTCACACAAAATATGCTCGACGTTTCAGCCGTGGGGGCGTTATGATCCCACTATTCGTTGGTAAAAGAATAACCCAAGAATTGACTGTATATGTGGTGATGACTAGCTGCCTTTCATCTTGCCTTACACTGCTAAATTAGGGACAGCTAGCGCAGATAGTTCTCGTGTAGCTATGCGTCAAATTAAAAAGCAAAGAAACAAATACTCTGCTTAACGATAAAAGTGTTAATATCCATACCAGCTGTTCTGTGACACAAATAAACAAATAGTTTGTTTAATAAATCTAGAGAATTCAATGGAGTATCACCAAAGTTAGTTTTGTGGATGGCGTTTAGATGTTTCATTTCTCCTCCTAAGTCTTCTGACGCATCAGATCTACACTTGGCAATACACTCCCTAGTTTTGTAGTGTAGATCATTCTATAATATATCTAGATATTGCCACAAAAAATAAAATGTTAAACTAATATCCGTGGCTGTTCTATATCTTGAAAATCAGGCCAGCAAAAACAGAATCTATGTTTTAATAAACATGTTTAATTTTGAATCTTATTTCCTCTGCACGTTTATTTTCTTCACAAGGATCATCTTTATTTTCATCATAAGAATTGTTTTCCGTTTTGCAGGAAGTTGTGACAGACGCTTCACATTATTTTCAACCAATTTAGCTGAATTAAGATTTGAACCTCAATGTTCACGCAACGTTTTTAAATCAGTCAACATACTTTCAATGTTGCTCACTTCAACAATAATAATAGCTTTGAGGATCTGGAATACATGACTGCGATGATAGATAATCACAAGTGTCTTCAACCACATTTCAGCCATTAAAATGTAAAAGAAATTACTGCACATAGCCAGTTTATACATTTGACTTCAGTTTTTGTTCGAGACGTAAGGTTGAAATGAATAATTTCCGAGAGTGCTTCTATAACCCCAGGAAAGTAAGCTGCAAAACACATGACACTGTCTATTCTGTCTATCTTTCGTGTTCCCGAAAGTCCACGAAAATTCTTCAGAGGAATCCTTCATCAATGTATACTAACACTAAATAAATTGTATGTTTAAAAATAATTCTAAAGAATCTCTGAACCTATTTGCACTTTTCCGTTGCTTGTGCTCCACAAATATTGAGACTACGTCAAACACGTTGTGAGAACTTAGTTAGGGGTGATAACTTTTAATAATAGAGCTTGAACACTATTATATAAACTCACCAGACATACTGGATCCATTGTCACATCCTTGAGTTCTGCAATCCATTATTGGTATTTCATGACCAGCTAAGCAATCCAGTATTAGATTAAAAATATCAGCCGCAGTCTTTTAACTGTAATCAATAATTTTTTTGTTTTTACTTTTGAACGATAAAAGAAGGACATTTTTATAACATGAATATACACCGCAGGATAAAAGTTGTTGGTTCTTGAATCGGGTGTTATATATGCCATGATACCAAAATGTTGTCCTGCAGGTATTTTTTTTCAAAAATAATGTCTCGTACATGCTGAACACAGGTTGCTATGAATTAATTCTGGGACCTACATGATAAGTAGTGAGCTTGAAGACTGTAACCTGCTCGCTGAGATTCTTCAACTCTCTTCATCTGCTCTTAGAACTAGATTGTAATGACTGAGTAGATCAATTATTACCATTACCAGGTGCACCAATTCTTTGTGACAAAGCACAAAAAGCTAAACCTCTCTCCCCCAATAAAAGGACAGCATATATAATCCTCTTCAACATATCCTTCCATTTGCTTACTCTTGAAAGAGTGTTTTTCTCAAGCTACAAACCAACGCGAGTTTATTACAAGACGTTTCCTAAGCTCACGGCACTTACTATAACATTTTTTTATGATGAACACTTCACTCATGTTGTGAGAGCTTATAATAAAGTTTCTTTCAGGTTGATGTTAGCAGCCAGCCTTTTTACAGTTGTAATTGTACAGTATGATGCAACTGAAGTCTTGGCAAGAAGTTAACGAGAAAAAGTACAAATCCTGCATAATATTACTCCAAAATACCTAGTCATCATTACTGTATTTACCATTTTGCACGAAATACTTTCGAAGAGAATTTGGAAAAGAAAAATCTTTACAGTGTCAAGGCTATGCTAATTCTAGGTTTAATACATTCCGATCAGTTAAGGTATTAATATCAAGGACATTGAGCTGTTGTGACTTTTCAAGAACATCTTTGGAAAGTTTTCCACTAGCAGTGATTACATTCAATTGTATAAGTCACCTTGCTTTCTTGTAATAGGATATACTGTGAGAGTGTCATTCGTGTTGGTGTCATTTGACATTACATCATGCTTTTTCGACTTATTTAAAGTAACAGTACTTGCTTCATGATAATCAAATAATGAATAAAAAGCAGCTTTGGACTAGTATTCACATGTGTTATATTTTCAAAAATAACAGCAAAAATACTTTGTCTTCCTCTAATTTCAACATATTGTTTCGGCTCTTTGAATTTCCTTTTTTGCCCGCCAAGTTAAAGCTTACATCGTAGAGACATTTCTCAACTGGAAAAATATTGTAAACTGAAAAAAACACAACAAAAAACCCCCAATATCTTTTGTCATAAATATATATTCAAACAGTAAATTGAATTTCGGGTTCATATCTCTAGAAACACTATTAATTAACACTTTGAAAGTGAACGTTAGTAATTGTTGGTTATGATTTTCGAATTTCGCGCAAAGCTAAACAAGAGCTATCTGCGCTAGATTAGCAGTGTAAGACTAGAGGGAGGACATCTAGTCATCACCACCCACCGCAAACTCTTGAGCTACTCTTTTACCATGGGTGGGATTATATATGCTGTCCTTTTATTGGGGGAGAGAGGTTTAGCTTTTTGTGCTTTGTCACAAAGAATTGGTGCACCTGGTAATGGTAATAATAGTGGGATTGACCGTCAGATTATTACATCCCCAAGGCTGAAAGGGCAAGCATGTTTAGTGTAACGGGGAATTCTAGGATTTCGAGTCGAGTGCCTTAACCACCTTAGTTTTCCTGGCCCTAAATGTTATCAATACACATAATTAAGATTCAACCTTTTTCATTTTTCATGTGGCAAAAAATAATAATGAAATTGCTTAATGAAAAAATAATACATTGTAGTATGAGCATGTGTATATATACCTTTCTTTGTCTACATTTTATATTGTTAGCATTAAGAGTTCAAATAGCTCGAAACTGAATTAAGTTTTAATTTTAATTTATAAGTTAATTAAATCTAGATATATATATATCAAATTTATGATGTTTGCCAACAAGATTGATTCACAAAGTTTGCTTTCTTAAAATGGCCTGGCATGGCCAAACGCGTAAGTCGTGCGACTCGTAATCCGAGGGTCGCGGGTTCGCGCCCACGTCGCGCTAAACATGTTCGCCCTCCCAGCCGTGGGGGTGTAAAGTTACGGTCAATCCCACTATTCGTTGGTAAAAGAGTAGCCCAAAAGTTGGCGGCGGTGGGTGGTGATGACTAGCTCTGGTCTTACGCTGCTAAATTAGGGACGGCTAACACAGATAGCCCTCGAGTAGCTTTGTGCGAAATTCCAAAAAAAACAACGACCAAGCTTTCTTAAAACAAATATATTTTAATATACAAACAATAATATAATTTATACTGACGCTTAATACAAATAATGGTTCAGATACAAAAGTTTTACAAAGTTACAACCAATATCGAGTTTGGAACTGGATATTTTTACCGACGGTTTACGATTAGCGAATTAAATTTGAGCTGATATAGATGCAATTTACTTAACGAGAAGCAGCTAGCTAGGTGTTCATGCGTGAGTTTTTCAAGCCTGAAGTTATGCTTTGTTCTCGTATGTATACGACTGAAGTTAATTTGCTGAAGTTAAACGGTTTGTGATGTTCTAAATCTATAAACGCCCCTGGTCAAATATCTGTAGTTTCTCGATTAATAAGCGTTAATCACAGTTTAGTTCCCGAGTAAACCAACAGTATGTACTGTCTCTTGGCGTGTCGAATTATAAACGTTAAGCAAAGTTCTCGAATTTTAGTTGGCAACAATATTGACAATCACTCGTACTTACATACATACATAGTACATTGTTGATTCTTACACTTGAGTATCTTCCACAACTTAAATGAATATATGGGAATTTCGCAATAGCGATTTAACAGTATAAGTTCGTGCATTTCTAAATACGTATTTAACTAAGACAAACATCGATAATAAATATATAATAGTAAATCCAGCACAGTGTATACATATATATTTATACAATCCAGGCTATTTCAACAAGAATATCAGAAACCTATAAATGGAAAGAGAAGCCATTTTTACGTGCAGCTAAACCAATTTCTACTGTTAAAGTGACAGAGAACCTGCTGGCTTGGTATTGCCAACATGACGTCTCTGAAGATACTTAATTCGCTCCATGCACCACCTCCTCCAGGTTGTAGGAACATTTGTCGGTTACATTTGTAATCATCAAAAGCTGACCATAAAGAATTTTGACGCTGTATCCACGAATTGTGGATTTTTTATTATTTATTGCGCAATCCAAATTAGGGTTAGCTGAATTTTTTATTTGAATAACCCTTGAATGTGTTGGTCTTAATATTATTTTCTAATAGAGTCCAAGTGAAGTGGCCCAACCCACACCAATATGCAAAATAATTGTTGAGTAATATTAACACAGAATATTTGTTTAGATCCATATAGTATAAACTAAAGGTGAGAGTTGACCAATTTCAAGCTTTACGTCATTATGAGAGTGAGTGAGGTTTAAAGTTACGTTTCACGAGTTTTACGTGACTCGACTTTTTCATAAAATGTTCCTTTTAAGATTTGACCGATCTTGTTACCACCAAGAAAAATACGAAATACGAAAGTTACCTATTTTTTTTTTATCCAGAATGATAGCAGATTATAACTCAAAAGTACATTTATTCACCTCGAATTCTTTGCGGTTGCTTAGATTTTATATCTTTTTCCACTTCATTTAGATGTTTTTTTACCCTTTTGAAGTATACATAACTAAAACATTCGGCGAGTGCTCAGCCCAATCTGTTAATTGTATAATTCGTGGGCTCGCATACATTCAGTGTCAGTTCTTGGTGAAATTTAAGCTTTAAACTTTTTACAGTCGTGCTTCTGGTCTATTACATATTTCTTAATTATTTAAAAATACACCTAATAACACAAAATAATAACAAGCGAAATGTCAAAAGTATTCCATTCCGATTATAATACGACTGGCTTTCAACTATTACGTAAAGGCCTTAACAAATCCATTAGCAACTACACATAAATGTTCAAATTGAGTGAGATATATCTTTTACACCATAGCAAAACATCAGCAACAACAAAAATATGAATATTACACACTATTCATAGATAAGTGTTGCGTTTTTCTATTGGATATAAATTAAATGAAGTAAAAGATCAAAACTATTTACTGGCCAATTCTGTATCTCATCTTCTAATTGGTAGCACCATAAACAAAGAAGATTCAAGACTGAAGAAGTGATGCGCTTCAAACGGTGGGTGGTTGTTAAGTTATCAGAGACATGGTTGTGATTTAAAGCGAGATTAAGATTTTATTTAATTATTTTCTTAGTGAACTAAGACATCAAAAAATTTCTAATATAAACATTTGCTTTGTTAATCACCCACTGATACCAAGTTTTTTATACACATAGATAAATGTGTGGTTAATTTTGAATGTAAGTTAACAAAGGGGATGATGTGCTCTGCACTCTGACCGAAATCAAAGGGTTAAACGACATAACATTGTACTAGCGTAGTGCGGAGGTCATATGTTATCATATACTGCTCCATTATATTATAGCTGATGGTGTTTGTGACAATGTATTTTAACTGTCAGGAACGAATGTTAATGTTTACAATATTTATATATATTTTTGTAATTTAATCAATTACTCTTATTTGTTATTTTATCTTTCCTCTCTTGTAGGGTTCCTATAAGACCGGGCCTAGGCCCGGCATGGCCAAGCGTATTAAGGCGTGCGACTCGTAATCTGAGGGTTGACGGTTCGCATCCCGGTCGCACCAAACATGCTCGCCCTTTCAGCCGTGGGGGCGTATAATGTGACGGTCAATCCCACTATTCGTTAGTAAAAGAGTAGCCCAAGAGTTGGCGGTGGGTGGTGATGACTAGCTGCCTTCCCTCTAGTCTTAGACTGCTAAATTAGGGACGGCTAGCACAGATGGCCCAGAGTAGCTTTGTGCGAAATTCAAAATCAACCAACCAAGACCAGGCCTCGGGGTTTTACCTGTATCCATGATCTCTCGGTGACTAATGACACTGTTTTTTACTTATATAAGTTTTAACATTTTATTAAGTACATATAAAAATGTGGATATTATATATTTGTTTAACGTTACTAGAGAGGGTTGCCAAATAACCACAAAAAATAACTATAACGGGAAGTTTGAAATGCTAAGAGCCACATAAGAAATGTATTTTAATTATATTAAGGCAATATGGTAGACAGATACGCACAAACAAAAAGCTGGAACAAGTCTCCACTAGTATGATATGATTTCACTTACCATTAATTTTAACAACAACAACGGAAAAAAAAGAAAGAAAAGTGATTAGAAATTAACAAATTACATTTTAATATATATTTACTATTTTGGATGTTTACAATGATTTAATATTGGCGTGGGGTATACAAAATAAAATGCTCAAAAACGTTTTCACGATATCCGGCCAGTTCATGCATAACACGTACATAAAAGAAAATGAAATCAATCAAATGAAAATGTTGAATAAACGGTTGTACCCTAATCATAATTTCACAGAACTGTTCTAAATGAATGACAATGCTTAATAAACGTTTGCATGCTACCTTGGTTTATTAGAACATCCTGAAAGCATAATGACAATATATAGTATAAGCTTCGTCCCACAAAATAAAATTATAGTTATATTTGGATATTGAAACCTCAATGAATCAACCAGTGAACTAAATGAAAAAGCATGAGTGATTTAAACCTCGGATAAGAATTTATGAATCAGGAGCAGTGAAAAGGAAAGAACAAAATCCAAAAACAAGAAAGTGCCACGAAATTAAGAAAGCCTTCATATTCTAGTTCATTTAATATTTGTACCCAAAACTCAGGCTAGTCTTCCTATTCTTGGCCATGACAGCTTCTTTATTAAACTGAAGAAATGATGACTGTAATTAAATGTGGTTCAAAGTCTAACTCTTTTTTTGCTTTGAGAATGATTCTGAAGATAACAACAGTTCATCATCAAATAACGGTAATACTAACAACTATTTACATAGTGATCCAGCTTCATATGATGACACAAAGTTGCTCTTAAGAAGCTTTTCCACAAACACGAACAGCAAATAAGTTTGAAAATTTATTTAACCTTTACAATCCATTCAGTGGCGTACTACTGACAACAATACCAGGATTTCCTTGGTGAAAAATAGTCTGCATAATACCAAGGATAATTTCCATATGCATTGAAAATTTTTTGTTTCAAATGTATTACCTTCATGGCAATATGTCCATAAAACTCAAGAAGAACATGAATATAGCATGATGCACGTAAAACATATTGCATCCTGAAATGAGTTAGAACAACGTCTTCAGAGTGACATAACAATACATAAGGCTTCATAAAATTTTCTTAAGATGGAGAAAAAACATTTGACGAGTTTCTTTTGGCTGTTCAAAATCAAGTCTTTAAGCGTTCATCGGGTTTTTTGTATATCTATTCCAATAGAAACATTTTGGCACAAGTATAATTTTTAGCCAAATTTAACTCAATCATGAATAAGTATGTCCAAATATTCCTAGCCAAATAAAACCATTGTCACTATCTCAGTCATAAAACACAAAACTGGTTGATTTATCAAATTCTAGAAGTTATTACTGTATTATTGTTGCAAACACGATACAAAACAAGTACTAGTTTATTATGTTTTACTGTTCGCCTGATACCGATCATTAAGAGCATCTGCCTGTCACCATCAGATTTGTAGATGTGGGTGGTGGTTGCAAGTCTGTACGCGAACACTTTATGAAATTTGTGATTGCTCAAGAAAGAACTGGAGAATATGTAATAGAGATTATCTTGCAGTCTTTACAAGAATTTGACATTTATTTTTCAGATTGTAGAAGTCAAAGATATGATAGTGGCACAAATTTGCGAGGCCAGAGCAATGATATACAAACACAGGCCCTAAAATTGAATAGCAGAACTTTTATGTTCCTTGTGGCTGTCATTTCTTAAGCCTTGTTTTGTGTGATGCTTGCATGTCGTCTCCTTGGAGAAAAAATTATTTGGAGTGATACCAGACAACTTAGACACTTGGAAAACGCTTTCATATATTTTTTAAAACTAGCTTGTAACTCTGTACCCAAAAACGTGTATAGCTCTCAAAATATTTGCCCCCCGCTAGTACAGCGGTATGCCTCCGAATTTTCAACGCTAAAATCAGGGGCTCGATTACTTTCGGTGGGCTGAGCAGATAGTCCGATGTAGCTTTGCTATAAGAAAAGCACAAACACACACTCAAAATATTTATGACAGCTTCTGTGACAGTTGTGGCAGCTGAACGGAGTATCTTAAAATTGAAACTTATAAATATCTGCTTAAGGTCCAGTGTGTCCCAACAAAGAGTCTCTGGTTTAGCAATACTTTATTTAGAGAAAGAAGTCGTAGCACAAGGTCATCCCATAAGAAATGTCCGAAAATTTAATATAAAAAATGCATAATCATTTCTGTCCTTGTAGAATGTTTTAATGGCTAAAATATGTAGTAGAAAACGTGTAAAAATATTCAGACAACTAAAAGAAACTAACCCAGCTCCACTTTGTCAGATCATTAATCAAATATACCCTTATGAAGATGGATGTGGCTGAGGACCACATTAGACATATAATGATTATGAGTTTAAAAAAGGCAATAGTGCAGCAGAAACTACACGAAACATTCAAGGTGTTTATGACGTGGAGTCTCTCAATGAAAGAAAATGTCGAAGGTGATTTGAGAAGCTCAGATCAGGTGGCTACAGCTTAATTGATGCGCCAATTCAGGTCGTCCTGTTGAGTTTAATGATGACTTATTGTTGTCTGCAATTGATGAAGATTGTTATGTAAGAGTTTAAGAACAAGAACAGAAGCTTTATTTAACCCATTCAACAGTTCATCGTCATCTGTAACAGCTTGGAAATGTGTTAAAACTTGGAAAATGGGTCCCCAATGATATGAAAAAAGCCAACCTTAGAGTAAGAGTGGACATTTGCTCTTTTCTTCACTCTCATTACCGTAATTCACCTTCTTGGACAGGTTAGGGACTGGAGATGAGAAATGCATATTTTATAAAAATGTTAAGCGCCACAAACAATGGTTCAGTGCAAATTGGACCTCCATCCCAGGAAAGTCTTATCAAGCATTTGGTGGGATATTATAGATGTGATTTACTATGAGTTGCTGCCACCCAATGTGACGAGTACATCAGACATCTGTTGTAAACAGTTAGATCGCTTGAATGTTGCACTGAAAGAAAAATGGCCTGTTTTGATCAATCGTAAAGGTGTTGTGTTACACCAGGATAATGCATGGTCCCACACAGCAATGATCACATCTGCAAAGATTGAAGAGCTACACTGGGAAAAACTTCCATATCCTCCTTATTCTCCGGAGTTTGCCTCATCTGATTATCACGTCTTCAGAGGTTTGCAGAACGATATTGACGGAAAACAGCTTTGAACACATGAAGATGTCAAAACTACCCTCTCTACATTCTTTTCTTCCAAACCTCAAGAATTTTATAGAAGTAACATTTAGAAGTTTGTGAATCGTTGGCAGGAAGAAATAAATAACACTGGAACATACATTATGGATTAAATAATATTAAAAGCGTTTGAAATACATTATATTTTTCTGAACCTAAAATCAGACATTACTTAAGGGATGACTTGATACAAAAGTAGTTGCAAAGGCACTATAAAGATAATTTGTAACGCAGACCAATTTTGACTTGGTTTTGCTGATAAATTTTTGTACATGTAGGAATGAAGGTTCTTGGCGTTGCTTGGTCATTAAGTTGATAGTATATGTATTCTGAACTCATCCTTGTATAAAAATATAACCAATGTATTCTTGTTGCTAAGCAATATGACACAAGAACCATTATTGGAATGCATTATTACAAAAAATGCACCGGCTTTTTTGTTATTAAAAGTTGTTATTCAAAGAATCATTTGGATAAGTTAACAAATATCCAGGCACATACTGTCAGGGTCTACTTAGTTTTGGTACAAAAATTGAGGTTTCTAGGTTCTTTCCTCTTGGAGATATGGCGGCACAGGTGCACGTGCTCGAGCGAACACACGATCTTTCGTGTCTGTCTGTCGGTGTGTGATTTATCTTTGTAATATAAGGAACTCCTACTTCTCGCAGCATTTGTGAAGAGTACTGTACCTAATTCTACTCCCAACACTGCACCAAAGTGAATAGAATAAATAAAAGTTATTTACTTCGGAGTCACTGTGAATAACTGCTTAAATTGGAGGTCCATATGTTAGACTTAACAAATAAAATGTGGAAATTAGCATACGTATTTTTAACAGTCAGATAATTTTTATTGATAAATATATTAAAGATATAAAACTGTGGTTTAGTTTATGCCATTTTGGAATATGGAATTCTAACTTGGGAAACAGTGGCTGACTCTATACAAATGCAGTTGGCCATACTGCAGAAAAAGTATAATAAGGTCAATGCTTGGAAAGAAATCAATGGAACTCTCAAAACCTCTGTTTCAGTTGTTATTTATATTAGTTATAAATATGTTTTTAAGTGCATTATCTGTATAAGTTACCTCAGTAAAGAACAACAGAAAGGCTTAAACACTGGCATTTTATGAGTGCTAAGCTTTTAAATAACACTTTCAGCTCAAATTAGTACAATTAATAAACGAAACAGTTAAAAATAATCTAAAAGGTAGTTTATTGATTTGGATTAAAAACAAAAGGTGCGTAAATAATTGGATATAAGCACATAAATAGTTATGCTCAATAACAGTCAATAAGAAATAAATAACTAAGCCTAAATTAAATAAAATTCAGAGGTAATTAAGAGTAATTTAAAATCTTATAATAATTTAGTGCAAGAAGCATTTTTATTTTTACTAGCTGGGGTACACGTACCGTGAACGAAAGTTATATAAATTCATGATTAATGAAAGGTTATCTTTGGACATGAAAAGTTGTTGAAAACCCCAGAACTCGCATAAAAACAGCAAAACACAAAAATGTGAAACTGTAAATGTGTATGTATCTTCTCATGGACCAAACAAACCATAATGCCAAATTTGGTGAAGATCCATCAACAAGGGGCGAAGTAGTGATAAAAAAAACCCACCAAAAAAACACTCATAAAAACCACAAAATGCAAAATTAAAAATTTGTGCTTATTACCTTATGGACCGAATGAACTTTCATACCAATTTTGGTGAAGATCCATTCACGCCCCGTAAAGTATTTGTATGGATATACAACAGACAGCACTATAATGTTTATATGGATAGCGTCAATGCATTAAATCCAAATGTGATATATTAATGACGTCATATCTGCACTCTGAGAGTGGAGAAAAATAAAGTTCTCCATGATGAGAAATGGAAGCAAAATGAGAAAACCATGGCACCTGTATCAAATTTATATGCACACAGGACAAAAATTTCGCGAAGTTGGGGGTTGCACATCGCGTAATCAAAGAGTTTTTTTTCCAGTGTCCTAAAAGCAAGAGTTCCATTATAGCATAATATATAATTATGTAATTATCAATTCGCTTTAAACAGTATTTGTTGATAAGTATTTATTTAAAAGGCAAGTTTGTTGTTTTTTTAATCTATGCTTGTTTGAATTTGAATTTCACGCAAAGCTACACGATGGCTATCTGCCCCAACTGTCCCTAAATTAGCAGTGTAAAACTGGAGGGAAAGGTAGCTAGTCATCACTACCTACCGCTAATTCGTGGGCTACTCTTTTGCCAACGAATAACGGTATTGACCGTCACATTATAACGCTCCCACGACTGAAAGGGCGAGAATGTTTGGTACGACGGGAATTCGAACCCGCGACCCTCAGATTACGAGTCAAGTGCCCTAACCACCTGGCCATACCAGACTTCCTTTAAATCTATGAAATACCTATGTATGTATGTAGTTATATTGAGACCTCTCACAGCACTGGAAACTAAGCCTTAAAGTGATAGGTAATTTACACTTTATTTTATTTTTGCATTAATAATGTAAGATAACACAATGAAGAATTTTTAAAACGTCTATTCTATGTGATTTTTCACTAGATTGCACGTGCACATTTCTTTTCTATGTGTTTTATCGCATAAAAAGATGCACACGCATATACGCAAGTAGAAAAGTAATAATACCCAGGTGCAAACCCTCATGGTCCACTAAGTATGGGTGCAGAATTTCAGGATTATAGGTTCTCAACTGTTGGAGCTATGGCGATTACACACATACAAACAGACCCATCCTTCAATTATTATGGACAAGCGAATGCACTTGGCTTTACTCGGGTTGTTCAAACTGAACTAAGAACTAGCAAAAACTAAATATTCAAAGTAATATCACTATAAACTAAAACGTGATATAAAAAAATGACCCGTCATACCAAACATGCTCGCCCTTTCCGCCGTGGGCGTGATAATGTTAGGTCAATCCCATTATTCGTTAGGAGTAGCCCAAGAGTTGGCGGTAAATAGTGATGACTAGCTGCCTTCTTCTAGTTTTACACTGCTAAATTAGGGACGGCTAGCATAGGTAGCCCTCGTCTAGCTTTGTGCGAAATTCAAGGAACAAAACATACAAACAAAAAATGAGTACTCTAAATAGCGTCTTAATACATTAAAAGATGGTATAAAAAGTAAATACTCACGCTGCTGTCATAATATGCCAAGAAATAGCATAAAACTGAATACTCATAGAGATATAACATATTAAGAGGTATCATAAAAAAGTAAGTACTTGAAAGTATTATAGTAACACACTAAGAGTTAGCATATGCTTAGGGCCACTCAAAGTCCTCGAACTGAAGTCATATCTCCAGATAAATTATACTACGATTAAAGTAACTGAAGAATAAACTGAATCAATTATTTCTCTATGCATTTGTCCACTCAAAGTATTCGAACTGAGCCAAGAAGTGTTGCTATTGAAAGTGGTCGAACTGAATCAACAGGCGCCAAGTTTTTACTTTCCCCAGCAGACTCAGATTAGGCTCGACTCATAAGTAGCAATTAGGTTTTTGGTTTGGTTTAACTTTCGCGCAAACCTACACGAGGGATATCTTTGTTAGGCGACCCTAATTTAGCATTGATCAAAAAGAGGGAAGGTTGTTGTTTTGTTGTTGTTGTTTTGAATTAAGCACAAAGCTACACAATGGGCTATCTGTGCTCTGCCCACCACGGGTATCGAAACCCGGATTTTAGCGTGTAAGTCCGCAGACATACCGCTGAGCCACTGGGGGGCAAGAGGGAAGGTAACTATTTGATAGTACTCACTGTCAACTCTTGGATTACTATTTTCCCAAAGAATAGCGGGACTGATCGCCATATTATAACACTCATTTGGTTAATAGGGCGAGCATGTTCAGTGAGGGAATTCGAACCTGCAACCCTAAAATTACCTTGGATTTTTTAAACACATTAATCGTATACTACACACAACAGTTATTTTTATGTCTAAGATTGTTGTTGATATCTGGCCAGGCATTAACTTTTAAGCATGTTCTATAGTTGAAAAAAATATTAAAGTAGACTCAAGTAAAAAACGCACCTACTGAGCTTTTGACAAAATAAATATTTTTGACAGGTAAAAATTAAAATGTCAGCTGTAATTTATTATATTATCAAAACCATAGAGTCAGAAGAAGTCTACTAGTCGTTGTAGCTATTAATATATACTCGACGAGAATGAGAGTTAACTGTCACTTAATGCGAGAACCCACGCATTAGTGGACGAACCTATATCATTCACTGAACTATAGGTGACAGAATTTCTCAATACATAGAAAATGAAGGATAAGCGACCACCAATAATTACAATCCAGACAGGGAGTCTGAGATCCATTTTCATTTTCTGATAGAGGCTCAAGTCTCAGAGCCCGTATGAAGCCAATGAAAGTTCTTGTACTGAATTAGCGGGTATTATGTACTACAGCCTATCGAAGTGGAATATTTCTACTGCAAGATGGTGGTGTGCTCTGAAAAGGTAATACATTTCGGATCATAAGGTAAAGTTTGTATACCTATATAGACAAAGTAATGAATAAAAGGAACAAGTAGGTTTACATCACTTTGTAAATGATAAAGATAGAAACAGATGACCAATTTTATCTTTAAAAATATTTATTCTTCTTCATCGAGACTCAATCCATGTTATGGAAGAGGGAGAATCATATTCAGTATTGACTTCTTTCTTTAAATTTCTTTCAATTTATAACTTAAATCTTTAAAACCTCAGAACAACGCAATAATTATTTTAAAATCAAAACCAGTAAAATAAACAATGAATATCTTAGCTCTTTGGCAAAAAGACTAGAAGCGCTTAGAAGAGGAATCATCTTCAGTTAATCTAATACTAAACCTGTAAATAATTAAGAATGTGGAATGTTATCAGATGGAAACAAACACCAGAAAGCCAAGTTTAACAAAACAAATCAGTATCGCACCAAAAACACATCTTAATCTATTGCAGAAAATTCGGAGACTGACCGCAACATAGAAAGATGTTAGCAGATCTCAGATTAATCTTTTCGAGCCAACTTGAAATGTTCAGCTATTTACATACACACACACATTCATAAAAGAAAGGTTAAATACTTCATTACTACCAATCTCCTATTCATTGCAACACTGGATGAGTACATTATTCTATTCAGGAAAAGCAGTAGATAGACAGCCATCACTAACAGCTAAAAATATCATCAACAGCGAAGGTGCTTAAATGGCGAAATAATACATAATAATAACTGTAAATAAGAATGACATATGAAATTTGCCATATCATTTTCTGGGAAAATTTTTAGTTTTGTTTGTGATAGATGGCGTTCTTTGACCACAAATTATTATTAATTAAAAAGTATACCACGCTGTATTCTCTAAGACCGTAACAGGTTGCTTCAAGTCTTAAACTCATCTTTTTTTCTCGAAGTAAACCAAAAATGATACATTTGAATGACAATGAACAATATACAAAACATACTTTAAAATACAGCAAACTTCAGGTCGAAACCTACGGGCGGTGGTTTGCATTCTTAGCATCAACATTGTGGATAAAATTTTCCCCACATCATGTACCGACACCAACTTTCGTTTTCTTTATATTCTTACACGGCATTTAACGTTTTCACTGTGAAAATTAACGAGCTGGCTAAGACCCGGGTAGTCGTTATTATTTGAAGATTGTCGTCTGGTGAAGTCGTATTAAGCGGTATATTCACGTACAGAAAACTTTAGTTATCCAGGCGCCAGTGTTATGTTAAGGCCCCACGTTTATTTGCTATCCAAAATCTAAATAACTTATCACAATATTCTGTTTTTTCATTTTTTGGTCCACAAATTTAACGATATGTGTCTTTTTCAAATATTTAAGTGACTAAACGACTTTACTGAAATCGAACAATTCTTTGTTTTGTTTTGGCAGTTCGCACAAAGCTACACGAGGGCTATCTGCACTAGCCGTCACTAATTTAGCAGTGTAAGACTACTGGGGAATTATAACGCCTCTACGGCTTAAAGGACGAACATGTTTGGTGCGACGGGGATTCGAACCCGCAACCTTCAGATTACGAGTCGAGTGCCTTAACCACCTGGCCATGCCAGGCCACAAAACAAACAAACACGCTAAAACAATAGCAAACGTAATTTATTAAGTGAAAAAATGGAAATATAAATATATCTTTAATATTTTATTTTAATTAAACGAAAAATAATCAGAATCATAATTAAAATATTCAGTAGAAATAAGAATTGCAATTTTCATTCAAGTTTTCATTGAATTCAATTGAAAATATAAATAATTTTTCTACTTACAATATTTTTCACTTATTTTTTATCTTTTTTCAAGCATAAATTATTTTAGTCCTCCTATTGGGAAAGAGCAAATTGATAAAACTATCAATCACTATTAGAGATGATTAATTACACTAAAACTATAAAGTAATAACCTTCGAACGTTGTATTATCACATGTAAAATACAAATTTTATTAATTGTTTGTTTGTTTTTAATTAAGCAGAAAGCTACACAATGGGCTATCTGTGCTCTGCCCACCACGGGTATCGAAACCCGGATTTTAGCGTGTAAGTCCGCAGACATACCGCTGAGCCACTGGGGGGCATTTTATTAATTACATATTGGTTAGCTTCTAGAAATATCAAACAGCAGTTTACTTATTGAAATACCAAATATGCTTTCGTTTATTAAGAAATGTTGTCGGTTTGGGAAAAATATGTTTCATGTTTCGATGTGTTTTATATATAAAAAGAAAAATAAATGCTTCATCTAACATATATCTTCCTGTTTCCTGCATATGGATTTTGGACATTGTGTTTCTGTTTGGAATTTCTTCAGAAATTTCGCGCAAAGCTACACAGCCGTCCCTACTTTAGCAGTGTAAGACTAGAAGGAAGGCAGCTAGTCATCACCACCCACCGCCAACTCTTGGACTACTCTTTTACTAATGAATAAAGGGATTGACCCTCACATTATAACACCCCGTGGCTAAAAAGGGGCGAGCATGTTTGTTGCGACTGAGATTCAAACCCGCGACCCTCAGATTACGAATTGAGCACCTTAACCCACCTAGCCATGCCGGGCCCATTGCGTTTTTAATTTGGCAAACTAAGTAAGTTATACTTTAAAATTTGAATCTTGTCAGCGCTCCTCAGATGAAAGATCAAATATTATGAACTGAAGTTTTGGTTAAACTAACTGTTTTCCTGTTTTAGGTAGATTTAGTGATTAATTCAAACTTCTAATTTTTGAATTGATTTGTTAGTTATTTTCATGCTTCTTCAGTTAGAAGTTAATTTTGATCATGGAGAGGTAGATATAGTAAAAAATACATTTAAGATATTAACTTTTTAGTGATTTTCCGTGTCACAAGTGGGCATAGACGATATTACCTAAGCCTTAGTCAACGTTAAAATCATATATTTTGAGAAATTTTTAGAACGTGCGGCAGTGCCAACGTATCTCTGGTGGAGGTCATCATATACCGTATTTAACAGAAATAAAGGGTAAACATATGTATAATGATTCCCAAAACCAAGGAACCATGAACAGAGTATCAACAATCGATACACTATTTTCTTTAATGGCTGTTTTGATATTCAATTTTTCAGCGTCTTTCTCCCATCCCCCTCAACTATCAGGAGTTTCTCAGTTATCTACGAAAGACATAGATCAGTGAGTCGAAAAGGCCTAGCGTTTTATCGTGATTTACCCAACTATTTTTTTTATTCCACTTGTTTTGTTTTCGATTACGTTCTTTGTCATATCAGTAGTTCACTGAGTTTAAGCTTCAAAAATTATTAAATTCAGCATTTAAATTTATATATTTTGTTTGTGTGTTATTTTATCAAATATATACACCACTGATGCGAAGTTTTTCTTTTTTTGTAATTTTGGAAACATCATTAAAAAACAAAAGAAGGTCAAGTTGACCATGGAATATGGAATTTACCATTATTGTACTTGAGTAATAACGATAATAACTCATTTGTTAATTGTTTCTTTCACACAGATTTAATTTATATCACCGGAAAATAAAAGCTTTTTACCTCATAAGACAAAGCACGTCCATCCCGATCTGGGAAAAACGTTGTTTTTTTCAATTAAGCTCAAGGCTACACAATGGGCTATCTGTGCGCTGACCACCACGGGTATCGAAACCCGGATTTTGCGCATTTTAAGTCCGAAGACATACCCGCTGAGCCATTGGAGGGGCTAAATATAATAGTGTATTTTCTTATAGCAAAGCCATATTGGGCTATCTGCTGAACCCATCGAGGGGAATCGAACCCCTGATTTTAGCGTTGTGAATCCGTGGATATACCGCTGTACTAGCAGTGGGCGGGAGAAACGAATCTGTGGTGTGGCGTAAGAACATTTTACCGTAAATACTTAAAATGATATTTTGACATGTATTTCATCAATATTGTTTTTGTTCTTTTCAAGTGAATACATCTATATTAATAAAAGCAATATCACCACAAGTATATGTCAGTGTATATTAGAGCAGATCGTTCGGTAAGATATACGCTCACTCTCTTGACTGTTAACAAACATCCCACTTAATTTCATTCACGACCCAGCTGTAATTGTATATTGGCCATTGAGAAATAAACGGAAATGCAGTTTTCCACATGTTTTATTGAAATTATTACATCATATTTTTTACCATTGTGAAATAACTTTATTCAGTTTTTTAAAACGTTTTTTATTTAAATTGTTTGTTTGTTTTGTGTTTTTCTTATAGCAAAACAACATCGGGCTAACTAAGGTTATCTTCCTTAGTTTATCATACATTTTCGAGTTCGTTGTAAATACAGAACAAAATTCACGACACTGTTAAATATATGATGAACATGGCGTATATGAATGAAGAATGTAGTGTTAAAATATATAATAGGTGTAATAATAATGTCTTATAACAGCATAATTAATTAAAATCCTGTTTTGAAAGTTCAGGAAAGGTGTTCACACCACAAGCGTATACAATGTAACAAAATTAAATATTGTTTACCTTACGTGGATGCAACAATCAACACTTTTGCTTCTACACTAACGTCAAAGCGAGTACATGTACAAGCTATGCTGAGATTCCTGCGAGGATACAGAATTATGTTTCCTCATCTAGACTTATTCCTTTGTAAATCCCTCAAAAATGACTATACATAATTAACTGAATAATGTGGAATATAGAGAAAAGTTCAAAACACGTAGACAGGAATTTATAGAGCCAATGGAAAGTCTTGTAATAATACAGTTAAACTTTTCAGTAGAAACCATATTTCCGATCAAATTAAAACTATAATGTATTTATAAGGCCATGTGCGACCAACTCCAATTTTAACCTTCAGCAAGAGAAAAAGCAGTCAGTCAGTAACACCTTACTACCCACTATCCAGGCTTAGGGATTGACTGACACTCCAGTAACTACTCATCCACAGCTAAAAGTGCAGGGAATATTTTGTGGTATCGCAATGATTCGAAACTAGCTTGCCAGAATTTTACCACATAAAGTTTTCTGTACTCATTTGCTCAGAATATGAAATTACCTTTAAATTATTTCTCAGTTGTTACATTTTAAAGCATTCTAAACAAAAGTGTATTTAATAACTAATGTGTTCATAAAACAAAGGTGTCAGAGGTCAACTTCAGAACCGAGGTATCTCTAATTTTATTTCATGCTTTACATTTAAGCCCTTTTGTTTGTTTGCTGTTAAGTCCTAAACTGTGTAATAAGCTTATTGCACTCTGCCCACTGCAAATATCGGAACCTAGTTTTTAACATCATAAGCCCAAGACTTATCGCTAAGTCATCGGGGTTGGGTTGATTTTCGCAGTTTACCAATCAAGCTGTAATTGGTACTGATAAAACATGACATGTACATATAAATATATGACATTATTAAAAGATTTTCTTATGTTTAGTTAAAAGTTATTGAGTCAAAGCATAAAGAGAGTTTGTGTTATAATGTCTACATGTAATAACAGTGAAAATATAAATGTTTTAGTTATTTTAATTATCCTCGGGTTTGCTGGATATGAATTTTACACGTTAATTCATTTTAAGCCATTATTTTATTCTTTTCTCACCACAAGTATTTCAAAGATAAAAGATAAATCATGTGATATGTTGACAGAACTAAGTACCTGAGACCAATATTTGCAAAAGCATAACGAATTATACAAAACAAAAAATAAACGAGATAATGAAATGAAAGAATCAAATTATAACAAAAAACAGCAGTGACCTATGCATACACACACATATACAAGTGTGTGTGTGGTATTCCAGCAAATACATTTAAAGTATTCGCAAAAAAAAAAAAAATTAATAAAATGCAGATTGATGAGTGTTAAGCGAATAATAAATCGAACACCAAAGAAAACAAACAAAAACGACTGAATAACTAATCCAAAGTTTTATTCAGAATAAGTGTTGTCGTGGATTTACCAAACTGGTAGGCACGGCATGGCTAAGTGTTTAGGGCGCTTAATTGAAAATATATACAAACAATACCAAACTGGCCAGCTTCTTATTCGTAGATTGACTCTACACATGCTTCCATAGGATAATGACGGGAAGCTTCATGATATTCTGCACTTATGAGAGTTGTTAGATCTGCGACTTACGCACGTCATCGGTTACTCCAAATAGCATGCACAGGACATGAAATTCCTAACTAAAACCAATTTGGACATATAATTTTGTCACCTCTTTTCACCATCTAGGGAGTGAAAAAGATAGGTTGTTAGGCTTCTAGTCGTTTCCGTGAATAACGTTTTACCTGAACCATGAGACGATGAACTAGAATTTAATTAGTAAAACCGTACAGAAACTTTAAAAAAAAGTATCTGAATAAAGTACGCCTTAAAAGAGAAAAGAAGATATTTCCTGTCAAAGATTGAAATGAATTAGTTAGTATTTCAGCTGCGACACACACAAAGAGAGAAACGGGAAGAATATGGTAATATTGATTTTTATTTTAATAAAAACTATTACGTTTCTCATTTTTGAATCTTCTCATATTCTTGCTTCATCTCAAAACTGGACACAGGTTGACTCTTTGGTAGATTTTGAAATAATCAGGTTCGAATCCGAGCGATACCAAAAGATATTTTATACAACTTTCTGCTGTGGGTGCACTATGAGTGACGCCAATCCCTTAGAAAGAATAAGGAGCAACTGAAGTGGTAACTTTGCCATAAGTGCAAACACATCTGAAACAACTATTATATTTCCTACAGTTATTAACGTACACATACCCTTCATCGAATGTCATCGCAGTTTAATACTGTTGGTCCTAAAACTGTAAAGGAGGCAAATTATTTGTACATGACTTGCAATTATTTATGCTGATATTAAATACTGTTCTTACCTGTTACAAAACGCTGCACTTTTCTAAAAACAACTGGAGTAGATTTATTCTCCTTTGTTTCTCCATGTCGTTCCTTTGCTCTTGGAAGTGCTAAACTCCAAATCAAAACACATTTTTACAAATTGGATGTATAAATACTTTACGTCAAAAAGGGCTATTGCATATTATTAATGCAAAGCGATTTACCTTAGGGGGCACAATATCATCTTTGTAACGCCACACAATTCCAAAATGCAGTTCTGATACATTATGTTCCACTGCTACTTTATAGCAGCTGTGACCTGTGCTCGCATGACCTGCTGATTTGCATATTCAAAATCGTTTTTATATAACGTACTAAACCTTCTATAATTATTTTACTACACAACAATCCTCAACAGAAATTGCCATGAAAAGTAAAGTTAAAATCAAATAGAGCCAGTTGACACGTAAATTTGTTTTTTCATGCATGCACTTTACATAGCAAACATATTTTAGGAGTTCAAATAAAATAAATAAATAGATTTCACAGAACTCAAATGGGGTAGCTCTCCTATGGAGGCGCTGGCAATTAATTAGGTTATCTCCTTCATTAATTTGTTTGTTCTAGTAGGTTTTACTAATTGCGTGGAGCGAAATTTCATAATTTAAAGAAGTTAAGGGGTGCGACTCATAATCTGAGGGTTGCGAGTTCGCATCCCCATCGCGCCAAACATGCTCGTCCTTTCAGCCGTGGGGGCGATATAATGTGACGGTCAATCCCACTATTCCTTGGTAAAAGAGTAGCCCAAGAGTTGGCGATGGGTGGTAATGACTAGCTACCTTCCCTCTAGTCTTACACTGCTAAATTAGGGACGGCTAGCACAGATAGCCCTCGAGTAGCTTTGTGCGAAATTCAAAAACAAACAAACAATATATTTATCATGACTTTTTTTTTTCTTATTTTACTGATTTTTTTTTCCTGCAAAAGCACAAGGGACCACTGAAGTAATGGTTTTGTATCATCTTTGGCGATCACAGGTTTTAGGTTTATTTTTATTTACTGTAAGTGTTACTGGAGAAAATTATCTCATGATATTAGTTGACAATTTCGTGCAACAGCTGCATAAAGTTGGAAAATTGTTTGAACAAGATGGAGTGCCACTGTTGCAATGTTTCATCTTGGGCCACATGACAATATTTGTGACAGATGGATTGGACGACGTTAGCCCTATGGATTTCTTTTACTGGAGTTACATGAAATTTCAAGTTTATGGTGAGAAAATTAGGAAGACAGGTCGTCTTATTATACTGCTTTGTTGAGACGTGTTCATGAGAACTGTTAGCATTGTCTTCAAAGATGTATTGACATAAGAGAGAAATATTTTGAACAATTGCTGTTCAAGTATGTCCGCATAATTTATGCACATCCTGTAACGTGGTATAAACAATACTATTGCATGTCATTTCAGACTATAAAAGTTAACTTTGAACTTGGAAGAAATAGTAATGGTTCTATTCCAGCTGCAATGTAGTACGCTCATCTAATTTAAAATAGCTTACATAAAATGGTGCAATATGTTTATTGCTTGCTCCGTAAAAAGACTCCACTTTTAACAAACAAACAATATATTTATCATGACTTTTTTTTTCTTATTTTACTGATTTTTTTTTCCTGCAAAAGCACAAGGGACCACTGAAGTAATGGTTTTGTATCATCTTTGGCGATCACACATCGCTGGAAGAAATTCAATTCACACTTATATCAGTTTCAAATAATACTAGTCTGGTATGGCCAAGCTGATTAGAGCGCTCCACTTGCAAATTCACGGTCGCAACTTCGAGTCTCTGTGAGTCAGTTACATGTGCCAACTAAATATGACTACTTTATAGAAACAAATATTCTTTGTTCTCCTCTGGTTGTTTTTACTGTCACATTTTCACATGTTGGACCGTACTGCAAAGCTAGAAATTTTAACGTTGCTCTGCTCTTACTTAGCCTCTTTGGATATCTTTGCGCGAGGTATACTTCACTATTTCACCAGCTACGATCAGTTAATCTGTATGACCTAGTCATCACTAGCCAATGTTATTTTAATATTACTCCAGTTGTTCGCCTATTTGCATGTATTTGAGCGAAGTTTACTTCACTATTTAACCAGTTATTATCAGTCAATTTATGTCACTAGCCAATGTTAAGAAGTTGCTTTTCCCATGTCAGTTCTTGACAGTGGTGTATAGAAATAAATATTTAAATTACTTAATACATTATTATAAATAGTCTACAATGTCAAAAGCTTCTGATATATCAAGACTTGCCTTGCTTTGTAGGATACAAATCAATCCAACGACTTAGTCAGTGTTGAAATGTTATTTCCTCCCATGTCAGTATTTAACATGAATTTAATCTCTTTAAAATAACATAGTTAAGTTACTTAATAAATTATTATAATACATAGATCACAATCTCAAAGCTTTCTAATATAACACAACCTGTTTTGCTCTCTACAAACAAACAAATTAATATAACCGATTTATGAACTCACTTTTTTTACCATGTAACTTAGCTCCTTTTACTGTATTTCTTCTTTGAGCTAAAATAGTTTATATTTCTCATATCTTTCCATTTTCTTGTAATTCAATGAAGTTAAAGTTTGTGATACCAGTGTAACAAAGTATAAGTCTAAAATTACCCAATCGCGTTTCGGAGACACCTAACAGAATTGTTCTAAACCTTCTTATGAAAACGAATTAAATTAAATTATTTTCAAAACAACACACACACACAAACTTTTCAGTTTCCATACAAATTCATGTAGCTTTAATTATATTCATACTGAGAGACCAAACCATGGGTTAAATTTGTTCCATTGGCCTCTGTTTTCCTTTCTTTCCTGGTGTTGTTGTTGCTTGACAATATTTTCTGCATGCTTGAGACCACGTCTCACTGAAACGTTAGTTCCTGACCAATAACCTTTGTTACTGATGTAATAACACGATGGATAAGAATCTGCTTGTACCAGTCAGAATCATAATCAGAATTGTGCAGAGTTCCAACACCGCTGGAAGAAATTCAATTCACACTTATATCGGTTTCAAATAATACTAGTCTGGTATGGCCAAGCTGATTAGAGCGCTCCACTTGCAAATTCACGGTCGCAAGTTCGAGTCTCTGTCGCATCAAACATGCTTGCCCTTTCAGTCGTGATAGCATTATAGTGTGACGGGCAATCCCACTATTCGTTGGTAAAAGAGTAGTCCAAGAGTTGGCGGTAGCTGGCGATGATATACTGCATTCTTTCTGGTCTTTCACTACTAAATTAGAGAGAGATAGTGCAGATAGCACTTTTGTACAACCTTGTGCAAATTAATTGAAACAAATAGTCATTTTACAATATTTTCAGCATGGCGACTAGTGTAGGCTCGCTGGACCCACTGATTTCCTTTGATAATCATGTTTTTCACACAGACGGCGTCATTAGCTGTGTTTTGTAGTACGGTTGATCTATTTTTTGGATACATGACGAAATTTTGAGGAATATTACGTCATTAAAAATTGCGTTAGAAGGGCAAGAAGACCAGCCAAAAAACAGCTTCTTATCAACTTAATGAAGAAAAAACTGTATCAATGGGGTCTGAAATACAAAAACTGGACGCAAGAATAATGGGGGAAGGTGTTATTCAGTTCTTCGTACAGGGTCAAATAAGTCTGCATGTTCGCAGATCTGCAGGTGAAAAACTTCAAGAAGTTCACATCAGTCAGTTCGCAAAACATCCCTTGAAGAAGATGTTTTGGGGCTTTTTCAGCTACTATGGCGTCGGAGGCTTACACAT
This sequence comes from Carcinoscorpius rotundicauda, assembly GCA_011833715.1. Classification (NCBI taxonomy): domain Eukaryota; kingdom Metazoa; phylum Arthropoda; class Merostomata; order Xiphosura; family Limulidae; genus Carcinoscorpius; species Carcinoscorpius rotundicauda. The sequence goes on along the minus strand of CM022395.1, from coordinate 46,243,349 downwards.
CTTAGAAAGTATGATGCGAGAACCACAGTACATCGAAGTTTTGCAGAGAAAAGTCGTTCCAAAATTGAAAAAGAGATTTCCAGATGGATCTGGCATTTTTCAGCAAGATCTGGCTCCGTGCCACACATCGAAAATTGTGAAGAATTTTATGACTATATCGCGAATAAAGACGCTAGAATGGCCTCGAAACTCTCCGGACTTAAATCCTATTGAAAATCTTTGGGCGATTTGTAAAGAAAGTCTTCAGGGAAAAGACTGTACTGCGAAAGATAAGCTAATTGAGGCCATAATTGAGGTGTCGTTCCGCGATCCAAAAATTATTAAAGATTGCAGTCAACTCATGGAATCGATGCCAAAGCGTATTAATAAACTTCTGATAAATAAAGGTGGTCATATCATGTATTAATTTGTGAGTAATTTTTGGATTCTCAGAAATAAAATGCATTTTTTTATTGTAATTTTCCGTCTTGTTTCAATTAATTTGCACATGGGTGTAGCTTTGCACGAAATTCAAACCAAACCCTCTTACACTTCACTGTACATGTTATACGTATTGGTATTTTCCTTCTTTCATCAAACTAAGTTTCGTTAATTATTCCCTTACAGAATTTACCGTTCTCCAGCTTTGTTCACCTCACTGTTTAAAATCTGATGCCAACTTCAGCCTTTTGGTTTACTCATCTCTCCTACGCAGTAGTTATGGAACAATTGTATATCTACTGAAGCCACTTGGTACTCAGATATCTTTCTATTCTAAAAGTAACATTCCTAGGTCTTTAAGGAGGTCTTCACTGGTTTGTCATGGATTAATTTTACGCAACCTGTTCATAGCTTCCATACAAATTATATTGAAACATAACATTTTGCTTCAATCTGTCGAAATGAGTAGTTTTCACTTGATAAAACTTCATTGACTTCTACGCGTTTTTAATGTGGCATTTCTGTTGTTTGTTATTAAATACAAATGACTATCTGTGCTCTGCCCATCACAGGTATTAAAAACTTAGCTTCAAGCGCTGTAAGTCCGCAAATGTACCGCTGTACCATGTACAAACCTATATTAGCACCCACGTTAAGAATTTTATTATACATTCTGCATCTAATTAATGTGATAGCAACTTGTTTGGTTTGTTTCTGAATTTTGCCTGAAGCTATCTGCGCTAACCGTCCCTAATATAGCAGTGTAAAAATAGAAGGAAGGCAGTTAGTTAGTCATCACTACCCACCACCGACTCTTAGGCCACTTCTTACCAATGAATAGTGGGATTGACCCGAACATTATAACGCCCACACGGATGAAAGGGCGAACATGTTTGGTGTGACGGGGATTCAAACCCTCGACCCTCATATTACAAGCCGAGTGCGTTAACCACCTGGCCATGCCAGGCCGATAGCAACTAAAAGACGTGTAAAACAGAGAAAAGATATTCAATAACTTGTTGAATTGTTTCTGCTTCGTTTATAGATTATGTGTAAGTTCACTGATTTTTATGAGTATAATAATCAACTCCTTTGACGTAATACGAATTCTGGTACGGTCTCGTGGTTATTGTACTTGACTTACGATTTGTGGGTCGCGGGATCGAAATCCGTCCTCGCACATGTTCATTGTTTAAGCCATGGGAATTGTAATGTGACGATCAATCAAATTATAGTAAATAGCGGTACGCAAATTGACAATAGGTGGTATTTAGTGGCTCGCTGCATTTTCTCTAGTCTAACGCTTAAATAGCCGTACGATTGATTTGCAAGAACATGAACAAATAAAATGCAACAAGTACATGTCAGCTACCTATATGTTCTATATGCATACACGGTATAAATAATTTTTAATAGCAAGTCAGCTATGTATGTGTTCTATATGCATATATGGTAGAAATAACCTTAATACGACACCATAAAGGAGCTAAAATTATTTTAAAATATTAACATTTAATACAGTGATCTATTGTTTTCTTTTATTACAAATTTTAGCTGCGATTTTTTCAAGAGTATCTACTAAAATGTAACTAAATATTTGTAAGATGCTAAGAGTTGTAATGAATGAACCACTACTGCACATAAATCGTCTTCTTGCAATTTCTTTGGTTGTCGTCTGCATCAAAGTTAACACGCAATATCTTATGCCTATTGTTTTTTTTTTAACGTTCTATAATCATAGAAACATATAATTCCATATATTTCAGGGATCTTAATATTAACCAGATAATAAATATACCTGAGAAATACATTTGAAAAACAGCCAGGTTATTTATTCATTTTTTTACTCTAATGATTTTTATAACATACTTTTTCCAAAAGTAATAGCTTTCATCTTGCCGAAATGAACCAGTTTTCTTGATTTAAATTTTGTCTCTTAATTCCCATGTCACTCGTTAAAAACCAAAGGCGATTTCTAATACTTTGTGTCATTTTTCGCACCTGCAACCTTGAGCTTATGACTGTTTCTTGATACCACTGAAGAAGTTAGTCCCTGTGGGTCGGTCACTGAATTCTCCCTTGATGAAGATGGCAAATTAGACCGAAAACTGAACAACAAAATGGACACGCTCTGTTGTAAGTATATATATATATATATTAGCTGTTATTGATTCAATCAGAAGCGTTTTAGAGAATAAAATATTATAATTTACTGAATAAAATAGCTAACGTTAAAATGCTATTCATAAGTGCCAAAACAGAAGTTATTTTAACTCCCTAGATTAGTTCCGTCTAATAATTACACTCACTCGTTAACGTATATGACCAAACGCTAATTCTTAATGTTGCGTAATCACAAACTCATCTATTAGAGGTTTGCCAAGACATATTCATGCAGCATTAACAAAAATTTTTGGCGTCATTTTTGTCTCTGAATTCCGCTAGCAACCCTAGCAGGCAAAATAGGAACTATATAAAGTTAATATATTGTTGTTACTTTTATTTTATTATTCAGACCCAGTAAAATAATTATTACATCAGAACATAATCACAGCTTTTAAATTTCTACTTTGACATTTAAGTCAAAGAAACATTCTCGAAAACGCTGACGTTTAAAAGTTCCCTTTGTTTGTTATGTTCACACAAGTGAATAAAACTGTTAGTTCAAGAGACCAAGACAGGACTACGGTTCCCAAATAGTTTCGCAGATAAGCTTGAGTGTGTGTGTGTTTGGCTTTTTACGGCGAAAAGCAACTAGGCTATGCTTGAAGGAATTTAATTTGTTTGTTTTTGTTTGTTTGTTTTGGAAATTCGCACAAAGCTACTCGAGGGCTATCTGTGCTAGCCGTCCCTAATTTAGCAGTGTAAGACTAGAGGGAAGGCAGCTAGTCATCACCACCCACCGCCAACTCTTGGGCTACTCTTTTACCAACGAATAGTGGGATTGAGCGTCACATTATACACCCCCACGGCTGGGAGGGCGAGCATGTTTAGCGCGAAGCGGGCGCGAACCCGCGACCCTCGGATTACGAGTGCACGCCTTAACCCGCTCGGCCATGCCAGGCCAGGAATTTAATACGTTTTAGTTTATTTAATTTTCTAGTCTGATTTGTTTTGAATTTTGCACAAAGCTACACGAGGGAAGGCAGCTAGCCATCAATCCATCGCAAACTCTTGGGCTACTTTTTAACCAACGAATAGTAAGACTGACCATCACATATAACGCCTCCACGGCTGAAAGGGCAAGCATGTTTGGCATGACGGGGATTCGATCTTGCAATCATCAGTTTTGGCAGATAAATGCGTGCTTGTGTGTTTGTAAGGTCCCATGTTGTTCCTTTTACATTGCGCTTACACTGCGAGCCACGCGCCCTAACCACCTGGCCATGCGGGGCCTTTCTCTGTGAAAATTGATTATGAAGATATAAATGGTTCTACGGAGGACATAATCAAATAATTTATATTTAGAAGACGTGAATGAAATGTAAAGTATGTTTGGTTCTACAAATTTATACAATTTTAATACGAAAAACACAATGCAAAACTTTGTAGCTCCTGAACACTTGACTTTTATTCAATAATCACTTCACTAATTATAATTTAGCCTCAGACATTTTCACCTAAAACATCAGATTAAAGAAAATAAAGACGTTTTGGGAATAGTTTCGGTGAATATTATAATTACTTTATCCGATTAATGTCAAATTGAGCACTTCATGTGCTTAAAGCACTTCGTGTTACGTATCATGTAATACGGACAACCACGCGATAAGTGTGTGTGTGTGTTTGTGTTTTTGGAAATTCGCACAAAGCTACTCGAGGGCTATCTGTGCTAGCCGTCCCTAATTTAGCAGTGTAAGACTAGAGGGAAGGCAGCTAGTCATCACCACCCACCGCCAACTCTTGGGCTACTCTTTTACAAACGAATAGTGGGATTGATCGTCACATTATACACCCCCACGGCTGGGAGGGCGAGCATATTTAGCACGCGATAAGTAGTGTGTGAATGAACTTTTTTTTTCATTTTATAAACACACCACTATCGCTTTTTCTTGCTAAAACTTTCAAGGCACAAATTTAATACATACTTTATATTTATGGAAGTTGTCATTAAACCTTGTTATTGTGCATATTTATAATTTTAAATATAACGTTTAATATTCGTTTTGTCAGACATTCATGAGTCGGAATAATTATTTAAAAATATCATCATATATTTATGAAAGCTTCAAAACAGTAATTCAAGATCCTACTTGCAAACACTTAACGGTTTGTTTATTTGTTTGTGAATTTCGCACAAAGACATCCGAGGGCTATTTGTGATATCCGTCCCTAATTTAGCAGTGTAAGAGGGAAGGTAGACTAGTCATCACTACCCACCACCAACTTTTCGGCTACTCTTTTACCAACGAATAGTGGAATTGACCGTAACACTATAACGCCCCTATGGTTAAAAGGGTGAGCATTTTTGGTGAGACGGGGATTCGAACCCATGACCCTCATATTACGAGTCGAACGCCTTAACCCACCTGGCCATGCCGGGCCTATATTCCTGCTACTGCGACATTTGAAAGATTATTCAACAGAATATTAGTTATTAATTTCAGTTACTGCTGCTCATTTTTAGTTCAGTAACTGATAGGTTGTTTTTGTATAACAACATGATTCCTCTGTTTATGTCGTGTTTGTTTAATCTATCCTTCCTGATTGTTGTGTGGTTAGAATTTACTCTGCTTAATGGCTGTTTTATACCAAGTTAGAAAGAGTGAGTCGGAAAATAACCAGATCACTCAGATCCACCACCCAACACTAGTCTGAATGATTTTATATCTAGGAAGAAGAAGATGTCACCCTCATTTTGATTTGCGTTTAGTTTAGCACAAAATTAAAGAATGGGCTATCTGTGCTCAGGGGTGGATACAGAAAGGGGATGTGGAGTATGCATCATCCCCCCAGTGGCCATACCGAAATTATGTAGGTTAATGGGAAACCAGAAATTTAAAGTACTGATAATCTCAATTAGAATATTTTTGCAGTGTGTTTACTTGTAACATGTTATTTAGGAATATACGAAAGTTCATTGTCACGTACACTATGTTGTGTGATTCAGTATAGTGTTGTACGATAACTTGTAACTTGATATTTTAGAATAAAACCAATAAATGAGACTTCATAGTTATATGTGTTTCTTTTCTTTTTTCTACATTAATTCCATGAAATTTACGTTGCAATAACAAGGAAAAGTTTACTTGGGGTCGGGTTTAAGTCACTGTTACTTAGTCGATTATCCCCGCCACTAAAACATTCTGTATCCAACACTGTCTCTGTCGATTTCGAGATTTTAACGTTATAAACCTTTCGAGGGCCTTAACCACCTGGCGATGCCGGGCCATTTTGTGATTTACAGCGAACGTATTTTTGTAATATTTATTTATATTAATTTTCATCATGATAATAAAAACTACTTATTAATACAAATAATTTCTTACAAACTTGTAAGCAAAATAATTTTGAATTATCTATATGGCGTAGCTTTTAAATTGTCACTTTTTTTTGCTTCGTTTCGTTCATCAAAAATACACGTAATACGACCGATATTAAGCAAGTACTGCTGTTCAATGGACTACAGTATTATAATTAAAAAGTAAAGGTTCGAACTGTATCAAATTTTAAATAAAGACAGCAAATCTGCGAGGTTTTAATTCATAAAATAGATAAACATATTCTTTGAAGTTTAATTCTTATAGCTTACTTTTAAAACACAACCTAACAAGCAATACATATACGAGTAACTTAAATTCGTGTTTTGATAATAAGACCGCATCGTGAGTTGTTGGCCTAGTCTTCCGCCTTACAAGCAGCTTGACCGATATTCCCTGGGCTATATCAGGACATTGAGACTTGATGGCGACAACAAGACGCAGCCTCAACAAAGCTGCACAGCGCCTCAGGTGACTGTCAAATCATCAGAGCTTCTGCACTACGAGAGGCATTTATATATACATGAAATCGTAGTTTTCACTTGACATTCATCAGATCAAAAGAATTACTACAACCTGACGATCTACTAAACTCGCGGCATTTCATTGGAAGGAGTTAAATGTAAAAACAGTAACTTCTCGTTCATTTGCGCAATGATCACCTTAAACACCGAACGCGCCAAAATGTCTAGACACTCGTGTGAGCGGACTCAGCCAATGGTTACCACGAGGAGACAAATCTGTCCCATCCCTCACACCGTGGGCAAGTCTATTCAGCAATATTGAAACTTCTTGAGAAAAAGAAAGTTATACTTTATCAAATGTTTTCGTAATATATTTTACATTTACAGAAACACTCTACAAGAATGACAACACGAATTTACTGAAATGGTGCGAAAATATTTTCTGATATTCAAAACAGAGAATATTAATTTATTATTGTGATAGGTATTAACACTACCCTTCCCTTCAGGCGGGTCTATTACGCGCAGCAATTATTCAGGTCTCACACGCTGCGCTGTTAATAAAATCAAGCTATATAATAAGAATTAGAAATATCACATCCAATAGTGAAACTTGAAGGTGTGAACGGTTGTAGCTAGCGAAGTTGTATTTATTTTGTTAGTCAACAATAAGCGCATGTATACATGTGTGCATAGTTGATTTAATCCATCAAATGTGAAAGTTTTATGAAACTGTAAACGATTTTTAGATATGTTTACGGGGCGTGGGCTAACAAGCGTGTTCCATTTTACTTCGTGAATTGTGAAACACACAGTAGGATATTTGGAGCCGTGTCGTTAGCTGATATTAACCTCGGTTACCAAGCAACTAGTGATATTTGGTTTTGAGTGTGTGAGATAAGCATTATTTAAGACGCGGGATTGGATGCCACTACGAGTTTCGAAGCAGAAGACTCGCAGAAATTATGCTGTTCGTTCATGTTTCGACCTAAGCGAAACACTTTAGTGAAGCGGTTGTGGAAACAACGGATATTAAACTACCTCACCGAAGATGAAGCCTCATGTTCGTTGGAAAACCAAGAAGATCTGGAGATGAAATCTGCAATCCATTCAATGTTAAAACGATTAAAGGAGCCTCAGCTCGAAAGGCTCGTAAAAGCTGTCGAGAGTCATGGAGCAGATATATCAGGGTGCGTCCTTGTTCCAAGGGGAGACTTGCGTTTTGGAAGACAAACTTCGGCGCCACATGTGCTTTGCTGCCGATTATGGAGGTGGCCTGATATTCAGCAGCCTTTCGAGTTGAAGAGGCTTAACTGGTGTCATACTGTCAATGATCCGTTGTACATATGTTGTAACCCATTTCACTGGAGTAAACTTTATAAACCAGGTTAGTAAATACGAACCTTGTCTGTGAAGTTTAATTTTAACTTTTAGTACTGTAATTCAAGCTTCAAAGATGTATTTATAGTTGTACATGCAGAAAAAAGTTTATTCAGATAAATTAACGTTTTTTGTTGTTTTTTTCAAATTTTGGCAGACAGAAAAATATGCATGCACAATTTAAAGTTTTGACTGATTCTTGAGAAACTATACATATCATAATAGTGTTTGAAATCAAAGTGAAATAGTGAATGGTTAAGCCTTTACGTTTAAAGCATTAGTTTTTAGCCGTATTCATTGTCATAGGTATGTAATTGTGTCTTAAGCGTGTAGTTATATATTTGAATTAGTTACAACAATTAGTGAAGTAGTGTTAATTTATTTCGTGTAGTTAAATAGACAGAAAATGCTTATTCTGGCAAAAATCTATAATTTGGTTTAAAAATATGTTATTAAAACATAGCAAATGAGGATATAACAGCATCAGTATAATTATATAATATTATTAACACAAAATATGGCTTTCCAAAAAACTAATAGTATGGGTATGTAATGATCATCCACATTTAGTCCATGGGTATATAATGTATTTGTTATGTGCGAGTCCCACATAAGACCCCATTAAGTTCCAGGGGAGGGTAAAGCCGTCGAATTTAAATTGATTTTCAACACTGAGTATTTCGGCTGTATATTAATATTCCGACATTTGCATTCCTTTCTTTCGGGATTGGCATTTTTTAACGATGTTCAAGGCTATCAAAAGTAACAATATTTTGTTATTTATTTATAATGGCAAACAAAAAAAACAAGAAGCGAAGATTATGAAACACCCGAAGGGTTGATTTTGACATTTAAGACTCGGTAATTTGTTCTTTTTGTCATTGCCTAATTTACCCACATAACTTTAAATTTCTAATAAGTACTTTTTTGCATATAAATTTATTAACTTGGTATAAATAATGTATAGTGTGAGGTATAATAACTTAATTTTATGGTCATTGTTTTTATAACTGGAAGCCGTCATGAAAACGCGTGTTTGTCGTTCGTATTATGTAGTTTAAGGATGTAGCAAACCACTTGTTTATCTAATCACAACTTGGTACAAGGGCAGGTAGCAAATTAATTGTATATCATCAGGTTGTATATGAATGGTTCTAAATGTATCATTCTAGAGCTTTTCATGTGTAATACACGTGTAGTAGGTTACTCAAATAAAAACACAATGGATAATGCACGTAATGTTTTTCTATCGTTTAGACGGTCTTTAATCAGAGTTGACTTATTAAATTTGGATAATAAATCCTTTCTTACCCACCTTGCATACTTGTTCCAATTGAATCAGTGGGCGTAATTTAAAAAAAAAAAAAATTACCGTAATAGGCTTGAACTTGAACCTAAACGTTTTTGTACACGTGGTATGTAATTAGTTTACATATTGTAGAAAGTACCGGTTGGATTAACAATAATGTATTTATTTTCGAATGTTTTATATATATATATATATATAATGTGTGTGTGTGTGTGTGTGTGTGTGTGTGTGAAATACCAATTACTTGTCTTTTATAAGAAAAAATTATCTCCATATTTTGAAAAAAAATTGGTATGGTCTTTATTTGTTGCTTTACGAGTTAAACACTTTTGATAAAAGATGGAATTTTGGGACTGATTTGTTTCATGCATGATATGCTGAATTTACAATTCAAGATAAATTATGACTGATTACATCACAAGCTGAGACTCAAAATGCCAGCAGTAAATTGAACTAGGAACGCAAAATTGTAAGGTTTGATCTTGGTGCCCAAGCCCTAACGCCTCGAGCTTGTATTACAACTAAGTGGCGCTGGGAAGAGCCGCGTAGGCAGTACTAAATAATGCCGCATATTTTTTATGTTGTGAAGGTTATCCCCCCCCGCTTAAATTTAAAACATGTAATCATTATCACAGTGAAAAGGGGGAAAAAAAATGTTAATATGGAATTGAATCTAAATTATTGTTTACAATTTTCATGTTCCACAATTATTAAGATATATAATTTTATATGGCATATATTCTTTTATTTGTTTTTATATCTAAATAATAAAAAATAAGTGACTCTAATAGTTAATGAGCTGTAATTAATAGTAATCATTCACATGAATAAACTGCTTTACATTCAAAGTTTTCAAAGTAGTAGTTTTTCGACGGGTAATTGTTAATGAAAATATCGAAACCTTTCTATTGCGTTTGGTCCTGGGAGGGTGGAAATTATCCCTGATCATTCTACCTGTGTACACGTCCCACGTGAGGGGACTACCAGACGCCAAGTGTGCACTTACACTGTAATGTATCTGGGAGGTAAAAAAGCCTACCAATATTACATAGCTGAGTTAACGGAACCGACTGCTCGTTCAATTGAATAATTATAATGGGTGACAGTAGAGAGCCCGTAGTGGTGATTTAAAATTGAAGTTCGATGGCTGGGTATCCACAGTTTGTGTTTTTTACCGGAAGAAAAGTGAACACACTTCATGATTTGTTATTATGAATTGTGATTTTAGAGTGTAAATCGTCAAAGATATTCACGTAAGAGCTTTTAAAAATAAAGAACACTGCCGTTTGTTTTCATGGCACAAATTTGATTTTTGATTATAAAGGTTTTAAATCTTGTTTGTATGTTTTTCTTAAGCTCATCAGATGTCATGTACTGTTTTAAATACTTCGTACCACTGAATAGTGTTAATGTCTTGTTGTCATTGGTTCATATGACATGCTTTTTCACATAGCGTAAGTGTCGTCATCTATCGGACACTAGTAATCCTTATCTGTATTAGTTTTTTACGTGTTTGTCTGCTGATATAGCTACTCTCATTTGCATTTATTTAACCAACTAACCCACAGCTTTAGAAACTAAAATAGCTGTAACGTCTGAAAAGAGGACTGGATAGAAATGTTTTTATTATAATTTCTAAACATTAGATTTAACTAAAGTCGTATGTTTTTAGAAATTATGTAGTGTAAGGATAATGTTTGTTTTTCTTCTTAGCATAACCCTGTAGCGTCAGCCATTTTCACGTTTGTGTGTTTTATATCTTGTATTATCAAACAATATATTAAAAATACATACCTTCATCGAAACAAATTGAAAACGTATAACTTGAGATATTGGAACATGGCGTCATTCTATCCATGGCTTATAACACCATTCTGGATAAAATTTGCAAATTAACACTTGTTGGCTCTAATGACCTGACTCACTCGAAGGTAGTGTAGTGCCGTGAATGCTGTTGAAGTTTGTTAGTTGTGTGTCATAATAAAAAGGTATTTTGTAACAAATATCAAGAGAACATGATATCAAGAAAACATGCCAACCATTTCGTATTACTTAACTAATATAAAACGCATGTATATATAGTATTGTACTCTGAAATGACGAATCATGAATGGTTAAAAAGCTGTTATTGTATTTTATTTATAAAGTAAAAAACAACAAAGCATAAAAACTTGTAATGCGATCGTTTGGGGAAAATTAAAAGTAGATGAAGAGAGATAAGGAGGTTCGTCCTGAAAATTGTCGTTAGATCGTTTTGTTGATGTTTCTCCTAAAAGGTGCTTTGAAAACACAATGCGTGGAAGAGCAGCATCGGTTCGTTTAAGAACTGTTTTCGTGGAAAATAGACTTGGAATACGGTAGATCTTGAGTCACAGTTAAAAGAATGCCCAGGAAAAGATTTATCAGAAGTGTTCTTCATCTTATCAGAGATAGACAGACAGAAAAAAACAGGATACCATTCATTTTCAGAACAATAGAAGTTGTGTATATTGAACCTTGGTTTGCAGATGATAATTTTTAATTTGTGTAATTGATGTGTTTAGTTCTGCTCGTTGGTGTAGTTAGTCTTCACTGTTGCAATAAGTTTTTTCTTTAAACGGCTCGACATGTCCAGGTGGTTAAGGCGCTCGACTCGTAATCAGAGAATAGCGGGTTCGAATCCTCATTACACCAAACGTGTTGTTCGCCTTTTCAGCCGTGGAGGCGTTATAATGTAACGGTCATTTCTACTATTCGTTGTTAAAAGAGTAGCCCAAGAGTTGGCGGTGGGTGGTGATGACTAGCTGCCTTCCGTTTGATCTTGCACTGCTCAATTAGGGACGGCTAGCGCAAACAGTCTTCTTCAGAAAGAAAATTAGTTTCAAAATTATCGTTTACGAATAAATGTTTTTGTACAAGTTATTCAACAGAACAATTAGTGCTTGTATACGGGTTCCATGTATCAGCAAGAAACCTGAGAAGTTACCAACTATCTTCAAAACTTCCGTTTTCAGAAACTAAATGTTGACATGTGGCGCCTCCGGTTGATCACTCTCAACTCGAGTGCGGAATGTTGATGAATGAAAACTTGTGTCAAGGTTGAATGATAATTATAACGTCGTGTTCTATGAAATCGGCGACTCACTCAGATATTTGTGATACTTGTACTTATTTATGTGTGTTTTGTGTTTTTAATCTCTCGTTAAACTACACGAGAGATATCTGTTAGCCATCCCTAATTTAGCAGTGAAAGACTTGAAGGTAGCCACCTATCACCACCCACCGCCAACGTTTGGGCTACTCTTTTACCAACAAATAGAAGGATTGACCATCGCTTTATCATTCCCTTACCCAGGGCTGAAAGGGGAGTATGTTTAGTAAAATGTGGGTTCGAAACCGCAGGTTGCAAGTCAAGCGCTCTAACCTCGTGGCCACATCGGGCCTATTTATATGGAACTATATCTTTTAATGATAATTAAAATTTAGTCACAGTAAAGGAGATTATATCTCATCCTCATAATTACTTGTAAAATTAACCCATCGTATTTTGTAAAATATAAATTTAAGTTTTATACATGGCGATAGAAATAAATGTTTTTAGTTAAAAGTGATTTCAGTACTGCTGGAAATAGAAAGTATAAACAAGGCTTAGTTGAAGTTTTATTTGCCTGTTTTATAATATTATATTCTAGTTTAAAGAAATGAAATTGGCAATAACTGTCGCATTTAAGATATAATTTAGAATCATTATACACGTATTTTGTTTTTAAAATATCTTGATTATGGAATCAACTTGTACTACCCACGTATTTTTATGTTACTGTTATAACAACATGTAATGCAAAGTCCTGTCAGTTTAACGACAGTGAGTGTTTTATTTATTGGACCACAAGTTCTACAACTTGTCTAGTTTTACTTAAGTAAAAATATCCCTAATCCATCACCCCACACCTAGGAAACTCTAAACCATCACTTTTTAAACTTTCTCGTACACTGTGTTTGATTCTCTAGTAGTTTGTTGTAACACAACTGTAAACATTTCAATACTAAACACACCAATTGACTAGTCAGTATACAGCCTCTTCCAGACACTAAGTTCTTCACGTTCAAATTGTGTCCTAAAAAAAAAAAAATAATATTCCTTTGCTGAAGGCTGTATTAATGTTACTTGAGAGGGCTGTGTGCGTGTTCTTTCTTTCACAAGGGCCTAGACTGTATTCTGATGAAATAGACTTATTTCTGTTGCAAGATATTTCTCGGCGCAATAAGATTTTGAGACCTGTCTCCCGTGAAATGTTCTAAATTTGTAGAAATGTTCAGTTGGATTTTGATCTGATTCCTTAGCCGGTGATTTTGAATATCGTTTCATATAACGTGCCATGTCAAACAAAGCACAACGTTCATAAATTTATTCGGAGAGATGTGGTTTTCTCTCTCACATAATTTTAGTAATATAGGCAGTACAGCGTTGTTAAGCACTTTATGGCATGAGGAGAGAACCATGTATTTCTTAAACATGACCAGTACACCAAGCTGAGACTGAAACCCTCTTCTATATTCACCTACTTTCATAATTAGAATGCCACTGTTATTTCTATGGTGTTAACTAAATTTGTTTCATCAAATTTAAACTAGTCTATCTCAAGTAAACATACTGTGGGGAATTTATCTTTCCACATCTATAGTCTTTTATTGTTCTTCATACAGTTTCCTTACTCGAAGTATCGTGGAAGTCTGTACTCTGTACCTGTGTTAAAAACTGATTTTTTTTGTTCTCAGTCGCCTTCGAAACGTAACATCATGAAGCCTGAACTTCACAGTACATGTTCTGAGAGGCAGTTCCTTGTCCCTTTTATAAGGTGAAATGTATGGTTCTGTTTTACAATGTACCCCTAATGTGCATAGACGATGATGAATTAATTATCACAATTAGGGCTGGCATTATACGAAGTGGGTTTCTATTTTTTAAGACATTACCCTTAATAAATTTATAATGAGCAGGTGGACTGAAATATTTTAGAAACGTTACTTGCAATACTACATTCAATTTAATCTTTATTTTTCGTGAAAAACTTGTGGTATCTTCACTAAATATTGTTGTGTGTGATTTATATTCACGTTTTTATTTTTGCCGTATACGGCTGTGGACTGTCCTAAGGATATCTTGGTAATATGATGTATATTTGTATTAGTACACTTTGTACAAAAATATTTTGTGTATCAAAATTTTTCTAAGTAACTAAAAAAAAACACACCTTGGGTAAACTTCAAACTTTTCAGATGCATTTCAAGGTCATTGTTATGTAGTAATTAAGTTTGCGTTATAGTTAGATATGTTTAATTACATAATACTTTTATATAATTATCCATTCACATCTGAGATATATTTAAAAAGAACACTAAAATAATGAGAAGTACAGAGGTTTTTAATGCTACACTAAATTCAGAAGTTTCGTGATTCATGAATTAGAGTCAACAAAAGACTTTCTACTGTGATAGATGTACATCAGTTTTATTCAGACCTTTTACTGATTCATATAATTGTTATTCAAGACTAGTTATTAAATGTGTAAAGTTGGGAGAAATTGAAGTTTTCTGATTTCATTTCATGTATAAACTTTTTATTATTGTATTATATTATTAACTTTTAGTCTTTTGTGTCCATTCATCGTGCTTCTGTAAAATTGCAATTTTCACGCATGGTTAGAAGTAGGTACACGATAAAGTTTTCAATTTTCAAGAGTATACAAAATGAAATATTTGATAAACCTGATCCATCTTTAGTTCATTTGAAAGCTTCCTCCATATCCTTTTTCTAATTTACATCTTGTTAATTTACAAAAATGATTTTAAACACTTTTCATATATTGTTTTATTTCAACTTTTGCTCAATTAATAAATATATAATCCAGGAAGCTTTTTCATATTGTTTTGGAAGCACTTCATTCATAAGTAGCAGAAGTATTATTTACAAAACTAAGGGGTTAGGCATGGCTAGGTGGTTAAGGCACTAGACTCATAATCTGTGGATCGCGGGTTCGAATTCTCATCACACCAAACATTGCTCGTCCTTTCAGCCGTGGGGGCGTTATAAAGTAACGGTTAATCCCACTATTTGTTGGTGAAAGAGTAGCCCAAGAGTTGGCAGTGGGTGGTGATGACCAGCTACCTTCCCTCTAGACTTGCACTGCTAACTTAGGGACGGCTAGCGCAGATAGCCCTCGTGTAGCTTTCCGCGAAATTCCAAACAAACAAACAAAACAAAACCAAGGTTATCACCGTACGTAAGAACCTCGAACTTGAAAAACGTGAAGTCGTTGAAAATGCTTGACATATGGATTTCAACCCAAAATTGTAGAATAATCATAGGAGATGTAAATGTTTTCAACTACATTTGTTTTTACCTTTTTATTAAATATAATCCATTGGGATGAAAATAAGAATATTGCTTAAAGAGTGTTTTTCTCATAATTGTACGAGTTGATCTTGGATGTCAGTCACCGGTGTGCTCTTTCATATTTTAATTCGAACTGGTTTCGGAAACTTAAACTATTCAGATTGGATATATATCGTACTTGATAAACGTGAAATGCTACATAAAATTGTGCAATGACAGTGTTGCCAAAATCCTTTAAAGATCTTATCACACTAACGGTATACTGATCATTAGAAATATCAAATCTTTGGGTGAAGCTTATGGAAAAGGAGGCATCAAAATGACTTGTGCGAAACCTAGAAGAGAAAAAATTGCCTTCAAAGGAGGTAGAGGTAAAATCAAATCGTTTCACAACTAATCTTTTGAGACAGGCCTGGCATGGTCAGATGGTTAAGGTACTCGACTCGTAATCCGAGGATAGCGGGTTCGAATTCCCGTCGCACCAAATATGATTGCCCTTTCAGGGCATTATAATGTTACGGTCGATCCCACTATTCGTTGGTAAAAGAGTAGCCCAAGAATTGGTTGTAGATGATGATGACTAGCTGCCTTCCCTCTAGTCTTACGCTGCTCAATTAGGGATGGCTAACGCAGATATCCCTCGTGCAGCTTTGCGCAAAATTCAAATCGAACTTTCGAGACAGTCACACACCACTTAGTAGTATTTGGAGATATGACGTCTCCTGTTTATTGAGCTGTGGAACCTTGAAGATGTCTACAGTCGAATAGATATTTAGCGTTTTGGTAGCACAGCTAGTCGTTCTTATGTGATGGATTTTGGCTTTGCTGGACATCAGGTGTTGTTTGTTTAAATTTAGCAAATGGAATAAGGAAGTATTTTAAAGTAAGCTCTGGCTAGCCGTAAGGATCTTCACTGTAGTTCTGTTCATTTCAATATATATGTAGCTGATCTGGACAATGCACAGGGAGGCCCCAGACGGACACCGTGTACTTACGTTAATGGGGTAATTATTTTAAGTATCTAATGCACGACAGCTAAGCAACTTAGGGTCTGTGTGAAACCGGAAAAATCCTTTGTCAGTGGACTTAATAATAATAATAAAATGCCCACGAAACCAGATAGACATATCTCTATTTTAACTAGTGATTTCAGAAATATGCAATCTCTGTAAGTTTGTTTAAAGCTAGCAAAAGTCTTTTTCCGATTCTGCGATCTATTGTCCTCAGGGCACTAAAAATCATTCAAATACACGAAAAGGGGCAAGAAATATCCTAAAAGTATCATGTGATCTACCTGCGCAAAATATTGCTGTCCACTATTACTTAGTGTTTTTTACTTCACAGCATTATTTCTCGCGGAAAAATACACATTGCCATGGGCTGTCACCAAATAACGATTCACGTTATAAAATCGATGATAAATAGGCACACACTACCAAAGAATGATTCAAATTATAAATAGCCCAGCATGGCCAGGTGGTTAAAGCACTCGACTTGCAATCTGAGGGTCTCAGGTTCGTATCTCCGTCACACCAAACATGGGTGCGATATAACGTGACGGTCAATCCTACTATCCGTCGGTAAAAGAGTAGCCCAAGAATTGAAGGTAGGTGATGATGAGAAGTTGCCTTATTTCTAATCTTGCACTGCTAAATTAGGGACGGATAACTCTCGTTTAACTTTGCGTGAAAAAAACAAACCAAATTATTAAATAGATTATAAACGGACGTGTACCACAGAATAACGGTTCATATTACAACTTACAACCAGTTCGTAGTATAAAATTGATTATAAACAAACACGTGCCACCAAAGAATGGTTCACGTTATGAAATCAATTATGAATAGACATGCAGCCTTGCTGTTTTACTTCATACAGTTAGCACACATGAATGTTTAGAATGCGTAACTTTTAGATATCCTGAACATAATTTAGTTATGAGTTTGTAGTTTGTTCGGTTTTGTTCGTAATTGCGCACTAAGCTACACGAGAACTATCTTTGGTAGCTGTCCCTAATTTAACAGTGAAAGACTAGATGGAAGACAACTAGTCATAACTACCCACTGCCAACTTTTAGGCTACCTTTTATCAACTGATAATGGGATAGACTGAACATTATGACGCCCACATGGAGGAAATGGCGAGCATGTTTGGTGGGACGGAGATTCAACCCTGCGACTTTCATATTTCGAGAAGAGCGCTCTAATCATTTGACCAAGAGTACGTAATATTGTTGGCGACAGCTCTGATTGCTTTCAGTCTGTCTCGTCTTGAAGTTGAGCCAGTGGAGTCTCCAGTGAAGTCGCCAGTGAACCAGTGTTAAATTTTAAAACTTTAAATCCAGTTTTCTTCTCAGTGTTTATGATTTTTGTTTCGTTTATTTTTAGCATCTCTAAAGGTTTGTTTTATTTTACAGTAATCATTTCTTTAATCTAGTCGCACGCTTTACGTCGTTTCCACTTTTTATAAGCTCAATCTTTCGTTCTTCCACCAGTTCACTCAAAGTATCTGGCGATTCGTAATTAAAATTAATATAGTAACACCGATTCTACTACTTGAAACACAGCAGGTTAGAGAAAAAACTGCAAAGCCTAACTTATCTTATCAAACCATTAATGTGTATAGTACATTAGTGGTGTTAATAGATTAGTTGCTTTATTGTCAGTAATTATGAAAGTCCTCACTTTGACGTCTTATGTTTTTCGAACAATATTTGTAAAGAATAAACCCTGGTAAATCAATTAAGACGTGATGATTAAGTGTTTTTTTTAATTACTTTAATAGAATCTCCTCCTCCTCCATACAGTCGATGTCCTCAGGAGTCACTTAAGTCAAATGGTGAGTTGTTTTTTTTCTGTTCGATACTAATTTGGCGATCAACTTGTTTATATATCTGTAAGGTTTAACATTTCTGATTTTTAACTATTCGTGCGTATTTATTATATACAGTTTTTTATGGAAATTTCGTTGGTAATATTTTAAGAGTAGAAATAATTTGAGTTGACGAAACATGATACAGCAGTTTTAAATGGTGTTTAGGAAAATCTAAATAAATATGTGTATGTATTATATATCATTCGTGTGGTTTGTCTGTTTTTTGTAATTTGGATGAAAACTCTCAACGCTTCTTTGACGTCGTAGCTATATGTATGGTTTATAATATTCTGTTTATTAACTTTATAATTATCGCATTAATAAACAAGTGTACACAGTACTTTTTGAAATAAGTATGTATCTCATTTTGACATTGACCTCTGCATCATGAGCTTAAAAAATTAATCGTTTAAACTTTGTATGTGGTACCTGACGTACAAGAATGGTCAAAATCCGTCCGTTCAGTACTGAGATATCCTGTCCATAAGGTCGGGACGGATGAACAGGGACAAAACCATTTTGCTCTGCTCTGCTTCTCACTGGAAAAATAAAAACTGTTTCATCAAAATCCAGGAAAAAGATTTGGAAACCCATATAATAAATACACATCATTATTATACAGATCTTAAAACAAATGTAGGGCCAGAATTCAGAATATCAGCTAAATTAATAACATGTAGGTGTTTGACATTGTTTCACATTGCTATTAAAGGCTATGCTGTTGCGATTCTTCCGTGTACAAGGAAGAAATATATTAAATATTTAAATGAATGTGAAATTTTACATTTGAGATTAAAAAATTGTAGACGATTGTTTTTAAAGGGTTTTGAAAACGTAATTTTATCCAACAACATTGTCATTGATTAGTTTTTAATTAACTGTAATATGCAGATGATATCGTAAGTTACCCTCAGTTTCTTAATATTGAAAAATAGGTTTTTCTACCAACTTGTTATGTCTTGTCACACCGCTCATGTGGCCATTACTGAATACGCGCATATTCAGTATTAACTAACAATATCCAGATATCGTCTGCATATTACAGTTAATAATGTAAAGTAATTAATGACGTGAATGCTGTTATATAAAAATACGTTTTGAAAACTCAATTGTCTACGATTCTTTAATCGTAAATGTGGAATTTTACAATGAATATGGCGATCAAATTAGTAGTTTACTGCCTCGGAAACATACGTAATATTCAAAAAAGTAGGCCAAACTATGCGTGTTTTCTTATAGCAAAACCACATCGGTCTCTCTGGTGTGCCCACTGAGAAGGCTAAATTGCAATAGTGATTTCATAAGTTTGAATTTGTAATAGTTTATTCTGGCCTGTCAGGTATTTCCTGTTTTTCTTTTTTTGTAGTTGTTTTCAGTTAAAACTTACCTGTGAAGAAGTGATACCAGAAATTTAAAAAATTCTCGTACGTGAAATATATTTATTTTTCATTCAGATCTTGCGACAAGTGAACCTGTTTCTACGGAAACTGGAGGCACCAGTCACTACGGGTCTAATATCAGTCATCCAACAGGTAATTTTGGTAGGAAATCTTGAATTAAAAAACAACTAATACTCATTTTCATCTAGAATGTTAAAATTGTAGAAGTATTACTTCACACTTTTTTTAAAGTGTTTCTAACGAGTGTTTCGTGCTGTTTTAACTTTTTTTTTTTTTTTTCGTTAATATTCTCGCAAGGGTTCTACAGTGACTTTTTGGTTTACGCTTACTGAACGCATAGTTGTGTCTGACGTGTTTAGTATTGTTGTTCTAAAAAGATACTAAATACAATGCTTTTTGTAGAATCTACTTCCACTATTTTCAGTTGAATTTTACCGCTCTTTTTGAAAGATGTTTATAATGTGACATTTTATATTTCAAGAATGAGTCGGTTTTCTTTCAACTTTTTTTTTTTAGAAGCACCTGGTCGTGCTTTTCATTACTTTACCTTGTAGCTTTGTGTTTATTTGGTAATAGAAATTAGAGTAAAATGTACATGTTATGTGATGACGAAATAAGATAACACTGAAAGTTAACATAAATGTCCAAACAGTGTAAATGACCTTTACATAGTAAAGTCATGGTTTTGATTAAAAGTCAAGATAATCTCAAGGGGTAAATTGACTTATTTCTTCGTCTGTTAACCCTAAAAGTTGATGGAATAGTGGGTACTGAGTGCTTAATAACACTAAAGTCGATTTGTTTGTTTGTTTGTTTATGAATTTCTCCCAAAGCTACACAAGGGCTCTCTGTGCTTGCCATCCCAAATTTAGTAGTGTAAGACTAGAGGGAAAGCAGTTAGTTATTCATCACTACCGCCAACTCTTGAGCTACTTTTTTACCAATGAATAGTGGGATTTACAGTAACATTATAATGTCGTCATGACTGAAAGGAGCGAGCATATTTGGTGGGACGGAGTTTCGAACCTGCAACGCTCAGATTATCGACACTGGGTTGTGAATACGATACGTCCGGCATGGCCAGGTGGGTAAAGGTGTACGAGTCGTAATCCGAGGTTCGCGGGTTCGAATTCCCGTTACACCAAACATGCTCGCCCTTTCAGCCGTGAGTGCGTTATAATATGACAGACAGTCTCACTATTTGTTGGTAAAAGAGTAGCCCAAGAGTTGGCGGTGGATGGTGATGACTAGATGCCCTCCTTCTAGTCTTATACTGCTAAATCAGGTACGACTAGCACAGATAGCCCTCGTGTAGCTTTTCGCGAAATTCAAAAACAAACAACACTATACCGGACCCTAAAGTGATTTATGTGTGAAATGTCCAAAGTAATTTTATATTTAAAAATTATAGCCATTAAAATAGATTTGTGAGATTTGTAAACTAGTTTTCAGTTGTAGTTGTGTGAAAGAAAATGATCCTAAAGTTTGAGTAAATTTGACTTTATTTTATAATTTATTTCAAACTTGAATAGATAGATTTTGAGCTCTAATTTGAGGATCAAAAAGTTTAAAGACAAAAACAGTAATTAAGTAAATTATAATTTTTGCCAAGTTTTAAATGCATGATAAACTTTAAATTAATTTAAAAACAAAAAACACAATGTCAAGGCCACATTTGCGTTTCTTAGCATATTTGAATTACTTACCAATCGTGGTCTTACACAAATAAGATGACCGTAATAATGAAGGCCCTAAAGATGTTCTGATTTTTTCTAATTTTGTTTCGTTACACGTGCCAATGGTGATTTCAGTAATGTTACTACTAGTTTGATGCCAAAGTTATGTTAATAATATTATCAAATATACAATTAAGGAGTTTAACCGTCAAATTACTGGCAGGTTTATATACTGTTCATTATTAAATATTTATGTTCTCTATATTTTTCTTTTGTGCACCTATTGCACTATTCTTGAAATATTGAGTCCCTTTCTGGGAGTCACTTGAGATTTTATTTGGTTATCTCAGACCCCTACTGATATGGCCAGTTTCGTGACTCATTGGCCTTTTAAACGTATGGGGGGGGGGAATTGGTTTCAGCTTGATTGTGTTCACTCATTATACTTGACGTGGCTTTTCCCCTGCGAATCTTCCTCTTACCGATATATGCAAAAACGGCCCTTTTGGGTTGGGAAAATATTTTACGTATAAGAGCGAACAACATCTTGACCTTCTTCGGTCATCGTCAGGTTCATGTGAAAGAGCATTTTTTTTTTTTTTTTTTGCATATATATTTCTCTACAAGTGGGTTTTCTCGACATCACTTCCTTTTACCTGTCTTTACCTCCATTCATCTTTCCATTTTTGGCTCAGGTAAAAAAAAACAAACTTGTTGCTGTCCCCTCTGACCCTCTTTTTTTTTTTCATACGAATTGGAGAGAGTTACCCTGCTGAGAAGATACCGTCTTTCTGTAAGGCCTTAGTGTTCCGTCTTTCTGTCAGGCTGATCTGCTTCATTTATACTCCAGCGAAATTTTTTTCTTCTGGTTATGGATTAGTTCTACTCTGACTGCTTGGCTGCATTCTTATTATAGTCAAGATACTGGAATATTATCTTACAACCTTGTGTAATGTTATGCATAATTTTCATACAAACCAGTCATTATCTCTTCTTCAATGTGAATATTTTGACCTACAATGTCTTCGAGACAAGTTTGATAAGCGCAAAGCTACACAGTTGGCTATTAGCGTTGTGCCCACCACGGGTATCGAAATCTAATTTTAGCGTCATAAATCCAGACTTACTGCTGATAAGAGGTAAAACTATCTTATTTGAATTTTATATTTTTAGAATTAAAATTAATTTGGAACAGGTACTTAACTGTGAAGCACTTTTCCATTAACTTCCCCACAACCAAATTTTCACCATCATTGCAGCTTTCAATAAAATATGAATTGTGGCGGGAAGGAATAGCTTATATAAGAATTTCGTGACATATGCACAGTAAGTGATGTAGTACGTTGTGCGATGCATAATAGATATTTAAGAATTTTTGAGTCCCATGTTTTGTTGACAGCATGAGTGCCAATTCAACAATGAAAAACGTTATTTTTTAATTAAGCATATAGGTACATAGGTGGCTATCCGTGCTCTGCTTACCACGGGTATTGAAACCCAGAGTCTAGTCCGCAGACTTTCTAGTAAGACTTACTTGCTTGGTATAAGTCCGCAGGCTTATCGCTGTGCCACTAGAGGACAGGAAACACGTATAATATTTCTAAAGTAGTTACTTTTTTGATGGATTAGCAGTAAGTTTGAGGACTGATAATACTAAAGCTCGGGTTTCGATACCCATGGTGGAAAGATAGCTCATTGTGTAGTTTTATGCGAAATACACAAACAATTTCTAAACTTGCTTGGTACTGGTGGCTCAGCTCAGTGGTGGAGCTAGAAAAAAAAATCTAGATTGTGTGTGAGGGGGGGACAAAATATTTTAATTTTCTACTCCTACATCACTAAACTTCTTTTAACAACCGATTTCCGCATATTAGAAAGAAGTTTCCAGCTGATCTAAGCGGGCAAATTTCCAAAATCGTTTACCATAATGTTTGAAGGGGGGGGCAATTATTCACCCCTGTATCTACACCATTGTGGCAGCGGTACATTTATGGGCTGAGAAAACTAAGTCCAGGGCTCGGGTTCCGTTGGCGGACAGCGTACATAGACTTTGTTGTGTGGTTTTTTGTGAAAACAAACAAAACTTATTAGAAATTCATTTCGGTTCTTATTAATTCCTTTGTGGTAAGTAAAACGATTAAAATATAGAAATTACCAGAACCAGAAAAGGTGTTAATGTTACCTGTGGTCTTTCTTTCAAAAGACAATGGGGAATATACATGAAGTTTGAAAACACTACTAGCGTTACTCCTATTTTTAAAGGTGGTGGTAATAAGAGTTGCCCCATGAATTATATACACCAGTTAGTTTGGATTGTGTAAGAGCAGAATTTCAGAGAATCTAATAACCGAAGTTTTTCCAAGCTGTCTGGAGGAATATGTTATAAATTAACATGGGCTCACTGAAGGAAAGTAGAAAGTCTGCCTTAATAATTTGTCAACACTTCTAAGGATTTTTTCTGGTATCTGTATGAAGGAAAGTTCGCAGACGTTTGGAAATGTATCACACAAAAGGGTGGGTAAAAAATCACATTGGTCGTATGAAAGAAGGCATAAAGATGGTAGTAACAGAGTTCAGTCAAATTGGTTCTTCGTTAGTAGTGGAGAGATGCAAGGGGTCATTACTCAAATGTTGTTTTTAGCAACTTGTGTATGACGTTACTCTTATTTGTAGCTGTATTGAGGATGTTTAGTTCAATAAATATTTGTACCATGATATTTAATTATAACAAGTTCAAGATAATACGCTATTGTAACTTGGATCATAAATTGAAAGTAGATAGTACATCACTAAATAGTAACTAAATAACTGAAAAAAACTTATGGCACTGTGGTGATTATTGCTCACATACCGTTTGGCATTAATTGTTATGTTTGTAGTAACAAAGTTATTAGTTTTAGGGTGTATTGATAAAAAAAAAAAGAACTCTACAGAATTCGCTACTTACGCCTCATTTGAAAGACTGCACACAGTTTGTGTCTTTTATCCAAGAAAATATATATTTACCTGTTGTAAAGGGTTCACAAGAGGTGGTGCGGAATGATTTTGAAATGGAAGTATTAACTCATGGGAAGAGGTTAAGCTCTTTTATTTTCTCTTGAGAAATTAATTGCAAAAGATGACCTTATTTATGTTTACGAAATTATTCAGGGGGTTGATAAGATGAAAGCTTCTGATTTCTTTGTGCTGTATATATCTTCTAAAGATGAGACATGAGAACACCCAAGTTTAACGTTTGGGATAAAACATGATAGGTTCTAGTTAAGAAAGCTGTATTTTCCTAACTAGCTGATTGTCTCAAGGAATGAGTTGGCGTCTGTTTGTTTTGGAATTTCGCACAAAGCTACTCGAGGGCTATCTGTGCTAGCCGTCCCTAATTTAGCAGTGTAAGACTAGAGGGAAGGCAGCTAGTCATCACCAGTCACTGCCAACTCTTGGGCTACTCTTTTACCAAAGAATAGTGGGATTGACTGTCACATTATACGCCCCCATGGCTGGGAGGGCGAGCATGTTTAGCGGGCGCGAACCCGCGACCCTCGGATTACGAGTCGCACGCCTTACGCGCTTGGCCATACCGGGCCCGAGTTGGCGTCAACAATGTTGTACTTCAACTTGAAAGGGAAATTTTTAAATCTATAATTTCTTTAGAAATAAAGGATGTGTTTAAGTTCTTGCGTTTTCTCAGGGTTCGTTGTGCCGGGGCAGCCTTCAAAAGGACCAAACGGTCTCTTGCTATCCATATGATTAAAAATGGGGGGGGAAAGACAAACTTCGAAAGATGTGCCTCAAAGCATGCTAATTTTGCATATCATAATACAAGCACAGGTAATAAATATACTTTGTGTGCTTATGTTTTGTAGGCTAGGGGTTTGTATTTATTGTATGTAGACTATCAAACTTGCAACTGTTTATATCGCTAAAGCCAAGTCCAAGGAACATACAGTAGCATATGTTCCAAGGAACATATAGCATGGAATAAGATAATCTGACGTCGAAAAGCACGGCTTGGATAGAACAAGAATGTTGTGTTATATGAGACGGCTCTTGAGTGAGATGTTGATACGTCTAATCAAATCGAAGTTTTTGGCTTTGCTTCTTTCATAAAAATTAGATAGAGCTACGTGAGGTGCCACACGGTCTACAGAAATAATAGGTTGCACGGGGTATCTTGAAGATTTTTGACAACACTTTTGACAGTCTTTGCTTCTGATATATATTATACTACGTTAAAAGCTTGTATTTAAGTTCTATGACGAAACATTGTAAGAATTACGAAAACGGGAGCTCCCATAAACTATGTTCTGTTTGATTAAGAGTCAAGGTGGGTGCACAACTTCCATGATTTAATTTAAAGAAGTTTTCCTTGTTAACTTAGCAAGCTCATATAGCGAAATGAAATAATTCGCCATTTCATATTTTACTATCATTGGTACATTCAGTGAAATCTTAATAAACTTAAACGAAATGAAACAAAGATATTGATACAGTTTATATGAATATATGATTTTTACTTGAGTATGGAAGCATATTATGATAATATAATAATAATAATAATAAATAGGCAAACAATAATTTATGAGCTTGATGAAATGGTTTGTTTGGGGGGGGGGAAAGCATATAAATGAATGTTTTAATCGACATATGTATGTTTTCCCCAAAAGAGATCACTTCATTATGTTGATAAATTGCTGTTTGCCAATTTATTACAAGTGTATCATGTTTCGTAAGATCAAGAAATGTAACTAAGGTATCAAAAATATAAACATAACTCTCCTGATATACAGTGTTCGTTTAAATGCGTTTCAAGTCGAATGTTTCTGAAAGTTTCTTGATCGTTTCTGAGAAACGGAAAACAATCTGAAAAAGAAGCGGACAGGTCGGTGCTTTAAATAAACAAAAGTTTGAGATATTAGATCGTGTGTGGCCTGAAAATGACGTAAACACAAACAGGCTTAACTTGAACAGAAATAAAACTTCTAGCATATGAGCTATGACATTTCAATTTTCGGCGTCCTCCTGGTGCAAGTGGGTTTTTCTCGGGAGTGGAGTACTGTTTTTCCCTCGCATCTAATTATTTAGCACAATATTTATTTTTTTCCTGACGCCCACAGTCGAATAACATGAACTGTCGTCGTTATCGGCAACATCAATTATAGCCTTCCTTTTGCGCATGGCCAAACATTGCTGACAGTTTTGTCTGTTCCAGTTTGAAAGTAATCGTATTTAAGTATGTTTGCGTGTTTTCACGGTCTAGTATTTTTATACTGTGAGTGAGTTGAAGAGTTTTTTAACTTCTGTACATCCTGGGTTTTAAATCTTGAATCCTACGGAGGGAAAATAAAACATTCGAGACAAGTATTAAAATATGTATAACAGATTGATAGTAGGTGCCCATCTGGAAGAGAGCATAATTTAAACTGACCATTCGAAGGTAGCAGTAGCAAACAAAAGGGAATACACCTGTTTCTAAGATAAACTGTAACTGCTATTAACTACTGGAGAAAAACACTTGGTTAGCCTTGAAAAGTGCCTTATTAAGTTTTATTGGTAGGCTGTATTTCTAGAGGTTAGTACTTAGATTGAATTATGGTTTTGTGTATTATTGTTCATTTGATCACAAAGTGTACATTAGAAGTTCATAGCTGAAGTTTAAGATCGTGTAAATGGTGTGGAGTTAAAGCTGAGAAATGGATTCTTGTTGTCACTCTAGTGGCATGGCGGTATGTCTTCAGACTTACAACGTTAAAAAAACTAGCTTCAATACCCGTGATGGATAGAGCACAGATGTCCCATAGTGTAGCTTGACTTCAAACAGAAAATTCTAATTTTTTTTTTTATGAATTTTAGGGTAACTTGCATTTACCTATGAAACTATATCGGGTATTTAAGAGATTGATATATAGAATGGCCAGACTTTGCAGGTTTGAATGCCGTACAAGGTGACAAAAGAATTTGACGACAACCCATTTGCCAACAATATTATCACTAGCTGACAGTTTCGTTGACTACCAATAATTCGAATGTATCGATAGTATAATTTATCTTCAGAGTATAAATACAATACTTCACAAATTTTACCTAGTTTGATTCTCTATTATTTTGTCTCATTTCACAAGATTTAACTCGGTAAAAATTTATTTTCCGAATTTTCATCGTGGCTGCATTTGTTCCTTCGCAACGAAGCATTGATAAGCTGTCTCGCTCTAGATTTATTTATCCTAGGGGCAGAAAAAAGGAATATAACACCTGTTGGAAATGTGAGCAAAGGAAAGCATATAATGGACGAACAATTTAAGTAGACAATTTGGACCAGCTAGTGGTCCGAATAAGTAAGGCACATACGCACGCGCTACAATTCGAAGAATCTGCAGTGCAGAGGGCGAAAACAAACTTGTAGCGGAAAGCGGTAGAACAACTGGCGGCATATTCACCCATCCTGATCCGCGAGAAACTTGAATGCATGCCCGCCGGCACCTTAGTAGCTTTACCCGAGAGGTAGGTTATACACAGACTGATAAAGAGGAGCAGGGCCACGTAACCCTCGAAACACCGCACATAGCATTACACAACAAAGTTTTTTCTTTTTGAACACTATTCGGTGTTCCTTATAGATTTTTGGTTGCTGATCGCGAAAATTGCATCCAAATTTATCCATACCGTTTCATCAAAATCTTCAGTTTTGTCATGTTTTTTCTTATATTTGTGTTCAAATTTTTTCTGTTACGTAAGAGACCTATGAACAATGTTTTGTGCAGTCTGGGAATGTCCAGGCATGAAAACAAGCCAGGTTGGAAGCTGTTCTGTAGAAGTATGCAGCCCGGGCAGGCCGGGGCCAGCTTGACACTGTCTCAACAGGCTATAAAAGTGGCTTGCATACACAGATGCTGCTCATTGGATTAACATAGACCTTATAGTGTGTATGTATTGTTTCAGAATATAGCATTGCCTCAGTAACACTTTAACAAGTAAGTTAGATGTTATGGACGTTTTACAGGACGATTGGTGTGGTCATTGTCATAATAGCTACAATATATTCTGCTATATTTGTGGTGAGTATACGCTTGTTCATCAGAGACGTTCAATTACTGTTCTTGTGAAGAAAGCATATCATCTGTACTTCGGCTGTAAAATTGGTGAACAAGACCAGGAATGGGCGCCTCACATTTGTTGTGCGACATGTGCTGTCTATCTAAGAGTTTGTCTTAGAGGCACTCGAAAGACAATGCCGTTTGCTATGCCGATGATATTGCGAGAACAGAAAGACCATGTGACGGACAGTTACTTCTGTTTGACTAATGTGTCTGATTTCTCTGCCAAAAACAAGTCAATTGAATGCCCTAATCTGCCTTCAGCAGTGAGATCTGTGCCACATGAGTCTTCCAATCCTGAAACCACCTGAGGAATGGACTTTAGACGAACCAGATGAAGAAACTGCAATGCAGGGAACTGGCAGTGACATTGATCCAGGTTTTGAACGACGCTCATCAGGGGATCCACATATCATAACACAAACAGAATTAAGTGATCTAGTCATATATTTAGGTCTGTCAAAAGAAAAGCCAAATTGCTGAGTTCGAGACTGCAGGAATGGTGTTTGCTGTCGCCAGATAAGAAAATTTTTGTTTTTCGATGCCACCAAGATGATATAACCAAAGTCTTTACACAAGTTGACAGTTTCTGTTTCTGTGTTGACATTGAAGGATTGTTCTCTGCTTTGGGTTGTGACCATGACACGAAAGAGTGGCGTCTCTTTATTGATTCATCAATGTTAAGCCTCAAAGCTGTTCTGTTATACGATGACAACGTTCACCCTTCAATACCTGTTGACTATGCAGCACACATGAAATAAACCTATGAGAACATGGAAATGTTGCTGAAGCACATCCAGTACAGCAAGTATAACTGGAATATCTGTGGAGATCTGAAGGTTGTTGCTCTGTTACTGGGACTGCAGTTGACATTGCCCGATCAACTAAAAAACGAAAACGACGACAAACTCGTAAGACCCGAGGTTACTGCAGAATATATTGGTAAGGCTTACATACCCAGAGGGCTCTGCACGTGGCAGATGATGAGCATTGCCACCGCCCTACCCAATTGAGTTGTGGAATGTGTATGAAAGAATACTGACAGACTAAGCCAGTAGAAATAATACTGTAGACGAATGACATAACAAATTTTACAAAATGTTGAACAAGAGACGAGTGTTGATGTTTTCATTGCTGACCAAAAACAGGAAAGGAGCAACAAGACATTGAAGCTACTGTACTCCAGATAAATACTGGCCAGCGAAACATCTGACAAAACTTCATCAAAAAAAGACCGACAAGAAATGAACAAATATGGAATGTGGTTATACGTTATCAATAATTCTAGAGTAATGCCCAGATTTTACTCTATCTTGTTTATTTCGCATGTAATAATTTTTTTTTTAAGCATTTAATAGGAAAAATGTGAACACTATGAAATTAGCCTAAATACTAGCTGGTCAAAAGTTTAAGACTATACTGTAACCAAATGCTAATCGATAAACACGTAATGAAATTTAGTCATTTGTGTTCAAGCATAAGCGTTGTCAACATCTTCCACTGGCATCTTCTGTGTTACATTGGGTAAAAACATGGCAAAGGCTAAAAATTTGACAGAATTTAAACGTGGCAGATTTGTTAAGCTGCAAAAGCAAGGTCATCGTTGGTGAGATTGGGCATAGTAAAACTAAGGAATACGAAACGAGAATTTCAAGTGGTTGGCTCAAGAAAATTTTACCGATGTTGAGCAGGAGGATTCGATGGGTTGTCCGGCAAGACACAAGCCGATTGTTGAATCAGATTAAGGCCCTTACGGACGCAGAATGCAGCTCAAGAACAATAAGACGGCACCTACGAGAGAAAGGCTTTAAAAACCGTAAACGTCTTCAAAGGCTACTTCTACACCACGAAACAGCTCTGTTAAACTGTGCTGAGAAGCATCTAACGTGGGACATAGAAAAGTGGAAGGAGGTTTCGTTCTCTGAGAAAAAAAATTTAACCTGGAGGGTCCAGATAGCTTCCGACGATACTGGCACGATAAGGATATCTCATACAGTGGAGGAGGTTCCATCATGATTTGGGGTGCTTTCTCCTTCCATGGAACAATGGAGCTTCAGGTTATACAGGAGTATCAAACAGCAGCTGGCTACATTGGCATGTTGGAGAAAGCATCCTTATAGACTGAAGGCCCCTCGCTTGTGTGGAAATGACTGGATGTTTCAGCAGGACAGTGCTACAATCCACAATGCCCGCAGGATGAAGGACTTTTTCATGGCGAATAACGTGATTCTTTTGGACAATACAGTATGTTCGCCTAAACTAAACTCCATTGAAAGTGTTTAGGGGTGGATTACAAGGAAAGTCTATAAAAATGGACGTCAATTCCAAACAGTGCATGACCTTCGTGAAGCCATCTTCATCACTTGGAATAACATCCCACCCAGCCTTCTGCAAACGCTTATATCGACCATGCCAAAGCGAATGTTTGAAGTTATTCGCAATGACGACTGTGAAACTCGCTACTGAGACTTCTTGTTGGACATTTCCTACCCTCTTTAACACTTCTTTTTGGTATAGTCTTAAACTGTTGACCAGCTAGTATTTAGGCTAATTTCATAGTGTTCACATTTTCCCTATTAAATGCAAAAAAAGTTTTTTTTATTTTTATTTTCCATTTTTTTTTCTTCATTTGAAGCTCTATTCAAATAAGTGGTTGAGTCTAACAATGTAAAATGCATATTTTTTCTTAATGTTCAATAGCCTTAAGATTTTGGCCATCATTGTATATCTTGTATATTTGATATATGTACCTGTAAACATGCTTGTATTCTCTTAAGTAAACGTAAATATAATAATAATAATAATAAAGTCCATTTCATTAAACAGTTATCGACAAGCTGATTTTTCTGCTATTTGTATCTTACAATTTCTCCTATCAACGACCTGTCTTTCGATATACCTTACTGTCGCTTAATCCGCTGTCGTCGAGTTGGCCCAATTGCCTCCGAACCCGTCTGATATACTTTATACAAGGTTATGCGCGTAAATTTAAATTTTGCCATTGTTAGGGGTGGGATAGTGACTGGAGGAAGAGGTCTTGACCCTCCTGGGTATTTAAAAAATTCAATATACTCAAATACCCACAAAGAAGAAGAGGGATAGTGGTGATTACGTTTATACACACGTGTATAAACCATGTCAACATACGCATATTCAACATATGCATAGAAATACATAACTTTAGAGTCACTAAAGTGATCGAGTTCATAAGCACATTGTTACTGGGAAGAGAATTGTACTATTTGTAATACATATACACATAACCACATTATAAATTTCATATCAAAATGTTCCTGCCTTTTTTCTTTCTTTTTTTTTAACTGAAAACTTATCTATAATTTCTTTGTAATTCATGTGCTCGAATTCGTTATTTTCAGAAGTGAAAGAGAAGATAAACAATCTGAGGATATTTTGTTCTGTAAGTAATTCTACACTGTTTTTAACACAAACAATCTTTTACCCATAGCAGTGTCAATAGAAAATCACGAAATAAATTCTCAGCACGTTTTCTAATTTTTGAAATGTCGAATGCAATTCATTTGCTTCTAAATTATACATATCACTTAGTCAACAAATACTTTCGTCGCAAAACTTTAAAAGTTATGTTGTTTCTTCATTAAATGGCTCAGTATCTTATCAGTCTTAGATAAATTAGATACATTTTAAAAAATTGTTTTTTCTTTGTTATTTGTTGTAAAATCGTAATATTTCACATCGTTTAATAACATGACTAACTTTTAAGTAGATTAACATTTTGCCCCCCCCCTCACTATTACAGCGGTATGTCTCCTGGATTTACAACACTACAATCAGGGGTTCGATTCCCTTTGGTGGGCTCAGCAGATAGCCCCCATCTAGCTATACAACACTGTTGACATTTTCGGTAACTAGTTGGTCACGAAATTCCAAAAAATGCACTAGAGATAAATTGAGCGGCGACTCTTAAGTTCCTTGCTGGTAGAGCGGTAAGTCTACCGATTTACATCCTTAAAATTAGTAGTTCTATCCCTTCAGTGGACTCGATAGTCTGTGGTTTTGTTATATATAAAAAAAATAATAAACCTGTTGAGCGTACTACATTGAAGTGTTGTTTTTTTTTTTGTTTGTTTGCTTCATTCTTTGTAAAATATTTTGTCATCAATGGTAAATAAATTCTTCAAAATCATGTTTTAATTCATTCGATTGATTTCAATGGGCCTGGCATGGCCGAGCGCGTTAAGGCGTGCGCTCGTAATCCGAGGGTCGCGGATTCGTGTCCGCGTAGCGCTAAACATGCTCGCCCTCCTAGCCGTGGGGGTGTATAATGCGATGGTCAATCCCACTATTTGTTGGTAAAAGAGTAGCCCAAGAGTTGGCGGTGGGTGGTAATAACTAGCTGCCTTCCCTTTAGTCTTACACTGTTAAATTAGGGACGGCTATCACAGATAGCCCTCGAGTAGCTTTGTGCGAAATTCCAAAAACAAACAGATTTCAGTGATTTTAAGTGTTTCTACCTTCAAAGTACCCAGCTCTGGGTCTTGTAGTGATAAATTTACAGCATTTTCTTATTTTAATATTTTGAACAAACAAGAAATTGGTTTATTTCATAATCGTTAAACTTTTGAACTAAAAATATAACTTCTGTTATAGCATTACTAATTTGTGTTGGAGTTTCACTAGTTTTCAGAAGAGCTTCCTCAATATTGCAAACATTTTTGTGACAGCATAAAGTCTCCTTTTCCAGACCATCTTTAAGACCCATACTTTTATCAATGCTGTATTCTTCCATAAAGAGGCCATAAGAATGATCCATCTTTGTGTAGAAGCAGGAGAATAATAGATACATTTTTCACAATATTAAAAAAAAAAAAGTGCCTTTTCAAAATAATTGTTCTGCTGCCCAATATAATGAATGGTTCGCACAGGTATAAATAAGGCAAACGCTGCTTGCGTTTCAATTCTTGAGGGAAGGCCTAAATATTTTTCTGCCATATTTTAAGCAGTATCATTGTTTTGCCCTTTTCTGTTTTTGGTGTCAAGATTTAATATTTGAAAGGTATTTCACATTGCTGCAAATTTAAAGGAATAAACCCACAAATATTTTATTTGCCCGTCTTTTCCATTATATGTTATTATAAAAGTAAGTTAACGTCCAGTGTTAACATAATAATTATGTAAAAATTAATTGAACTTTTAATTTCGTTTGTGAATTAAAGGTGATTTGCAATTAATTTTATGAATTATTCACAAGTTTGGTGTGACAACTAACTTGTAATTTCTTGACACAGTTATTGTAACATTCCAAAGTAGTTTTAAAAAATCATATTCGCTAAGATACTCAAAAAAATTAAATAATTATCTTTCCTATTTGAATTTAACGTTCATAGTGGCTTCTAAATTCTAATGCTAGACAACTAGTTTACAGCAGTTTTTATGCTATCACGCCAACATCTTTGTTCTTATCCATTTGTTTTCTTATTTCATAGTTACTACGACCATAGTTAGTCCCAAATTTGCACGAATCAAATAAGTGATCTTTAAATAACACATACATATGTTTGTAATGCTGTAAATCAGCCATTCATTCGTTTTTCTCACCATTCAAATTTACATGATAACAATGGTGCTCTTGCAAACTTCTAAAATAAATTGTGTTGCGATTTCAATACCCATGTTTTAATTCGTCGATGTCCAAACATTTTTGGGTTTATTTATAATGTAATAATAGTCCATAACTATATCAGTAGTTATACCTAATCGTAAGGCCTGTGAGAAGTGAATGTAGACTTTGATATATTTTTTTTGAATTTCAACTTCTATTTAGATTCGATTATTACTGCTGGTTGATGCTGTATTTATTAGATTAATACTGTTGATTGAGACTATAATTATTGGATCATTACAGAATTCACCAGCATCTTCGTTAATCATTTTATCAAATGAGCTTACTTCTTCACATTCGGCTGCATGATGATCTAGGAAACTAGAAACTGCTTTTATAGGCTTTATATTTTTGTTTTTTCTACACGAGACTGGCATAAGTTTTACATGCCCTCGCAAGTACAGCAGTATGTCTCTGTATTTACAACCCTAAAATCAGGGGTTCGATTCCTTTCGTTGGGCTCAGCAGATAGCCCGATGTGGCTTTGCCGTAAGAAAAACAACACATTTTACATTTTTTACCACATAGTTTGCTGTAAAAGAAAAAAAAAAATTTTTCGATTTTAAAATATCACCACATATGCTAAATATCCTCTCATAAAGGGCTTTTAGTAGTTTTTCCCGCCTATGGATTCTTTTATAAACCGAACGTCATTTGCCGGGGCAAAACAGCTCGAGGGTGGTAAAATACATTTTGCAATTTATGGTTGCAAGCTGAAATCTGTGGTATCTTTCCTGTTTATGTATGTTTTTGAAATACAATTCTGGGAGATTGTTTGTTTGTTTTTGAATTTCGTACTTAATTCAGCAGTGAAAGATTAGAGGGAAGGGAACCACACGGCTTAAAGGGCAAGCAAATATTTGATTTGAACAGTTTTGGGAGATGTGTGTGTGTGTAATATATAAAGGTCCCTTGTTGTCTGTAAACATTATGGTTCGGTTTGTTTGTTTTAAATTTCGCGTAAAGCTACATGAGGGCTATCTGAGCTCGCCATCCCTAATTTAGCAGTGTAAGACAAGAGGGAAGACAGCTAGTCGTCATCACCTATCGCCAATTCTTGGGCTACTCTTTTATCAATGAATAGTGGGATTGACTAAAACATTAACGCCCCTAAAGCTGAAGGGCGACCATGTTTGGTGTAACGGGAATACATACATTATGGTAGGTTGTATGTAGTGTTATATTTAAATGTTTTGTAATTCGTTTACAGTATGTAGAAAATGCAAGCATACACACATTAATGATATACAAATAATTTGATAACAATTCAAGTATATAAAGAAAATTTCTTCTAAATTAATAGCAAGCTTTTATTTAAAAAAGTTTATGGAAAACGAAATTAAAAATTCTAATTTTTTAAGAGAAATATTTACTTAAGTTTATATTTCTTTTCACTGTTTATACTAGATTCTTTTTGAAAAATCCAAAGTATTTTGCAGTTCTTCTTGGAGCTAGAAGAATACATATGATTCTGGGATAAGCAACACACATTTGGTTCTTGCAAAGTCAGCAGTTACAGAAGTATTGAACCTTCGTACTATAGTTACATACATAATGTATGGTTGTAATTAGTATGGAGTTTTGTTAACCATAAAATACAGTTAACACTGAAGTTTGTGGGTTTTGTCTGCAACCTCGCACACATGAATATGCATGCATAAGTTTGTTTCACAGTTATTACCACAAAGTTGTAGAAAGAACTGTGTGGACATACTGTTTACTAATTTTAAATTGATAGACTAAGGGAAGTCAACAGCATCCACTGCCAGCTATTGGATTATGCTCATCTGACCATTTAGTGCAGTTTGTCTGCGACTCTTTCAGTACCTTCACATATCTTTAAGTGCATGCAGGGGGACTTTATGCAACATTGGAAATTAAATCTTCAGAGTGACAGTATGAGCACATTAATCTTATACCAGTTCTTAACTGGGATATATACAAGGAATTCTGGCATATGTTTCAGAATAAAATAATTCTTATCCATAATTCACATTCTGAAAAGTGGTGAGTGAGATCTTTTCCTCATCTTCATATTTGTCCTTTTCTTGGTAAAGCCACTTGCCAGTTAGGTCTAACAATGGAAGTTGACTAATTCATAAAGTAGGATGTATGTTATCTGGTGTTGTAAGTAAAACATTCATCTTTTAAAGAATCTGAAAGTAAAAACATTGTGGAGCTCAAAGAATTTTGTGAAACTATTTAATTTCTTCTTTAGTAAATATTCTGAGCTGATTCTATAATTATTAATTTTGGTGCTCAAGATTCTGATTTCATTTTTTTTCCAATTACTTGGTTGAGACTTCTAGGTTTATATGTTATACGGGAGTCCTCTTCTTCCTCTTAACCCTTAAATGATTACATATTTTACTTTTTACCATCTGTTTGATGTAGGTAGCCCAGTTGCTTTGTGCTAATAAACACTAACCAACCAACCAACAGTAGGAATGTTGTAGTTAGGAGCATTAACTGATGATAGTTGTTGTTTAAGTGTTAAAGGCTCTGAAAGTAAAAATATAATGGAGCTCAAAGATCTTTGTCTCACTGTTTCTTTTTTTCTTTTTTAAGTATCTGGAGCTGGTTTTAAAATTGCTAGATACTTGACTCCAAATGTAATTCAAGGTAATGAAATTGACCCAAAATAGAGGTTTGTAATTTGAGTATATAATGTCTACAATATCTCCAGTATTGTTTCTATCTCTACTTGCAGATTTTTAGATTTCAAATTTCTTATTTATATTGAATACTGAGTTTTTATGTTCAGCTGTGAGCAAAGGATTAGTTAATATGGTATTTAACTTTATATATTGTAATGATAATAAACTTAGTTGGTAGCTAGCTTATACAGTCTTGATGACTTACTATAGCTCTTGACTGCTTGATCACATTAGTTCAAGATGCAAAATGTTAAGTTGTAACTGGAGATTGTCATGGAGATTTCTTTAAGAATGTAGTAAACATATTTAGTTTCTGTGTAACTAAATTTGTTATAATGCGTACCAATAGGCAAATATATGGTTAGAATAAGACGTAACCTCCAATAAGTGCTTTTGAAATTTTGCCAATATGAAAGCAGCCTTTTCAGATAAAACAGTCCAAAACATTGTTCTAAATAAATCTTTGTGTATTTTAAAGTAATTACTCTACAAATATGTGTATTGAGTTTCTCTTCTTCTTCTTCTTCTTCCTTTTTTTAATACTCCACTTCATATATAATATAGGGGCTGGTTCTATAAAGACACTGATTGTGTAGTGTACAAAGCACTGAACGTCTGCATATCACACTCATCTAATGTTCAAACGTTTTGTAAGAAAATTAATTTCAAGAGGTTATGATACATTGTTTACACTAAAATTATGATTTTTTTTTAGCTTTTGTAAAACACAGAAAAAAAATTAATACTCTTATGCCCTTTGCAATATCTTATTCAGTATTCCACAAAAGGTTTAGGTGCAATGTATCAAGCCATTTTTGTTGAAGTCTGGTAAGAAAATAATAATAATGAGAAGAATTAGAAATATGCCGTTTTGAGTGAATTTTCTTTTTCTCATAAATCTAACATGCTAGTTTTTTGACACATTTTTCATATGTTTACAACCTTAGCAATTAATATTAAATGTTTTAAAGTGTTTCAACTGAATATTTACTGTTTAAGGTTTTTGCTTGAATGTTCTAGTACAGTTATGTGCAATCCCATGTTATTACTATTATGGTACCTGTTATGTAGGAAGATTGGGGTGATTTTCATCATTTGGTGTTGTAACAGTGACCTGCATAATATAAATAGCTTTTTGTTTCCATAGTCTTTTTGAATTTTTTTAAGATTGAGTTTTTTTTCTTTAGGAAACAGTAGTGGAACACTTTCCTCACACCAGCCATGGTGCACTCTGGCTTACTGGGAACTCAAGTCTCGGGTTGGTCGCCTTTTTCCCGTCCATAAAAATGCCATCAATGTCTTTTATGACCTACCTCATGGTGATGGCTTATGTATAAGTGCCCTCACGAACACTGAAAAAATAAAGAACAACAGCATTCTTCACACCAGGCAAAAGATTGGTCTAGGAATAGCACTTTCCAAAGAAGAAGAGGGTGTCTGGGTATATAACCGGTTACAGTTTCCTTTATTTGTCAGTTCTCCTACCCTAGACTTGCCAAACACCAGGCCTCTAACTGTACACAAAGTTTTACCAGGTTACTCCATAAAAATATTTGATTATGAAAAGTCTAAATGGTACCAGTGTTTGGAGGATATAAAACTTTCAAATGGGCCTTTCAACCATCATGCCGTCCACATTAGTTTTGCCAAAGGATGGGGTCCTAAATATGAGCGTCAGTGTATCACATCCTGTCCCTCTTGGCTAGAAGTAATGTTCTCAATGGCCAGATGACAACAGGTCACATATACATTTTACTAGTCAACATGTGCAGTGCCATCAGGACTATCAATTTGAGAAAAACTGATGTTAATTCACACTTAGTGCTAAGAAGATATTGCAAGGGTTAGACTGTCCACTTGTGGACAAAAATTCAAGTATTTATTATAAATGGACATTACATATAGTATTTAAGAGATTTTTTTTATATCAGTGTATATAAAAATATTTATCTATTGCCTTCTTAAGTTAATCTTTTGATAATTTTTTAATTGCTTTTATTAGATTAGAGAAATCAAGAGATCATCCAAGTACAAATACCTGAAAAAGATGTAAAAGATTTAAGATGTGTTTGTTGCTCTTGAAAATTACTCATTTATTTAGTCATGAGATTATTGGTTTCTCTGTCTTGTAAAATATATGAAATATAAGAAGGCTTTATATACTCTAGGGTATTCACTAATACTTTTTAGTCCATTAAGATTGACATCTGGAATTTTCAGTGTGTTGTTTTTGTGATATTTTATCATAAGTATGTGGTGAAAGGAACTAAATATTTCATTTAAATCTTTGTATGTAGTAGATAACATGGTATTAAAGGATAAAACAAATTACATAGTGCTGAGAGTTGCTTCATATTTAATGGCCTTTTGATTACTAGTAATCCCTTGGACACTGCCTTCCATTTTGTGGTCATTGTGCTTGTCATTTCTGTGGACATAAATATCTGTAAAACTTTGAAAAATTATGATATCTGAAACCAGTTACTTTCATTTACTCCCAAGCTTCATTAGGTTACCTGTTAATGGTGTTTTGTCTGTCAGCTAATGTGATAGGCAAAATATTTTCTTTAATCTCATTCCATAGTTTTGGTTTGTTTGTTTGTTTTGAATTTTGTGCAAAGCTACTCTAGTGCTATCTGCGCTAGCTGTTTCTGATTTAGCAGTGTAAGACTAGAGAGAACGCAGCTAGTCATTACCACCCTCCACAAACTCTTGCTACTTTTTTACCAATGAATAGTGGGATTGATCGTTACATTATAACACCCCCCTAGGCTGAAAGGGCGATCATGTTTGGTGTGACCAGGATTCAAACCCACAACCCTCAGATTACAATTTGAACACCTTAACACGCTTGGCCGTGCCGTGCTGAACATAGTTTTGGTAATATTTTCATTGCAACACCATATAATTTAATAATATCCCATTTACAAGAAGTTAAAAAATTCTAAAAATTTAGGATTATTGCTTGTTCATAGTCTTGTCACAGACAGACCTGCAGCTGAACTTCTAATTCGATTTGCTAAGGATAGATAAAAGTTGAGGTGTTATAGTGCCTTCCAACTTATGCATTTAGTGAATTCCAATAAGCACTACCATCAGAAAATCTGACACTTTTGGTAGTATTTGTTGGGTATTCTGGTCATAGAAATTTTAGAAGAATTAAGAATCCTTGTTAGAAATCATGAAGGATTTGAATTAATGATTTATTCCTTATGGACTTATTGCTTGGCTCTGGGGTGGCTTTATTCATGAGGTTGCCCCAAGCAGTCATCAATGCTGTGCTGTTACTTGAAAATGTACTAGCTGCTTAAATTATATAATTATAACTGTTTGTTTTCAGGATTATATTAAACTTGTCTTTTTCATGAGAAGTAAAAGGTTATGGTTTAATATAGGTTTCAGAGATTGCCAAGTTAAAACATGAAGATTTTAGTGAAAGTATTATTTTTGTCCCTCCAAGATTGTGTGACAGAAGAATTTAGACAATGTAATATTTGTTTACATGTTTTATATGACAAAAATGACAGCTTATACAAATGTTTATGCAATATTTAAGCAAATATTTTTATTTTTATTGAAATTTTATACAAACAGTGAATATAACATAAATACAAAATATGATTTTGCAAAAGAATGTAACCAGAAGAGCTATCAATTAGGCTAAGTTCAATATCAGTGCACATTTTTATGCAGATGCACCTACAACTGTATACTCTCCACTAATTGAAATAAAATTAAAGGAAATTAGAATTAAGCCCAATAAATACACACGTTGACCTTGGAGTACAAACTTTTGTTAATTAGACCAAATTCCCTGCATTTTTGATTAAACTGTAAACTACATTAGTTTCTAGAATATGTTCTTCATTTTAATACAGTACAGCTAAAACTTTTAATATATTCTTAATCACGTATCTGTCTTGCAGAAAATATCAGCACATAGACATTGTTTTGTTTCATACAAGCAGTGTTTGTTATGTAGCACTTGTAAAGTTTTGTAAACATTTATAGCACTTTTCTTTGTAGGATCTCATACTGGAGCATTTCAAAATTAACTGAAATGCAGGGTTTTTACTGTTGTGGCACTGCAGACAAGTTATTTGGTGGTGCAAGTGAAATTATGTATCTCAGACTTCTTGAAATCCTAATACTTCTTAAAAATGATTTGTTATTTGTTAG
This sequence comes from Carcinoscorpius rotundicauda, assembly GCA_011833715.1. NCBI lineage: Eukaryota > Metazoa > Arthropoda > Merostomata > Xiphosura > Limulidae > Carcinoscorpius > Carcinoscorpius rotundicauda. Next base: position 46,202,405 of record CM022395.1, on the reverse strand, counting down.
TCTATTAACAAACATACAGGATTGTAAAATTTTGATGTGCTTAAAAAACACCAACAAAAGCATTTGCAGTATCCTACCATTTCCTCTACTTTGAAAGATTTTCCCCTGCCAGATCTTTTACATTTTCAATAACTGAAAGCAGTTCTTTCATATTTGCAAATAATAATAATAAAAAATCTGCCTCTTTAAAAATATACATATGCTCTGTATTTCAGTACTTTTTAGTATGCTTGGCATGGCCAGGTGGTTAGGTTGCTCTACTTGTAATCTCAGGCTTGCAGATTCAAATCCCCTTCACACCAAACATGTTTACTGTTTTGACCATGGGAGCATTATAATGTGAAAGTTAATCCCACTATTCATTTGTAAAAGAGTATTCCAAGAGTTGATGTTTGGTGGCAGTAACTAGCTGCCTTCCATTCAGCTTTCCACTGCTAAATTAGAGACAGCTAGTGGAACATGTTAGTAGCAGAATCAAACTGTAAATCTTCCATGTAATTGTGGATATTCTTTGAGGAAACTTACTGTTGAACAGATCTTTCATTTAGATGATTCTTTTGTACCTAGCAGTAAAAACTGTACTTCAAATATTTCTATTCATGTACTTCTTGAAAATGTTATAAAATGGACTTGTTAACAGTTTGATTTTTACACAAGATAAATTTCAATTGCATCTAGATTGGTAGATATTATCATATTCTCAGTGAATGACTGTTTTCAGAAAAAAACAATAATAATAATAATAATAATAATAACAACAACAACAGAACCAACAGGACCAGGATGTTTTGAAGTCACCATATAGTACTGATTAGAACTTGACAGTTTTCCAAATTATGTAATAGGCAACAATTTGCGTAAAGCATTATGAACTGTTTATATTTGTGTAAAGTAATACTGTAATTCTAGAGACTGAATAGGTACAACCCTAGGTTTTTAAAAACATGTATAAGAAAAAAAACTTTCTGTAACACAAATATATATATTATGCCATTTAGAATATTAAAAAATAACCAACTTTCTGTATCACAAATATGTATTATGCCATTTCTCATACTTTTGTGTAATAAGTTATTTAATCTTTTTATTATACCTCATCTAAATCTGTTGTGAATTCCAGACATTAGCTAAATGTGTGTGTAAATTCTAACATCGTTTACTGTGTTCCTTGTAGTATATCAAATATGCTTTGAAATTACCTGTTTTTTTGGTGAACTTTATTTTAGTAAGCTGTAGAAAAACAACATTGCTAAGATGCTTTTTTTTGTGTACTTCAATTAAACTGAAATGCTTTATTAAAGTTGTATGTGTCAAAATGCTTCAAAATTGGTAGTTTTAAGATTGACCTTCAGCATTTTTATTACAATTTAAACCAAAGTCATGTAAAGTGTCATTTTGTTATTGATTGTCATAAGGTTTGATCTAAATACAACTTCAGAGAAAAGTTGTGTAAGCTCACTGAAGTATTGTATTCAGTATGATCATTTTAATATTTGACTAAACAAAACCTTGTGTTTCCTTAGTATTGATACTGAATTTTTTAATGTAATTATGAAAATAAGCATTCCATAAATTAGAATTTATTTTTTAGGGATATCTAGAATCTATACACTTTATTTATTTAAAAAATGGCATACAATGAACATTAGTATCCTCAAAATGTGGTAATCTCTAGTAATTAATATTCTGTGCCAAGGTTTTGCTGCTTTTATGTGGTGGTAGATTTTGGCTTTATCACTTAGTGAATGTTCAGTCACACAAGAAATGTGCTTTTTCAGAGAAGAAAAAACATGTTCTTCTGACAGCTAATGAAACACAGTATGTATGTTACTAGCAAAGTCAGGCATTTAACATTTTTGTATTAAACTGATGATATTAATTACAATAATGAAAATATATATATGAAGAATGACAATATTTTTCAGTCACTATTCTGAGCATGCAACTCTTGTATGTTAAAATTTTTTATACATAAACTTATTTAGTATTAACTGAAAACTCTAAGCCAGATGAGCCTATATTCTTATTACATTCTAACACAAACACACAGAAAAAAATGTGATTTTAAACAATATCCATTGTAAATTTCCCGTTAACATTATCTAAAATTAGGTAATTGTATAATTATATAATATAATTTTTAACTGGTAAACACATACTTTAAAATTTGTTCATGAAATCTCCAAAATTACCATCAACTACTGAAACTAACAAGAAATAAATATTGTTAATTATTTTAAAAACAACCAGTACAGCTGAGGGCTTTGAACAACTGTGGTCACTGCTAAAAACGATATTTTGAAATATTGCCATCTTGTACATTTGTTTATAAAACTGTCTTGTGGTATAGTGAAAAGAATATCAGAAAAAAAACCTAATATAAATCAAGTGCATAAATGTAAATGATGTTGTGGAATGTAGAAATGTGGGCATTATAGTATCCCAAGATGCACTTGGCCAAGAGATAATTAAGTACCAGAATGAAAAGTGGTTTTCCAGATATGTGAACAGTTTCATTAAACTGAAATTCAACCAAACTGAAGGAACACTGATGAAAGTGTTTTCATACTGAAATAAATTCTTTATTAACAAACAGCTTGTGAGTTTCAAGTTTTTTTTAATGGGGTATGGGTATAATGAGGATATTTGACAATCATACAGGTTTCTTTCCATAAGCACAAGACTAGGGAATGCTACTTGTAATGAAGTAACTTCTCTTTAACTAACCAGCTGCACTCCTAGGTGCACAAAATAGCCCAACAATGTCTTGTTATATGTAGTATAAGTCCAGGTAAATTATGTTGTTTGGTTGTAATTAAGCACAAAATTACACAATGGGATATCTGTGCTCTGCATACCACAAGTATTGAAATCAAATTTCTAACTTGATGAACCCACAGACACACTACTTTGCCATTTTGAGGGTGGGAGGCAGGTAAATTGAGAGAGGGACAGTGAAAAACAAATAATAAAGCTTCTTATCTCTAGCTGAACTGGGTTGGTGCATCTACAAGGGATTGCCCGTTTCTCACCCTAGGTAGTCAAATACTTCAAGTCTAAGATTACAACACTAACTTATTGGTTAAATTTAAACTGAATAAATAAAAGTTTATTTTCTAAATTTAGTTCTATGTTTAAAATCCACACAGGAATACCATGTTATTATCAATGGTGGTTAATTGTTCTGGAACTCCAGGCAGAATTCAATAAATGGGGACCCATAATGATAAGGAAATTCAGAAATAGATTAAAAGCCATAGCATCGGGATCCATTTCACGTGTGGAGCCCTAGGCAATTGCTCAGTTTGCATGATAGCTAAGACTGCCAATGTTTTTTACTTGTGAAGACATAAATTGTGCAGCAACCTTAAGATACTTCAATAAAAAAATCACACCCAAATATGTAAGTTAAAAAATAAACAATAGTTTCTGGCATCAATCAAATGTAGTACACACTGTTTCACCATATGATTCAATCTAATCGGTGCAGTGTATACTAAATTACATACTTCAGTGTTTTGACCGAAGTCTTTTATTGTCTGAAAATTATACTCTCTTTGTATATTCATACTAATGTATACATGTTATCAAATCTTTTGTAGTATAATATTCACATATATACTATCATAAATAGAAATACCATGTTCCTTACCAAGGGCAGTCTTAGTCATTCTGGAACCCCATCAGAATTTAATATGCCATCTATAGATTGGGAATCACTACAATTAACATCATGAAAAAAATCCAGTAGTACAGTAATTTCTCATGTTTGAAAACAGTTGGAACAGTGGTGCAACTATAGAATGTATTTACACATAAGTAGATATTGCAGTCTACAGTTGCATATCAATATACAGTCTGTTAAATGGTACATGCATGTACAATAATACATGATGTTGCATGTGAATATTATACTATGTATGGTTATATACATGTGTATTGTAACATATAACATAACATATGAGTTGATTATTGTATATTATGTGATTAAAATATAGAAAGAATGCAATCATTAAACAATAAAGAAAAATGTTTGATGTAGGACTGTGATTACTAACTTGTGCCATACTGCTATTATTGAACATTTTCATTGATAATGGTGAAACACATATTCAATCTGACAGGATGAAAGTATCTGTGACTAAAATATCTAAAGAAAGTGAAATCACAAATTACTTGTGTCTAATACCAAAGGAAAGCATGGTGCATTCCAAGAATTTCCTTGGTTTTGATGCAGTACATTCAGCTGTTAGAAGTGCATAAGCAAAATGCAGTTTGAACACACACTAGACAATTATTGTATATTTTGAAGGACATAACACCTGATTGCCAATACTTTTGTTCATTCATTGTATAACTGAAATCACGTGGTCAAGAGATGGCTGTGGAGATTCCAAACTGATTCCATTTGCTTGTGCAGGATGCTACACTAACATGTGTCACAAGTTCAGTTTTTTAAAAATAATGGAATCATTTGTATGTGAGTGATAGCCACGCTAAGTTGAGAGAAATTTCGTCATTATTCAGTGACTCAGCAGAGAGCACAATAATTCATCAGTTTTGTGTAGGCCTCTTTCAAAATATGTTCTACTGGGATGTTCATAGGTTTTTAAGATATACACTGCAGGCCAAAATCTTAAGGACAATTAACATGAAGAAAAAAAATGCATTTTGCGTTGTTAGACTCAACCACTTATTTGAGTAGAGCTCCGAAAGATGAAAATAAGAAATTTTTGTTTGTTTTGAATTTTTGCACAAAGCTACTCGAGGGCTATCTGTGCTAGCCGTCCATAATTTAGCTGTGTAAGACTAGAGGGAAGGCAGCTAGTCATCACCACCCACCGCCAACTCTTGGGCTACTCTTTTTACCAACGAAAAGTGGGATTGACCGTCACATTATAACGCCCCCACCGCTAGGAGGGCGAGCATGTTTAGCGCGACTCGGATGCGAACCCGCGAGAAAATAAAAATAAAAACTTTTTTTTTGCATTTAATTGGGAAAATGTGAACACTATGAAATTAGCCTAAATACTAGCTGGTCAACAGTTTAAGACTATACCAAAAAGAAGTGTTAAAGAGGGTAGGAAATGTCCAACAAGAAGTCTCAGTAGCGAGTTTCACAGTCGTCATTGCGAATAACTTCAAACATTCGCTTTGGCATGGTCGATATAAGCGTTTGCAGAAGGCTGGGTGGGATGTTATTCCAAGTGATGAAGATGGCTTCACGAAGGTCATGCACTGTTTGGAATTGACGTCCATTTTTATAGACTTTCCTTGTAATCCACCCCTAAACACTTTCAATGGAGTTTAGTTTAGGCGAACATACTGTATTGTCCAAAAGAATCACGTTATTCGCCATGAAAAAGTCCTTCATCCTGCGGGCATTGTGGATTGTAGCACTGTCCTGCTGAAACATCCAGTCATTTCCACACAAGCGAGGGGCCTTCAGTCTATAAGGATGCTTTCTCCAACATGCCAATGTAGCCAGCTGCTGTTTGATACTCCTGTATAACCTGAAGCTCCATTGTTCCATGGAAGGAGAAAGCACCCCAAATCATGATGGAACCTCCTTCACTGTGTCGTGTAGAATATGTGTTCGTTGGGTTATCCTTATTATGCCAGTAACGTTGGAAGCCATCTGGACCATCCAGGTTAAATTTTTTCTCATCAGCAAATTTGCAACAGCAGTTTTACTTCGCCCAATCTCACCAGTGATGGCCTTGCTTTTGCAGCTCGGCAATTCTGACACGTCCAAACTCTGTCGATCTTTTAGCCTTTGTCATGTTTCTACCCAATGTAACACAGGAGGTGTCAGTGGGAGATGTTGACAACGCTAATGTTTGAACACAAATGACTAAATTTCGTTACGTGTTTACCGAGCAACGCTTCATTTCAGTATGGTCTTAAACTTTTGACCAGCTAGCATTTAGGCTAATTTCATAATGTTCACTTTTTCTCTATTAAATGCTAAAAAAAAAATATTTTCCCTTTTCTTATTTTCATCTTTCGAAGCTCTACTCATATAAGTTGTTGAGTCTAACAATGTAAAATGCATATTTTTTCTTTACGTTCATTAGCCTTAAGATTTTGGACAGCAGTGTATTTTCTTAGTAAATATTACATTTCACTTTCAAAATTTTCTCATTAGTATTATTGATGATAGAAAGCCCACTACATTTTCAATCAATAGCTTTCTGGTCGGTTAATATAGTAAACATTTTATCAGAAAGTCTGATATCGTAGATCAAATCCTTTGTTTCCATGTGCATAATATTCTGTAATGTGCTTTTTTGTGCAATTAATCTCTTTTTTGCTATTCAACAATCATAAATGACTATACATAAAGTCCATATATCTTTGTAAGATCACAATCACATGTGCTTTTATATACAGGGGTGGTCTTAATATTTCTGGAGTCTCGTGCAGAATTCAGTAATTGGGGTCCCATAATTATAAAAAAAACTCAGAAGTAGATTAAAAGCATAGCACTTGGGCCATGGCAACTGACGAGTTTCCCCAGTTGTTAAGACAGTCTATGGTTGTTTACATTTATCGCCATTACACATTGTCATACTCTTGTAGGCTAAAACAGATTACACCAATTAGTTTGGTTACGTTTTCAGGTCATCTTCTCATCTTATGTTTCAATAGCCGTACTTTTGTAATGTGCTGAATCTAGAGGCAGTCGAACTGAAATTGGTTTTTATTGCAGACATCATGAAACAAATAATTACTGAAAGAACTCAGTTGAACTAAGACTTTTTAAGTTAAAATTTGTATCAGTTAAGAGTTAATACTTGCGCTGCTGCTACCGTATGCCAATTATGCTCAGATGAAACACAACTACTTTACTGTGTGTAGAAACACCATACACTCTTGGCATGCAATATATTGCTAAAAGCTCGGGAAGTTCAGATGACATACTATACAGAATTATTGTTCCACATCAGGAAGTTTCACTCAGTGACTCAGAAAACAAGGGTCGCAATGCTCTTTCGGTCATTCATTTTCAACCACTTTATCATTCTAAGTAGTGAAGTAAACCATACAAGAATTATTCAATATTTGGCAGATATCCACTATAACACTGTGTAACAAAATTTTTACTTTTTCTTGTTCCTAAGCAGAAAGTGTTATTTCCCAACTGCTTATGCCTGAAGTAAATAGAAAAGACTTAGTTTGCTCTTCAAAATTTGCTTTTGTGACCTGAGTGCCATTTGTGTTTTTTAAATTTTACAATAGACAAAGACAATTTCAACTGTGTAATAATTAAATGGAATATGAATCACGCAATGCATACATTTTGCTATGAATATTGATTGGCAGTTCAAAAATTAAGAATCGTCATTTCCTTTCAGTCAGTGATTCTACAGTCTGTCTTAATTTTCTATAATAATCTGATCCCACTGCCGACATCAATAGCTCAATTAACTTGCAAAACTGTCTTTTACCTTTAAAACTCAAGCAGTTCATCATCTGGTTCATTTTGGACAACCAGATAAGTATTTTCAGCTCTTTCTTCCTCGTCAGATGAAATTATGACAGCGTCTTCATACTCCTCTGTCTCGTTGGTTTCAATCTCAGATTCTGGATCAAGCCTGTGCAAGAGAGTTTCGTTTATGGTGTATTGCAGTATATCGACAAGCTCGATGGACTTATGAGTGCCTTGAATCTTTTGTAACTCATACATCAGTGAACTAGTATTTTGGAGTAAAAGGTAATGACCTGTCTAGCCAAACCTAATTTGCATCAATACTGCTGGCATGTATCACATACAAATGTAATACTTTTACCGTATTGTCATAACACTTTTTCCCGTGTGAAATAAGCTGTTTTTTTCCAAGTTATATATGGACAAAAACTAAAGTGTCTTGATGAATGTAGATTTTTATGGCTCCATGTTTTTCTATGGGATATGATCATACATCACAACAACAGGGAAACGAGAACTAAGTTGTGCGCTGATTAACAGTCATGGCATAATATAATATTTTTATGCTTTATGCTACACTGTTCTGATAACATAATAATAAGCTACATTTCTCGGTGAGCTACATACAGTGCCATATTATCCAATAGGTCCGGGCCCTAGAGATTAGGGATTATAGGATTCGCTGTTCATCGACATTAAACAGCAAAAAACGTCTCATTCAACATAATTTAATATATTTTAATGTGTTTCTCATATGCATTATAATATAAGATATGCCTATGTTTGTGAGTTTACTTTTACTTAATTATTCAATTTTATGGTCTAATTTGGTATGTTACGTTTATAAACTGACACTTTTAAAGGTGGCCATCTTTTTAGCGGGCCTAAGGGCTCACTTAGCCTTAAGCCGGTATTTATTACGTATGTTTATTTTATGTGTAATAAAATACAAGATCAGGGATCGTATTTAAGAACTTACTCAAAGCTCGTTACATCAACGGTTCTTTAATCTAGTATAGTATTGAATTTTTAATGCCATAAATTGGAAGACAAAGTGACCAAAATTTGCCCTTGAAAATGTTACAGAAACAAATAAGGTCTGTTACACAGGCCCCTCAGTGGCTCAGCGGTATGTCTGCGGACTTACACGCTAAAATCCGGGTTTCGATACCCGTGGTGGGCAGCGCACAGATAGCCCATTGTGTAGTTTTGTGCTTAATTCAAAAACAACAACTGTTACACAGTTCGTTACTTTTACTGCGATTAAACTGAATGACTGATAAACGGCATTAATAAGTTAAATCTTTCCACATAGGTAGTAGAAACTTACTGAGAAAAGGAGGAAATATTCTCAAAAATACATTTGTTATATCTACTAGTAACATAAATACAGTTTGTATAAAGAAGTGTGCTCAGATGTTCAACGCTTGCTTTGTTTGTTTTTAATTTTGCGCAAAGCTACTCGAGGGCTATCTGCGCTAGCCGTCCCTAATTTTTGCAGTGTAAGACTAAAGGGAAGGCAACTAGTCTTCATCACCCACCGCCAACTCTTGGGCTACTCTTTTATCAACGAGTAGTGGGATTGGCCGTGACATTATAACACCCACATGGCTGAAAGGGCGAGCATGTTCGGTGCGACCGGAATTTGAACCCGCGACCCTCAGATTACGAGATGGGTGTTTCAACCACCTGGCCATACCGAGTCTGTTGAACACAATTCAGTTAACTTTGTCATATAAAACGTTGAATGAAAAACAAAAATTTAATAAATATAAAAAAATGAATTTTAACTTTGAGTTAAAAACGAACTTTAAGATTAAAGAGTACTGCTTTAAATACTTACAAAACACTACTTAAAAATGCATGGAGAATCTACTGTAACAGTGTTTTCGTCAAAATTATCAATAACTCTACATTTTGCTTAAAAAGATTTGCTTGTTTGTCTTTAAGCCTAATGAACTACCTGCACTTTATTCATCATGGGTATCGATACCCTGGTCTTAGCTTACGGTTCAGTCATTCGATGCTTCTGAAACGCGCAGAATCGTTTCTACTACAAAAACCACGAAAGAACTTAATCGAGTGTGTAGTTGTTTCAAATACATAAAAAAGTTTACTTAACACTAAATAAACATACACAGAACATGTTAAAGAATAAATATATCTTTCATATAAATACCTTACGTTAATACTAATTATTTACAGAATTTTCAATAATTGGTCAAACTGTCCTGTAAAGTGGAAAGCAATATATTTGAATTTAACTGTATTATTATGACACTTCGTTCAACATTGTGTTTATCATATTAAGTTTAATGTGGAAAAAAATCAGTTGTAAATTTAGCTTAATGAAACGCAGTCGTGGTCTCCAAAGAATTACTGAAATGTCAAAATTTAGAGAAAAAATCATTTATAGTTTATGTGTATCACTTAAATATGTTTTGTTTGCCACTACAAACCCACAGACTCACGCTACGCTACAGACTCTTTGCAACTTGTCATTTCTTATAGTCCCACCGCTCACTACATAGACAAGTTCCACATTTTACGAGATAACTTATTAAACTCATTTCCACTAACCAACCTGAAGCTGCCTATAATACAGTTTGGGTGAGAAATGTACTGCAAAATGTGTCATCTGTTCACCAATAATTATCGAGCCTGTATTTTAACGTTGTAAGTCCATAAACTAACTAATGACTCATGTATTGGTGAATTTATTTGTTTCTCTTCGAACTGCTCCCCAAATGACTCAGCAATATGTCTGCGGAATTAAACGCTAAAATCCGGGTTTCGATACCCGTGGTGGGCAAAGCACAAATATCCTATTATGTAGATTTGTGCTTAGTTCAAAACAACAACAGCTCTACGAACTCCCTCTAAAGTTTTGGAGCTAGCAGAACCAAAGATGACAGGCGAATTCAGGATGGACTACGCATATCCTTACATTTTTAGTATACTCTCTCTAATAAGGGACTAAAACATATCCAAAAGGTACCCAGACATAGATGGGATGTGCAAACTGGTTTCCAACGTCACTAAACCCAAATACAACATCAAGAGTTTACTTCCTGACCCCGTCCAAGATTCGTAAATACGATATTTGAAACTATAGTTAAATCCCACTCTTAGGGCAGCAGGAATAAACTTCACAGGTAACACAGTCTGGCGTCCTAAAGAAAGTTATTTTTGGGCATGGCCCCCATCCTAAAGGTAGCTATAGAAATAATTGTGGATAATAAGGTAATTTGATCGGTACACTGGGGCATCTGTGAATCATGAGGGAGCCTTTGAATCCTACAGCCGAACGCAGATATTTTATATTAGTAGGCGTGATGGAAAGTTAAGAATGAGAGGCAATCGTAACACATTTTTATGAGTTTCCCTAATAGCACAGCAGCTATGCCTATGCTAGAAGTCGAGTTTCGATGCCCGTTTTTGGTAGAGCACTGATAGCTCTTTGTGCAGCTTTGTGCTTAATTAGAAACAAACCTTCCAGGAATATAACTGAACGGAAAAATTTGTACTATATTTCTCGTCCTTTCTGGCCTTCGTGAAATCCTTGGTTAAAAGTTTTACCACTTCTTCAGACGTCCCTTTTCCGTGCTTAAATTGATAAGTGCCCATTGACAAATGAGCTGAAAAACAAATTTTACACGAAACAATATTTCACTCATCTTATCAGAGTTGCTTACTGCGTAATCTTTATTTCAAGGTGTGTGCTGGTAAATTGGACGTGAGATCAGCAGGTGATTGCAAATCAAATATATCGTTGACATGATAACGAAGACAAATCTCTATCCTAACATTGTAATGAATAGAACCAGTAACATTCACATCTCCAATTTGTACTATTATGACCTGACTCAAAGGAAGCTATACGAATGAAAGAATAAAGATCATAGTTTGTTTGTTTATTTTGAATTTCATACAAAGCTACACGAGAGTTATCTGCGCTAGTATTTGGTATGACGGGGATCCGAATCTTGGATCCTTGGACTACGAGTCGAGCGCCCTAACCACCTGATCATATAATAGTCATAGACTAGCAGAGCTGTGTTCCTGGCACCTGAGCGTTGATATTTAGAGAGAGTTTTTTTTTCTTTTAGCTATAATTTGACATATTTAGAAAAGTGCAGAAAAGCAAAACAAATCATACACATGCTTATAGATGGCTGCTGTACTGGCAATAAGGGAAAGCATTTACTTTCACATTATAAGGAGACTTACTTTCTAATTAATGCATATAATAAATATAGCCTAGTTGAGAAAGGTACCACGAAATTTTCCGAAGAGGTATATATATATATATATATATATATATATATCCCTGGTAGATTTGTTTCCCCGTAATTAAGCACAAAGCTACGTAAAGCTAAAAACGTGAAATATAACACGAACTCATTGTCTGTTTATTTCGATCATTGTAATTTTGCGTATCCACTCAATTGTTTCCCTTTTCCACAAAGTTGATCATGCAGATTATCTATTTACATGAACAAACGAAGTGTCTGGATTAAAGGTGAATGATCCCTATTTACATGAACAAACGAAGTGTTAGGATTAAAGGTGTATGATCTATAATCCAATGGGCGTTAAAAACAAGAAATACACATAGCATTAGACTAGAACACACTCAGTTCACCGCATCGTTTCACAGAAAAACAAGTAAACCGTCTAATTTAATGAAAGTCGTCACGATTTAAAAACAAACTGATGACTACATACTTTCACACAAATGCTTCTAACTATTCTAAGCTATAAAATCTTACCATAAAGAACGACTTCCAACGACCACCCGAAGTAAGCCACATGCGACTTCCTTATAACCACCGCACAACATCCCTCATTTAAAATAAACCCAGACGCCTAGCGTTCTAACCCAAACAAGCAAAAATCAACACACACGCTCAAGAAAAATAAAACAAGATGGCATAAATAAAGCATACAATAATCCACAAAACCAGAACGTCCTATGACAATTCAGAAACAGCAGACCAACAAACCCAAACTCGTACAGCTCCTGAAAACAAAGGAAACCAAGCAACGTTCACCCTGAAAGTGTATCAATCCAATCACCATGGTAACTTCCGGTCCTAATTCACGAATCTACCAACAAGGCGTTCTTCTTCTCCCAGCGATAATGACACTTCTAATGCCAGATTCCTGTTGAGTCAGAAAACACCAGTAAGTCTTCTCCTATTCAAGAATATCCCACAACCTGAGTTAAACAGAGATGATATACTGCTTTTAGGTTCATATTTCCTTCCTTCAGTGTTATCCTAATGTACCCTTAATTCCATTTTGATTCCACCCGGTACTGGTCAGCTAAAATATTCAGCGCTTGCAAGTGAAAATAGATTTTCACAAAGCACTCCTGTTTCACCTTCAATAAATTTTCCAGGTATATGACTTATAGATCCAAACTCCCCACAGGACCATAAGTCTAATAAGAGTCGTTGTTTTATCTGAAGTAAGCATAAGAAGATACTCAGAAATTTGAAAATTTCCCGACCTTCTTTCAGCTTAACATCTGCAACCTAACTCAATTACACACCATCCAAACTCAATATCTTTCACAATCTTTCAATTACAGCCCTACTCTGTAACCACGTGCAGGGAGTACATAAACACCCACTTCTGAATGCTCCTAATTCCCGATATTTCGAGTAAATCCACGGAGATCTGAAATGGAAAAAAAAATGTCAAGTTTATACTTCTGTTGTTTTTTTATTCCACGTGGCTATACTGAGTATTACTCATTTGAATACTAAAAGTCTTTTGCATTTTAATCTGGGGCCCGGCATGGCCTAGCGCGTTAAGGCGTGCGCTTCGTAATCTGAGGGTCGCGCTAAACATGCTCGCCCTCCCAGCCGTGGGGGTGTATAATGTGACGGTCAATCCCACTATTCGTTGGTAAAAGAGTAGCCCAAGAGTTGGCAGTGGGTGGTGATGACTAGCTGCCTTCCCTCTAGTCTTACACTGCTAAATTAGGGACGGCTAGCACAGATAGCCCTCGAGTAACTTTGTGCGAAATTCCAAAAACAAACAAACAAAGCGTTTTAATCTGAAGTTGGAACAGGAGTTTAGTTTTTGAACGGAAAGCACAACGATTTTGTGAATATTAGTTCTCTAATATTGAAATCACACGCTCTACTTCTTTAGTTAAAACTTGATTTTAATAATTTTAAAACGCAAAAAAGGTCATTTTATGAAGTCCACGTTTAGTGATAAAATGTTTGTCCATTTTTTTTTATTTTTACATGCCATCTTCGACTTTTTTGGGTACTACGTTTAAGAGGGATATCTAATTAGCGCATTCGTCCATGTGTCAAGTTGTCACTAAGGTTATAGTACTAGTACTACGAAATATTTTAGACTATGTCTAAAACGCCTTCAACGTCCTGTTGCTTTAATGTTTCTTAATTATTTGATTACAATGTTTAGGCGTGTAGAAAGAGAAGTACGCTAAAATTATAAATAAAAAACAAGTGAAAACAAGTTGTGAGTCACCTGTTTTTAAGCAACAGACATTAGTTGGAATGATATTTAGTTAAATATTCTTTATAAAAACAAAATAAAAAGAGACCGTCAAACGTAAACAATTATAGTTATATTTTCATATTTCCGGTAAATTAATTTTGTAATAATGAATGCACCTCAGCAGTATGCCTGCGGACTTACAACGTTAGAAACCAGGTTTCAATACCAGTAATGGAAAGAGCAAAGATAGCCCATTTTTTCACCAAACATGAATAATTAGTAACTAACGAACACTCGTGCGGCACATAGGGAATGTGTGATAATTTCAAACTTTAAAACTCCAGTTTTAATAAGTAATGATAAAACGAAACAGAAATTCAGCTACTCAGCTTGCTAGTTAAGATATTTCTTGTGAGAAACCTGTCCCATCTGCTTGTCAGTGATAACCAAAATAAACACGTTTCTTGATGTCGAAAATCCAGCTTGAAATAAAAATGTATCTCAAAACGGCTGATATGGGTATTAGCACATTTATTGATAAGGAAAGAACAACGTTTTGACCTTCTTAACCTGAAGATGACCTAGGAAGATACAAAATAAACACGATTCTGCTTCATCTGAATCAGTTTCAAAATCAATTCAGTAAAGAAATGACAAGTACAAACTTTTAAGGCATTAAAAATCTATAATTTTTATCTACAACAACAAATATGTTTTTATTTATTATCGTCTTAGAATTCCAGAGAGTGACACTGTGTTCCTTTATAATTTGCCAGGTATGGCCAGGTGGTTAAGGCACTTGACTCGTAACCCGAAAGTTGCGGGTTCGAATCGCCGTCACACTAAACATGCTCACCTTTTCAGCCGCGGGATCGTTATAATGTGAAGGTCAATCTCACTATTCGTTGGTAAAATAGTAGCCAAAGAGTTAACGGTAGGTAGTGATGAGTAGCTGCCTTCACTCTAGTTTTTATAACGCCCCCACGTCTGAAAGGGCGAGCATGTTTGGTGTAAAACAGATTTGAATTTGTGACCCTCAGATTACGAGTCGAGCAACCTATAGATCTGGCCACTTAATTGAAATATCAGCACGATAAAAACAAATGTCAAATCATGTTGTTGACGTAGGTGAAATATCTCTCCCACTGTAACATGTGTAGTATATTAAGCTCCATTGGCACATTACTCATATCAAATGGCCTGTGATGAAAATCATATTGTTCATTCTAAGTGTTAAGAGCAGTTTTAGGTCTGTTCTCATTTTTTAGTACATTAAACTTTTTGACACTTTCATCTGTGCATAGTACAAGGTAAAAGAAATTCATAGATGTATATTACAATACAGACTAGATTGTACAATTACTGATCATTTATACTGTCTAATCAATCAACTTAACCTGTTATCACATGATGAATTATGTATCGTGTTTCCCTCTATATAAATGTGTAATTTATATTAAACTCAAGACATCAAGGAGAGTAAAAAGGAAACAAGTGTCGCATTATAAAGAAAATGAAGATAGAAAAGTTTTTTATATATTTCCTTTTGAAACTGAGATATCAAAATCTATATAATATTACAGTTTGATTTATTAATGTGTACATTGATAATATTTCACTTTTATTAAATTTTGAATGTAGCTTTTTGTTCGTGTTTGAATTTCGTGCAAAGCTACTCGAGGGCTATCTGCGCTAGCCGTCCCTAATTTAGCAGCGTAAGACTAGATGGAAGACAGCTAGTCATCACCACCCACCGCCAACTCTTGGGCTACTTTTTTACCAACGAATAGTGGAATTGACCGTCACAATGTAACACCCCCACTGCTGAAAAAACGAGCATATTTGATGCGATCGGGATTCGAACTCGCGACCCTCGGATTATGAGTCGAACGCCTTAACACGCTTGGCCATGCCGGGTCATTGAATGTAGCTATATCCAGATTGAAAGGATTAAGTATGCGACAAAAATGGAGAATAAAACATATTGGGTTGTATTAACTTTTGACAAGAAGTTGGAAATAGTAAAAAACCTCAAGAACAGAAAAACTGGCTCTTGAGTTCAGGCTTGGAAAAGTAAAATAAGTAACTTAAAATGAAATAGTGATAAAATTGAAGCATTAAAAGGCAGGTTATTTTCAACTGATTGAACTTTGGAGCAGAATAATATATAATCAACTGCTAACAATAAACTGGACAATACAATTTACTTACAGTTTGCACAAAAAAAAAGTGTCAGAGAATCTCACTATCAAGTCCAATGGTTAAAACAAGGACTCAAATGTTTAACAAACAATCAGAAAGTTATTGCTATTTTCAAGCTAGTTCCAGTGACTATTAACACAGTAGCAGATAGCTGGGTATGAAAAGCGAGAAAATATAAGCAAGTAATAATTCTGATGGTATTTTTAAAGCCAACTTTGTTACACTCATGCCGTAAGAGGTGTTCAGTGGAGAAACAGTCTACACTTGTCATGAAATGAGACTTTTCTGGAAAACTCTGTCTTCTGAGACTTTTAACTGTATGTGAGAGAAGTGTATGATGTCACAAGGTGAGCAGAGAAAGACTGATGCTGTTTATATACCCTAATTCTACTAGCTCACACAAGCTGTCTCTTGTTGTAGAAGGAATACCATAGAAGCCATAATGTGTCAAAAACATATACCAGAATGTCCTGCCTGTCACTTAATCAGGCTCAAAGATGTATGGTGGATGTAGCTCAGTTCACATTATGTATATTGAAAATTTTGCACCATCTATAAAGATGTATCAGGTTCAGAATGAGAATAAATGTGAAGGCTGTTTTTCTTCTTGATAATTCATGTCAACCTCACCTATCTTCAGAACAACTACAACCTTCCGATGTTGATATTTATTAATATATGTTTGAATATTCAAACAACATGATTAAGCAAACTAGTATTGGTCCTAATTAATTTCTATTACTGTACTATATTCACTCACCTCATTCTTCACAATAACTACTGGAGATGTCCAACCCATCTTAAAGGATTATCTTACTTTGTACTTTAATATCTGCTCTATTTCAATGCTAGCAACGTCTCACGCAAGGAAGTTATCTTATCATCTGTTTATGTGTCGTTATTATCCTATCCAATAAGATTTCTAGTCCTGCAACCACACTGGTGTATTGTACCTATGACTTATGCAGTCCTGTCCAATGTTTAACATCTGTGCACTTTTTATTACTAGAGTATTACCACGAGCTATACTCAACTCATCGTGTCAAAAACATTTTAACTTGTAGTTTAATAACCAGGAAATGTTGGATTGTGAACATAAAGCAATGCGTTTCAGTTGTAACTTTCATAATTTTCCAGTTCGTGGCCATTTGCTGGATTGACTCCATAGAGCACCATACAGAACTGCACATTTCTGTGAAGGTTAACTACAATTTAGACATTTTGTTTTGGTGCTCCTCTGACCATTCAATATCCAGGCCGCGGGTTTGCTTTGTTCGAGCGCGAGATTCCCGCCTCGATCATTTTAAGCATATGGTCACTGAGCCGTTGACCATGGTGTACGCTCTGCACATGGCTAACAATTGGCTCAGCCCGACCGAGATCCAGATGCCAGCCGCACGCTACCCCTCCCCGCTCACTCCCATTAGCTGCTCACAGTTTTACATCTCCTATCAAAGCTGTATTTGTGTTTCCTAATTAGCCCTGTAATTTTATATTATCACTACCCTCTAATTAAGTACTTGTGTTATATGGTTAAAGATAAACACTTTCTCTCACAGTATTTCACGGATATGTTCTGAATGCCAGGAGACACACTTTCTATGCCATCACAGACAGGATGCTCAACGAGCTTAATGGAAGATTCTCCTCTGATGCCTGCAGTGTTCTGATGGGTAAAACTGCATTGAATCCAAAACACTCCACATTTCTGGGCAAGCAAGCACTCTTAGAAATGGCAGCAAACTATGGTGTGGTAGAGAATGATCTCGCAGAGGAGGTCCACCAGTTGAACCGGCTAATTGCCAGGAAGAGAAACAAGGGCCAGGAAGTATCCAAACCATTGGAGCTTGTAACCATGCTGAAGCCATACAAGGATGCCTTCATGGATCTCCACAAACTTGTATGCATCGCTGTGACCATGCCTGTCACTTCAGCTGCCTGTGTGAGAAGTTTCTCATGTTTGAAGCTTCTAAAGACATACTTGCACAACAGCAGTGGTAAAAACTGCACCAGCAATCTTGATGCCATATTAGTAAACTCCAGGGAGATAAAACAACTCAATATTGATACTATTATAGACACATTTGCTACCAATTACCAGAACAGGCACATTGTTTTGAAGTAATATTGACTAAAAATACAACATGATGAAAGATAGTTAGCCTGATAGTGACTTTACTTTTCCTCATGAAAGTGTATGAACTTCACACGGGATAATTCATTTCTGCTAAGTAAACTGTCTTTATGTTACATTTCTTTTTATTTGTAGCTTTACTCTTAATGCTATATTAAATGTTCAATCTACGCTAATTTTGATTTTCTGTACTATTATATATTACCTTGGGTGAAATTTAGGTGAGCTTCCTCTTTTATATATACGAATATTTTCATAAACAGATTATTTCTAATTTGTAATAATGAATTATTAATCAGAATATGAGTTTCCAGTGAAAACTGCCTTGAAAACAAAGTTCAAAATAGCACACTTTTCTGAAATGTACCTTGGTATTTACATTATTATAATTTACCATCTATACTTCACATTAATGGCTTTTTGAAAAGCCCCTCCACAGTTTACCTCAGCTCTCCAACGGAAAATATCCTGGCGCCGACACTGGTGGACACATGCTGACTGGCCAGCAGTGCCACCCCTCCATGCACTCATCCTCCATACAAGCTGCCATTTCTGCACAAAGAAACTGCCAAAAGATGACTGTACCAGCAGGTTTCAAAAACGTTTCTTGTAAGAAGATACACACAGTATGATAATTAATCAAATCCTTCGTGCCATCTATATTAAAATGGAAACCTCGACAGCTCCACTGTGTCAATGTGGCCATCTTTATTTAAACAGAGAACATTTAGGTTTACAATCACGCCACTTTTCTTTATTAGAAGATCTTTTGTTCTCCATGGATTCTGCCCTCGATTGAGTGGGCAGACTTTTGTCAGTAGATGTAGAGTCCAACAAGTGTGGTTGAGAACGAGTAATCGTTTGACATCTCGGGACCAAAGAAGATGGGCCTGAGCATACACAAGAAGCTGGGGTCATAGGAAGTGAACCTGAGCAGTCACTAAAAGGATTTGTGGATGCAGAGACTGAAGTATACGATAAATCATCTATTCTCATAACCACTGAGGTTAAAAGACTTTTTACATAGTTTGAGAACAACTCTGTTGGATGCATGAAGAGATCTGCTTACATTTCCACTTTAGCAGTGAAACGTAGTGTAGCAGCATGTGTCCAAATAGAATGGTGGACAGTACTTTTTGAGCCTTGGGATAATAAATGTTGTGAAACGGGTTAAAATGCTGTACCTTTTTTATTCCTACCCATCTAGGGCAATAATTAAAGTAGAAAGGTTGAGATGCACTACAAGTAACACAAAGAGGGTCCATTTTGCACTCTTAGGAAACATGGTCCTTGCCACTGCAACCAGCACTTGAAGAACCACAACATGATGTCTTCAGAAGATCAAACCGATGATGTTGGAAACATCTGAGAGGTTTTGGAATATATGGCCATACCTTACAATTTAGATAACTAGCCTTGATGGTTGTGGCAATGTAAACAACAAAATTAGAGCATTGGTTAGCATCATGATTCCATCTTTACGAATGAAGATATGCCACATTGCAAAAACTCCTTGGATGGAGAAACCACTGAAGATCTCTGACTTGGGGATGTTCTTTAAATACCTCTCAACAATAACTCCATGTGACAAATTCAAAGTAGTGTGGGAAGTAATCTCAATGGCCTTCAAATGCAAGAGGAGTTCATTGTATTTCATAGCAGATGTTTCTTTCAAGATGTTCATAGAATGTAGCTTTTTGAGTGACTTAAGAGAATCAGCAAACCCCTCTTGTTCTTCCTGAATGAAAAAGGAACATATTGGCCCTATAGATTTTTGATAAAAGAGTGCTTTGTTTTGTTTGTTTTGGAATTTTGCACAAAGCTATTTGAGGGCTATCTGTGCTAGCCGTCCCGAATTTAGCAGTGTAAGACTAGAGGGCAGACAGCTAGTCATCACCACCCACTGCCAACTCTTGGGCTACTCTTTTACCAACGAATAGTGGGATTGACCGTTACATTATAATGCCCCCACAGCTGGGAGGCCAAGCATGTTTAGCGCAACACGAACCCACAACCCTTGGATTACGAGTCACATGCATTTCGCACTCGGCCATGCCAAGCCCCAATAAAAGAATGCAATATCAGAAAGTGAGGTACAGATGTTGAAGAGATTAAATATTGCTATACAGAATCTTCAAGAGGTGATCATTTACCTATGATCCATTATTTTTATTTCTACTTGGGAATCCATTATAAAGAAAAGAACATTTCCGTGCCCACTGTTCCCACACACTACAAAGCCCTACGAGGCAACATACTGCAATGTCCTTATTTGACTGGGAACAATCTCAAGGCAGCCCGTCTACAGGAATTCATGATCAAAGTGGTGTGTTATGGTTGGGCCCCTCACCTGCAAGAATCCTCTCCTTCCCTTCAGGGGTCACCACACGCAGCAAACACGTGAGTGGATAGTTAGATCCCAGAGAAGGTAAACTGAAAGTACAGAACATTTCTGGAAGGTCCCCTCACCACTTATAAGAATGAATAAAATAACCAGAATATGTACCCCGAGTAGTTCAGAAACTCACTGACAGAAAAAAAATAGGAAAAATGAAAAGGCACTGGGAAATAATTGGTAGTATACAATGAGGTGTTGTTAATACTTTTATCAATAAAGGAGAGAACAATGTTCCTCATTGTTAACCTGAAGATGACATAAGAAGGCTGAAATGTTCTTCTTTTTTAATAAAAGTGTTAATACCTATTAAAGGTCATGCCTTTGAAACCTATGTTTGAAAAATATAAACAAATTCTGATCTTGTTATATGCTGGCCACAATTCTAATATCTTCATGAAAAATTAACTCAATTCTCTGAAGTGAACTTCACTGTGAAGAGAAAAAATATATAATTTGGTAATAGTAGATTGAATTGAGGTATATTGCAAATAAACTTGCTTGTACTATACATACAAATAATAAATCAAACTAACTGTTTGAGACATAGTGCCCTACTAATTTTGTGGTCCAATTCCTGTTTTAACTAGAAATGGAACTTACTGTAGTGAGGGTAACCTGGTATTGATATAAATGTAAAAATGATTAAATGCACCTTAAATAAATTATTTAGACTCTTATCAATTATTAGACCAATATGCTCTATTTGGCAATAATGACTGGCAATTGAACTATTTCCACACTTATTTAATCCAGTGGGGAGAAGTGTTAATATCATAGTGCTAGTCTCAATGTTTAAATTCACTGAAATTATACAATATACGATTACTCAATTTACATGTGATGCAGATAGACAGCTTTGTTGCATAAGTAGAGGGTCTAATAATTTGGCCAGCAATTATATATTGGCCATTTCTGTAAAATGTTTGGGTTCAATTACATATAATTGAAGCATTTTGGTCTTTCATTGTGTTATATTCATCCACGTTTAGTTTGAAAGTTTCTTTTAAAAAATACTTTTAAAACTAAAATGTGTATATCAGATTGTAGCCTAATAAAATTATTGAAGACATTTTACATACAGATTTATCCTTGAAGGATGTAGTAGCACTTCTGTCAAGAAATTCATCATGACTTTAGGAGTGTATTAATTAAAATTAACAGTGTATTTCTTTAAGTTCATTGGTTTAATAAAGTGCTAAATCATTTTCAATATACCATATTTTACTGAACGTTATAAATATACAACATTCTTGGTAACAGCAATGAGACGAAATAGGGGTTTGAAGTTTGAGTAAGTAATATCTATGGCACCTCCATCTTTGTTTTCTCTTTTTTTATGATCCCTATTTAAAGGTTTTTAAATTCCTAATTTTTTATTTATTTCGTTTCCATAATTCAAATATCTTTGTTGCTACAAATTGAAAGTTTAGCTTGGGGATGTATAGTAGCAATGTGAAATTCTGCAGAAAAGTTGCACTTTATAGAGTTAGGAGAAAATCTGTAGAGAACAATTTAAAGTGAAGAAGTGTCACATGAAAGAGAAGAGTTAAGATTAACAATTTAAATATCTCATTCTCAAATTAAGAAATTAAATTTCTACAATAATAAAAGCTGAGTTAAACATTGTGTTGATGTCAAGTTTATCAATGTACAGTTAAGTTTTGAATGTTGGTTTTACTTGTGAAAAATGTGTATTTGTTAACTATTTCCAATAAATAATCAACTCATTATAAAGTACTAGTATCTTTTTAATAGTAATAAACAAAACAAGTTTTCCTGAAACAATTTGCAGTATCTTATTTTGTTTTGAACACTGAAATGTTAAGCCAAAAATAACTACATCATTAAATGATAAATTAAATGACAATTTGATTAGGGCTTCAACCATTATTGGTATTTAGAATTAATAAATTTGGAAGAATTTAATTGCAAAATTACATAAGCTAGTATTTTAAAAATTGAATATCAGAATATTTCACATTTTTTAACCAAAGAATGTTAACCAAAAAAAATGTTGACACAGCTACAAGTGAAAATTTAAGTTTCATTAAATTTAATGTCTGTAACACAACTGTGTAAGTCTACAATTTCTTAAAGATATAATGTAAAATCACCACCTATAAACATTTGGCATAAACATTTTATTCAAGACTGAGTTACATAAATCAATTTATTTCCATTAAGTACAAATTTATTTGTTTTAGGTCCAAATGACATAACCAACAACTGTCTGTCACATTTTGAAAACTAAACAACCATTTTTATTTTTTTTTCTAAGTTTTGAAAATAAGTCAAAACTTCGTTGTTTTCTGAAACATTACATATAGTTATTCTATTATTCAAAACTAGAAAACTGATTTTGAAACATAAAATTAGCACCTCTAACCCAGTTGTTTAGCCTTGTTTTCAAATATTTAAATGTGCACTTATCACTACAATTTTATTTCATTTTTTTTATACAAATAAACTTACTAATAAATTTGTAAAGGCCTGTTAAAACCTCAGTGCCAAAGATGAAGTTACTTTATGTTAAAAATTCTTGAAAATTTCTTTAAGTGAAATTAATAAAAAGTTTTTGTAAACATCTGACAAATTTAAAGCTTATAGAGCAGACTATGTTTATAAAAAAATTAAAAAATGAATATTTATTGCTACCTCAACTTCAGTAAGTAGTAGAAGTAAAAAACAATATTAGTTTTTACAGTATCATTTCAGATTACACGAGGAAAAAAAAAAGAAAAACGTTAAAATTTAAAAAACTTTGCATGTATTTCCCTCTCCACAGATCTTTACAGATTTTCAAAACTTTGATAAAAGTAGACATATCTGCATTATAAATGACTCCAGTGACTGCAGATTAGGTATCTAAACATCAATACAAATTATGAAGAATAACAAATATTAGAGAAATACAAGATTAATATATTTCACCTGATCACACAATAAGAAACATTTTTAATCTTATATTATTTCTTTTAAAAGTTTTAATAAATAATAACAAGCACAAACAATATTATGAAGGATAACACCAATTACGGTAATACTAATTGTTCCAAGATAAAACTAAATGCATATGTCAACAAATACCTGAAACCATCAGCAGAAGAACAGTAGTTAAATATAATTATTATACATCACGTAATGATTCATAATATATTTTAAAAAAAGTACATTTTAATAAATGATTTTAATGTTTACCTTCACAGAATATTATTTATAATAAAGTATCAATACACAACATAAACACATGGTAATACAAACACTGAGGATTATAGCCTCATAAGACATCTTTCATAATATTTAGACAACTGTTGGATATAACTAATGTGTAACTGGTCAAACATCTAATCTCAGAGGTATGGCCAAAAATATTACAATTTGCCACTTAACTTATTTTACTGTTTTATTTTGAAAAAAAAAAAAAAAAAGGACCCATTAAATAAGTATGGTACGTGCTACCTTCTTTATAACTGACAAAATATGAAGTGTTACTGTTAACGGAAATACTGTTTCAAACAGAGATGCACCCTATAACAATATTACAACTCTAACAGAACTTTATGTGTTCTCCACTTTAATGACTAAATGTCCTATATTATTCTCAATTTTTATACTCTTAGCTTGAGATTATTATTAATAATTGGCTCATTCTCTGTTTCTATCACTGTCTTAAATTGCTGTGCCAGACTTGCCACAAGTTAAAACTAAAATTCTACATAGTTGCTGCAACAACGTAATCTAATTCAAGGAAATAAATTTTCCTCTTTCCTTAATCACATCCATAGCAAAATAATAGTGCATACAATAGTAATTAAACAATGTTTTCCTTCTAAATTCCCAAACAGATGCATGTTAAGACTACCTTATGGTTCACCTCATTTAGTTAAAATTTATATTTTAACTATTAATAAAATGTGTGGTATCATTTTGATCTATTAATTAAATTCATCATAACTAAACTGCAAATTATTGTTCAAGATGACAGAGTATAGTTGGCCAATAAATTCTTCAAAAACGTTTTTTTTCTGTTGATTTATAAATTTATTTACTGATAATTTCATAAAGTATATCTGATATCATATAAACCTTTCATTTTTGACAGATTCACTGAATTTGGTTATGGTTAGCTACATTCCCTCACTATTTAGCCCATCTATTATTGCTACAATGTCACAAAACGTTCAAACTTAATAAAATGTATATTGAAACTGGAAGATAGAATAAATAGACATTATCTTGGTAGGTAATTTACTTGCAAACTGTAAGAAACAAAGAGCTACTCATTATGCTCAAATCTGTAATACAGTGGCTTATTTTTTTTAGTGTGCAATAATTTTTTATTTTTTTAAAGGTTAAAAAGGAAAGAATTCATTTAAACTCAAAAATTTATGTGAAGTAAGAAACTTCACAACGTTTGTGAAAAAAAAAACATTTTAAACCAATATATCACATTTGTAAAGTATATCATTACATGTATAACATTATTCACCTCACTAAGATCTAGAAATCATGTTTGTTGAAGATACCACTATTAACAAAAAGTATGTTTCATAGCAGTACTCTAATCAAGTTCTCAATTACATCACAATTTTGCAAAAAATAAAATATCTAACAACCGTTACAATATGTAATGACAGTGACTGACCAATGAGTATCCAGTATAATAAATTATCCTTAATTAATCTTTGATTTTAAGTATTTAAGAACTAAGAAAAAGTAACAAATGATTCATGGTATTCTCAATTTAAAATAGAAAAATACCCAGTTTCATAAGTTCATTTATCATGTCAATGGCACCTTTAAGCCCCACTTCCCTCCTCCAATGATGTTTTTTAACCATAGGAAAAAAACACTGAAAGTAGCCCTAAATGGTCCATAACCAGTAAAAACAATCTCACTTTAATTTCCATTTATCCAGATGACTCTCAATGACTGTAATATTTCTTTACTAAGAATATATATAATCCATTCTTTAAAAAGACAATGGTCTATAGAAAAAGTCTTACATCCTTCAGTTTTAAACACTATGAAAATTATCACACATTAAAACAAAAACTATAAACAGTAACTTTTGGTTACTAATTAAGATATCTAAGAAATACTAGTTATTTCCAACTAAAATTTCAATAAATTGAAAGACTTCTAGCTAATCTAATATAGGAATAACAGTTAAAGTTGACATGAAGTTTGTGCTATCGTTATGCATTATCATTATTAAGTAATGATCTACTCTATTCTATTCATTCAACATGACAATAAAATAACTGGTCAGCCTGAACAATATAAAACTAACAACGAAGTCCAGTAACACATTCACTGACAACACATTTCTGTCCACATCAAATGTTCAGGCAAAATGTATACGACTAGCATTAATTATCAAGTGTAACTTATTTCTTCAAGATACATTCATTACATTTCTGCACTACCAACATAATTTGTTGTAATTACGTTAGTTAGGCTTCAAAACATTTGGTTTAGAATCATTTTTATTTGGTAATGTGACATGCCAACCTAAGGTCATTCTGTCAAAGCCACAGGTGAAGAGATTAGAACGTAATTGAGGTTGCTCGTCTGCCCAAGCCACCGAGCATACCATTCGCCTATGTCCCTAGCATGGAAAGAATAATTTTAAAATCTTAAATGTTTAAAACAAACATTAATAAATAGTACTTTATAATAAATGCTATTATCAAATCAATTATGAAATATTATCAAGCGTTTTAAAAAGCAATTTTATTATGTTACTGTAAGCTTTACAACCAACTTCATATTAAACTACCAGTGTTGTGTATTAATTTTTTTTGACGATATCAAACATATATCTGTCTAAGTAAACTGTGACTTAGTAGTAGCAGTCCAGTACACTGTCCATAACAAGGTTCACATCAGGTCATATCAGAAAATTAAAGAGGTAATGAATATAAAATTGTAATGCCAAGTTCAACAATTTTGTAAACACTAAACTTAAATTCCTATGACCCTCAAAACTGACCCATGGTCACCCAAATGATTCTAATGCAATCACAAACTCATTTTAAGTTGAACTTTAAAATTTTATGGTTTAACATTTATGTTTAAGAATTTATCATCAGCTAGTCAGGTGTCCATTAAAAAAAATATATCAATGAAATAGATCAAAAGAACATTGTAGTTAACACACCTTTACATCAGTGCTTTAATATACTTTGAATTAATATTTTTAGTTTTTATCTGTTTTTATTTTTTTTGCTAGTTTTTGCAACTATATTAATATATTCTGCGATAAATCATTATGATCTTAAATCCAAATGTTTCCTTACACAAAGGTTAGCTGAAAAGTGAAATTAGACAGCCAATCTAGTCTTGACATAAACCATATTATATAAAAATTCTAGTTGATTTAAAATATTACCCATAAATTTAGCTTAAGGTTTTTTCCATCCTGGAAACTAAAATGCTTAACATGCTTCATGTTAATTGATTTGTTTTGAATTTTGTATCAAGTTACAGAAAGGTTATCTGCACAATCCACTCCTAAGTTTGAGCTGATAAACCAACCTAATCAACAGCAACCATCAACTCTAATCAAACAGTGACATTCATGGCTCCAAAGTGTAAAACATGATTTTACTGCTATGGGACATGAACTTTAGACCCTCAGATTGACCGAGTATGCAAATCACTGGGTCATGCTTGGCACCCAATAGAAATTTACTTTAAAATTATTGACACTTAACCTAAGACATCATGATTATAGCCTATAATAAACATATACCCCTTTTGACCAAACAAACCAATTTTACAATGTATTATTTACATTAAAATTGACAAAACAGACTGCCATTTGATACAAATCTGGTAAATTCATATTATATTGTCAAGGTTAAATGTATGCATGTAACATATAATTTACACCTTACTTGTCTGTTTCCACGAGGAAGACGAGATATGCGAGCACCTGTTACATCATAAAGATGAACATGACGGTTATCATGAGGAATAGCGATTACATGTTGGCTTGACACAGCTAACCTGAATCAGCACATACAGATTGAAGAATAAAACTATGTTCTAAGCAGTACATTAGAATAAAAAAAATTATACCAAACTTAGCAACATCTTAGTTTACTTGTGCTTTAGTGATTATATAATTTAGGAACTCACACATACACATTGAAAGCTTTACACAAATCTAAAAATCCACACTAAATTCTCTTTTATCTGTAATAAATAATGTTTTTAAACAAAAACATAGTTTGAATTACTTTTTCTGACATTGCTATCAAAGGCTGAAAATCTTTCAGAATATTTGACATAAGAAGCTATAATGCTTCTTTATTTTGTTAAATATGCTACTGGAAAGTAAATATTGAAGTATCTTTGAAAGGAAAAAAAATGATATTGTAATTACACATATTTTACACTTAAAATTTCTCAATAAAAGATAATTTTGAATGATCAACTTACACACAAAAATACTACAACATTATTCTTGCTGATTATATTACCTATTAACAGGAGAGTCTAATCGAATTGTTGTTAAAGGTGATCTCATGTTCTTTAGATCCCATACTTTTACAGTCCGGTCATCACTACCAGATACAACTTTGTCTCCACTTGTGAAAGTAGCAGTAGTTACTGACCTTAATGAAAAAGATAAAGTAGTAGTTGCAAGTATATTAGATAAATTACAAGCAAAATAAGAGTGAGATATATATTTTTTTCATGTACAGTATTCATTTTTTTAAATATAAAATGTAAATTCATATGTTTAGAGAATTTTCAAAGTTAGAGTAAAATATTAATGACAAACAAAATAATTAATCTTTAAACACAGTTATAAAAACAAAAATTAAAAATGAAAGTTTCTTCCAGCTAGAGAAAATGGTCAAACAACTGTTGTAAGAAGCCTAGCTTAAAAAGGGATAGTTTTCTTCATGCTGTATTATGCACTTAGAATCACAGAGGACAACATCAGTAAAACACAGGACTTAGACCAGGCAAATGTGGGCTACTGTGATGGTAGTGTCACAAAGGTCACACAATGGTGCATCAGTGATGGATAGAGGAAAATGATGGGTTACAAGTCTGTGACTAATGTAATGCCTTGTCAGGACAATTTTCTCCTTATGATCCCAGCAAAAACTAGGTGGCCAAAGAAATACCAGGTTTGATGCAGAAAACCTTGATGGAATGTTCTTCACTCACAAGCCAACATTCAACTGACACAAATTGGAGTCTTGACCACAGGAGTAAACAGACTTAGCTCAGGTGTCAGCAAGTTTGTTTCCTCAAATGCCAACATGGCCCAGTATCCAGAAAAAACAGATACAAAGCAATAACAAAACAATTTGGCCAGGTGGTTAAAAATGTTAAGGAGAAACAATTACAGGGCCTGCAGGCAGCTAAGTGAGTATATATAAACAGTACCAGTCAAATTACTGGTTAGCTTTATGATCCAGGGCAAGAGAGATAGCATACAACTTGGCAGTGGATACAGAAACCATAAAGAAGAGTCTGTGCATAACCACTGAACCATGACAAACCATGGCAGAGCCCACAAAGGCACCTGACTTCACACCATCCATATAAATAGCTACGAAGGAATGGTTCAAGAGATGTTCAGGAAAGAGAAAGAAGTACATCCAGTCTGGAGTATCTACCTTTGTTAGGTGACTCAGAGAAAGATCACATGTGAGAACGATAATATGGCATGGAGTAATTGGTCAAACACTAGACTTAGAAATGTCATCCAGTACCAGACTCAAGTTGGTTATGTGCACCCAGACACCAAAAAGGTAGAATAATGGATCATCTTTTATTGAATAGAACAGCCAACTGAGGACAGAAAACTCAATCCTGGGTGGGGTGCACTGTGGCAGAGAACATAGTTTAGCAGTATACTGCAGGGAGAGTTGCAAACATCAAAGATATATATGTGGTTCATGGAAAACTGTGTACAAACTATGGACCAGCAAAGTGCAGAATGCCCTCATGCAGATTTGGAACTCTTGATGGTAAATGAGGTTCAGCATTCTATGTTCCAAAGGCTTGGTTGAACCATAGATCAGAGATTTGTAATTAAGTTTTGATCTTATAATGGTATGACAGATCTGTAGCATAGAACACTGGATGGCTCCACAAAAGGTGGAAAAAAGAAGGATGTTCAGTGTCCTGGTACAGCTGATATGAATATGCTTGACGTGCAAGATAAAAAATCAGCTTGCACTCCAAAACAAGTCCCAAAAATTTTGTTTCTGGTACCACGGAAAGAACACTGTCACCGAGTCAAAACTCTGGATTAGTATGCAATTCCAACTAGTATAAAAGTTCATGCAAATATTTTTTGATGAAGAAACAGAAAAACCATGTGCAACTGTCTAATGCATGAGACAACTGAGGACAGTCTCAAGCTACCACCTGATAAACCTTATGTACAACACCCAAGTACAACACTCAATACACAGCCCTGAGTGTAGAATCCACACATACATAGAATTGCCTGTCATGTGAAAAATTCTGAATAAATCAGACAAATGATAATGTAGCCTGT
The DNA here is from genome assembly GCA_011833715.1 of Carcinoscorpius rotundicauda. Lineage (NCBI taxonomy): Eukaryota > Metazoa > Arthropoda > Merostomata > Xiphosura > Limulidae > Carcinoscorpius > Carcinoscorpius rotundicauda. Next base: position 46,172,221 of record CM022395.1, on the reverse strand, counting down.
AGAAGTTGAGGTAACATAGAATTCCATACCTCAATGTTGTGTCACACACTTTCTCAAGATTGAAGAAAACAGAAACTAGATGTTTTCCTTTAAGAAAAACTTTCCTGACCAATGTTTTAAGTTGAATCAGGTGGTCCTTGGTAAAGAACTGTTGTCAGAACTCACACTGGGTGGGTGAGAGGAGGTAATTTGATTGTAAAAACCAAACGAGATGAGCATTGACTATTCTTTCTAAAACTTTACATAGATGGCTTGTCAAAGCAATAGGTTGACAGTTGTTGGAATCTTGGGATTCTTCCCAAACTTAAAAAAAAGATTGTATAATTATCTGGTGCCAAGCAGTAGAAAAGATTCTCTTGAAAGAGAGACAGCAGATAAATGGCACAAGATCTTATAATGAAATTTGTTTGGTCTTACTAATACACTGTCAGATTGATGAAGAGCAATCTGCAGTTCCACTATGGTGAACAGGTAACTGTAGTAAGAAACACTAATCTCCTGAAAGAAAAGTGGCAACCTCTTGGCCTAAATCTTGATGGCTAAGAATGCTGGGGACAAGGCAGAAGAGTTGAAAAGATAAAAAAAACTCTTCCCAAGGTTTTTAGCAATGTCAAGGACATTGTCAACTTCCCAGCCATTAAGTGTGGAAGATTGAAAAAGGGTTAGTAGGTATACAATTCACTGACATTTCAAATCTCCTCCCACAAAACACTGGAGTTGGTGAGACTAAAGATGGTGGAAGTGAACTTAATCTAATATCCTTCTCATTTTGATACCTGACCTGCTTAGTGTGGCATCAACCCACTGATAAATGATGTGGTTAGAAAAAGTGGAATACTATTGGAAAGTCTTCCAGGAACGTTTTTTAATCTTCCTGGCAGGCTGGACTCCACCATGGATGAGTATAACAGAAAATGCGCCAAGGTCAAAGGAATAGAATGAGTAGCTGCCTCGACTATACAGTAAGTCACTGCACCTACACAATTGTCAATAGATGGCAGACAGATAATGGCAGAATCAAGTTCTGATAGTTAAACTGGACTGACTGGTCCTCTTTCACCATGATCAATGCCACCCAACCTGCACCACGTCCTGCAAGATGATGGGATAATGATCACCACCACTCTTCACACTCCAAGAAAAATTAGAATAGAGTGAGAGTTAACAGATAGAGAGATCTATAACAGTGAAGACTGACTAGGTGCAAGAAAATAAGTAAAATGACTACTACTGAATAGAGAGAGAAATTATGATCTAAGACTATGCTCCACAGAACAATTCCTTTCATCAATGTCAACAGTAACCAAAAGAGGGCTTCATCCATTAAAATCACCCAAGAGAAGAATGGGAGATGACAACTGAGCTAAAAGAACATGCATATACATATATGATCAATTGTAAAACTTTCCTGAAGATAGGCATATAGAACAAATAGTGATGGTACAACCCAAGGAGAGACAAACTGCCACAGCCTCAAATGGAGTGGCTAGTGGCACATGCTTGGCAACCAGGAAACCACACCATCAAGAGTTTGACCATTATACAACCTGTCTTTCCTACAGAAGGAAAACTGCCAAAGTACAATGGCACAGGCAGGAATAAGGAAAGTTTCCTGTAATGAGAGACAAACAGGATGGTAGAAATCAATCCAGGCTAATACAAGTAACTCATCTGTACAGATGTTAGGGGATGTAGAGAGATGGGAACATCAAAATGAAAAGGTTGGTAGGTTGAAGTACCTCATCTTTGCAAGTGGAGATATATCACATAACCAAAACTCCTTGAATGAAGAGACTGACAAGAATCTCTGACCCAGGAATGTTAAGGATATCTCTCTCAGCCACCACTCCTCCAGATGTATGTATTCAGGGTAGGATAGAGAGTAACCTGAACAGACAAATCCCCAAAGGTTTTAGACTTCATGAAAAGTTGGTGTGTTCTGGTTTTGATGTTTTAACAAGAATGTCTCTAGATCTTAATTTTAGGACAGATATGAGAGACAACAAGCCTTTCCAGTCCCTTCTGAATAACAAAAATATCAATATCTGCCCAAGGGACTTTTCAGATAGTGAGTGTAAAATGAGGAATTGAGGTACAATATCAACTAACTTTGGACTGAGTATTACAGCCTTCCAAGTGTAGTCACTTACCAATAAAGAGTTGTTTAACAATAGCAGTGAGTGGGTGAGAGGTGTTAGAAACCATGAGAAAGAGAACAGTTCAGAATCCACTGACCTCACCCACCATGAAGCCCTTTCAAACAAAACCTTCCTTTTTTTCCCCCATTTGCTTTATTTATTGTACTGTTCAATGTTGCACTGTTACACATATTTGTAAGTTTACTTTAAAATATATACATATAAAACAAAAACAAAAAAATTTCTTTTCACACCCTCTACATGCAAAATTTCTTAAGGCTTATCAAACTATGAGAAGCAGAAACTAAATACAAAGGTCATCATTGGAAGATATAATTATTTGGTTTACTTCTTACTTACTATTCTATATTTAAAAAAGTTTAAGAATTTGTTTGTAAATGATAATAATAATAATAATGTGACTGTATTTAACAAAATACTAGTCTACTAATACACAGCCAAGACAGATGAATTTGTAAAGAATAAAGGAAAGTTTTTATTATTTGATATGGTAATATGAGTACACATGCACCTTTTCACTTTATATTGTTAGCCAGGAACAACTGGAAGATCAATATAATAAAAATAATACATATACACACACATTGCTTGCCAAATCTTAAGACCAATGAACATAAAGAAAAAATATACATTTGGCATTGTTAGACTCAACCACTTATTTGAGTAGAGCTTTGAAAGATGAAAATAAGAAAAGGGAATATACAAAAATTTTTTTGGCATTTAATAGGGAAAATGTGAACACCATGAAATTAGCCTAAATATAAAGGTATGCTATAAGATTTAAGCTATTTGGTCTAAACAAATTGTGTTTTCATGTTATAATCTTTATTTATTCTAGAATGAAAAAAGAATAATTTTTAAAGTGATTACAAGATCAGTCAAATTGACAGATTCCATATAATTAGAGTTGAGAAAACAGAAAAAAATAAAAAGTTTTAATGAAAACAAATATTTGAAATGTATTTAGAAGGTTTAAAGATTAAACATATAACATTTGAGACTTCTGGAATGAAGAACAGTTTTTAATCATGACTTGAAAATCATTTTTAACTCAAAGTAGTACCAAAACATACTTGGTATTTCTACAAATAAATCTTTAGTAGAAATACTTAATTAAAAATAGTTTTGTGAGAGTACAAAAGACAAGGATTTATTATTAAAAGTCTATCAAATTTTGTGAAAATACACATACAGCATTAAAAGTCACACTATAAATACGTAGTGTGTGCAAAATCATATATGAACTTGTGTATTTTATACTGAGCCCATTGTAAAAGGATTAAAAGATGCAAATATTGCTTCACCAACCAAATAAAAGATATGTTTATGCTTCAAAATACTGAATGATATAACTAGAATAAACACCATTGAGCATTCACTACTGACCAGTCTTAAAAGCTTTGGCTATAAGAAACAAGGTAAGTAAAATTTATTCTTCATGGTCCCGAAATTCTGAATTTGTTTAGCAGCTATTATTAACTAGTGAATCAACTTACTCCACAAAAATGTATATGCATAGTCAATGTGAAACAAAAAAGCTTAAGGTTGCTGTGTTCACCTTGTCACTTTTCAGCAGATGCACAATAAAATGCCTGATTTAGAAATAAAGTGATCCACTACTACTTTCAATAACATAATTACCTGAAAATGAATTTATTATAATTCTTAACAAACTGATAATGTTAACAGAACTACTTTATTTTCGTTTGCACAAATTCTTATTAGTATCCATATGGTAGTTCCAAGCATGATGAACAGTAACACAAAAAAGGAGTTTGAACACAGAGAAAAATAAACCTATAAATGCAGAGGTAATTCTTTTTCTTTCTTTCACAGATCCTATCTAACTGAATATAACATAATTATGTCTTAACAGTAAACTATAAGTACGAAAACATCTTGTGTTGCATTGCACCCAGGTCTTCAACTGTAACTGTTTTCGGAAAAATGGGGCAAAGTTAAACACATTCTTTAGTCTCGCACGTAACTGGTCAAGGTTGAAAGGGAATACATAAATGTACTTGTATTTAGCTTCATCCTGATGGGATATCCTACTTTACTATGTTAACAGCTGTTTGCAAGTACTGTTTACATATTTAAAATACAAATTAATCACTCTGTGAAGTGTTCTATTTGTCTGCAATGGGAAAGCATCATCGCAAACTTTGATTTGAAAATTTTAAAAATAATCTAGAATTAAAGAAATACATCCAAATTTAAAAAAACTATGGACAATCTTCAAAAAATTATCTCAAAATATTGTGCAATTTACAGTAATTGCATTGTTAAGCCTTTTTACTTAACACACAAAAGTACCCATCGAGTACATGCTTTTGTAATGCTACATATTTAACATACAACCACTTCTGTGATAAAAAATATAAGAATCAATGAAATTTCTACAAAGTTTTTAAGATTTCCTGTTTATATAAAAAATATGAGTATAAAAAAATGAGTATATGAAAATTGCTGAAATATAAAATGTGCATTCACATGTGATATATTCTATTCAATTAAAATAACCAAAACTATTTTTAATTACACGTCATTAATGTAAGTTATTATTTTTTCTTTAAACAGTAAACCAAATATTTGCAACAAAACACAAGTAACCTCTGAGACTAGTCATGTTAGAACAAGTGTTAGAATCTTTAAATCCCTAAATGTAGAAGAAAGAATCTAGCAAAATGAATCACATAAGATGGCTTACTCTGTATGTCCCTGAAATACGCTCACAGAATGGATGGCTTCCCTGAAATCCCAAAGACGAAATGTTGTGTCTTTAGATGAGGTTACTAGAAGCTTTTGAGTAGGGTGAGCACTAATATTTGTCAGATCTTGATCATGACCTGTTTATAAAGGTTAGTTATGTTTATAACGGACACATATGATAATATATACAATATTCATCACACTTTATTTAGTGTCACTCTTGATGATGGTTATAAACAACCTTATTATTTACAAATTAAATGGAACCTACTGTTGACACAAAAACAGAATACAATTTTAGGTTTAACTCACCAAATGATATTTCATGGTAATAGAGATACATTGTTGAAATACTAATGAGCAATAACGTTCACTTTTGAGGAAAAAATATTATTTACAATGACTTGATATAAATATTATATGGTCACCAAATTCTTCATGTCTTGAAATTTATAGATGATTTTTAAGTTTATTTGTTTTTACAAGATATGTATAATGTTCACTAAGACTTGAGTATAATATTGAAATCATCTTTCTGACACACCCAAGTGTGACATTTAGTTCATCTTTTCTTGGGAATTAATATCTTCTCTCATCCACAAATTAGAACTCTTGTACTCAATCACTCTGTTATAAAATGATATATATTTAACATATATACAAGATTTATATTTGTATGTGTGTGTGTATACATATATATCCAAATTTATACATATTTAGGAGCATAATACAACGATTGTGTTCACTTTGACATTTATGAGCAAACAATGATATCACATAACTGCACCTCTCTAACTTAGATGATTTTTTTAAAATTGTAAACAACACAGCCATGGAAACAAAACAGAAATATGACACTATGGGTCAAATTAAATTATAGGATATAAAAATATATCCTAGTAAAAAGTACCTATAGAAAAATGACCCATATAGTAGTGAAGACACACTATTTATTAGACAACCTCTATTTGCAAGAACCCAATATAAAACCAATTTTAAAAATATTTAAAAGAGTAGTTATCATAACAAAGAACAAAAAATTAATAATAAAATTTGGTTATTAACAAACTGATAAATTTAGAGATGATACACAAAATACTGTACAAAAAATATCAACTTAAATTATGGTTACCAGAAATTATCAAAAGTTTTAAGTTCTTACCAACCAATTGGTTTACTAGTTCACCAGTCTGGGCATCAAAAACATTAGCAGTTCTGTCCCAAGATGCAGTGGTGATGTGATCACCACCAGCCAGCCAATCAGCTGAAATTACAACTCCTGTATGCCCATGCAGTTCTAGAAGGGCATTCTTGACAACTGTAGAATTGACTGGAACATCAGCATCTGATTTTTAAAAAAAGTTAAAATTTGAAAAGGTGACATTTGGCTACAAAAAATGTCAAAAACTTTGATAGCAATTACAAATAGATAAATTTCCATCAAATTCAATTGTAATCATGCATGTAAATTTATAACATGATACTCACGTATATAGATACATTCATCCTGCTGATCAAACTTAACTACTTGTAAATGTGCACATGACAATATTTCAAATTACCCAGTTCAAATAAAAAGAATATTATAAACAAGCTATATAAACTATACTTTAACATGTGTAAGCTTCATAAATAGGAAAAACCTCCAGGAAGAGAGAAAGATGATGGAATTGCTCACAGACCCTCAGATATAGTTCAAACATGAAGTAGCTCTAAGCTATGTTATTTCAAAAGATATGAAAGATTTATATGTCACATTTAACCAGACTGTAAGAGTCACAGTCAATGTGGAGTTGCTCAATTATGTATGTTTCTTAGCTGTAACATTTACCATGGAAATGAACAAAAATGTATTATCTTGTTATGCATCAGAAAATATAGTGTTAGGTACAATCCAGTTGACACATGCCAATGAGGTGAGAACAGTCAAAGTCTTGCTAATTAAACACTATGAGTGATGTTTTTAATAATGCAAGGGTCAGACCTTGCTAAGTGTAACAAGAACAAAGAATTGTTTAACAATTGCATGAAAAATTAAACAAAATTGTTTCAACTGGGGATAAAAGTTTGACTTATAAGCTGGTAAACAATGTACAGAAGTTTGTGTGATACCCCCTACTTTAAAGCTAAAATCTTAAAATGCATGCCAGTTTCATAGTTACAATCTATACATATAAAAAGAAATAACATTTTAAAATTTTGAAAAAAATTAAAAACCTTACAGCATTTGCATTAAAATTACATGTATTTCTAAATTGTTAACATCATTATCTGAATGTCCTACAATATACTAATATGTCAGCTGTTTAGATACTTCTATATTTTTTAAACAGTTAAACTCTGTAATGACTTATGAGCTTAAATGGGATTACAAGAAATAAGGGTGAGCAACTGTCCTCATGACCCTTTGTGGGATATAGTATACACATGATATTCACAGTAATTAAGAAACTTTTTTATCTCCTGATCCAATACAATGGGTTTCACCCATACTTATGAAATATTAATAAGTAAATCAGCAAGTGACGGTTAACTGTGCTGTAAATTATTACTGGTCTGTGATATTATTTACATACCTTTTAACTGATATGAATGGGTTTAAAAATTATTGCAAACTATTACATAACCATTTGGGAAGAGGTACTCAACCATAACCCCTAGTAACAATAGATCGGTCTCCCAATCCATTCTAAAAACAAAAATCAGCTGTAACATTAAAATGAATAAACGTTTTTAAAGGTCCCACCCAACTTGTTTGACAAACAACTAATTTTCCAACCACACTACTTGTAACATTTTCTTTTCACTACTGGCAACTTGAATGAATAGTGCAAGATCAAAATATAACTCTTCAGTCTCTCCCACATACATCAAATGCTTTGAGGAAAGAACTGTGGGTTACAACATATTTATTGTTTCCTTAGTCTATACTCATCATTACTTCATCAAGTGTTCTCTTTTACTCCCTAGTTTATATAAGATTCATCCAAAAAAGTACTCAAAAAGCATTGAAAGGAAAATAGTTTAGGAAGTGTTGAGTAAATGGCAGCTGAGACATTCTCAGTAAAGGTTCTTGAGGAATATGAATTACAGTTACGACAGAAAGTTTTCGTACCTCTGTGTCCAGAGTAGTTTTTTGCTCATAACTTAAAAAGTACCATGATTAGGCTAACAGACTTAGAGTATATTATAAATATTATACTAACACACATCTACATATATTTTTATGTAAAATGAACGACAAATAAACTGTTTATAAACAAATAACCAAAAAATAGGAAGACCAGAAAGTGTTTGTACATTTCAGAATGCGTGAAAAAAACTGATATTCCTGTAAAAAATTTTGTTAAGTCCAGCAAATAAGCTACATTAAACCATTCCAGAACTACACTCTGGGTTTATAATTATAGAAATTAAACCAGCAAAAAATTTACTTCCAGCAATTTAGTGCAGTCTCTGTCATTATCTGCTTGGTCAAAAAGGTACAAACACTTTTTGTCGTAACTGTAGACTAGTGCAGCTGTTTCACTGTAGTAGAAACTGGAAGGCTCATATGCTGCTTCAGTTATACAGTGGTGGCCTCACCCAAGTGTATTGGTCAGCTTTTGGTATCTTTATTTCTGTTTTAACTTTTAGCTCTTGCATGTTCTTGGACCCTCAAAATGGACTGTAACAAAATCTGTGTGAGCAATAAGAATAAAGAGGAAGTCTCTGCAGGACATAACTGAGCAAACTGACTATAGTGTCCTGGATATGATTGATAAAGTGAAACACAGTAGGCAGAGGAAACTGAGGCAGGTAGCATTTAAATCTATCTTTACAGGAAACACTGCCAAAAAAGATGGAATCAATTTGGTTTGACTGTTGCTCTAGGCAAGACACACATTGTGTTCTTGTTTAGCTCTAACAGAATGTTTCTTAAACTGGAAACAACCCTTTTCCTGCACAACATACCCATGTTTTTAAATTTTATACATTAAACAGCATGTGGATTTTGGATGACTTTACCAATTATCAAAGTTACAGTGAGAATGCCAGTGACTCTGTAAAAGTCTTTCAATGTGCTATCTTTCAATTTTTTTTCAATTGGCAGTTTGAAAAAATTAAAAAATAAACATTAATTAATTATAAGCTGTAAAGACAGATATGAAATCCCACTGGGACAAAAGAGTATTCACAATACCATTATAAAACATCATTTCCCAAAATAAATAATGCATGTCAAGAAAAGTTTGAGTAAAATAATCTGAAATGGCAAAATTAACATGTGTTAGTGGCATGATAATATACACTATACGCTTAGTAGGACTTAGAAATTGATCACTGTATTAAGTCTGTAATACATTTTAGTATACATATATCATTAAGGTGAGAAGTTTTAGCATTTCACTGGTTTGAAATTAAACATATATGTATATATATACACACACACACACACACACTTCAGACTGGTTAAAAATTATTGGTTTTAATAGGTTTTTATCAGTTAACTGGAATACTTGTAATAACGTCATCTCTTGTTGTCTCACAATCATCACATCATTGGCTATGAGGAACATACTGACGTCCAACATTTTCCTTTTTATTTGTATTTACATGTCAATGAATACATTTTTTGTTAAATAAATTTATCAACAGAACTAACAGCATTACATCTGATGATGAGCAAAATCCAGAGGGTTGAAACTTGTTGAGTAATAAAATAAATAGGACTCATAATCCATAAATACATTATTTTCATAATAAAACAAAGCACTGATATTTAAATTGTTTAAATACAGAACTTAGTGTTTTGTTCACACACATGTACCAAGTGTATGTGATAATTTCTGATATAAAATCCTATCTAAAATGTTTCAGAAAAGGAACTTTCAAGATAAAGAGTTTAAATACACAGCATTTTGCATTTAACTCATCATACAAATTAAAAACAAGATAGATTACCAATTAAGTTAATCTTCAAATAATTATGTTAGTCAAATCTAAAATGATTTGTCTTTTAAACAGGTCATTACTACCTTCCTGTCCATGATCTTCTTTTTCAGACAACTCAACTTCCTCCTCAGAAGAATACTTCTGAAAACAGATAAAACATTTTAATTTTACTCATCAACCCTTTAAAGTGAATGGAATAAAAGGCTTTTAATTCAAGAACTTTCATTTTTCTATCAGCATATTAAAAAGCTTAAAATATTCCTAAGGCTTCATGTATAAAAAATAAAAAAACAAATGGCCTTAGCACCCTTTACACAGCATCATCTTCTTTGATACCCAAAGATAATTACTTATGCATACTACTTAAAAGTCTTCAAGAACTTTTTGCAGTAAAATCCCAGCATATAACATTTCAATCTGCAGCCAGTGATGGAACTGGAAAGGAGAAGAAAACCATGAGAAAATTTAGCCCTACATTTACTGTAGCTGTTGTCTTTCTAATACTGAAGTAAAAATAGTGACTGCCCCATGGCACAACCATAACTCTAATAAAATATGAAAACAACCCTTATTCTAGACCAAATGATTTGCATTCATTTGTTCAGTAAGATAAAAACATCACTGGAAAGGTAAAGAAATTGCAGTTCAAACAATGCTTAGCCTCTCTCCTAAAAACAGCATATACAAACTTTTTTTTCCATCTCTTACAAAATTTGCAGAGCTGATAGTACAAAAAAAAGAAACATTAAGTATAAGAAGGCCATCTGGAATAGTTGGAGTTTGCTGGTTAAGAACAGGCTGGTATGGGATCAAAGCATTCACCAAGAGAACAAGCAAAGCTTGAAAAAGTTGTAGTGATAAGTGGCTATGAAGCATGTTCAAACTCACCTGTAAATAACCCAAAAAACAGCAGTCAGAACTTAAATCCACACTTCCTTGAAAGAACTGTGTCAAGAGTGTTTATTTATAGTGAATAGCCACATAAGGATATGGTATAAATGCTATGTACAGCTCATGTAAGTTTTTGTTGGTTGTAGAAAACCACTTTTATTTTATTCATAATATTTCAACAGGTTTTCAACAAATCATCAGGTGGGATACAAGAACTGAGGCTAACAGAATTTAATTTAAAAAAGAAAAAAGGAATTACATGAAAATCTATAACAATAGTAATCTAAAAACATGTGATTAAGCAATTCAAATCTTAATAATCTACCAACAAACTATTAAACTGATGAATATATAAATAAAATTTTATACCAAAGTCTTAAGTACTGTAATTTATTCTATATACGAGAGAGAAATGATTGGTAAAAATAAACATATGAACACCTTTCTATTAATTAAAAATAGTTATATTTTTTTTATTAATATGATTTTTTTTTCTTATTTCTGTTAATAATTTTTACTCAAGAAGAATCAAAAGAATGTACTCAAACTCATGATAAATATTTTGAATGTTTCCATAAGCAAGTAGAAAACTGTCTGTTTGTTTCGCCAATATAACAGTTTTTGCAATCTGTACAATCAATTATATACATAAGCTATCTGAAGTGTCATTATTCACAAAGGTGTAGATTTCTTACACCTGATTGGAGGGGGGGTGATTTTTTCAACTACTTATGTAAACTGTTCAATTTGCAAATTGGTAATCTCTGATTATGTGAACCTGAAAGCTGTAAACATGCAGTCACAGAGTAATCTTATACCACGATACTTGCATCTATACTTAGGCCTACTAACTGATACTCACAAACTATCGCTTAGATCAAAAAGCTTAGAAGTACACCTATATTTTTATTTTCAACCTATGTCAGTAAATGCACCATTTATATCTTATTTTATAATTCAAAAATTACTTTCCTTCTTGTTGAGTTCACAGTTTCATTATTTTCAGATAATCTGTAAAAATGTTTTTGTAATTCCAAAATTATATGAATAATTAGTAATATTAAGTATTTATTTCAAATGACTAATTTTAATCTTATTGAATAACACCTACTTTTTATTCTCTAGAAAAGTAAGATTACTTCAGCTATACAAGTTTTTAGTACTTCAATTAATAACTGTTTTAAAATACACTAGCTAAAAAAATCACAGCAACTAAAAATTGATTCTGTAACCCTATGACTACCAGTTATTAATTTTTAATATGTACAAGGTATGTTATTCTCATCATATTTCATTCTGAAAATAAAACTATTGGATATGTAGTTTTAGACTAATAAACCATTTAATTTTGGTTTGCATACAACTTACAACAAACATTTTGTTATTTACTGTAGTTATTTGCATTACCACTTTGAATAGTTCACCTGAAAGCTGTATTTATATGAAGAATAAAAATAGTATTTTTTTAGCTTACAGGTTCATTTCTAGAACCTCAAATAAATATCAAAGTTTGTTGAGGCAAATATTTATATTTTCCATTTTGTATAATTTATCACTAACTATCTATTATCATCAACATACAATGCAATAAAATATTTAAAATTAACAAATGAAAACATACATATCTTTCAACTGTACATAAATCCATGAGAACAGTGATTTTTTTCTTATGTGCATAATTTCACTCCTATTAACTTTTATTCCCATGTGTTAACTGATGCCTGAGGGGCTTACAAACATATTGAAGCAAAATTCCCATAGAGGAATGTTCCTGAAACAAGATGCCTTAATATATGCCATCTTGTTTGCAACCGTTTAAAATCCAGGTGACAAGTTAAATTTACAAAAATTATTAAATCATTCAAATATAATTTGTAAAACACACATGGTACAAATTTAATTAAAATATGTAAGACCAAATTACAACTTAACTGTCCCTCTAACTAGAGCATATGTAGGTAACAAAACACCATAAGTGTTATACTCGATCAAGTAGACAACAATAAGGAAGGCAGTTACATCTACAAAGTAAGAAAAACTGCATGTCAATTTCAAATTAACCATTATTCAAGTAGTGTTAACTGGGCTATTTCTAATAATTATGTACACTTGTGTCAACCAGCAATATGTAGACCTTAAAGCAAAGTGCAAAAGGCAGGTGTAGCAACAATCAAAGATTGGAAAGTAAATACAGTTGTAGGACTTTAGATCCCGCATATCAATTAGGTCAAATAAATGTAGTGTATGTAGAAAAAACTCCTGTACACTTTCAGCTCAGGTAGCTGTTAAAGTCAAGATTTTTAAAAGCATGTGGATTATGTGACATGAAAACTGTTTAAATATTTTTTGAAATATTCTCTCAGAAACAAAGTAATTTAAACTTAAATAACACAAAATATCAAAATTATAATATACATCAAAATGTTATTTTTATTGACATATTAGATAGTAAAGTGGCTTAAATAAGTTTTGGACATAATACAGCACAATACACAGAAAGGAGTTTAAAAATGACACTAGTAACAGTTGGTCATCATCTGTAAAATATTTCTGCTCTTTGTATCACTTTTTTCTGGCTGTTGAAATTACTCAATTAGATATTTTAATGAAGGTATACTATAAACAGAAGTGCCCTTCCATCCTATAGGATACAACTAAGTAGCAACTTTTATTTCTTCATAAATTATCTGAGTTTATTTGTTGTTGTAACACGAGGACTCAACAGTACCGATCAACAATCATCTGAAGGTGAAAAGAAAAATACAGCAATAAATTTATAATTAATTTTTGCTCATTTTGGATAATTTTCAATGATTTCTAAGAGAGATTATTAAATTATAAAATTTACAATTTCCTTTTTTTTTCATACAAACAAAATTGGATACAAACCTTATGCATATGATATGGGTTGGTCAGTTTGACAAACCTTATAACTACCATGTAATTATGAAATAACATACTATAACTCTGAATGTAATAGATGTATCTTCCAAGGATTTGGCAAATTTTAACAAAACTTGCCTTATAATTTTGTTGCACTTAATAAAGCTAATTTTCAATATTTTTTATTAAAGATCTGTCTGCAAACTTACAAACCCTTAACTGAGTCAGTAAGAATAAATGTTCATTTTACAGTTTTCGTGTTGTATTTGCTAAATGAGCATTAAGCTAAAGTCACTTAAAATATGAGTAAATCAGTAATAATTTTTTACAATAAATTCTATTAACACTTTATGAAGGTGTAAAAAATCTATAAATATACTTATAGATTTTCTGCAACTCTTCACTATATTATGTAAAAAAGAAATAAAAACGTTTCTCTATAGGTTTTATGGAGGGGTGTGTTATGCAAGTGGAATAAATAGTGACATCACAGTATAGCATATTGTTCTAACGTGTTACCATCAATGGAAAGTTATATTTAGTTGGGCACTGAATAAAACTAATACAAGAAAAGGCAGAAAATCTATGAATAAAAAGTCATAGGATTGAAGGTCATTTGACAGAGAGAAGTGAAAATTGAGATTTAAAAACATTTCTTTAAAATTAATAAATTAAAAATAAGATAATACAAGACTGAATTATAACCTATGTTTTAATGCCAAGCTTACTGACTTACCTTGATAATATGGAAGTCTGATTAAATATGATATATGTAACACTTTAAAATGGTCATGACATGCATCCTATCTGTATGCATAGGGTTAAGATGAGGATTTAAACAGACATCCAACTATTCAATCTAAAATTTAGTGCAGATTTTCCAATTACAGTTTAATGCTGCTGTTGTCATCTTTGAAATATCTATTTACGTTTTTTTTTATTGTTAAAATTTCTTCTATTTATATTTTAAATTATTAAGAAATATGTTGCAAAAACTTAGAAAGTCTTTTGTAATATTTAACACAATACTACTTGTAATGTTCAACTATAGTTATTACCTAATCAAGTTACTTGTGTGCAACAGATTACTGAGTGAATTAAACAAAATGACAAATAGTACATAAAACACGAGTAAATTTAGTATTAACTTAAGTATTACAGAAAGTGCTAGATTAATATAATTAATAAGGATCAAAAGCAAAATTATACAAATAATCACCTTAATATTTATCCAGAAATTACATTACATTTAACTGAAAGCTATTTCAAGAAAGTAGTTGCTTTTACTGAAGTTATCTATGTAAAAGGTTAGATTTGTCAGTAAAACAACCTAAGAACTCTAAAGACAATCAGGAGAACAGAAGTGAGTAAATCAGCAATAAATTCTATCAACACTTTATGAAGATGTAAAAAAATCTATAAATATACTTACAGATTTTCTGCAGCTATTTTCTATATTATTTGAAAAATAAGGAAAGAAATGTTCCTCGATAGGTTTAATGTTCCTGTTATTAATGTAATGGATTTAGTGAAAGCAGAAATTATAAAATCATTTAATTGATTTTTTAAAATGAATTACATATCTTACTGTTTGTTCTCCAGCAATGTTAGGGACTGCAGCTCTCCAAATGTGAGCACTTTGATCTCCAGAGGCAGTAACCACAAGGTCTTGTGTTGGATGGAATCGAGCAGAATTCACTGATCCAGAGTGACCCTGATATAGAAGCAAACAAGCTCCTGTCTGAATTGACCATAGTCTAGCTGTGTGATCTGGATTCAATAGAAATAAGAATTATATATATATGTGTGTGTTATTCACAATGTTCCACCACTTCAAAGTTCAGAAAAAATAAAAACTTTAATTTCACTAAAAGAACATACATGTAGCACATCACTGAAATTTACTTAAGTACGATTCAATTACATTTATGATTGGCTGACATTATTTTTGCACATTGAAAAGATTACATGTAATGTTTAAAGACAAGTATTAAACTGCCAGAAACTAAGAAAAGCATTCCTTGGGAATGCTCAAAACAGCTTTAAATCAACTTAAACCTTAGAAAACACAAAACTGTCACACTAAACAGCTTCTGTTGTTTGAAAAAAAAAAAAAGAGACATTTGAATACTGCAGTGTTGAAAAAAAACAACTAATGCAGTGAATGTCTGGTGGTAATACAAGATATACTTGTGATTTCCATGTAAGTAAAGAAACCTTAGAACTGTTCGAAGTATTTTATTGTTAATTGTTGTTAGATTGGTAAAGGAATAGAGAGAATAGTTAAGAAAATGTTAATTTCAACTGGAATAAAAAAAATACACCTGTAAAATAAGCATTTTGAAATTAGTACATTATCTAAAACAGTAACGAAAGCAACTGAGTTTGGTTGGTTGGTTAATTTAGTGTTTTATGGCACAAAGCAGCTAGGCTATCTGCGCCAAATGTCCGGTAGAAAGGAAAAAATAAATTAAATGTAGTGAAATACATAAAAGAAAATGAAGGTAAAACAAAACAGCACTGAAAAACAGAAAAAGCATGAAACCAATGTTGACACCAAGTCTACAATGTTAAGAGAGAAAGCAGAGTAAGAGAAGTTCTAAAGGACTTTTTCTAGTATAATGGTAATGATCACAACCCACCAGGAAGACTAACAGGTAAGTACAAGAACCATCGTCAGTCACTTGAAGTTGGCCTTTCCAGTCCTCGTTCCAGGGAATGTGCCATAACAGCCATTATCAAAAGGTAAAATCATAATAATAATAAGCCAAATGCCCAGTAGAAAGGTAAAAATAAAATAAATGTAATAAAATTCACAAAAGGAAATGAAGGTAAAAACATAAAATGGCATAAAGCCAATGTTGTAAAGGACTCTCTGTAGCATAATGGTAATGATCATAACTTGTCAGGAAGAACCACAGTCAATCACCTGAAGTTAGTCTTTCCAGTCTTGGTTATGGGTTATGTGTCATTATGGCCAGTACCAAAAGATAAAGTGATAAAAGTGTTAAAAGACATGCAGCAAAATTGTAATAATAATGCACCAGGATAACTAACAGGTAGTTCAAACAGCAGCATTAGTCACCTGAAGTTAGCCTTTCCAGTCCTAGTGTCGAGTTATTTAATGTGCTGGCCATTTTCCAATTTCAAATTGAAATAGAGAGATTGAGATTCTTAAAAGAGAACCACAATTAAAAAGGTGTAATGAATATATATCAAACACTTAAATGCGATTAAAAAGATTGATGGCCATTAAAAATCTAAAAACTTTATCAAGGTGGACAGAGTCACCATCACCAATAACACTGTCCAATGTTACGGACAAACCCTGGGACAGAACATGTTTAAAATAGTGCCATCATAAAGAGTCTTAAACGATGGCAATAAAGTAAAATGTGGAGTACAGTGATTTGAGTGTTACACAAACTACACACCAGTGCATCAGTTCCAGATAAAAGATAACGATGAGTTAAAAAACTGTGACCAATGCATAGTCTAGTTAGAAAAACTTCCTCCTTCCAAACCTTACAGAAGCTAGACAGCTAAAGCCCAATAAAGGGTTTTATTTGGAAAAGCTTGTTGTCACATTGCTCACTCCAAGTGGACTGCTAGCTGGCACAGAGCTGAGCCTTGAATACAGGACCACAGTCCATGTACGGAATAGGCACAGTGGTGATAGTGCCAGAGCAGAAAGATTTAGCTGACGTGTCTGCAAGCTTGCTCCAACAAATACCAATGTGGCCTGGTATCCAGAAAAACTGGATAGAAGTAGATGTGAATAAGAAATGGGCCAGTCGGTTTTGAATATCAGTGAGAACAGGGTGTGAGCCAACTTAAAGCGATTCCAGGGCCAGAAGAGAACTAAATGAATCAGTATAAATTGTGCAGTTGGAATACTGCTTAGCTTCAATATGATTCAGGGCAAGACGTATGGCGCACAGTTTAGCAGTGAACACAAAAGCTGTAGAGAAGATTCTGCGAGTAACCACCAAACCACAACAAACCACGGCAGAGCACACAAAGAGACAGTCAGTTCGAAAGGAAAGAGGTAAACGCTCTGTCAGAGTCTTGATGGCCAAGAAGGTGGAGGAACAAGCAGAAGTGCTAGATACCCAGCAAAAGCTTTCACCTAGAGTATCAGCTACCTCTTGGCCATCAGAGTAAGATCGAGAGGAGGACAGAATTGTAGTGCCCACTGACCTTTTAAATCCTGTCCCATATGACCAGTTCCAAACCAGTGGTAGAAGGTATGCTAGTTGTGAATTTAATCCAAGATTTCTTCTGGTTTTGACGTCTTACCCACCTAGCATGTTCATGGGTCCATTGGAAAACGATGTGGTTCAAAAGTGTGGGATATCTACAGAAAGTATCCCAAGCCTGTTTTTGAGCCTTCCGTGCCATGTAGCAGACAAGATTCCACCACGAATGAGGATATCATGGCAAACGTGTCGAGGTTTTTAGGAATACACTGAGAAGCTGCTTGTATAATACAGTTAGTTACTGCTGCCACAGTTTTGTCAACCCTCCATGAAAAATGGGAGAATAATGAAGGGGAGCAAACTGAGAGATCAATAATGGTAAAGGACTGACTAGGTGCATGAAAATAAGTGGAAGAACCAATATTGAAAAGAGAAAGGTTGTGATCAGAGAGCATATGCTCTACAGAGTGACCCCTCCCATCAATAACAGCACTTCTCCAGAGGGGATGATGTCCATTAAAGGACCCCGGGATTAGAAAGAGAGACGGCAACTGTTCAACAAAAGCATCAAGGTCTCATTGATCAAACGTCTCTCCAGGGGACAGCTAGAGAGAATAAACAGTGATGGTATGACCCAAGGAAACACGGATGGCTACGGCCTCCAATAGTGTGTGTGGAGTGACAAAGACAGGGTGGGCAAATGCTGAACAACCACAGTGCCACCCCTCCATGTATTCGTCCATCACACAGCCTGTCATTTCTGTTCAGAGAAAACTGCTGAAAGGTGACTGTATCAGCAGGTTTCAGAAATATTTCTTGCAAGGAAAGACATACAGTATGGTAGGAAGCAATTAGTGTTTTCATGTCATCCAGATTAGAAAGTAAACCTCAACAGTTCCATTGTATCAAAGTGGCCATTTTTAATGATGGGTAGACGAAGTGGCTGGAGAACCCTTCTGTTTATGATTACATCTTTTTTCCTTACTGTCCTTATTTGGAGGAGATCTACTGACCTACATGGATCCTGCCCTGGGTTGATTGGGCAGGTCTTTGTTGTTGGAAAGGGATTCCAGTGAGTGAGAACACGAACAAATGATGGTTTTGCATCTTAGGGTGGGAAAAAAAGATGTATCTGAATCCAAAGGATGTGAATCTTGGCATTTGTTGGAAAGTATGAGAGGAAGAGAGATGGGTGTAGAAGTTGATCCATCAACCTTTTTAACCATGGAGGTCAAAACACTTTTCATTTGTTTTAAAAATGCTTCTCTTGGACACACAGAGAGATCTGTCTGCATTCCCACTGTAGTTGTGGAATGAAATGCAGCAGCATTAGTCTGCTGGAGTGGAGGACAACAATTTCCAAGCCTCGGGATAACCAATGTTATAAAGTTGTTTACAAATGCTGCACCTTTTTTTCCTCCAACCATTTTGGGCAAGAACGAAACTAGGAAGTGTGAGAACCATTGCAGTTGACACAATGTGGGTCAGTGTCACACTCACAGGCATTGTGGTCCTTGCCAACACAACAAGCACATGTCAGGGAACTATGACATGTGGCCGAACCTCTGACACTGGAAACATCAGAGAGGGTTTGAAATGTATGACCATACCATGCAATTTAGATAACCTCCCTTGATGGTGGCAGGTGCACATGGTGATGCAAATGTCAAAACCAGGATATCTGTTGGCAGTGTAACTCCATCTTTGCGAGTGGGGATGTGCCTCACTGGAGAAACTCCTTAAGTAGAGAAACCAGCGAGAACCTCTGACTCTGGGACGTTTTTCAAATCCATCTCAACAATAACTCCTCATGATGAATTCAAGGTAGCATGAGGGGTAACCTCAATAGGTACATCCCCAATTGCCTTTGAATTCAAGAAGAGTTCACTGTGTTGGGATGTGAATGTTTCAACCAATATGTCTCCAGATCAAAGCTTCTCTACTGACTTTGGAAAGCCAGCAAGTCCCTCTAGTCCCTTCTGAATAAAGAAGGGGGACATTTGCCTTAAAGGTTTTTCTGAAAGAGAATGTAATATAAGAAAATGAGGTACGTGTGTTACAGATGTTGAAGATTGCTGCTCAGAGTCTTCCAGATGTGGTCATTTACCTATTGACTGTTTTTCACTATTTCATTTAAATTTTTCATAGGAGGATCCACAGGAAAAAAGGAAAATTTCGGTACACACTGATCCCACCCACCATGGAGCCCTACGAGGGGATGCACTACAGTGTCATTCAAGGACATTGCAGCAATGCCATGGTTTCATAAGCACCATACCCAAACACCAGCATCAGACACAATATCCACAACACCTGTTGAGAACTTCCAACATGAGTGGAATTGAAGTAAACGAAAATTGTGTAAACAATTAGAGATAAAAAATTTTACATTTTTAGGATTAAAATCAATATGAAACAGGTAAAAACCCTTCCTTGTTGGACTTAATCTCATACTGTTAACAACCATATGACTCAAAGTTCTGAATGTCCTTAATACAGTGAAGAGCATGATTCAACTTAACTATAAATCTCCATTCTCCTGACTTATACATCTTATTGTATAAGTGATTGGATGTATTCCATACGTTTTGTCTTTCCATCATAGAGCAGGTTTCTAAAGTGAAACCTTGATGGAAAAATCATGTATTACTTGGTAGTATGGAGGTGAGCAGGAGAGTACTTAAGAGATAAGTACCTTTTGAAAATTCATTTTAATTATATGAACATAAAATTCAAAACAGTAAGGCAATACCCAAAACCATGCTAAAGAGATGGTCATGCCAATGTAGAACCCAAAACCAGATATATTATAAAATCTGGATTCAATGGAAAAATAGCTCAATCAAACTGGTCTTGTAAAACAACTAGATCAATGAAAACTAAATAAGAAGACATTCTTTTCAGCAAGATCTCTCTTTGTCCAAAAGATGTTGGTTAAGACATTAATGTGCTTATCTGGTGCTATAAACTGGTATGAGGAATACTATGTCCTATCCACTTAGTGGAAAGTATTTGGGAGTGCAGTCTATGAGTGTACATACTTCTAAGAGTTTTCTTCATACTTTGTCTGTATCTAAAAATACCAGCGAGTCACAAAACTGGCCTAATATCTGGTCATTCAGGGAGGGAAACTGAAGAAATATAACCAGAATGTCCTAAGGATGGGGTTTAACAACTTGAGGAAAGTGCAATTAGAACACCAAACTAAAACAGAAAACAAATTGTGGATGTTCCCAATCGTAGTTGGAACTATGATACATCTATTAAGAATGGGTATTCTGTATTAAGATATCTTTAATGGTATATACGAATGTGCATGTAGAGATGGAAAAAATACCAACCAAGGTATTCTCAGCCACTAAATAACATCCTTTGCCAATTTCCAGAGGGCATCACTTTCTTATTTCCTTTAATAGGTACTGATACCTGAAAGCTACACACTGCCAAATAGTAAAGCTGAGGAGATATAACCTGAAATTTACTTTTAAATTATGCATTTACATCACAATAAATAAACAGATTTGCTGCACAAGTTATTTCACTAGTATGGATGGAACAAGACTTGTGAAGTGAAATTCATTGTAAGGTAAAAACAACTATTCATATAAAGAGAGGACAGAACACATACATGACATGGAGAACATTCTCTGAATAGAGAATCTGAATCAATTAGAAGTAATGTAACTGGTGAAAAAACAGTTGTTACATTCTCGTACAGTTAAGACTTTGGTAAAAAGGCTTTATCAAGTTGTATGTTTTTCTTACAAAATAAAATACAGTAAGTATTTTACAAAATTTTACTTATTTACAAAATAAGTACAGTAAGCAATGTGGGCTTAAATTACAGACCAGCAAATATGTAATTAAAAAAAACTCAAACAGGGCAGTGTCTAAACACTCAGGAATCAAGTAAGTGAAAGAGCAGAAAAAGATCTAAAAGAGTGGGGACAAAAGAAAAAAAAGAGGAAACTTCTGTGGCAGTAAGAGAAGCTATGTAGAAAGAGCAAACAATCCACACCATAGAATGAGAAAATGAAAAATCAGATAATCTGTTTAGGAGAAGGAGAAAGACGAGAGTATTTCTACAGAACCAATTCTTGAAGAAAGTTGAACAAAACTGGTTGACAACTAGCCACAACAGTTTACAAGAATGCTATAACATTCAAACTACTCAAGAATAGAATCCAGATTCTCTTATAAAAGACCACATAACAAACTGCAAAGCTGATATAAGAGCTGTTTCCAAAGAGGTAGTGGAATGGGACCACCTAGAGATAAATTAAAGAAATAACAAGTACCATAGTAGAGTTAACCAGTAAAAAACACCAAACTTTGATGAGCTTTCTTGACCAATACCAAGAAAAAATATGAAAAGAAGTCTCCAAAACTAACTGAAATCATCCGTTGCTAGAGAAGTCATTTTTGAAACTGAAGACCAGTAAAGCAAAAGAAGATTTATGCCTACCATTGCAAATGCATTGATTATAGAAAAACAGAACCATTGCCACAACCACTGAAATGCTGAAAAATCAACTCTGCACAGAGAAATCTAAAACTTTTGGAAAGAACATGTCTATAACACCTCACACAAAACTGGTTTGAAAATATGCATTATGTGAATGACATGAAAGATAAAGACAGTGGCAAAACAAGGGCTGTGGAACTGGACTCTTCAAAGAACATTGGCAAATGCCACTAATGTAAAAATATAATGGTAGGGTAGCAGGAGTTCGAACTTCTTATAAGTATATTTAAATGCCTAAAGATCTGAAAGACTGGTGTTAATTCTAACTCCTGAAAAAACCAGGAACCTCATAATAGAATGAGGTGATTAATTTTGTTAATTGATTACCTAATAAGATCTCCAATTGCTTTGATCAGTGCCAAGTAAATTAACTGATTAATCAAATTTAATCATTTTTTAACCTTATTCACTCCAGTTGATTATGCAACAGTACTTACTGTACTGATAATGCCAGTGGAAAAAAAAAATCTTTAAAGGGTATATTCAGGTCTATAATACAATACAAATCTGGCAATGTTATATTTAGTATTTTTTTAAATTTATAAACAAAAGTTTATAGTCTTGTGAGTATTTGTAGAAAGAAACCAACTGAACAATATTTTTATCTTGTTACAGGTTTAACACTACTTTATGTATATATTTACATGTACAGCAATTTAGGATAAAAAACTAACTGAATACTAAATTGTTGTACCTTAAAAATCTATCGTATTAAACAAAATAGTACCTCAAAAACATCTTTAAGACAAACAATGTAAAATATGCAGAAAATTAGCTTCATGCAGAAATAATCAATTAATGAGTTTGACAAATAATCAATTAGCAAACCTCATCAATTTTCCAGCTCTACCATAAAAACAATGTTCACCCAAGACAACACTTAAAGCCATTAAGTGAAGTATCTATGAAAAAATGCATATTTATATGAGGTGAAAGAAAAAAGGAACATGCAACAATATTTCCCTCTACTTTTTGCAATCAATGTGCAGAATTTATTTTTCATGTGTGCCAATATCAAGACAAGGTGCACATGTGAGTCAGTTTCCTTGTTTTTCTGGAAGGGATGAGGGGGAGATTTTTAGACCATCAACCCTATCTGATCATTGGAGCACTTTGCAATGCTACCAGTTGGTTGTTTGGGCTTTAAGCCTATCAACTGCTAGGGACACTTTGATCATCAACATGTTGAGATTCCACACTATTACTGAGAATGTGCACAGTGGAATAATAATGTGCATGGCACTTAACTGGTTGATAAACAGCCATGCAGCCAAGAATGAACACTGACATACATGCAGTAGTAAATTCTCAACTGGATCAAAAGTGAAGGCATTCAAGAAAACCAAAAGAGAGAGGGGATTTTCTTCAGATAACAAGCTCAAAGATGACTACCTCTGAAAAGCATTTGGCAATAAATGTGAAAAACAACATGGAATAAGCACAAAACTCCAAAGACAGTTGAAGTACGCCTTGTGCTGTGTTGATCCAAAATCCCAGTGGTACCAAATACTACACTGGTGCTAAATGAGAACTGGAGTTGACATTGAGATACCTAAGAGATGTAGTCAGGTTGTCAACTGAGTGTAAATGAGACTAAATGGATGAAAAGGGTTAGAGAAAGCCAGATGTCAAGGTCAAGGGAATGAAAAGAACCAGTGAAAATAATAAACTACCAGAGTCAAAATATGGAGTTGAATGAAAAGGCAGTGACCTCATACATCCACTCTCTCTAATGGGAAAAAAAGAAATGATGATTTGAAAGACAAAAGTTTTTTTCTGAACCTGTTTTGCTAGCCCACTGAATTATTCTTATTTACATTTACAAGAAAATTTTCCCCAACACATTTAAATCCAGGTGAAGACAGCATTAATAGTAAGAGCTAGTTAAGGAATTATATTTACCAGCTGATGCTGTAGCTATAATTGGAACACCACATCTCGAAGTGCTGACTTCCCAAACACCATCTCGATGACCAATATATTCATGAATCAGTCTACATACCACTGTTGGTGTCTTGAAACTGGATACAATTTTACTAGTTGAAGCTTTAAGCTTGTAAGTGGATTTAATCTTCTGAGACAGTTGACTTGCTAGAAAAAACAAAACCTTCCAAAGAAATAAACATCTACATTAAAAAAACAAATGAAAAC
Source organism: Carcinoscorpius rotundicauda (assembly GCA_011833715.1). Lineage (NCBI taxonomy): Eukaryota > Metazoa > Arthropoda > Merostomata > Xiphosura > Limulidae > Carcinoscorpius > Carcinoscorpius rotundicauda. The sequence continues at coordinate 46,147,766 of CM022395.1, read as the reverse complement.
ACAATGTCATTAACCTATGACAATGGATCATAGGTCAAAGGCCATCATATTTATTGACTTGTATTCAAAATTTTATTGAACTACTATTTTATAAATTTATGTCAGTAACTCTGGTATCAAATTGTAGATTATAGTTTAAATTTAAGTATCATATATAAATTAATTTCTAAATTTAAAAGCAAGTATTAAAAGAACACACCCAAATATCAAATCTTGTGTTGAGTTAAATGTTTGTGATATCAAAATACTAAGTCTATAGTTTCATACAATTTATGGATAAAATTGCCAATATTGACAAGTTAGAATTTAAAATAAGAACCCCGTATATTTTCTGTTTGTTGACATATGGTGTATGTAATGAACCAAACAGTGGCCCCATTCACATCTGTTCATTTTTGGAAACTGTCCCTTATAGACACTTAATTTAATATATAACATGTGAATAACCAATCAAAACCTCAAATGTCCCTTTACTTACTGTAAATTGTAATTTGAAACTACTATTTATCTTAAATAGCTTAAAGCTAGTTCCAAAAAAAAACAATTTTGCTCAAGAACATTCCTCAAAAAAAAGTTTCATATTCTGCATAAAGAAAACAATATGCCATTTGATCAGTTAAAAAACTGCCTTTCTACTGATTATAAATAACATGGTATTAAACACAAGAATGAACTGTTGAGAATTGGTGAAAGAAGATGTGACAAATGGGCACACAAGTGAGTCAGAGTTTATGGTTTGTGGCTCCATAAAAAAAATAAGATTGAAGGCTATTAATGTTATACTTTGTCTGAGTAATACTTATATCATAATTAGTAATTTATTTTAAATTGTATAGCTTTTAGAGGGGTGGTAAATAAATTAGAGAAGTGGAAAAGCAGAGAGCAAATGTCACAATTATCATATTATGGGAAATTTGAGGTTTTACAAAAAAAAATGTTTCCTTATGGAATCAAAACTTCAATAACATTAAATTTGGTTTAATAACTATTTTTTTGAAGCCAAGTTCATTTGTATGTAATAATAATAAAATACATTAATTAGATTTTGAATACAACTGTAAATATCATGGTGTGAGAGGGTTAATAGCTATTTCTCTAGCAGGTTGCTCTCCATTGGTTAACTTAATATTAACACTACAACTAACTTTCTTGACATTGTTTACAATATTATCTTTGTATAACCTAAAAGTTACAAGAAAATTCTCATTCAAGAAATAAAATATTCACATAAGATTCAGTAAAAAATATTAAAATTAAGGCTTTAATTTAGTCAAACAAAAACAGAACAGAAACAAACATTTTCATCATACCTATCACTGGAACTTACAACTAGTAACTACAAAGAAGTATTTACAATTATATATTTAACAAAACAATACAAAATTCTCAGAAATCATGAATATTCACATAACATAATATGCTATATGATAACAAATTTTTCATTCCTATGGCTAAATATTCCTAAAAATAACACTGGAAACACAAGTTTTTTAAAAAATTTGCCTAATTGGCATGAAAAATGTTATGGAAATCATCTCGTACTAAACAAAAACAATACTGTTACTTCTGATCAGAACAAACAGGAATGTACTTTGAAAGTAAATCAAAATCCTACATTTTCATTTCATGAATTTATTATTTTATGACCTGAAACTACTCCAAATATAGTCTCTTTGATTTATGTTGTCTATTAACTTGTAAACTTGTTGATCATTTAGACTCAAGTAGCCTACAAAGACTGAAAAAAACACCAGTTTTTATATCCTGCTTATTAGTTTAAGAAACCAGCAGATTATGCATCTTTTCAACAGTAAATCTTTGCATGCATGTGCATGAATAATTACTGCTTGATCCATACAATATCTAAACTAATATTAATAGCAATAAAACAATCCAACTGAACTAACACCAATCAAAAGACTTAAATACAGTCCTTAGTAATGTTTAACAAGAATTAAAAGTTGAAAATATAAGATACCACAATTTCAATACCAATATGATGTGAAAACTTTAACATCTTACCTTGAAGAAACTTTATAAATGGTCACACACAAAGTAGTTAGTTTGATTTTTTATCAAACCTAAGTCTCAAGAACATTCAATAACTAAATCAGCACATTTAAAACAACTGAAACTAAATTTATTTCTCCACAAAGAAAACAATACCTTATTTATTCAGAACACGAGTTAAATGTGAGTATTACATACCTGTCAACGATTCTCGCTTCCCTTTGGTAGTAGCCTTCCCAGAAACTGGTTCAGAACCTTCAGGGTATTCTCCTCCTTGGGGTCTATCTACATTTGGATTGCTAACTTCTCTTTCCAACTGTTCATTCAAAGTATCTATCTTATCTTTTACTATATTTATGAAGAAAAATGTTATGTTAATAAACAACTTTAACATGTTGGTTACCACAAATTGTTCATCTATAAAGAAAAAATGTAAAGAAATTAAAAAAAATCCTCCTATATGTGCCAACAGCTATAGGCAAAAATTCTATAACAAATGCAATAATTTCAATCTCAGATTTCAACTGATATTTTATATTTATTTCAATTTCTTAATTTTCCAATCATGGCTGTTTGATGTTACTATGTGCAAATATTCCTTTATGAAGCAACTGTGATTAGAGAGTACAATACATGTTTAATGATGGTTAAGTGTACTTTGTTTTGGTACAAAGTTACATTATGCTACTTGCTATGTCCAGTGTAGTCCACACACTGAATCATGTTGAGTAATTTTTATGTTTTCAGGGTAAATAATTGACAAAAAAGGTGAAATCATTCACTTTCTAAAAATAATTCAGAAGTAACTGGTGGGATTAATTAGAATACTGGTGCACTTTTATTTTAATAGTTTTAAGCTCGTAATAATTAGAAATTCTCTCGTCAACTCATGAATCACCACCAAGTAACTTGGAGCACAAACTGTTCAGAAGTGTTTAAAACACCAATATGAATATCTAATTCAGGGGGGAGATATGACTGCTAAATATCATAAATATATGTTCTACAATGTTATAAGCAACATTTATAAAAATACAGCAGATTTAGGTAATTAACATCTAATATCTGAAACTTTATGCAAAACATGAAAATAGGTCATTTCTACAAAAGCAGAAAGTAGTATTACGTTAAAAAGACACTTTAAATAAAATATATGAAGACAAGACTGACATTACGGTCTCTGTAATTGTCTAATAAAGATTTATGAGTAAAACAGTTAAATAAAACTTGTTAACTGAACACAGTAATGTCTATATTTTTCTTTTGTTTTTTTTTACTTTAAATATTTCACCAACATGTTAGGATTCATTTCTTAACAGCATTACCTTTACTGCATGAAGCATATCTATTGACCTTGATACAAAATGTATCATTTGAATACTTCATTACTAAGCTGTGCTACAAGCACAAAAAGTATAAAAAAGTTTACAAGTTTTGTAAAAGTTATGTGATGTTTAATAAAACATGAATTGGCATTCTGCCATTTTGGATCACAAGGTGAGATTATAATATGATCACTAAATGTTATGTTGCCAACATAAATTATTTGTCAGCTTTTTTGCTCTTTAAACATGATTTTAGAATTGTTTTAAGCTTGTATTTGCTCCTCAAGATGTCCATGGGGTCAGTCCAATGAACCAACTTCATGTTGAAGAACTAGCATTAACTAATTCTAAATTTATTATGTGTAGATATACGAAATATGACAAGTTTTCAGTAAAATGAATTAGTCTATTGTACACAGAAAGATTGGGTAAGTTATAAACATATTTATACTGAAAATATTTTTGTGAAATAACAAAGTCAGTCTGATTCAAAGTGTACAGTGATATCCATGTAAAAAATAAAATACTTTTTGTCCCTCGTAGTTTTCACTTTGTATATTACGTATCTGGTATTTACTATTCCCTACCAGGAACTGTTATTAAATCAGAAATTTAAGGTAAAATGAATAGCTGATAACTCTGACATCAAATACATAACAACATGTAGAATGGTACTAAAAGGCAAAAGAATGCAGCCTTTTACCCACATTCATACAGCTTTATCATCAAAATTAGTCAATAAACATAGCATCATAACATACTTCTTGATCAAATCTTAATATAAGCAAATATTTAAATAGAACCTCAATCTTCACTTGTCTGTATTACACAGTACTTTGATCTAAATTTTTCATTTCTGATTTTCTTCTACCATTATATTATCTCCCAACTTTCTGGGAAACTTCACACTAACACTATACATATCCCTGAGATAAAATGTCAAATTGTAGCATAAAAACTTATTTTATGGAGAAAAATGCAGTAATATGAAGACCATATGCCACAGTCCTCTAAAACATTGTTTTCAAAAATGGTCAAAAGTTATCTTTGAAATTTGCTATTGGAATACTTGTAACAAAAATAAGATTAAATATTTTGATTTAGTAACAAGCCTCAAGTATTTATAGTAAAGAGTTAAGCAGTCTGATAAGTTTGTCCACTGCTGGTTTCCTGTTTGATCTTTCATGATGATTATTTAAGACATTTCTATGTTAGGAAGCTAGATAACTTGTTTTAATTTTAGAGCATTCTATTTTACATGAATGTTAATATTTTGTATTATAAAGTGTATATTTGAATTTTAAAAAGTTTCTGAGATCGCTAATAAAATAAGAAGTTTTGCTGAAAAAAAAAACAGACTTGATATTCGTTTTCCAGGCTCCAGAGATTATGAAATAAAATTTGAAAACTGTAGGTTAAAAAAGTAATTCTAATCTTAACATGAAAATAATTTTGCTCTCGAACTAGTCAATTAGCGCTGACTCCATATATTTACGAACAAATCTTGCGTAAAAATATTTATTCAAAAAAACATTACTTGTTGTTTACAAAACACTTCTAATGTTGACTAAAAGCCTGCAAAATTTCATGAATATACTGTTATTGTAGACTTTACAACTACCCAGTCAAGATGGCCAGCCTAAAAAATCGGTAATCGACTTCTACTCCCCTACACTGCATGTTTTTGTTTATTGTACTTGTAGTTTCTGATTTACCAAATTACGATCGTCTATTCAGTCAGTGATACCCGAAACGTTGTATTTACAATAGTATATCTCTGTAGTTAACTTCCTGGTGATTTGACCAACAACAATTTTTCTTTTATCTCTTTAAACAATCATCACACGTAATTTTCAAAACGGCATACAGACTCAATCTGCTAAGTCCTTTCCCTATGTGTTTTTCCTATACCAGAATACTGCAATCACCCTTTAGTTGAAACAAATAAAAATACATTATCCTTGATGGCAATTCCTTGCATAATTATAAAGCTATATGCGACCTGGGCTAAGACGTTTGAAATTAAAATTTATCTAAAACTTAGTGTATGATTAACTGTTGACTGTGATAGAGATAACCTCAGCAACAACTCCCATTTTCTTTCCTGTTAAGCTGTTTATCTCGAAACGTGATTCATGTTTATTCAAAATATTCTCGTTTGTTTTTCCTGCACAGCCTGAAATGCTTTCAACAGTCAACTGCAGAAATCAACGTTGTTTTTGCGACAGCATCGCGATCTGAAATCGTCAGATATGTTCGAGCCTTTGACTTTAATTACTTTAGGGATGCAAGTATCGTTACGTTTTTCACACATATTTATTAAAATTGAGAAAGAAATCTGACAATTTTTGTAAGTGCCAAAAGTCTTGTTAGAGCAAAGACTGAATCACATGTTTCGTTTTCTGTGACGTAAGTATATACAATAAGAAATGTTTTAACGGTTTTTCAATCGAGACTCAAAACTCGAGCGCTGCTCTCTAAAGAACAGTGAACTACTGGAACGCGCTCGAGTTTTGGGTCTCGATTGAAAAAAAACACAGATTTTCTCTGTATCATTCTGTGTAATAATTTCTGAATCATATTTAATATGAACGTTTGTCGCTGTTAGGGTGTTTTACACAACTATTCTGTCTCGTGAAGTCTAATTCTTTCTCTTACATCTCACGTATTACATTACTTCAGTACAGCCAGTCTCTCAATTGTGATATTTTATATAATTTAAATGCTTAACCTTTTCACTGTTCGATGTTTTCAGAGCACAGAAACAAACACAAGTGCGATCAGCCTGGATTATTCAGATATTTTGTTTGTTTTTCTATTTTATACAAGCTTAAGCAATAAGTAGTTACTTTGGTTGTGTTTTAGTCACGTAGTGAGGCGAACTTTTAATATCAACGAAACTTTAAATATGTTGTTGTGAACGTATGTTAACATGTTTACAGCATGATCAATAAGTCACCTGCCACGACGAAGACAGCGCAATAAACGTAGCTTACAGAATTAGAAATGAGGGCCATTTACAATACCTCAGAAATGCATTAAAGTTATAGAAGCGTGTACAGTTTGAAGAAATGAGGTGATAACATGCATACTTAATATTGAATGGGAAGTAGAAGACCCTATTGGGTTTTTATTGTTCTTTCTTATCACGTTATGAATTTAAAATAGACGATTTTGCGATTGTTTTAGGATTTAAGAACGCTACAAAATAAAACGAATATGTTGTTTAACCCTAAGTTACCAATTATTGCTATTCTACGTTTGTGAATGTCTGAAGCGATTGTACTATACTTTAGTATTTCGAAAAGGTAATTAGTGAAAGTTTGTAATATTACCCAACATAAAGTTCCACATTCATTATTAGAAATATTTTGTACGTGTTAACTTTACTACAAGAGTTAGCAGACACGGGAAGAAGACAACTTGATATTTGTTTATTTTTGAAGCAATGCACAAAACTATACAACGGGTCATCTGTGCTCTGCCCACCACAAATATCGAAACCCGGTTTCTAACGTTATAAATCTGCAGACATACCGTTGTACTTACTACTGAATGGCTCAAACTGATTACGATGTTTATAGTCTTCATCTGTTTCCAGAAATTTAAATGGAATTTTCTGTGTTACAGCATTCTTGACGAAAAACTTATATTCATTCTCAAAAGTGAATAACTCACAAAAACACAAAAAGCTTAAGGTAGATACAACTTTTATACACATGTATAATGTATCACTGATAATGGATGCTAAGTGTCATAAATTATAAACAAAGTTGTATCATGGAGAAAACAAAGAAATAAAAATAACAGGATCCAGTCCGATTAACTTGCACAAATCGGTAACCAGTTTAAATTACATTCAATAAGGTTTGAATCTACCATTTTAGGTCATGTCTACCATACACACACAGGGTTAGTTGTATAACATTTTATTTCAAGTAACTAGTAACAGTAACTAGCTATATTACGAATGAACAGCTAGTTACTGGTACACGATGCAAAGTGCTGAGTTACAAGATTTTACGCGTACTTAGCTCCATTTCAAATTCCGCGCTCTTCTCGAATTACTTCTATAACGAACTATCATAGCATACGATGTATTTCAATCAATAATAATAATAAAACAACGACTTAACCCGTGTTACTACAATAAAAAAATAAGTCAATGCACTGTAATCTAAGGCAGGAACTGCACACCTTCATTCTTCACTAACAAAATTATGTTATCTATGTATACAATGAACCGAACTGACATTTATTCGGGCGTCATTTCGCTGTTACAAAAGGAATTTATCATCATATCTCCAGAACTTTTGAGTTGTATTGGAAATGTTTTACGACAGATGCCTGAAAAAACTAACAACTGAAAAATCTAAAATATTATTTAAAAAAAGTCACAATTTAAACAAAAGACTGTTCCAATTAATACATATTCACATATACATTTCGACCACACTGAATACATCCACACATAACCGCAAAACTACAACTAATGACTTTTATATTTATATTTAGGAAAAGAGATGTGAACTTCTTGACATAATCCTAATTAACATAATCCGTGCCTTGTTACCTAAATAATTGCGATGAAAATATGCTGTATCCAAAATACTTACAAGTAAGGTTTTCTGCATACAGTGTTTCAAACTCTTTCTCGATCTGCCCAAACAATTCGTAGAGACGACCCCTAGATTGAAGAGAAGCAAGTAACAGGGAAAGAGGTTCAGTGAGAGCTTCTTCACTCATTTTCTCAAACTTATATTGAATCACCTGCACCGACTATATATAAATTACGACGCGAACAAAAAACACACCTAGATTACCAGTCAATGTTAAAAAACAACAACAACAAGAGCGAACACATAATAAACGATTCGAAAATGGAAGCATGCTTTTGTTGTGTTTGTCATTGCCGAGGGACACAAGTACGGGTCGAATACACCTGTCGAGCCCTCATCGTATACCTGACACGGAAACGTACAATTTAGCAGCACGTGATCCACCTGGTATCGTAAGAGTCATCCGAAGTTTTTAGTTCGCACAACACCAAGACCCAGGCTACAGGTATATTGCCAACAGAAACGTATATGTGCACTGGAACAACGGATCTCTTATTTATCTTCCAACGCATCGTTATTTCTACAGCTAAAATTATGGATTACGGTGCGTTTTTCTAGCCAGTGGTACCAGTAGTAACTAGATTACTGCGCACTTTTACTTCACATACATCTGCCTAAATGTGGATGTGAAAAATGACACGACACAGAAAATCGTTTTACAAAATATCTTAAGTCTGGTCGCCCACACATACACTTCCATAACAATCAAGTCACAACGTATTTTGTTTAAAAAAAAAAAAAAAGGATAGAAATTTGGTCATCCACATTTTTTACTTATATAAACATTGGATAACAATGATAAACAATCGGCTTTGCGAACACTACATGAAGCTATTTTGTGTGTAATAATGTTTTGAAAAATTACTCATTCACAACGCTTTTGACAGTTTGCCTTGTAAATTTTAGTTGAAAACGTAACTCGTGTTTTCTCGAGTTAGATTCCAGTTAAAATGAAAAACTAAACATCATAACTTGAGACTCACCATCATAAATTTAATTAATCAGATAAAAATGTGACATAATTCCCGCTTCCAGCACATCTATTCAAATAATGCAAATAGGATTTAAAGCAATAAACACAAACAAAAGTCCCATCCATTGTTATGATGAAGTGATTAATGACGTAAATCATAGAACTACATTGAATACACCAACAACACAGTATCCAACTGGGTAGGTTAAAAATTATAGAAAAATGCTTTCTTCAACCGATACAAAAGATGTGTCCTGACTTTCAAATGGCATTTTGTTGCAGCAGTTACTTGGCTATAGTATGCTCACACTTGAATGCTCAATGTGTTTAAATCGTCCATCATTTGAGTATTTTAATTAATAAGAGATTTAATAAGAGACTCATCAGGAAACATATGTATAAATAATTAAAACCTGACAAAAGTCGGAAAATTGTAACAAATTACTAAGTTCTACTGTCCAACAGACAGTCCTATCTCAATACACATTCCTAACTGTTTACAGTGTCACTTATAACATGTTTACAGCAAGGTACAACTGTAAATTAATTCTAGTATTTTTGGTATTGACTAAGCCTAAATATCAGGTAATCCCTTAAATAATGTTCAATTTTAGATTCAGAAAGAGAGAAAGGATTTCAAATGCTTTTAATATTATTTAATAAATAATGTATGTTCTATTATTATTAATTACTTCCTAATGATGATTCACAAGCTTCTGAATGTCACTTTTATAAAATTCTTGGGGTTTGGAAGAAAAGAATGTAGAATGGGTAGTTTTGACATCATTATGTGTTCCAAGCTCTTTTCCATCAAGATAGTTCTGCAAACTTTGGAATAGATGATAATCAGATGGGCCAAGGTCTGGAGAATAAGAAGGATGTGGAAATTTTTCCCAGTTTAGCTCTTCAATCTTTGCACATGTGATCCTTGCTATATGGAGCAGTGCATTATTCTGGTGTAACCCAGCACCTTTATGATTGATCAAAGCAGGCCTATTTTCTTTCACTAATGCATTCAAGTGTTCTAACTGTTGACAACAGAAATCTGATGTTATCTTTACATTAAGTGACAGCAACTCAAAGTGGATCACACCTACAATATCCCACCAAATGCTTAACAGGACTTTCTTTGGTGGAAGTCCACTTTGGGCTGTGTTTTTGCCAGTTTACCTGCACTGAGCCATTGACTGCAGGACTTAACTTTTTTTTTTAAAATAAAATATCCATTTTTCATCTCCAGCTACTCATCAGTCCAAAAAAGGTGAGTTACATTCACAAGAGTGCAGAGAAGTGCAAATGCCCACATTCTTACTCTAAGGTTGGCTTCTGTCAAATCATGGGGAATCTATTTTCCAAGTTTTGACACCTTTCCAGGCTGTTGCAGATGATGGTAAACTTTGATTGGGTTGAGTCAAGCTTCTGTGCTAGTTTTTCAACTTCTACAACACAATCTTCATCAAGCACTGCCAGCAGCAAGTCATCATTAAACTCAACAGGACAACCTGAATATGGCACACCACTTAATCTGTAGTCACCTAAACTTCTGTAACCACCTTTGACATTTTCTTTCATTGAGAGACTGCGTACCATAAACACCTTGAATGTTTCATTTAGTTTTTGCTGTACTATTGCTTTTCTAAACTCATAAAACATTATATGCTTAATGTTTAATAGTAAAACAGTAGACTAATACATTATGTAATTTAAACTGTGATTAACATGATCTTTACATAAAACAAGTAAAGACAATATTTACTAAAATTCTTTTGATTTACCAAAATTATTTTAAGTCACAAAAACTTAATTTACATAAGTGCACACAAACCTGTAGACTACATTCATACCTTATCAAGTTTTACCAGTGATCACAAACAAAGATAATTATGTCAATTGGTCTGTTTCTCTTTAGGTTTTAATACTCAGTGGTTGCACTATTCACAGGTTCCACTTGGTGTCTGTTCTTCTTCCTTAGTTCTTTTATTATTTAAAAAATTCTGTCTTGTTTGGCCACCTCTGTAGAATACTAATAGACTTATTTCAAAACAGAATTTCCACAGGAAGTAATGGTGAAAAAAATTCAACTTAGAATAACTGATCTATAAAATACTGTATGTAGTTTTCTTGATTCTCGTAACCACAATATGTGAACCTTCCCAAATGACATCAGTTGTAAAGTTAACTTTGCTTAAAAGTATATTCAATCTTAAGGTCATGAAAAAACTTCAGAATTCCATGTAAACAGATAAGCACCATTAGCAGAAGAGGAAAACCAGAGTTTCCAACTTACCTTCAGGAATAGCAAGCAATGCCAATATCTTATTAAGACTTACTTTGTAAACTACCCAAAAAAACTGGTAAAATACCAGAAGAGTATAGCAGGTAAAGGTATATCCTGTTTGTCCAGAACTAATTAAATACAAAAATCTAGACTTAAATTATAAAACAAGCATTACAAACAAAGATAGATCCATGTTTTAAAATTGTGGAAAGGTTTATTTATAATAGTAGACTGCCAACTAGTCACTAATATCATATTCTTCTTCATTTTGTCACAAACACAATTTATCGCCTCACATGCATTTTTTTTTATTTATTTTTTTTATAATATCAATGATATCCCTCAAATGAATACTAAAAATTTATGTCGGTTTGCTCAAAATTATTATTCATCCTGAGGGTGACAAAGATAGGTTGGATGGTATTTGCAGTTCTCAACTATATATGTTGTCCTGGTTTTTTTCATTCTTTAACATAGTTGTTTCACATAAACAGAAGATAGAATGGAAAAAAAAATGTGGTATCACACAAAAGCATGTAATTATCATTATTTAACATCTGAAAATAGAAGCAGCAGCAGTTACAAGTAAACAAAAAACTTAAATGCTACTCTTAAAAGCTCAATCAAGTCTTTACAGAGTCATGGAATACCAGAATCATGGACTTGAAGTTTTCTTGCCAATTTTAGAGTTACTACAGGATTAATTCTGTACAATTAATTCCCCTTGTCCATTTAAAAAAAAGAAAATATCAAATTTGTGTGCATAATTGATTGATTGATTGAGTGTTTTATGGCACAAAGCAACGAGGCTATCTGTGCCAAACAACCGGTAAAAATGTAGTAAAAGACATAAATGGAAATGAAGGTAAAACAAAAAAAAGTATAAAACCAGTGTTGACACCTAGTCTACAAGGTTAAGATAGAAGGCAAAGTGTAAAAAGTTGTAAGGTAGGTATTCTATCATAAAGGTATAATCATAACCCGCCAGGAAGACTAACAGGCAGGTACAAGACCTACCGTCAGTCACCTGAAGTTGGTCTTTCCAGTCCTGGTTCTGGGTTATGTGTCATAGCAACTAGTATCAAAATGTAAAAGAATAGAAGTATTAAAAAACACACAGCAAAAACGCAACAATGAGTAACCAAATGTTCAGTAAAAAGAGAAAGGTCATGTAAATGGAGTAAAATTGGTAAAGGAAAATGAAGGTAAAAACAAAACAGCAATTAAAACAGAAAATGGTGTAAAAACCAATGGTGACACCCAGTCTTCAAAGTTATAAACTATTTACTCTAGCATAATAATAATGATCATAACCCGCCAGGAAGACTAACGAACAAGTTCAAGAACCACCGTCAGTCACCTGAAGTTGGCCTTTCCAGTCCTGGTTCTGGGTTATGTGTCATAGTAGCTATTATCAAAATGTAATAGAATAAAAGTTTAAAAAGACACTCAGCAAAATCATAATAAAGAGTAGCCAAATGTCCAGTAAAAAAAAAATAAAAGTCAAGTAAATGGAGTAAAATGTGCAAAGGTAATTGAAGATAAAAACAAAATGGCAATTAAAACAGGAAATGGTGCAAAAACCAATGACGACATCCAGTCAACAAAGTTGTACAGGCCAACCTGTAGCAGAATGGGAATGATCATAACCCGCCAGGAAGACTAACAGGTAGTATATAAACCACTGTCAGCCACCTGAAGTTGGTCTTTCCGTCCTGGTTCCGGGTTATGAATCAATATGGCCAGTACAAAAAGGTTGTAAAAGCATGAAATGATATGCAGCGAAAGTATAACAGTAACTCGCCAGGAAGACTAACGAGTAGTTCAAACAGACAGTTCAAACAGAAGCGTTAGTCACCTGAAGTTGGCCTTTCCAGTCCTGGTGTCGAGTTATTTAATGTTCTGGCTATTGTTTAATGTCGCATTGAATGAGAGAGAATAAAACTTTAAAAAGGAGCCACAATTAAAAAGGTGTAATGAATAAATATACCACACTTAAATAAGATTAAAAAGATTAATGGCCATTAAAAAATTAAAAACGTTATTAAGGTGGACATAGTCATCATCACCAATAACTCTGTCTAATGTTACAGATTGACGCTGGGAAAAAATATGTTTAAAGTATTGCCGTCGTTGAGGATTGTAACGATGGCAAGAAAGTAAAACATGGCTGATAGTGATTTGAGTGTTACACAAACTACACATTGGTGCATCAGTTCCAGATAAAAGAAAATGATGAGTTAAAAAACTGTGACCAATGCGTAGCCTAGTGAGAACAACTTCTTCCCTCCGAACTTTACGGAAGCTAGATGGCCAAACTCCAATTTTGGGTTTAATTTGAAAAAGTTTATTGTCGCGTTGTTCACTCCAAGTGGACTGCCAACTGGCACGGAGCCGAGCTTTGAAGACAACACCATAGTCCATGTACGGAATAGGCATAGGGGTGATGGAGCTGAGGCATACATATTTAGCTGCCATGTCTGCAAGCTCGTTCCCATGAATACCAACATGGCCTGGTATCCAGAAAAACTGAATTGAAGTAGCTGCTAATGAGAAATGGGCCAGTCGGTTTCGAATATCTGCTAGAATAGGATGTGAGCTAATGTGAAGTGATTCCAAGGCAAGAATAGAACTAAGCGAGTCAGTATAAATAGTGCAGTTGGAGTACTGCTCAGCTGCAATATGATCAAGGGCAAGAGATATTGCATACAGTTCAGCGGTGAACACAGAAGCTGTAGAGGGGATTCTGTGTGCAACTACTGACCCACAGCAAACCATAGCAGAGCCCACTGAATTTCCTGATTTGGAACCATCTGTATAAATGGGAACTGAATGATTGTTTGAAAGATATTCATTGAATAAAAGACGGTACTTCCAGTCTGGAGTATCCGCCTTTTTTAGGTGATTGAAAGAAAGGTCACACTTGGGGGCTGTAATAAGCCATGGTGGGATGCGTCGACATGTGGAATCTGCAATATTATCCAAGGACAGACCCAATTCATCCAATTGCGCCCGGATGCGAAGGCCAAACGGAGCAATGACAGATCGTCTGTTCTGAAAAAGTACTGCCCACCGAGGAAGGAAAACACATTCCCAGGTGGGATGCTTTGGTAAGGAACGTAGTTTCGAAGTATATTGTAAAGACAGTTGCAAACGGCAAAGGTGTAGAGGAGGTTCATGAGATTCAATGTATATGCTTTGAACTGGAGAGGTACGGAAAGCTCCGGTGCAGAGTCGAAGACCTTGGTGATGAATGGGGTCCAGTATCTTTAAGGCCGAGGGTCTGGCAGAGCCATAGACCATTGATCCATAGTCAAGTTTCGATCTAATAAGAGCACGATATATCTTCAACATTGAACGGCGATCTGCCCCCCAACTGGTAGAAGATAGGACACGAAGGATGTTCAGTGTTCTTGTGCATTTGACCCGAAGCTGCTTTAAGTGTGGTATAAAGGTCAATTTACGATCAAAAATAAGCCCCAAGAACTTTGTCTCTGGGACCACTGGCAGCAAAACTTCACCGATATGAAGTTCAGGATCAGGGTGAATACCTCGTCGGCGGCAAAAGTGCATGCATACAGTTTTGGAAAGAGAGAAATTAAAGCCATTCGCAAGAGTCCACTTCTGTACACGATTGAGGGCAGTTTGTAGTTGCCGCTCAATATATCTCATGTTTGATGACTGACATGAGATGTGAAAGTCGTCAACATATAGCCCATTCGTAACGGTGAGAGGGAGTTGTTCAGTGATGGCATTTATCTTTATACTGAAAGGTGTGACACTCAATATACAGCCTTGAGGGACTCCAAGTTCCTGTACAAAAGAACGTGAAAGTGCCGAACCTACACGAACTTGGAATCTCCTGTCCATTAAAAAATTTTTAATAAACATGGGTAGATGGCCACGTAACCCATATGTATGGAGGTCTCGCAAAACGCCATACCTCCATGTTGTGTCGTAAGCCTTCTCTATGTCAAAGAATATCGATACAAGGTGTTGGCGGTTGAGAAAGGCCTCTCTGATAGATGTTTCAAGACGAATTAGGTGGTCTATGGTGGAGTGCTGTCGACGGAACCCACACTGGGTGGGTGAGAGGAGGTTGTTTGATTCAAGGAACCAAACAAGACGAGCATTAACCATCCTTTCTAAAGTCTTACAGAGACAGCTCGTCAAAGCAATTGGACGATAGTTTGAAGGAATCTTCGAATCTTTCCCTGGCTTAGAGAAAGGTAAAATAATAGCCTGGCGCCAGGCATCAGGAAAAACATTCTCCTGCCAAATCCGGTTGAAGATAGTCAGAAGGACATCAAGAGAATCAGGAGAGAGATGGTGTAACATGTCATAATGAATATCATCAGGTCCAACAGATGTACTGGCAGACCGATGAAGGGCCATTTTTAGTTCCACCAGGGTAAAGGGACTATTATAGTCAAAGAAACAGTCAGTTTGAAAAGAAAGAGGTGATCGCTCTGCCCGAGTCTTGATGGCCAGGAAGGTGGAGGAACAAGCAGAAGTGCTAGATACCCGGCAAAAGCTTTCACCTAGAGTGTTAGCGATGTTTCGGACATCAGTCACCTCCTGACCATCAGAGAGTAAGATTGAGAGGGGAACAGAAGTGTAGTGCCCATTAACCTTTCGAATCTTGTCCCATACGATCTTGGAACTGGTGGTAGAAGATATGCTGGTTGTGAACTTTATCCAAGATTCCTTCTGGCTTTGACGTCTTACCCACCTAGCATGTGCTCGGGCCTGCTGGAAAGCAACCCGATTTGAAAGTGTGGGATATTTGCGAAAAGTATCCCAGGCCCGTTTTTGAGCCTTCCGTGCTAAGTTGCAAGCGGAATTCCACCATGGACGAGGATATCGTGGGAAACGTGTCGAGGTTTTAGGAATACACTGAGCAGCTGCATGTATAATACAATCAGTTACCGCTGCAACACAGTTGTCTATTGATGGCTGATTTACGATGACAGGATCAAGTTCTGCGAGAGCAGTGAAAGTGGACCAGTCTGCCTGATCCAGCTTCCACCGGGGCACGCGGGTAGGGTGGCATCGACCACGGCCAGTCTCTCTCAAAATGATCGGAAAATGATCACTGCCTAGTGGATTTCTGTCAACCCTCCATGAAAAATGGGAGAATAATGAAGGGGAGCAAACTGAGAGATCAATGGCAGTGAATGACTGACTTGGTGCATGAAAGTAAGTGGAAGAACCAGTATTGAAAAGAGAAAGATCGTGATCAGAGAGCATCTGCTCTACAGATCGACCCCTCCCATCAATAACAGCACTTCCCCAGAGGGGATGGTGTCCATTAAAATCCCCCAGGATTAGAAATGGAGATGGTAACTGTTCAACGAGAGCATCCAGGTCTGATTGATCATATGTCTCTCCAGGGGACAGGTACAGAGAACAAACAGTGATGGTACGACCCAAGGAAATACGGATGGCTACGGCCTCCAAGGGTGTATTGAGTGACAAAGACAGGGTGGGCACATGTTGATCAACCAAAAGTGCCACCCCTCCATGTACTCGACCATCACACAACTTGTCATTTCTGTACAGAGAAAACTGCCGAATGGAGACTGTATCAGCAGATTTGAGAAATGTTTCTTGTAGAGAAAGACAAACAGGATGGTAGGAAGCAATCAGCGTTTTGATATCATCCAGATTAGAACGTAAACCTCGACAGTTCCATTGTATCAAGGTGGCCATTTTTAAGGACGAGCAGGTGAAGTGGTTGGAGAACCCTTCGGTTTACGACCTCGTCTTTTGTCTTTACTGTCTTTCTTCAGAGGAGGTCTATCAACCTCCATGGATCCTGCTCTGGGTCGAGTGGGCAGGTTTTTGTTATTGGAAGAGGAATCAAGTGACTGAGGACGCGGACGAATAATTGTTTTGTTTATTGTGGTGGGAGAAAATGATGTAACAGAAGAAATGCCTGTATTTGAAACTGAAGGACATGAATCTTGAGGTTTGTTGGAAGTTGTGGGAGGAACAGATATGGGTGTGGAAGTCGATTCATCTACTTTTTTAACCACGGAGGTCAAAAGGCTTTTCATTTGTTTTGAAAACGATTCTTTTGGAGGCACAGAGAGATCTGTCTGCACTTCCACTGTAGTTGTGGAATGGAGTGCAGCAGCATATGTCCGAGATGGGATTGTGGACATCAATTTCCGAGCCTCAGGATAACTAATGTTATGTGTTGTTTTCAAACGCTGCACCTCTTTTTCCTCTAACCATTTTGGACAAGAATGAAAGTAAGAGGGGTGAGAACCATTGCAGTTGACGCAATGTGGGTTTACGTCACAATCATAGGCATCGTGGTCCTTGCCTCCACAACGAGCACAAGTCAGGGAACCACGACAAGATGTCTTTGAGTGGCCGAATCTCTGACATTGAAAACATCGAAGAGGGTTTGGAATGTATGGCCGAACCCTGCAAATGAGATAACCTGCCTTGATGGTGGCGGGTGCTCGTGGTGAAGTGAACGTTAAAACAAGGGTATTTGTTGGCAGTGTAACTCCATCTTTGCGAGTGGAGATGCGCCTCACTGCAGAAACTCCTTGAGTGGAAAGACCGGCGAGAATCTCCGATTCAGGAACATTCTTCAAATCCCTTTCAACAATAACTCCTCGTGAAGTATTCAAAGTAGCATGGGGTGTAACCTCAATAGGTATATCGCCAATTACCTTTGATTTCAAGAGGAGTTCACTGTGTTGGGATGTGGATGTTTCAACCAGTATGTCACCAGATCGAAGCTTCTTTACTGACTTTGGAGAGCCAGCAAGTCCCTCTAGCCCCTTTTGAATAAAAAAAGGGGACATTTGCCCTAAAGGTTTTTCTGAAAGAGAATGCAATATCAGAAAATGAGGTACGTGTGTTACTGATGTTAGAGATTGCTGTTCTGTGTATTCAAGACGTGGTCGCTTACCCATTGACTGTTTTTTTACAATTTTACTTAAATTTTTTGAAGGATCCATAGGAAAGAGAAAAGTTTCGGTACTCACTGACCCCACCCACCATGGAGCCCTACAAGGGGACGCACTACAAAGTCATGCAAGGACAATGCAGCAACGCCAGGGTTTCGTGAGCACTATACCCAAACACCAGCATCAGGCACAATGTCCACAACACCCGTTGAGAACTTCCAACACTGGTACTTGGTTGGCTCTAGCCCAGGTGGACCAGCCGATTGACCCAAGGGGAGCCACCCAAGGGCCGCCCGTCTACAGGAATTCGAGGCCAAAGTGGTGTGTTAGGGTTGGACCCCTCAACCACCAGGATCCTCTCCTCCCCTTCACGGGTCGCCACGCACGGCAAACACGTGGGTGGATGTTTAGATCCCAGAGAAGGTAACCAGACAGAACAGAACCTTCCCTGGGAGGTCCCCTCACCACGTACAGGAATCCACTCCGAGGGGTGTGCATAATAAGTGAAATCTAAACAATTATTTCAGATAAAACACTTCAGCATACACTCACTAAAATGTTCTTAAACCTTTAAAAGAACAACACAAAACTAGTTTCCCAAAAAATGTGCAAATGGTATTCTAATTGCTCCACACATAAAACATTAATATTACATTTTTTCTTAATTAACTCACATTCTAAGCACTTAACTATTTATCTCAAACCTATTTAGTAAATGTTTAATTGCCTCTTATTCCAGTAAAATGAGAATCAGTGCTAAGAAACTGTGCTTATGGATATATCTTACACATTATTAAGACCGTATTAGTTCATTTCTCTCTAGCAAACCACTCATTTATTCCTTTATTCAATTACAAAGACATGACACAATTTACATGACAATTTTTCTAACTGTTGAACATACTTGAACAACTTTCAAGATTTAGATAAATTGAAATTTTATCATATATTAAGCTTTTCTTCTGATAAAAAGCCTTAATAATAATGAAAACTATTTTATTGTCATACTTGATGTAATAAACTAAATTTCTTAATCTTAGCTGATCTTCACACTAAATGGTTTTATCACAATGTGATAAGAATGAGCATCTTAAAGTATTTTGTCAGAAACTGAAGCATATTTATAAGGGTGGTTAAAACAATAGGAACCACATTTTACTGATTTATATATAAAACAAGTATATGCAGATCACACCACTGAGATGGCTTGTGAAAAACCAATGACTTGGCATTATTTGGAAGGTTGCAGCATCAACTGCTATATTATCAAAGATGGGTGTTGTGCAAAATATGAACAATGACCTTAAAATCAGTTTCAACACATGAAATGCATTGCAATTATTGAAGAAGTGTTGTTGCTAACTGAATTATATTATATACGAATATACAATTTTCATAACAAGTGAATAATTAAAATACATTTTTTAATTCGTTTAGGCATTACACTACTCTTAATATATTTCCTGCAAGTTTCTTGAGCACATTCTGATGTGTTACTTATTATCTAGAAGTTGCTAACCAATATAAATGACAAATTTACAATAATGGGCAGCTTAAAACTTTAAAACTAATGCTTCTCATAGTAATTCTTATAATAACCCAAAAAAAGCATGCTTGCAGATAAAATAAAATGTTAAAATATGTTTAATATCCTAATAATTATAAACCTTAAACTGTGACATACACTGAAAACTGTATATCTTCTTGAGTTCAATTAATTATAATGCAATCCTTTGAGAGCACATAGAACTAAACATCTGTCTATCATCATTATAACTGTGTCTATTCTTGCATTCCAACACTAATTAACATTATGCAAGTACAGGTCATTCTTTATCAAGTGTTATATTAGTATTATTTCTGAGGTATTTTCTCATCATTACGATATAATACTGTTTATTCATTAAGTTTTCATTCAACTATTTGAAGTGATGTTATCATTTTAAACTAACTGTATTATAATTATTTTTCTCATTATTTTTTATAACACTTACACAAACCTTTTCTTTTTTACTAAACTTAAAATAAACATAGACACAAGTTTTAATAAATGAAGTATTATTGAATTTCTCTAATTATAATGTTTCACCAAGTACTAACAGTTTCAAGTGTCAATTATATACTAATTGATGCTTCATGTGAAGGAGGTTTGGACCAAAATGCTAAAACATTTTCAATTTTCATTTCCATCTGAATGACATGGTATATTCTTTACTCACACACACCATTTTTTGGATAAGTAATGCCATGAAAATCTGATTTTGAGGTAAATTATATTGCAAAAATAAATTATCCAACAACTTAATGTCATTGACAAATTAAAGCATCATAAAGAACTGCTATCTACTCTCACTCCCCCTCCTTCCCCCAAATCAATTTTCAGTGACATCATACAACCTACAAAATACCAATGTCAAAATTTAGTCCTGATATGTGCCATTCCAGCATTACTTCATATTATCAAAAGTGTTAAAAAGAAAATGACAATGGAAAAAATGAAACTGACAAACTTTTATATGCAAAAACGGCTGTTCTGGGCCCAGAAAACACTTCAAATAGAAGAGCGAACAACGTTTCGACCTTCTTCGGTCATCGAATTAGTCTCTACCCTTTCTCTTTATCATTATATCCTACACTCAACACACTTTCTCCTTTAAATTTTTTTATGTTACAAGCCCTGACTTTAAAAAAAGAAATTATATTAATGTGATCAATATTTCTCATTTAGAGAAAGCATAAAAGTAGAAACTAACAGAACCCACACAGTAGCAGCATTTACACACAACAAAAGAGCTGTTAATTTACAAAAAAGTTGTTTTTGATATGGTGCAAATCATTAACATATATATACAGACACACAGTTTACACAAAATACAGAAGTTCACATTCAGTAACTAAATTTATAATATGAATAAATAATGATTACTTTCCAAACTACGAGCAATGTCATCAACCCATTGAGGTAAATATTCATTTATAATTCTCTTTTAATTTAATTTTTTGAAATACTTACATGTGTCTCTATCAATTATTTATTGCTCTATTCTTTACTCAAGCAGAATCTTATATGTGTAATATCTATCTTAGAAATAACATAAGATGCCTCCCCATAAAAACAAACTATAAATACAATTATGTAACAGATATCAATAAATTAACATTTAGAAACATATGCATATACATAAATACAAGATACATTATTTTATGCTAGAGAAAAAATATGAAACTACAATAAGTGTAAAGAAAAACAAGTTAAATGAAGTCATCTCTTCTTTGTGATACTGTATATTCCCCAGTACAAATGTTATCTTATATTCCATATGTTTTGCTAAGATGTTTTACATGTACTCGACAAAATCAATAGTCCTCTTTCAAAATATTACAAATTGCATCAGAACTGGTTTCTGTATTTTCAAACTTCAAAACTATTAGCTTCAACTCGTCTATAAACACACAAATAATTCTGTTATAGTTATTTGCATCCTTTATGTTCACAACAGCACATCCATTTTAAGTATTTAACTTGCTGAATCAGAATAAAATAATTGAAAAAAAAAAGCATCTGAAACCTTACATCTTTTTCAATTATACAATATTTCTATTTTAGGTCATGTACTTAAATTTAATTTTCCACAAACAATATTTTCTAACTGCAGCAACAATGTCTATGATAAGCCTAAGTACTGTACTGACATCACGTGAAACATTAAATTTTAGTCACTTACTAATTTCCATGAGTTTGTGAACATAGTTCATGGCATTTACACTTAGTTATGCCATATCATAAAGAAATTTTAGCATTTTTCTTTCCTGAAAATGTATTTCAGATAGATGCTTACCTTGCACACCCCTAAGAGCTATTACCTTGCATGCAACTGCATGGAATTTCTTGTGCATATGACAAGCCTTGAAAAAACTCCCACCCTTACACATGTCTATACCTATTGTGCCAACATATGATGTAATTGTCACAATAATGTAGCCTCCTCCAAAAAGAAAATCCACACAGCCTCTGTGTTCTGTAATCCAAATAAATATTGGCACATGTCCATAGGACCATTTTGAAAAAGCAAACAAAATAAACCATATGTGGAGAGAAAGGGTGCAGTAAAAAGAGATATAGATATTCATTACCTCAATATTATAAAGTTTATTATGAGGAACATGTATGAAAGTACAAAAAATTGTGAAAAACTGTCTATATCACTGCTTGGGACTTTGAAGATATCTTTGCACTAAAATCCTGTGCAGATTGGTTGGCACACAAAGAAATAGTTCACAAAATCCCAGATTGTGCTTTTCTCACTTTAAAACTGAGCAAAAGATAAAAATTTCAAAATTATCTATATAACTCTCTTTAGGACCAACAAAAAAACTTGTACTAAATCTCACATAAATTGGTCAAAATATAGCAATGTAATTGACCTAAACCCTTAAAATTATGAGTTTATTTAACCTTCTGAGTCTCACCCCTAAAATGATCATAATGGATATATCTCACATTTTTGTATGTATATGTACAGGACCTGTTAAAGTGTCTTTGTACCAACTCTCATGTAAATGGGAAAAAATATGATTAGCTAAAAATTATGCTATTTGTTGCATCTTGACCCATCTAAAATTGCTGAAAATAGGCAAACTCACTTTTTTAAACCAATATGAGGAGTTTGTATAAGTGTTTTTGTGCCAAATCCCATGTAAATTGGTCAAAATATGGTCAAGTAATTGACTAAAACTCCTAAAATTATGCTTGTTTTGAGCTTCAACTCTCCCCTGAAAAGACTCATAATAGAGATATAAAAACAACTTTTTTTGCATGTCGATGGGTGAGAAGCATGAAAATTTATATTTATGCTAATTTTCATCTGGATTACTGTAAATATGACTGCATAAGAGCCCTAAATATATACTCTTTAAAAAAAGAAATGCAAAAGACAAAATTTGAGACACATCGTTAACAAGTTTATTCCAGGTAGCCTGAGAATCTCGTTGATGGTTGCGTATGGTCTGATCAGAAATCCTACGCAGCCCTAGTATGGTTGAGGCAGTAGATGTCGCAGTGGTTGTCCTATCCGGAAGGTGACATAGCCGGATGTAGCAATCTTGTGCGGGCGTGGCCACACAAGGTCTGCCAGATCGTAGATGGTCAAAAGTTGAGCCATGTTGTTGGTGAAAATTCCATAACCTTGTGATGGTTCTTGGGTGGACATTCACAGCTCTGGCAACATCTGATTGAGATTTGCCTTCTTCCAAGCGACCAATGGTGTTGTTGTGTTGTGCTTCAGTCAGTCTTGGCGTAACTATATTTCGTGTCGGTGGCTTAACGCTGAGCTATGGAAACTGAGAACCCATCACTTTTATAGGGATTTTGCACATGTTGCACTTGCAAAACATGCAGATCTCTCAAACAAATTTATTGGACACGAATGTGTTTTGGCGAAAAATCCAATGTTTTCCTCCATTTTCAAAGTGCACAACTTTTATTGTTATTTTGGTCTGTTAATCAGTGCCTTAACACATGTAACATCACATACTCTTAGCTTGTAATGTTATTACATATATTTCTCCTTAAAATAACAAAAATATCCCTTTTGCATTTCTTTTTTGAAGAGTATATATTTGAGTTGTTTGACTTCTAACCCCATAAAATCTTAAAAAAGTCCAAATCCAAAAAATTACGATGGAATTTGAATGTATTGGGCCAAGGTATAACACATCTAATTTTAAGGTCAATTATTCTGCCAAGAAATAAAGAAAGTGTAGCCAACTGAAAAGGGTTTGAAAGAAAAAATAACAGAAAAACAGTATATCTCTAGGTAGAGATATGAAAATGTTTATCCACAAAAATAAATATAAAACATGTTGAGATATTTTGACAGGCAGAAACAAAGTAGGCATGTTCCCTTGAAGTGTGGAAATAAGGAGAACAGATTTAAAGATCAGGTTACCTGAGTGATAACATCATAATAATGCTGAAGACAATAATTAGAGCATCCGACTAATCTATTACAATAGCAGAAAAATCAAGGATCTCGCATAATTTTGCAATAAAACTACTGTATCCATGGGACTATGGTCCACATTTCCTGAGATACTCTAATGAAAATTTAATGTATAAATTACTGTTTTGGATTTGTTTCAGTTTAATGACCATTGACTCTACAAGGAAAGTTTATTTCCTGTAACCAAGTTATAAACAGTACTTAGCAGGCCTACTAATTTATATGCTCGACTGGAAATCAATGGCAAATTTGGAGTCCACTTTTATAGAATCCCCATGTAAATGTATTTGAAAAAACTTGGGTTCCCTGAAAGGCTGGGTGACAAGTTTTACCCTCATGCAAATACTGGAGCTGAGACAATTTGTTTGGCACCAATTAGGAGTTGATTAATCTAGCAGTTTAGATAGAAGAAGAGGTCTTTAGGAAATTTTGGGGCTTTCAAATGGGTTGAGTGAAAAAAAACAAAAAAACCTTTATTCAAACCTTGGAACTGAGACAATTTGTTTAATAAATGTTTAGAAAGCAGTGTGGCCAGTAATTAATCATTAAACATGGATTACAAGGTTAATTCTGTTGTGACAAAACTGTTTACAGAGTGACATTTTGCACATGCTCTAATATGTACATAGAAGAAACACAACAGCAAAAACCTAAATATTAACAATTTTTTTCTGAGAATTTTGTAAAACACATGGGATATTATAAACATATAACACCTTATCAGATATCAAGATCTTACCAAATAGGTACATTTTTCTTGCCTAAAAGATTAAAAAATTCATTCTAATGAAAAAAATCACATTTTAAAATATATTAATGTTAAGGATAGCACCTAAGCAAAGATGTAATTGCATTTTTAAAATTTTAACATGCTTTAATTTTTGCCAAAGTCTGTATATTTTGATAATGGTTAAAATACATTTTTAAGCATTGCTTTTTGGATGTATTCATATAGTAAAGATGGAAGTATAAACATATCTGTAAATATAATATATTCTCTTCTAATTCTTATGATTTTTGTAATTTACTTGTTAATTTGTGTATAGTTTATTTATCACTGTTGGTTCAGTTTGTTTCAGTTTAAACTCAAAATTGTTTGATATTATTTTGTAAAATATGATACACATTTAAATATGCATATCAATGTTTAATAAACTGATGATGGTGTTCTGATATAGTTTTACTTGAATAAGCAAACTTTTAGATTATCAACATTATTATTATTTTGGAGATATAAACTATTATTTTAATATACATGTAGAAATGACTGGTTTGGGTTGAGAAATTTATTTATGTAGAGGAGCGAATACTGTTTTGACCTTCTTCAGTCATTGTCAGGTTTGTTTTTTTGTGAACCTGATGATGACTGAAAAAGTTTGAAAGGGAGAAGAAATTTCAGTTTCAACAACTCAGACATGTCACATGTACATACCCAGTTCACAACCAGCACTAGGCTACCCATGAACTCAACATTCAGACAATGGTTAAAAATAGGGGAATAGAAATGTGACAAGTCAGCCTCAGTTTAAAACAAAGCAGTGTAAGTAATTTTGCATCCATTCTACAATAGAAAGAGAGCCCCTACAAACCACCTATATAAGGGCTTATGTTAGCTGGTCTAACACCAATTCAACACCAGACTGCCCAGAAACTAACATGTGGACAGTGGTAAGATGGGGCAAAATGAGCCAGAGGGGTGAAATGCATGTGGTGTATTCATCCTGCCTAAATTCAAGCAGCACTGGGAATTTGTCTTCTGGTCTGTGGTAGGAGAAGAAAACTTGCCATCTTCACCAACAGAACACTATCATCCTACCAGTTGTCACACTCAGAAGAAAGCCTTTACTTAAAGAGGGAGAGAACAAAAAAGCAGATGGGATGGAAGAATACAATACCATAAGACAGTGCAAGAGTGACCACAAAACCCTATTTTAAAAACCAGATCTGTCCCAGTTAATTCAACTAAAACCAGAGAGATAGACAGTGATCCTAATAGTTCATCACTCATGGTAGTCCTTAAGTTCATATGGTCTAGTATGAGCCTTATTTATAAAGCAAGATACTGCAAGGAACCCTCTAGTAGACTTGTGAAACACAGTCAAAGCTGACAGTACCAAAGTCTAAAGTGGAAGGGTAGATGGGAAGTAGTGACAGAAAGAGAAGCAGAAGGTTAAGAGTGAGAGACAGGCAAAGGAGTACCAAAGAGATGATAAATCAGTGAGAATAAGGCATAAAATGGCATGAGATGCCAAAATATGACATCACAGATACAATCATACCAGTAAAATCATACAAGCAGATGAAAGAAGCCAGAAGGTATAAAAGATATAAGGGAGGAAAAAGCAGTTAAGTAACAAAGGCATCACATTCCAACCACCTATAGCAAAAGATCAACCATAAGAAAAGTGAAATTGATTTGAAAGATAAACACACTGCTGAAGAAAAGATAAGTGAATGAGCATCCACTGAAAAACCCACAAAAGAATGGTGAATTACAATACAAAAGGATAGTGTATGTAAAACAAAACAAGGAAAACCTAAGCCTACAACAGACATACAATGGATCTGGCACCAAAATTTGAAGAAAAAAAGACTAGAATTTAGAAGTCAAAGGAAAGCACTACAGCATGAGGTCATACTTAGTCCTCTTAGGCAAATGAGGATGACAAATGTATGCCCCAAAGTACTGGTAACAAAACTGAATATGAAAAAGTAACTTGAGAAACCTAATCACACAATCACAAAAAAGGCTAAAGTGGAATCAAGACAATATGGGTATAAGATGTGGCAAAGGTAGGTACTACAAAATTGGCAAAACCTCTCCTGTTGTAAATGAGAAACACAAGCAAAGGTATGTCAAAGACAAAAGAAGGTTCATGTCACATGAAAGACTCCACCATCTACTGCATAAAAGCAGTCATCTCTTACAGACAAATCCCATGCCAATAGGGTTAGTAGGGTAGTGTGAACAAAGTTGTGTTGTTTCACACCAGCCAAAGTGGAAGTTGCTGATACTTTTGAGATACAATGTTTTTGTACATACTTCCCCTGCAAAAAATACCTAAATTTGAAAAGTTCAAGAGTGAATAGAAATACACAGAATTACATACGTGTGTCAAATTGAGATGTGATGATTATGCTCTATAGTATAAAGGGAGTCAGCTGTGCTAAAAGGATGCATCACACTCCTTTAAGCAGAATGTTATCACAACCTCATTTGCATGCTATATTTCAGCTGTACTGTATGTTAAAACACAATGTTAGGTGAGGA
Organism: Carcinoscorpius rotundicauda; assembly: GCA_011833715.1. Taxonomy (NCBI): domain Eukaryota; kingdom Metazoa; phylum Arthropoda; class Merostomata; order Xiphosura; family Limulidae; genus Carcinoscorpius; species Carcinoscorpius rotundicauda. Next base: position 46,120,359 of record CM022395.1, on the reverse strand, counting down.
GAATCAAGGTTGGTGTTAAGCAAAAGCTGCACATATAGAAGTCAAAGAAAATTATTTTGTGAGAGGAAATATCATATGAAAATATCTTTTCATAAAAACAACACTATAAATACATATTTAATACCTACAACAAAAAGCAATTTATATAAAATGCTACTTCATAGTTGTATATTTTTGATATTAGATTATCAAAACTTCTTTAATAAATTGTAAATTTAAGTTTCGATGTTATTAGAATATTTTAGCAATAAAAAAAGCAATTTCATTTAAATGATTATTTTCTTGTATAACACTAAACATTTTTTTCAAGAGTATCTGTCTTCAGGTTTTGTTTTTTTCAACCCTAAACAGACATATTTAAAATATATATAATTTAATACAAATTTTAACATTCTTACATCAGTCACCATGGATGTAAGATCAAATGGTATTAACTACCATTACAGGTATATAAGCTGCATCCATAAACCAAAGTACATTATTTAGTTATAGAACACACAATTTAACTGGTATCCACTATTAGTTATTGCAGCCAAGAGTTTTAAACATTGGTAAAGACTGTAAAAATGACACTCTTACATCAACACCATGATCCCAACAACAAATAATAGAGTAATATATGTACTTACCTAAAACTACTAGGCAATATGGGGTCACTATCATCACCACGAGTATACGATACTTGAAAATCTGAATCTGGGTTGCTTCTTAACCGAGCCAAATTCTTCTTTCGTTTACTCTTTGGAGGTTTCCCTGTTATACCGTCTTGGGGCATCTTTTTTCATTGCGAGTTTCTGAAATGACCAATTTTCAGAATGAAAATATTTATAGTTCTTTGTATTTAATAATTTTAAAAATTGTGCTGAATATCTCCTGCCATTAATATGTGTTATTGTGTACATTACTAAAAACATTTCAGGCATCTACTACAATCAATTAACCCTTAAATGACAGCCAACATCAACTAATGCCATTATCTACAACATTCCTGCTACTGGGTTTACAAACCTACAGGAAATTTCTTTCCAAGTAACACAATAAACATCCTCACAAAAAACAAACTTATTTAACTTCTTACATTTATTATACCTTTTAATTTTGAAACTGCATCATATCAGTAGGTTTCACTTGTATTTAAAACTGATTTTTAATAACTTTAAAAATAAAGAGCATCATAAAGTTGCTATTTTATATTTTACGAAACTATTTCTTGCTATACGTTTTAATAGACAGAATTTTTTGTTTTTATCAACAGAAAGTACAAATCATTGGTTATTCATATAATTGCAATAAATTTGAAATAGGGATTTTTGAGATGTTATGCACCAGTATGACATACCAGTACCATTTTTCATGTTATAAAATGGAGGGAAAAGTGACAACCTTGGAAAAGTAATGTAAATTAATGCATAAATTTTTCTCTTTTAACAAATTTTTTGTTCACAGGAAGACAAAAGAGACACTGAATAAGAAGTGTTACGAATGACAGTTTAAAGGAGTGTGAAAACATACTGTTTGTTTGAAAGTATGATCATCAGTACAATAGGAGGTATGAAGCACCTGGTAGAATTAGTGTGTCATTAATAGGAAATATTCATGGTCACCTGGCTTAACACCTAAAAGACATGGTCACTATCACTCAGTGTGAAGCAGTGGCCTCACTTTGATTGATAGGTTTCAATCAGGTGAAGAACCACTCTGAGTGGATGCAATATTGAATTCAAAGAGAACACTTGAAACTGAGACAAGTGACAACAAACTGAGTTGACCGATATGCAGATCTGGACTATACGTTCTTTTAAATAAGTCAAAAAGTAGACAAAGACAATGGCCATCATTAATTGCACCACACCTTCTCAGTCAAGATAAAATTAAACATGTGTGGTCTTGGGCATTGTGGTCTGACATGCTCAGTTGATGTAGTGATGCCAATTCGAGCAAGTGCTCATTTCTCTTCTGTTGTGCTTTGCTTTTATTGTGACCAGAATTGTATGTTGTTTTTCTCATGTTTTAAGAAAATACCCCAAATGTTAAAAATAAAACAAATTACAAGTTTATTTTCACCTTCCACAAATAAAAAAGCTACACTAAGTGAGGAAATGACCAAAGAAGAGAAATTAATTGTGTTAATAATAGTTTCTGTTCATGGTTTATCCACTGTCCAGCTGCTGAACTGCTAATAAAAAAATGTTTTCACAAGAAGCACAATTAGTTGATTAGAAATAAAAAAACTTGTTTGTAAATCTTGCCATAAAATTGGAACTTTGAGTGGAAACTACGGCATGAATAAAAGTTTCTAAAGAATGGACTAACAATGAAATAATTTATTTTGGCAAGTTTCAACAGCAACAGCTTCTAGCTTTTTGGTAAAAAAAAAAAAAAAACTTCGAAGGAAACTGCATGGCTTAAATCTGTGATAAAATTGTTGGCTGAAGCCAAGAAAGAGACCATCAAAAACGTGTGTTTTAAAGCATTATCCCAAACAAAAGTGACTACCTCAAGAATTGTTCATAAAGCATACAAGGTAGCAAATGAAAAACCAATTATTTCATAATTCTAAATCTGAAATTGATTTACAAAAACTAAATGGAATCGATATGAGCTGAATTCTTCACTCAACAAACTTGTGTATTAACACTGATTTACATTAGTGATTAAATGAAAATTACTAGTTAATGTAATTACTATATCAAAAAGTAGAATTTCATCAAAAATTGATGAGTCAACTTCTTTAAGTAAAGATCTACCTTAATAGTGTACGTTTGAATCAGCATTCCAGATAATGGAATTAAAGTGCCACTAAATTCATTTTTGGACTTGAAAAAATACAAAAAAGTTACTGCAAATGGAATTTATTCTACACTCTATTGTTTTGTCTTCAGTCTGAAAGAACGAATGAGGACTACCTGAAAAGTTATTTATTTTGTGTGTCATGTGATAGTGTAGCTATATGTTGAAAAATAAAATTGGAGTTATTTGTGTATTTTTCTTTGCAGCATCTATTTTGCTTTGGAGATTTCTTATAGCAGTTTTATGAATAACCAATAATCTCTACTTTCCATTAAAACTGATTTTTTTTTCCCTATTCATAAGTTTATTTTTATTAGAAAATTATTTCTGATAAAAGCTTGTACTTGTTACTTTTCGTGAGTTATACTAATAAGCATGACCAAAGCATGTGTAAGAGTACCTTACATACTGAGTCAGACTTCTGAGTATTTTCAGGTACTTTATATATCTAAAACATGCAACTGTTATTACAGCTTTCAATTACCATACTTACACAAATAGCAATTCCAGCATTTTCTATATTTCAGTACTGTGCCCATATATACACTGTTCCTCATGCTGCTATTTATGGAAGCTGTTTCATGAAATGGATGATGTCAGAGGCATATAACAAAGTTATAGTTTAATAATAAGGAGTGATTCATTAAACCATACCAAATGTTAGAAAGAAAATGAGGCCAATGGCTAAAAGGAGAAGGGGAGTATACAAAAGATCACAGATGGAAAGAGGTAATACATAAAAAAGGCCTTAAGGAGGCCTTTGAGAACAGAGTAGGCATAGAAACAAACAAGGCTCAGAGCATTGACAGTCAAAGGAAATAAGTCCAATATTGATGACTGAAAGAAACAAAATATGAAATTGAGTGGAGTTGCAAAAGCATAAGTGATGAAATAAAATGGGAAAACAACTCTATTATAAGGATGCAAGGACCACTTTGCTGGATAGATCCCATTCAGTCAAGACAAGTGATTAACCAGCAGGTTGAAAACCCTGAGACATAATATGCTGCAAGGGGAATACAGTGACTGTAGGCCCATTAAAGTAATTCTAGAGTTAGAAATAACATGAGAACTGGTACCTCCCTCTCAGTTGATATAAGAAATGACATTAAATTGGTGACCTATGAAAAAGTTGGCAAGCCCAATAAGTCTCAGTCATTTCATAAAATATAATACATACAGAATGCTCCTCTGAAAACCAAAATCCAAACACATAACCAGAAAAAAGAAGCATCATTGTATAGATGCAAATCATGTTGGGTTGGAATTGAACACTCCATGTTATGCTAGAATGACCAAGTTATCAAAACACAAAAGGCTGTCGTTTATCAAGATTGGGTTAAATGGCCAGCTCAATAGAGCAGGAGATTAAATTAAACTGAACAGTTAGTTAAAGTTGATAAATATGAGTATTCACAGGGCTCTTTAATTTATTACATTTTATTTTCTGATTATTGTCACAAAATAGTTTAAATAACTAAAAATAGTAAGAACCAGAAACACAAATTTTAATTAGTTGATAATTTTCATGAAATTAATCAATTTAATAGTACTTTTGACAAATCTGTAATTATAGATGACACCATCAATGAAATGAATTATACTGTATAAACAAGTTAAGCACCCACTTGTAAATTGTGAGCTATCTAATTTAAACTATAATTACCACCTTGATATAAATCAGCTTAATAGTGTAACAAGCAAATAAAAATTTCCCCCAAAAAAGTTAATGTAGGAATGGTATATCAACACATAATAGCACAGAAAAAAATTTACATATAGCAATATACTTGATCATCACTGAGTTTGATGCATCCTAATTTTCTTTTGTTAATGTTCTACTGCACTGTGTGCCTATACTACTATACAAAGATGATGCAAATACCATTCTTACTATCTTGTTTACAATGTTTTTTACATAATTGTCATCCACACATTTACTTCCTTTTTTGAAAATCTTTTCTTTTCTCATTTAATTCTTTTCTTAATGCAATATTTCAGTATACAGAGTAAGGTTGCATTTATAGCCAAATTCTCAATAAAATAAGGTTCCAAATGTAACATGTATTTATCTGTTATTGGCTAGTAATTCATGTTTCACCCTGTAATTACGTTTTTCTTGAATGGAACACATTTCTGTAATAAAGATAACTTCAAGGGTTAATAACACCATTTGCACAATAATTAATTTTTTTCTTAAATTTGTACTACAGGGTGGTCGCTAGAAAAGCGGAAAATTTGAGAGTCAGATGAAATCATGAATAAAATGCGTGCTTACTCATTTCTATTTTGATTTCTTTACATCATGAATAAAATGCATGATTTTAATATCATAAAATGCGTGCTTACTCATTTCTATTTTGCCTTTAAAAAACTTTGTAAAAGTTATTCTTTGTAAAAATAAATAGCTGTTTGACAAATTTTCTGCTTTTCTAGCGACCACCCTGTAGTTATTAATAACAGTAACTGTGAAACTGAGTCATACTATTGTCTTGGTTTTTGAGTTGTGTAATAAAACAGAAATAGAAATTCAAATTTTCAGCAGTGATATTTATAGACATTCCCAGAGCTTACAACTCAGTCATTACATAGGTATTGTTATAAAAGGAAACACTGTATACTATTGTAAAGTTCTGATGACCTATTAAGGAGATATTTAAAATACTATTTCTATGAACAATGTGAGCCACCTCTAAAAGGACAGTGCTACCAACTGCCTGATAATGAAAAAAAATATTTTCTTGTTTAGTTAATTAATCTTTTGAGCCTTCCAGGCTTTGTGTTGTTTCCTGTGGAAAAGCCAACAGGGTTTGGTGTTTATCTATAGAAATACCTAGAATGACTCAAAAGAAATTGCATCTTCCTGTTGATCTCTAGTTACTTCCTATTTAGAGTTGTTTATTCAGCCATTATTTAAGAAGAACACTGCACAGTTAGAATGAATTGCTCAAAATTATAAAGAGAATGAATAGGACTGATGCATCATCTTTTCACCTTTAATGGTAAGAGTATTAAGCCTAACAAACAAAAAGTTACAATATGACAGCATAAAATTCTTTTGGAAATTAAGCAATTTCATTTATTAAACAGGGTTTCATACAAGCTAAATGCAGTAGGAGTAAGAAATTTCAAGAGAGTGGCTGACATTCACTAAGGAAGTTGGAGCTGAATATAGGCAGATAAATGTTTCAGGAAAATGATTGGGACAACCATGACAGGTCAAGGTCAGCTTGTTGTCTCTCAAATATTATATTTTAATTTAATGAAACTTTCCACATCATCAGTCCTTCCTAATGAATATAATATAAAAACATAGAAAGTGTAGAAGACACTGCTTTAGTTTCATCTACTTCAAATGGATCTTATTTCACTGAAAAAAACTGGTTATATTGTTCCATTCTGATCATATTTATACCATATAATTCATGTTTCTCAAATATTATCTTATAAAAATACACTTAAATTATTGATAAAACACTTCCACCAAGCAATATTTCACCCAACAATTTTAATCTGATATAATTCTTCAATTATATCTGATCACTGAATGCCCTGGTAAATGTTGGAATATTTCCTAAAATCTTACATCAAATAATCTGAACCTGGGCAGTTTTATTTAGTTAAAATATGAGTCATGTTTGAAAAATTTTGTAACATACAGACAAAGAATCATTTGATCTTTTAAAGTTGTCCCTGTACATCCATGCTTGAAAAATCAAAAATTTAGACTTGTTCTTTCTTTTTCAAGAAGTAGTAAATTCTCTTAGACTCTTTTAAAATAAATATTTTGTGTATGTGTATTACATAATACAATTTTAGGACAAGAGATCTGTTGATTCATCTACATCATCCCATCCACTAAATTAAACATTAAAATAAAAAAACACACACTTAGAACCAGCCCTCATCAATCAAATATTTATCAAGCATTCCCTTAACCTTCCTTAAAATTAGCTGCATCTAAATGAAACCCATTCCAAAGCTAATCACCCTTATAAAAAATAAATCTGTCTTCGCTGAAGATGTCTCTTGTCCTACTAAAATTTGTTCCCCTTTCCACAGTTCACACCAGTAAGTGCAAAAAAAAAAAAGATGATCCATCAGTACCATCATTTCCCTTAAGAATATTAAACCTTTTAATCAGTTCTCTTCTAACACTTCTCATTTTCCTAAAAGAAAACAATTTCAATGATCTCAACTCATCCTCATATGATAGTCTTTCCATCCCAGGTATCATCCTAGTAGCCCTTCTTTGCACCTTTTCCCACAATCCAATGTCCTTCCTAAGTAAACTACTCAAAAATGAACATGATTTGTTCAATGTAGCATAATAAATCACTAAAACAATGAAATTACAAAACTTTTTAGACACATATTAACCATTTCAATTATTGATTATTCCATATACCAATGACTCCATCAGAAAAAAACTATCTAAACTGATATCAAACTAATCTTTTCTAAATCTTTTAGAAAATTTTTTTGTTCTGTTGCCTTCTGAATACAGCACAAAAGAATTTTTGATTTTATCCTGCTGATCCATTGGATAATCTTATAAGTTTAATAAGATCATATCGTACTTTTTCCTCGAGAAAAAAAAAAATCTTCTCCAATCACTGTTCAACCTTCTAGTAGAAGCTCTCCTATGGATCACTTTGAAACAAGATTATGTATATATACTTTTTCTTATCTCAGCCATTCTGATGGTTCCAGTTAACAAATTGTATTTTTATTAAATATGCGACATTAGTTTGCATTTACTTTTATCGCTATGTCAGAAAGATTAAAATTAAACGCTATTTCAGAGTGTGTCAATTATTTATCCAACTTGCCAATTATTTCATATTATTCTGTTGTAAGTATACCAATAGTAATAGAAATAACCAAACTGTATACAATTCTTTAATTCAAACTTGAAGTAAACCACCTCAGGCTTAAATCACGAAAGCTATAGAAGTGAACGAAACTTTTTTCTCGAAAATTTAATCGAACTATCACAACTTACCGTCGTATACAAATACCTAAGAGTTATTCTAAAAGACTTACGTAGTTAGTTCCAAACTCATGGAGCCATCAATAAATTATTGACAATACCAAGTTACTGTGAAATATTTAAAGCATAATATACCCTAATGTTAATTTAAAACAATTTTCTTATATACAATATAATAAGAAATACATCAATTGAACGATATTCAAAACTGTTATGTACTTACTCTACCTCCTCTAGCGACGAAACATGTAACCAGATTTTTAGGTTGCCTTCAGTAACCAAACAATCCTGAAAAGAGTAAAATAAATAACGAACTTGAAACTCACAATGGAAAAAAAAAATGAAAAAATAAATGCGAGGGCTGCTGTGTTCTTTAAATCATAACATTTCTTGAAATATGCGAAGAAGCCACAAAAGAAAATTATTAGTCATTTGTCATGTTCCTGAGGTTTTGCTCTTATACACAATTAAGATGTATATAAGGACCAGCTCAAATAAAATTCGCAGTATTCTGATATGAGAATGACGAAACGTTTTGGTTGCTACTCATCCTGGAAAGACAACACTGTTTTCTTTCTTTTTTTACATATAATCATTTGGTGCTTTGGAGATGACTTCAGTTTTATTTACTGTTTTCAGTCAATTGTATGGCAGTGTTTGTTTTGTTTTTGAATTTCGCACAAAGCTACTCGAGGGCTATCTGTGCTAGCCGTCCCTAATTTAGCAGCGTAAGACTAGAGGAAAGGTAGCTAGTCATCAACACCCACCGCCAACTCTTTGGCTACTCTTTTACCAACGAATAGTGGGATTGACTGTCACATTATAACGCCCCCTAGGCTGGGAGGGCGACCATGTTTGGCGCGAACCTCGGATTACGAGTCGCATGTCTTAACACGCTTGGCCATGCCGAGCCCTATGGCAGTGTCATCTTATATCAGACTGTCAGGGATGTCATAAAGTTTGAAAATAAATTAACACAGAAGTAATCTGCAGCTCAATTTCATGATTCCAGTTACGCAGTATGAAAATTATGGGCACTATCAGACAATAGATTTGTACATTACACCCTCTGATTGTCGGGACAGCTCATATAATCATACTTTGTCAACCAATCGGGGTAGTTGTTTGTTTGTTTGCTTTTGAATTTCGCGCAAAGTTACTCAAGGGCTATCTGCGCTAGTCGTCCCTAGTTTAGCAGTGTAAGACTAGAGGGAAGGCAGCTAGTCATCACCACCCACCGCCAATTCTTGGGCTACTATTTTACCAACGAATAGTGGGATTGACCGTAACATTATAACGCCTCAACGGCTGAAAGGGCGAGCATGTTTGGCGCGATTTTCAGAATACGAGTTGCACGCCTTAACACGCTTGACCATTCCGAGCCTTCGGGGTAGCTGTCTCAACTTTTGACAGAACAGTTCATGTTGGTGGCTTTTACCAACCAAAGGGAGTAACTGTTTAACTTATTGATAAACTTTTACGAGCCAACAGTGTCACACACACGATTCTTGCGTCACTGATTGGCCACCATTTAACATAGAGATGTTTTCTTATCTGCTTGTCCACCAACAACACCTTATATTTCCCTCTTGCTGAAATTGTGTTTCTCTGGTTAATGACTACCTCAGATTTCTGTACAGACTTTCTCATTCTGTCTCAGGCACACTTGGTCTTGAGCCACATTGACGATCCTCATTCACATGGGCTTTTGTACTACTTGGGCTTAAACTCTGGTGGACATGTTCAAAAAGTCGTAGTTAGCTATAGCTCTCCGTCTCGAGTTCGTGGCTTCAGGATAATGGCCATTATGGACCTTTGCATATTGCTAAAAATCTAAAATACAGGAAAGGATTCTTCCTATTATTTATGCAGACCTACTTACCAGGTTCATCCCTCTCCATTCTTTGTGACATGGAGAGAGCTTACTCTACATGGAACAACTAAATCTTTTTTTTTTCTAGAGGATTCAAAATTATGACTGATAAATCCATTTAAAGACAACAACTAGTGTTCCACAATAATTCTGTTCACACCTCCCTATTCTACGGTACTCCCGGTTTTCCGATGAAGCAGTCAGTTAGACCTATTAACTGGAGGTTTGAAAAATAATGGACTAAGAAGTATAAAGATTTTTATGACCTACAACTAAGATTATCTAGAAGATAACTGAGCAATGAAAAGGAAGTATGCTTATTCATAAAAGAAAAAAACACAAGTACAATACAAAAAACAAAGCTAAATAAGAACGATTGTTCAGTAGTTCGAGTCAAAATAATACGTTGACGACTTCATTTAAAAAAAAATTATGTAAAACATGAAGTGTATCCCAAAGTTAAACTAAGCACAACATGAAATTAAAACCGAAGGTAAGCTTGGATTATAAAAAAAACAAACAACTAATATTCAACAAGCATAAATCATACCAAACTTGCTCCCCCTTTCAACCGTTGTACCGTTATTATTTATAGTCAATCCCACTATCAGTTGATAAAAGATTGGCCCAAGAGTTGGTGGTGGATGGTGATGACTAGCTGCCCTCCCTCTAGTCTTACACTGCCCTCGTGTAGCTTTGCGCGAAATCAAAAACCAACAAACAAAACAAGTTTAAATCAACACAAGTTACATAAAAACAAATAAACTTACATTTTAAAGTTAATATTGAATATAAAATATTCTGTAAACAAAATCTATATTATCACAGTAATAAAACTCATGCAAATTAGCTAAGTTTGAAAGTTATCTGTATCTAAGTCCGAAAAAAAAAACTTTTAAGAATCTGTCTTATATCGCAAATTTGGTTCTAAATACAACAAAATGCATTTCATATTCAATATTTGCGTCCATTAATAGTTGAGCTTAAGGATGCTGTTGGTCCTGTTGTTGAAGAATTGAATAAACATCAGGACCAACAGCATCCTTAAGCTCAACTATTAATGGACGCAAATATTGAATATGAAATGCATTTTGTTGTATTTAGAACCAAATTTGCGATATAAGACAGATTCTTAAAAGTTTTTTTTTTCGGACTTGTTTGTTTTGGAATTTCGCACAAAGCTACTCGAGGGCTATCTGTGCTAGCCGTCCCTAATTTAGCAGTGTAAGACTAGAGGGAAGGCAGCTAGTCATCACCACCCACCGCCAACTCTTGGGCTACTCTTTTACCAACGAATAGTGGGATTGACCGTAACATTATACGCCCCCACGGCTGGGAGGGCGAGCATGTTTTAGCGCGACTCGGGCGCGAACCCGCGACCCTCGGATTACGAGCGCACGCCTTAACGCGCTCGGCCATGCCAGGCCTATGTCGAGAAATAATATTTTTCATCGTAAGACTAAACACACTCAAATATTGTAAATCTTAATGAAATATTTCATGGACTTTACTTCTGTTTATTACCTCCCCTTGAGTTAGTTAATAATACTGATACATGAATACACTGTACGGATTTTTAAGTTTATTATTTGAATAGACAGAATGTTGATACAATATATATATATATGTGTGTTATGTTGTATGTCATAGTGTTACTTTGTGGGAGCGTAAAATGCTATTGAATACACCAATAGTGACATTTTGTTTTAATATATATGTATGTTAACCGTGCTGTTTTGAAAGGAAAGTTTTGGAAAACAAAACATACGTTTGAAGTAACTTTAAAGAGTATTTCGGTTCATATGGTATAAAAGAAACGATAGGCGTATAATAATTAAATTCAATCACAAATTAAATGTATGACTGGCACGATGGTTGTTTTAAGAGGCTTTTGAAGAATTCTGCGGCGCAGCCGTACAACAGGATACATAACCTTAAGGTTTATGACTGAATAATTCTCAATGGCAGTGGCAGCCATATTTAATGTTTGGAATGACATTAGTATACTTGTTTTTTTAGGCATTGATTAAATTGTTTTGGGAATATTTAGTAAAGTTTTGGGTTTTACTGGGAAATTTAAAACTTCTGATGTTCACCAGTGAGGTATACATTATATTTTTGTCATTCGCTAGTGAATTAAGTTAGTGAATATTTCTTTTTGTACGTATTTTGTTAGGCTTAACATTTAAGAAGCTGAATTTGCTAAGCCTAAAATCCTATATAAAAAAAAATCACCAATTTGTTACTGTCACTTATTTAGTTATCATGTTGTTTTCTTTTCTAAAATATTGTATTAGGTTGAAGTAGATTAAATGTTCAGTGATGATATTTTCTTTATATTTGTTGAATTTTTGTTGATGGTCATGAAGACTTAATAGACGTATAACCAAACACACACACACACACGAGTGTAAATTTATCAATTAAAGATAATTTACATAATCCTCGCTTTTGTAATTTGGTTTTTAGACTTAAGGTATGAGAAAGTGAATCGTGATGATTTATTTATTCACTTCAAAGTCTGTTACACAGCTACTTTAGTATGTTGCAGTTAGCAAAGTGTTGTTTTTAAGTGAGTGAAAACAAATGCAACGTATGATTTGAGAAATATTTTGATTTTCCTGTGTTTTAGATTCTGAATTTAAAACGTGTGTTCTTGTAGAGGCCTTCTATTATTTAGAAATTAAACTGAACATGTGTATTGTAAATATAATGGTAGTAACTAGTCATGTAGAAAAATGTGCTTAAAGAACTAAAACTTGTTAGTTCACAAGAAGTTTAATGTTTTGTTTCTTAAGACTATCATAAGATACATATACTTTTTAATATACAACTTCTCATGTGTGAAACTTTTAGTACGAAAGTTTAAATATATTTTAACTTGCTTTTCATAGTTGTTTGGACTAACCATTGTACATATGTTACTTCAACACAGTACAGTAAAAAACATCTCTTGAAAGCTAAAACTACAAGTTTAAAGTTCAAAACACAGTGTTGAATATGTGTAGTGCAAGTTTTTAGTTCAAACTTTCTTTAGAATTGCAATATAATTTCAATCTTTTTCAAGAAAATTATAATTAATGATAATTGATAAAATTTAAATTTAAGGGAAATAAAAGCTTAAAGTTTTAGAATTTCTGGTAAGGAATAGATTTTTATTGGGAAAAGTAATAAGGACCTCTTAGTTTATTCCTTTTACTTTTCCACCACTGTGTTTTCAGATAAATCTGGTTATTTGTCTAAATCAATAATTGCATGCCCCTTATTTTATGCAATGGTGGGTTAGTTGAATAATTAAAAGTTTACATTATTACAATTGTATATGTGATAGGATCCAATCAACTTCCACATACATATACAATGCACTAGAAGTTTTGCATTTAATTCACTCTAATCTTTTTCTGTATTTGGTGTTTTTCAATATTCAGAAGGAAACTGTTAAGATGTAAATTATTTATTTCTGAGAAAGCAAGATGCTGAGGTGATGTAAATAATTATTAAAGTATTGTAAATGTGTTACAAATATATATGTTTAAGCTTGTTAGTGAATTGGAAAACCTTTACCACTGAAAATGAAAATTTGTTTGAAAATATAAGGCTACAAAAAAAATTTATGGTAAATTTAGATTTAAGGTAGTTCATACAATTTCACTAACTATTGGATTATCTACCAGATCAGCAAATTGTCTTCTGATTTCTATGCAAGATAAATCTGTAGGTCTACACACACACACACACACGGTTATGTTTTCATAATGACTATGATATAGGTTAGTAGAGAATCAGGTTCATGCTGGTAGTTTTTTTTTTGTGTTACAATTTTACTAGTTTCTGAAGAAAATATCCAGTTTGTTTTAATTGTCAAACCAAAAAGAAAAAAGAAACTTCATGCTAAATTATTCAATACATTTTAGTAAGAATATATAATTTAACTAATTCCTTTACGTTTTTTAAGTTTTTTGGGCATCGAAAAACTCTGATATCATGTTCTTGAAAATTCCTGTCAGTAAATGAAACAGCCATAACATCTGACTTTCAAACAAGAAACACTAAGATGCATTTTAACCAGCCTTGTATGTTATATTATAAAAACATGAACACTGAAATAGTTATGTTAATATTCTCCTTATTCTACTGCAAGTCTCTTTAGTCAGTTCAATCTGTAATTGACTCTGTGGCCATTTTGTGAATGATATGTCTAAGTGTTAATAATATGTTTAGAAGATAACCTGTTCCTGAAGGTGGTTTGTGCAACTCAGTTCATCTCATTAAATCCATTTTCACAGTCAGCCCTTCACGTTGAAATAGACGAGAGATATTCATACAGAGAGGCCATCAAGAGGTAAAAATCCACTGTACTGTTTTCATCTAAGAAAAAAACAGTTTGTTTTAAAGAAAATTTAAGCCAGGTCTTTATGTACCTAATAGTGAGAATGTATCTGAATATTTTTCACTCTGATATGATCTTTTCATAATCATTCACTTCTGTGTTTTCTTGGAAATGTTCATCAGTTTTCAAGATCTCATTATTTCCAAAGTGTTAAAATTATGAACATTTTCTCGAAGAAGCTTATTGAGTTCCAATAGGAAGTTAGCTAAATGATTGAAGTTGAAAAGTAACAGTGAAGATGTCATTTTTTAAACATCTCACATTTTTTACTCTCTTTGATGAAATGCCCTTCATAATGAAACCCATTAGTTACCACATTTGGTACTATATCCACAACTGATATATATAAAAGTAGTACTTTTTTTTCCATGGAATTTATTTGCATTAACACATTGATTTATGAAATAAAACTTCAAGGAACTTAAAGGGTTAAATCAACTTCAGTATTCTGAAAAGCTGCAGGCTATCTTGGTGGGACTGATACTGGAACTTTCCAGTTGACTACCATTGCCCTTGAAGTAGAACAAAACTATAACTACCTGGTGGAAGATGCTTGTATATACATGTTCTATACAGTATCAAGAATTTCAAGAAACTAGATCTTTTTCTTTTCTCAGAATATTTTTGGATTTAATAATTTTTAAATCTTAAGGTAGGAATTAGAATCTGCTGCTTGACTACTTGTCAGAGCAAGATGGTAAGCAACACTGAATTGAAATAAATTTACTTCATAGAGCAGACTTTTCACTCTTTCTTGCATTCATTATTATAATTGCTTCAGTAGTTTCAAAACAAAATTTCTGAAATGTCAAACTGAATATCATTTGATACATTCAGTCACAGAATTCAATGTATCAAATGATGTGCAGTAGTATGGTAGCTCCACAAGTTCTATATGCAAAACATCTTTAAATACATCCTTGATATACACTGACATTTACTGACACATTCATCTTGTTTATTAATTGTGATATTGAACCAATTTCAACTGGTGTCTCATGTATGTAGGAAGTAATCATTTTCTGAGATGTGTCACAATTTGAGGAAAGTACTTTGTAATATTGTTGCAAGATTTTGAAGTTTAGTTGTTTTTGTATTTGTTTAAAATAATAAACACTGGTAAGAACCATGATTTTTGGAAGTGATTGTGATACTTGTTCGTGATATTCAATAGAAAGTGAAAATTTACTACATAAATATGTTAAGCTTAGAGAACTGGTATGGTAGGAAATGTATCTAAGAGTAATTTCTGTAATCAAACATAAAACTTTTTTTTCAAAAAAAGTGTTAGGCATACACCAGTTCAAAAATAGCTAAATAAATTTTATTGCCTAACATTATAACCATTATAAAACTTATTGTTGAGTGCATATAATCTGATTGTCATTTCTAAACAGGCAAATTACTCGAGTTTAGTTTTTGGATGGAATTGCTTGTTAGACTGTGTAAATAGAATGAATATTCAAATTCTATATTAAGATTCTTAAAGTAAATAGACTTATGCATAGCATTAAAAATTTAAAGTAACATAATGTTAAATTGCACAGTAAATTACATTTATTAAAAACAAGACAAATAGTTAATGTTGTATTACTTTTAGTTTTTAGTATGGTTCTCTAAATATTTATTTTATTATGGTACATCAGCAGAAAAGCATCCTTAGTTGCTTCATTGTAATTTTTGTTTTAACTTATTGACATTATTAAGACTTTGTCATTGCTGATATTGATGTTTGATCTGATGTGTTTTTACATTTTATGGAATAATGTAAACATGGATAATTAATTAATTATGAAGTTTGCATTAAAAAATGTTGATTTTTTTATTTTTAAGGTTTAAATTGAATTATGAAGAACTTGAAGTGAGAAAGTAGACCTTCCATGTGCAGGATGTTTGAAGGGAAACATATTCACTTTTCACCAGCAGATAATAAGCCTCTTTGTTCATACAGTGCAAAGCTTTGCAAACAGCGGCGTTTGAATGGATATGCCTTTTGTATCCGACACATTTTGGAAGACAAGACTGCACCTTTTAAACAGTGTGCACATGTGGCAAAATATAACAATCAGAAGTGCACCAATCCTATTCCTTCAAATGAATATCGAGAGTAAGTACCAGTTTTAGCACTTTAATGTACAGGGTGACCCGTAAATCCCTACCCATCCATATATCTTATGTATCCTGTGTACCTGTGTGCTGTCACCAGTATTGTTGCACTCATGTACCCATGCACTTGTCACAATATTCTCTTCAAGTGTAAATGGGCTTACATTGGCCATATTTCTCTGAAAAAAAAAAAGAAAAATTTATAATACATGCATGATTGAATATAACATAACATTTCGATGGGTATATACTCTGCTTTTACATATTTACTTAGGTGGTGATCAAACTAATATGAAGGGATTATTGTGTAAAAAAGAAAGATAATATGGCTAAAGTGAAATTCTTTGAAATTATAAATTTTAGCCTGTGCTGTACATTACACGCTGAATGTATTCTGCTTTTAGCAGTAAAAGCATCAGGAGAAGTAGCAACGTGTAACATGTACACACACTCACACACACACCAGGAAAATTTAAAACTATATATATTTCTGACTCCTCTCAAGTTCTGTACTAAGCTGTCAGAAATATAATTTTGTTTTTAAGAAATGCTCATCTTTAGTTCTCTTAAAACTCTCTCCTATCCATTTTAAGACTGACCATTGGGCAGACTTTAACAAATTTACCAGCATATGTTATAGTAGACTGAAATATGTTTCACATGGTAGTTATTACAATTTGTAGTAAATATAATGTAACTAAAATGTGTAATGTTGACAGTTTCATTACTTTCCATAAAATCTTTAGTAAGGATGTTATGAAAATTGATTTTACAAATTAAAATAATAACTGTGAATTATGTGTAACTTTCTTCATTTGTTTTTCTTAAATTATTTAATGCTACTTAAGCATTTCTTGTATCAAAACTATCATTTTATGCTAAGCCAGATGTTTCTACAGTGTGATTGTTGGCTCTGAATAAACTGCATAAACAATATAAATGCATGGTTAGCAAAAGCTGTGATGGGTATTTAAAACATAATGAACACATATTCTCTAGGATATAAATAACTTTATCTTGATCATGCATACTCCAGTGCAAGTCCAGGCATATTTATCACACCATAGAGATTCATATATACCTGGTTGAAGGTCAAAGTGAACATTCCATGACCTTTTACAGAGTGCAATTAACATAGCATTATGTATTTGATGGCAGCAATATCAACTATTTATTTTATCATACATTGCTGATATGACAAGCCTGTGATATAGGAAAATAAATACTAGATATGCATTTTTTTCAATATTACTGTGTATTAAACTGTATGAAGAAAAAGTATTTTTTTATTTTTCATCGGAACATCACTTTGCACTCTGACTTGTTAGTGCTAGACAGATGTCATCAGTTCACAAACACACCTTGACTTCAAATACTTTTGCAATATTTTGATGTTTTGAAACATCATATCTTAACATATATTTACAATCATTAAACAGCTAGTTTGCAGTATAGTACCAAATAATGAATTCAACAAAATGACATAACATTATTTGTATTTTGAAATTAATTTAAATTGCTATATGATAAAGTAAAATGAACCTAAAACTCCATAAATATGAATATTGGTTAAAATATTGCCATAGTAAATTTTTGTGTTGACTTTTTTCCAGACATTCAAACAATATGTTGAGACCTTAAATACTTTTTTTTTCAAAGCTGGTATTGTTCTGAACACCTTTAACTCTTGTAATATTTAGATGATAGGATTCTTATAAGAGGATCTCTTTTAGATCTTAATGTCCAAAATAAGTAAAAATAGAAGTTGTATGAATGTGTGATAACTACTTAAAATGTTTTTGAAAACAGGAATCCTGCTTACAAACAACAAACACTGATATTTTTTCTGAACATGATTTGAAATAAATATAACTGTTTCACATTATAATACAATATTATCTGAATATACTTTCTAATTGTATTGCTATTTATTCTCCAGTGGTTTTCATATTTGTAAGATAAAATATTAAAAGTTTTATTTAATGAAATAAATTGATAATATTTTAATATCTTTGTTGTTTGGCTTTAAACTTAGGTTACTTAGAATATCTAAAATTACTAGATTTTACTGTGGCTAAGTTTGAATTTGTCTAATTAATAAAATTAGTTATAATTAAAAGTAATTACAAATAAATAAAACAAAAATGAACTCCAGAGAATATGTAGAATTATACATAAACTTTTTTCTATGTTAAAATACTTTTATTTTCAAGCTTTTAGCCCTCTTACTGGAGCATTCATTGGGCAACAATGTACATTGCAGTGATGTGGTATGGGGTTTTGTTCTTTAGGATGAATGAGGCAGATGGTTCAGCTTTGTGCTGATCACTATTGAGTGGAAAATAATTTTGTGAAATAAATTTGTTTCGCTAAAGCAGTCTTTAAATGAGTATAAAAATAAACAAAATCAAAAAGTTGGCCACTTGGGAATGAGCTGCCTTCGATTTGTGTTGTACTGTTAGTTCTTTAAGTGATGTTTTACTGTTTTTCCCAGTTGTTTTTAAGTCTGGGAGCATATTTTTAGTTTTCTTTTTATTCTTGGATATTATGGTTTATGCTGGAAGATTCCCTTCTCAGTTACATGAAGGGACAATTATGCATTATCAGGCACATTGTTGGAACTTTGTGATTTAACCTACCATCACTAGGTGGAAGCATTATCAAACTCTCAAATAATACACCTGCTTGCTTCTTGATTTTTGGGATTCTAAGACAGTGTCTATAGTTTACTTGAATAGATCAGTGTCTCCTGCTAAGACAGTGTAAATGTATGGATTTATCCCTTGGGTCCAGAATAGATTTTGTCTGTATTCAAGGGCTCTGCCACTTGGTCATATTACTTGTGGTGTTAGTGGTTCTTGTATACCTTAAGGGTCTTTGGGGCTTCAACTCCAAGAATTTTTAGATATTTGGTAACCTTAACCATAGATTTAGGAGCATTGCAAGTCCTTGAGTCAGGATTAGTCATTCATTTCACATCTTCATGACTATTATCCACCCAGCTTGAAGGGTTCCCATGTTCCATACATTATTGAGATTTAGAACTTCGTTCCAGGGCTATGAGAGTTTTATTGGTCTGAGGGTGGTAATAATGCTATGCTAATTATTTCAAGGTTTTATACCTGTCTGTTGTTGGGTGGGCCTATGCCACTAAAAGATGAATGTCCAGTCATCAATCTTTTTCACATGTATCAGTGTCTAGATTTTTCAAGAAGTTACTCAATCTGAGTTGACATTTTTCCTAAGACTGTAGATGTCCAAGTTTGTAGCTGGCTTCTGCCTTCACTATTGATGTTGTACACAAAGATTAGGTTCTGCAATTACAGGTTTTTACCTTTGCACTTGTATTGGCTTCATGTGGTTTCTGCCTCACTGTACAAGTTTTTTTCTCATCACCTCTATTCATCATACTGGGCTCACATCATTCCATGACAACTGGATTCTGCTGACACCATCTCATCAATTGTCAGAACATCATATCCTTATACTAATCTCAGAAACAATCAAGGCAAAGTTTCTTTCAAGATTGAGGCTTCTGTTCTTGCTCCAATTTTATATGTAATCAGTATGGGTATTTTTATTTTTCAGTTTATCTCTTAGTCTGACTTAGTTAACTTTCATCCATCTAAGAACTATGAATAGGATTCTACACTTACTCATCTCTGCTATTTCCACTGTACAGATGGCTCTTCCTCTTCTGGGAATATGGGCATCATTAAATCCTTTATGGCTTTTAGATGAGAACAAAAGAGGTACTTTTAATGGTGTTTATGCAACCAAGAGATCATAAATATACCATGATTCACTGGTTTCCTCTGTTAAAATCATTCTTCAAACTCAAGTGGTTGTTCAGTTAGGCCACTTCTACATTATGGGTTCCTTTACTGTCACCTTATCCAAAGTTCCTAATTTTATGAATGTTTTGCTTCAGGGATTGGGTGCATGTACCAACAGTCAGGAACACCAGGGTATATGTACATATGAAGAGGATTCCCTAGAAAATGTTTTTTATTCTTCTAGCAATAGCTCATCATCAGGCTTTATTTTGACAGTGATGTGGTGTTATTTTGTTGTTTTTTTATTGAGCAAGCATTTGGTCCAGGGCTCTTTAT
Organism: Carcinoscorpius rotundicauda; assembly: GCA_011833715.1. NCBI lineage: Eukaryota > Metazoa > Arthropoda > Merostomata > Xiphosura > Limulidae > Carcinoscorpius > Carcinoscorpius rotundicauda. The sequence goes on along the minus strand of CM022395.1, from coordinate 46,100,095 downwards.
TTTTAAATTTTCGATCACCTTTTATAGGTCTGTTCCTATATTATCATCCTATTAGCTTGCTATGTTTCATAGCTAGTGCCTAAGGTAGCAGGTCAGTTACTTCTTGAGAGAATCTATGCTGCATCACTAGGTTTTGTTGGATTGGCTCTCCTTTTTTAACTCTGATTGGTGGGTTATTTTCTCATTGGATCACTCAATAACTGACCATGTGGTCTCCTTTAACATCTTTGGCAGTAGATGCATTTTATCAGGACAGAATGAAATAACAACCCTAACCTTTCTCTCCACTTCATTTGTTACCCAGGGTGCTAAATTTGATTTGTTTCAGTCCATTATTGAGTCCTGTTGATAGCTCCAGTTTGGCTGATACATGCTGGTTTCTACTTCTGTGATATTTTCTGGAGTGTCCATCTCTTCCACTTTTTAGACTATCTTTGTGAAAACTGATATGGTACGTTCAGCTGTTCATATGCTCAAGCTTCAGACATAGAGGTTATGCTTTCTTTTGCATGGCATTAGGATTTGAATTCAAAGGTTGAAGTGTATCTTTCTCAGATTTTGCTTAGCTTTGAGATGAATCTTTCTTAATGGAAATGATATGGATATTTGCAATGGTGTATTGAGAAGAGATTGAATCAATTTTGTTCAGAAGTACCAACCTTTGTTTATTTTTTGACCTGAATTTTTAGTTATATATTTTTTGAGTCTCCAGTATTTTCCAATTTCCTCAAGTTGTTTTAAGTCCTTGGTCCCAAATTACAATTATAGTCACTTCTCATTAGTTGTTTGTGACCTGACTCTTGTATGCCATGTTTCCCCTTTGCCTGAAGATGTATTTAGGGATCTGTGATGTTTGTTCACAAACCTCATTTTAATTCCTTCTCAGACCATTTCTTTTTATATATTTGAGTTACTCTCCAACCAGAACAAGGTTGCATCTTTTTTTACTGATTCATCTGATCACTATGTCTCACTTCTAATTCTGATCAGATTTCAATTATGGTTATGTTTATTGTGGGTCTTGAAAGTTTGGTTACTTGGAATAATGCCTTTAAAGATGCTGTACAATTACTTTTTATTCTGGGCTCTCTTTAAAGGAAAGGAATCTTCCGTGAGTCCTGTCTATTCAGATTTGTCACTTTTATATATTCTTAGCAGCCTGATTGAATTGTCTGCTGGCAGCAACTGTGCAGACTGGAACATGAACTTTTCACAATTATTTTATCTCGTATTATTTGCATGACCTGGCAGTCTCTTAATCTGAGCATATTTGCGTACCCTCCTGTATCTATCATAACCATTTCTGCTAGACTATACATAGAAATAAGTGTTTTCATGGCTACCGTTTAGGGTCGCTTTCCTAATTTTCATTGTATCCCATTCTGTGGCGAGAGTTGTTTAAGCAAATGTGCTTTTATCAAACCAATCCACACAGGAACCACTATTTCAATATTATTTATACAAGTTGCAACAGTTCTGTAGAAATGAGGTGTTCCATAAGACAACTTTGGTCAGACAACTGACCAAATGGTATTACTTTACTGGACTGCTACTCATGGACTATTAGGAGTAAAGCATAAAGGGATTTTCATTTATCCTGTTGTTGCTAATCATTGGATTGAATAAATGAGGATTAGTTTTCTTTTAAAAATTTAGGGAACTTGGTTTACCTATTATGCTGATTCTCAGGTTTTTTGAATGCACATTATCCCAACCCACCCCTAGATTCTACTAGTTTCTGGAAAACCCTGATGTCAGTAGAAATGGCACCAAACCGTGTGAGAGAGTACTTGTAATACTGGTTCATATATGGTGATTCACCATCAGGTTGAGGTGTGTATGGCCTTCCTGTTTGGTCATTATAGATTCAGTATATTGTTCGTGAAGAGAGTTCACTATATCTTTATAATTCCAAACACAGAGTGATCTCATCCTTGGTAACTTGGTTGAACACATTTGTTCCATGTCTACCCCATAATTCTATGGGCAAGTAGAATATAACTTGTCAACATGATAGGAGAGTGAGGATGAATAATGATTCCAAATTCGATAAGTTCTGTTCCTTTGGTTGAATATGGCATACATGATCCTGTTATTCTGAGTCTGGGTTTTTTCTTTTGGGCTTCTTCATATGAAGCAGAAGGCTTATACACTTCATTGTTGCCTGTTTTCATGTTGTAATTCTGTTAGCTTGGAATGCATAACTCTGTCACTACATGTTTGGATTCACTCTATAAGTGTATATACATATAATGTTGTGGTCCAATTGCTCAAACCACCAACATGGGATATAGGAACCAAGATCCTTTAATTTTTACCCGAAGTACTGGAAACTTGGCTGTATGATTAGAGCTGGTCTGCATAGTGATAATCACTTTCCACATTGCAATACAGGAATTAACTTCAGGGTGAAAAGCATGCATAGATATGGTGCATTTTCCCCCACTAAGGTGCTATTCTTTGACTTGCTCATGATCTATGCAGATGCTTTTTGTATGAATGATATTCTCACTGTTCTTTCTACTTTTTCAGTGTGGGACTATAGCTGTAAGTGGGAGCCAAGGAATGTATGTTTTTATAGTTAATCTTTTTCAAAATTGAAAATGTATTGCCAGTGATATTTACCTCTTCTTTAATACTTCTTTCCCACTAAGAACTGCTGTTAGAGGCTGAGATGATCAGTTTCGGTACTATCTTATCAGTCTTGGAAAAGTGGTAGTATTGTCTGAATGAAGTGTGTGTATACATTATCAGGATAGAGGGTACATTGACATTTAGATGGAGACTATCATGAGATAAATATTGTCATGGGCAGTTGAGTGGGGTATAAGAGACTGGAACAAGCAAGAAAAAAAATCAGACCAATGCTTAGATGGGCAAAGGAAGAAACCCTGACGGGTAAGTAATATCTATAATAAACCTGAGTGTTTTAAGGTTTTTTATATCATAACAGACATTATCACCTTCATGGAGATAACCTAGTAGTTACTTCAGTTGAAATATTCTATCTAAGAGACTGTATAATTCCTATCTTTAACTTTATCATAGATGACATTATGAATTTCAAGACATGCTTCATAATTTTGATGCAACATAGTCTGTTTTCATCTCCTGAAATCTCTACTAGCATCCACAAGAAGTGACCAAATGTTTCATTTAATTTAAAGTGTAAAAATGTTTTGGTACCATTTTTCATTTTATCAGTTTGCCCTCCTCGTCTTAGCATTCTTGATATCATGTCTTTTATAGACAGTGTCCAATTCCCTATTTGGGGACAGTAACATATGGATAAAATCTTACGAAAAGCATGAGAGTTTGGAACCTCTTACTAACTAAATCATCTTTGGGTTAGATAACCTACATATGATGTGAGGCTTGCTCATTAAGACAGATTTTAAGTAATCTTTTAAAAGTTCTTAAGGGCTAAGCAATGTAATTTTGTATGTACTGGCTCTGAAGAGAAGTGTTTTGAGCAAAAGAAACAAAGCACTTTGCACTTCACTCGGTTCACATGACCATCTTTAATCTCTGTATGTGGAGGAGGATCTGATGAAGCATTCCACATAGGGAAGGTTTGGAGATACCGTGTATGATGTTATTAAAATAGAATTACTGTGTTACTAAGTTTATAATAAAAAAAATAGAGGATTTATGAGCATTCAGTGATTTTCAATGAGTATTTATCTATCAGTATTTTATTTCATTTTAAAATACACTGTTAATATTTAATACAAAATACAGTTTTCTTGTATTCACAGATGTACTAAGTAGTATAAATTATTGCTCTGGGTTGCTGTCTTTTGTTGTTGTTGCATCTTGTTAGATGTTTAAAGAATCAACTTGTTTTGATATCCACGAAAAAAATTAAAAAATTGTTAAGAAATTCTCTGAAATTGTATATTTCATTTATTAGTACCAGTAGCTAGGAGTGTAAAACTTTAAGTAGATATTTTTATTAAATTATAGATTCTGCAATAGTCACATGCAAGTGGCTGGAATGCTTCCAAAGAAAGAACGTAAAACCAAGAAGGAGAAGGAGAGCATTCCATCAGATGGGAAAGTGAAGTTTGCAGACCGACTTAGGGCTCTTCTGAAAAAGGAGAACAGTGAACTTTTAGCAGAAGATACTTTTAATGCAGATGATCCATATGCCTTCCCAGAACCTTTTCAGGAGAAAGAAAGTGTAAATACTGGATCTAAAACATTTAATCCAAAACTTCTGTCAGAGACAATAAATATTGATGTTTCCATGAAAGGAGAACAAATACAAAACAGAGGCAGTATTTCTGATAATAGATCAAAATTTAACACTCCAAAGTTATCTAAAACTATGAACAGACTTCAAGCAAAAATTGCCCAGAACAAATTTTTAGATAAATTGAAAAAAGCACAGGATTCTAGTCAACATATTTTATGTTCTAATTCTATTAAAGTACATGAAACTAAATTAAACTCCCAACCAGTACTGCCTGTTTCTACGTGTAAATTAAACAAATGTATACAAATGGCTAATCATAAGACAAACTTTATACGGTCAAAAGTGAAATCTAATGGAAAGTCTCTTGTAAGGAAAACCTTATGTGACACTAAAATAAATGGTAGAAGGATTAGAAGCATGTATGTACATAATTTAAAAGATTCAGTCAATAGTTTATCCAGTTTGAAAGAAACTGGCAATGTGTCACATAAATTACAGACAGTACAAAAAGTTGTTATTGAAAAGGATGACAAGAAGCCCAAACTTTTCAAAGATATTTCTAAAAACAGCCACCAAGTACATTTTTTTAAAGCTGAAAATTTAACCTCATCCCAGAAATTTGAAAAGCCTAAAGATGACCTTGCTGTTACTGGAAAGCTTCATGAATTACTTCAAGGAAAGAAAAGACAACTCGAAGATTATTATGTCAGAAGTAAGTGGATCTTAATTTTAGAGGTTTAAGGTATTCTATCTTTATATTCTAATATGTTACCATATATACCTATTACTAGTTTAACGTACTTGCATTGTGAATTTAAATACTTAATAGTAAAGCATATTAAACCAAAAAAATTGTTTTGAAAAATGCAACAACTTTAGTTTAATTGTGTCTTTTTGGAAGACTTTCAGATATAAAAAAAAATTTAAAATAGTGTAAGTCATTGTTAATATTTATTAACTTCTTATTTTTGGACAGTATTTTACAAAACAAGTACTTCTAATTTTGTGAGTGGGTTCTTGTTAATCATAGTTTAACCATATTTGATATGTGGTTTTCAAATGACTGTAGGTATAGAGAAATAAAAAAAAAAATTGTTTAAAGAACTTTAGAAAAATATAAATTGCTAAATAACTAAAGTAATATTATATTGTTCAAACATGTGGCTCACATCAAAAACCTTTAAATATCAGTAGATCACAAACTATAACTTGGAAAAATTGGACTAACAAATTATAGCATTTCTGGTCAAGTTGTAATTTAGGGTTAATTACCTTGCACTCAGAACTGATTAAAGAAGATATCTCTAAGAATACTTAAAATATGTCTTACGTGGCTTTGTACCTTTTAAATTTTTATATCAGTTGTGTATATGCTTATGAGCCCAACATCAAATATTTTAATTTTGAAATTTAAATCTAATACACTAACTTTGATTTCTATATTTTTTATATTTAATTTAGTTTCACCGAATCATTATTTCATGATCATGCAGAAATTAGGATTAGAGTTTTAGAGTTTCATTTCTGGGGCTGTGTAAGGACTTGAAATCTATCCATGTGACTTGTTTCTAATTTTAATTCCAGAAAGAAAATTTAGATCCTTATCTTCCATTAATTATATTACTTTTTGTTTTTTCAGTGTCAGATGTTACTGAGGTACTGATTCATTACTTTCCCTATTTAAAAACATAACCCAGAGATTCTCAACAAGGTTAAAAATCTTTAATATACAGGGTGTTTAGAAAAATCACTTTGCACTTATATATGTATTAACAGACAAAACTGCACAGTGACTTTTTGAACACCCTGTATTTTTGTATATTAGGTACAGTAATATTTTCCAGTCTGTGGTGTTAATGCAGGTTTAAACTATGCTCTTGTGAATATACAATAATTGGAGCTAACCAGACAGAATAAAGTTGTTGTAATAAAATAGATTTCTTTGTCAAATATTTTGTGTGCATTGTACTGCCAATAAAGTATTATTACTATGGTACTGGTACCCCCTATTTATTGTTTTAACTGTAAGTATTTATTTTATTAGAAATAAATTATTTCCTTAAAGAATTGGGAGATGCATGGATGCTGGGAATAAAAACAAGTGGAACTTAAGCTCTTAATTTTTGGAATTCAAAACTTTGTTTTATGTTCTTTCTAGTTTCTTGTAAATATTCATATTATTGATTATTTTGAGAACATTGGTTTATATTGTGGCTTAACACTCTTATGTCATACAACTTTATATCAACTTAGAAATAACAGGCATGGTTTAATGAGTTTTTGTATCATTATTGTGGTTTTATTGATTTATGAGGCATAATACATGTACATGTATTTTCTAAAGCTTTTTTTATAATCCAGACTGAGTGTAATCTAACTTTAGGTAATTTAGGCATCAATTTATTTTTTTTTTAATCCAAATTGAGCACATTCAAACTTCAGACAATTAAGGCTCACAATCTGTTAATTGAATGTGCATTGGGTGTGTTTGGTGAATTGACATTGTATTGGAGAAGAAATGTTGATTGTGATTCCATATTTACTATTTACAAAAAATATGGCATGCTGTTAGTAATATGTGCAAGTCTGTTGTACAAAGAAAATCAGGTATGTCATATATTATGACAATGTCTTCAACATCACTTGTGCACTTACTGTTAAATGCTTATAGGCCTAAAATTGGATTTAGTTGTTGTTATATTATGCATGTGTTTTTGTTTTTAATTTTAAAAGAATGAAACCTAGGATAAAAATAAGAAATTCTTTAACCTGACCATTTTTGAGACAATAACTTGTCTCCACATACAGAGAATAAATAAAATAAATAAAAATCGTGGCAGGTATTCCAATTTAACACTTAGCGTCTCAAGAAGAGATGTAAAGCAATCGAGGGTGCTCAGAAGAGACCTCATCGTCCTACTCGTGAAGTTAAATTTAACTGGGCTTGTGATTAGTAGCTAAACCGACAAAAAAATTTAAAGTTAAAGAGATTGTGCTGCAATCTGGTAGCAAAGGTCTGTTTGTGGTCTGTGAGAGGTTAAATATTGACCCTTAAAATGTAAAAAAAACATGAGGATAGGGAACCATAGATTTAAAAACCTCAGAATTTGCTGTGGGGGGGGGGAAACAGGAGTACCCCAAGAAAACCCACTTTCACAATCAGGGTGCCAAATAATCTACCCTGACTGTGCCTGGAAGTTGCTGAAAAGGAAATCATGGTTAGTAAAGCTTTAAAAAAAATCCCACAAAAACATACACAATGGTATAACACGAGTTAAGTCAACAATGGATCAAGAGATCAATCTAAGGCACCAGGAGGATAAAGATAGGAAGTTCGTGGAGGTAAAAAGAATGATCATTTCTATCTATTGATGAGCCATTCTATTTCTATCTGGTATGATTGGTGTCTTCTTACAAATCTGGTTTGTGTTTTCTTGCTCAATGTAATGTTGATGTCTGTAGTGGTTGATACGTCTGTAACCTTAACATGCGTGGGTTGAGTCTGGCATGAAGCTGTTTTCTTTGGTTTGGGTTGCTGTTGAAGAGTAAAATCAACATTGGTCAGAGTATCCTTGTCTTTTTTCTTAGTGTTAAGTGTAGGTATGCTGCTGGCAGCAGAGATAATGGGCATACATGGAGATGAAAAGCTTACTGGACGAGAGGTACTCTGATTGACATACTTGACATGTTGAAGTGTAGTTGGTCAATGCCGGGGATGTTTGACACTAAAATGAAAATATTGTAGGGTACATCTGTGGTTAATTACAGAATCAGTTACCTGTTTATGCTTGGTCACGACTTTTACAAAGTGAGTTGGTAATCCTGTGGTCTTGGAGTTTTGTGGAAATTGTTGTTTCCAGAGAATGTTGAATTTTGGCAGGAGTGATAGAGAGATGAACGTTCTTATTAAACACTGAGTACAAGCTACTGGAACTTTTGGTGGGAGAGCACTGGATGTTAACATTTGCATTCCACAGTTTACATAGATAAGCATTGTCCTGGAGTGTTGAAGGCTGCAGTAATATACCTCCTTGGTGAAGGATTCTTGTTTATCTAGGATCAACTGAGATGTTGGGTTTGAACTGGTTAATGAAGGCAATAATCTGGCGAGGGAAGAAATCCGACAGTAATCTGTCAAGAACTCCTGGGGGTTTTGATGATGTTGGCATAGAAGGAGGTTTATACGATGAAGGCAACATGGCAGAAATGAATTCACACGTCTGAACATTCTAGCTACTAGTCAAGGAATAAACATATATAGAGGAATAGCTATTTTATTGAATTGTATTGAACAGACATGTTCAAAATTTCTTGGTTGAATTAAATTTGATGAGATTTACATTTGCTAATGAAATTATTTGGCATTTGTTTCAAAAGGTATAATTTTTATCTCAAATTCTTAAAGGATGAATTATTTTTAAAAGTGTGTGATGATATTACACACACAGGCCTTGTTTCTGCTATGGTTTTTAGAGGCTTGTTAAATTTTGAAGATATTGCAGCCATTGTTCAGTATATTATTGGTTACCACATTTTTACTGGGTTTTCTCTTCTCGTGGTTTAAATTATTGTTTTTCTGTCAGAAATGATCTATTGGACTATGAATTTAAATTGGTTTGCTTTGGTTAGTACCTTACCATTCAAGACATTTCCTTAAGCTTCCAATCTCTTTCAGGATTTTGTTGTCAGGTTGCTTTTCTTATGTTTTCCTTCCGTTCTTTTTGGTTTCTCATTTTTCAGTCCATGATCTCGGTTTCTTGTGTCATCTTCTCTTTCCTTCATGCTTGTTGTTAGGGTTCATACTGTTTCTTTTCTCTAATAGATTTTCTTTGTGTCTCTGTTTGGCCAACTTGGAAGTTGGGCCCCTCATCTTCTGTTTTGTTTTCTAATTTCCATTTTCATATTATGCCTTTTTCTCACTATGCTCATGTATTCCTCCTGCTATCTCCACCTTTTGTAAGAAGCATTTCTTTTTGCTTCAGATGAGATTTTCAACTTTTATTTCTATTTTTTGTGTGGATCTGTATACCCTTAACTTTTCCATTTAATGTTTCAGGCCTTCCTTTTTTTTCTACTTCTACCTCTGCTAAACATCTTGTTCACTGCTCTTCTTGTCAGTGATTATTATGCCATGTCCAACTCTGTAGGTACTCATTTCTTCCTCATTTTCTACCAACTGTATTTTTCATATCTCCACTGTGGTCTTTGTTTTGCATTTCATTTTCTCCTCTATTGAACCCCATCTTTTCTCATTTTAACGTCTTTCTACAAATTACTCTTTACCTATTCTCCACATGTTTTCTATGTTCCAGTCATTAATTTTGTCCTTCCATACTTTGCTCGTACCTTTGACCTCATTCTTTTCTTCTACATATCACCAACTTATTTGTCCCTATCATGGTACCACTCTTCTAGGAACCTTTTTTTTCACTCATTGAATTAGTGACTGCTGTAGTTGGTATGTAAATCTCTTCATATTATTTCTCATAGGCTATTTCACATTTCTTACCTTTGGGTATTTTCTTGTATCTCACCTTTGTTGTCCTAGGATGTGATCCTGGAGGCAGATATGTGTATGATTCTCAAAATATTTCTCTCTCCTCAACTGTAACTATTTCATGGGTTATCATGGAAAAAGCTAACATGTTCATTTTTTTGGCTTGTGCTTGCTAGCTTTTAAAAATAGTGTTTTGCAGTCACTTGTTGCAATGTTTCCAGTAAAAGACCTTCAGATTGGAGGTCTGATAGAGATCCAAGTACTTTTCTGGGTCTTCCCAATGCAATTTTTTTATTCTTTTTCTTCAAATAGAACATGGGAGATTCTCACTAGTTATTTGCCACTAGTATAATGGACCATGGAGATTCCTCACCAGTTGGGATAGCACAATATGATGAGAAGTGTGATAATGGTAATGCTGTTAGTGTTGTGCAGGTCACTATTTATACAACTTAACAAAGCTTTTGTGCTCTTCTCTTGTATCTAGAACCTATTCATCAGAATCAATGAGCAACAGCATACATGATACAAAGTTAATATTTTCTACTGTCTTCCTGTTTAGTAGAGTTAAGGTGAACACAAAGTATGATTTCAACCTGTCCCAATCACACTACATGTATTGGTTATCTGACTACTTGTGTACCAGCACTTAAATGGTCGTGCTTATTCTGCCATCCATGTTACATGAGACTCATTTGCCTCTTTCTTCCTAGTTTCTGGGAATGTATTCTGTATATAAGAGTATATATATTCTGGTCTCCAACAGGTGTGCCTCTGTGAAGCCTTTATCGTCAGGTGTCACTCCATAGGCTTCTTCTCAGGTTCTTTCTCAAGGGAGTTTATCTAGGTAAAATATTGCACCAGCTCTTCCATCATTTCTACTGTATATAAAAATGATTTATTGTCTTGGAAGTTTACATTTTCCTTGCCCTGGATTGTATTTCCAAAAGCCACTCATCTCCACATACATCCTACTTGTCTTCTGCACTTCCATTTTTTTGTTTTTTGTCATGCTTTATCAAATAATGCAGCTATCATGAGTGCAAGTGCATTGGAAGAGTTACTGTGCATAGAGGTTGTGTCACCTTCCTTGTGTAAGAAGTTTTATCATGTGATGATGTTATCATGTATCATCACAGTTCATGTTAAGATGTGAAATTAAATGTGGTTTGTCTCAAGGCTATGGCATGCAAATCTCATAGATATCCTAGATAGGTAGCTATTTAATGTGAGGAGGAGTATCTATAGAAACTACATTTTCCTCATCAAAGGCAGATGTAGAAGATAATGTGTGCACCAATGGAAAGTAATATTAAAATACAAAATTACTTTATTTATATGTCACTGAAATGTAGAGTTGGCAATTCAAAATAGTTTTACCATAATTAGGCCTTAAAAAAATTGTGTGGTTCTAGTTATCCAACTGTGACCCTAATAAGGTATGATCTTTAAGTTTTTGATATGATGGTAATAACTATATGGGATAATACAATGCATAATTTACACTTTGTTTCACATTTAATTATGTTCATTAAATCAAATAATCATAGTAAATATTTTTTGGCTAATGAACTAACCGTAGTCTTTTCTACATTTTTTTATGTGTTTGTTAACAGTCGATAAGTTAGTTTTTTTCAATGGAAAATAGTAATCATAATTCTTATTTTTGTGCTACAAATTATAGATGCCTCATAAATTTTGCTTACAGTGGGAAATAGAAGGGACTTGTATTTTACAATAATTATTTTAAAATATTCTAATCTTGTTTAAAAATTTGTTTTTTCATTTGAAAACCACTTAAACTCATCACTTGTATATCTACTACATATGTAGTAAGGAAGCATAATAGCAGAATTGAGTTTTATTTTTGGATTCAAAGACATGAATCATTTTCAAACACTTGAAATGCATTACTAATCAGTGATGTGTGAGTTGTGATAGTTTACAAAACTTTTAATTTTTACTGGGCTCTTTTATTTGTTAAAGAAGGAAAAACAGGAAAAACATTTTCCTGTTTACCCATTATCAGTCCTCAAATGAGGTTAACTTCCACTTCATCCCAAAACAGTAACAATGTTTCTGTTTGTTGTGGTAACTAAGGGCTTTTTGTCTGTGGAGGATTTGACAGCCATTGTTCAATATGCTATGGATTCCTTCATGCACATTGGGTCTCCTTCTCCCCAGTTTGAACATGGTCAGGATGATTATGATTTGACTGGCCCTTTCCACTAAAAGGAGTTTTCTCTAAGCAGAGTTTTATTTGGGGAGGAAAACCATCACCTTTTTCATTTCTTTTTTGATTCAATTTTGCTGTTATGCTCTTTTCTTCTTCCTCCCTTTTTATTGTTACATGACACCAATACTTGATGCTTTTCCTTTCTACAAACATTTAGGTTTAATGCATATTTGTTTCTAAGACAATTGTACACCTCTACTACCATACTTTGTCCTGTTTATCTAATTGTCCTTTTTTTCCTGGCCTATAGCTGTTATTTATTTCCATTCCTTGATTCCCAGTTTTTGGTTACTTGGTGTGGATTCCTGTAAGTGATGAGGAGACCTCCTAGGGAAGGTTCCTTTCATTTAGGTTACCTCCTCTGGGATCTAAACATCTACCCATGTGTTTGCCATGCATGGCGACCTGTGAAGGGGAGGAGAGGATCCAACCCTAACACACCACTTTGGCCTTGAATTCCTGTAGACAGGTTGCCTTTGGGTGGCTTCCCTTGGGTCAGTTGGCTGGTCCACTTGGGCTGGAGTCAACCATTTACCAGTATTGGAAGTTCTCAGCGGGTGTTGTGGACGTTGTGTTTGATGTTGGTGTTTGGGTATAGTGCTCATGAAAACCCTGGTGTTGCTGCAGTGTTCTTGCTTGACAGTATAGTGTGTTCCCTCATGGGGCTTCATGGTGGGTGGAGTCTGTAAGCACCAAAATTTTCTTTTTTTCCAATGGATCTTCTGACAAAAAATTTAAATAAAATAATGAAAAAACAGTCAATAGGTAAATGACCATGTCTTGAAGACTGATCAGCAATCTTCAATGTCTGTACCACAAACATTGTACCTTAAAAAATTGTACCTTATTTTTTCAATCCACATTATCTTTCAGAAAAACCTCACTTTTATATTCAGAAGGGATAAGAGGGACTTGTTGACTCTCCAAAGTCAATTAAAAATTTCACTCTGGTGACATATTGGTGGAAACATCCACATCTAAACACAAAGGTCATTGGGGATATACCTATTGAAGCTACATATCATGCTACTTTTAATTCATCACAAGGAGTTATTGTTAAGAGGGATTTGAAGAACATTCCAGAGTCAGAGGTTCTCGCTGGTTTCTTCAGTCAAGGAGTTTCTGTAGTGAGGTGTATTTCCACTCTCAAAGATGGAATTATGATGCTGACCAATGTCTTCATTCTGACATTTATATTACCACGTCCACCTGCCCCCATCAAGGCAGGTTATCTTAATTGAAGACGTATTGTCATGGTTCCTTGATGTGTGCTCTTTGTGGTAGCAGGGACTGTGATGTCTATGAGTGTGAATGGACCCTCATTGCATCATGTGCAATGGCTTTCACCTGTCCTACTTTTGTTCTTACCCTAAATGGTTGGAAGAAAAAGAGATGCAGCATTTGAAAATGATTCAAATCATTACTTTCCCTGAGGCCTTAAAGTTGCTGTCCACCACTTCATTTCAGATGTATGCTATTGCACTTCATTCCACTACTACAGTGGGAGTGCAGATGGATCTCTCTGTGCCTCCAAATGAATCATTCTTAAAACATATGAAAATTTTTGACTTCCGTGGTTAAAAAAGTTGATGAATCAGCATCAACACCAATCTCTGTCCCTAACATTCATTCCAGCAAACCCCAAGATTCACTTCCTTTGGTTCTGGGTATGAGCATTTCCTCAGATGGATCTTCTTCACCCACCCCAAGATGTAAAATGATCATTTGTTCATATCCTCAGTTGCTTGAATACTCTTCCAGTTGACTCGGGTAGGATCAGCGGAGATAGACAGTCCTTCCTTGAGTAAAGAAAAAAGACATGGTTGAAAACAGAAGGGCTTTTCACCCAGTTTTCTTGCATTTAAATAACAATTGCAACTTTGATGTAATGGAACTGTTGAGGTTCTTGTTCTAATCAGGATGATATCAAAGCATTGATTGCTTCCTACCATCCTTATAGAAACATTTTTGAAACCTGCCGATGCAGTCATCTTTTTTCTCCATGTTTGCCTGATAGGTTCTGGCTTACAGCCTATATCTTCACTTCTTTTCACCTTCACCTCTTTTCCATATTCTTTTTCCCCTTCTTCAGTGTCTTGAAGATATGGTCTCAAATCTTTTTACCAAAAATGTTATTGAAAGAGTATATACCCTGACACATACCTGGCTATTCTTTTCATCTGATTGTGATCCTTAACAAGAGTGGGAACTGGCATACAGCTATTGACCTATTGTGTCTCAGCCAGTTTTTTATCATCCTTTGGTTTCATATCGAGAGTTTCTTTTCTCTGTTGTTGATTTTTTCACTCAGCCTGTAGATGACAAAGGTGAATGTTTTGGACATTTCTTTTACATATTCTGATTACTCTGCCCTTCAGATTTTTTCTATGCTTCATCCATTGTGATTAGGTCTTTCAGTAGTCTGTTCTTGCCTTTGGCTTTGTGCATTCTCCTTATCTTAAATTGAATTTTGGTGACATTCACCCATCTTGTTCATACATTGAGTTGAGGATTCTAGTATTGCATGGATGTCTGACTTCTTTCCCCTTCTTGAGAATATTTTTTTCTCACAGTTGTATGCTTTTGCAGACTGCTTCTTGACTGCTCTAAGTTGTTAAGTTTTCCATGTTATTTCTCATGCCCACATTGTAGTAGTAGTTTTGTCTGGGTGTGTTTTTCACTTCCCATCTTTAATAAAATTCTGTTTTCACCACTTTGGTTATTAACAATGGAATATCTTGTCATGAAGGTTTATGCTTTTATTTGACACCATGCACACAAGGTTATTTTTATCGTAGGAACTCTGGCTGCCCTTGCATCACTTATTCATTCAGGACACACACACACTTGTGATTTTTTCAGTGAAAATTGGGGGACCAGTAAAACTTTTTTGGTGATCCGTTGTCCTCAGTTGTGGATCTTTCTTACCATTTTCTCAAGAATTTTTCTTGGTGACTCACCCATGCTGATATCATGTCATTGTAAGCATCCCCTTGCCACTCCCCAACCAGATCTTCATCGCTACATAAATTATTTTATTTGGCTGGGAAGGGGTTTATATAAACAACCATATGAACATTCTTGAACTCATGCCATCTTTTAGACTAATTCAAAGTGGATTCAAGAAATGATTTGTCATATGCCAGGGTCTCTGAATTTGGTTGCAAATCTCCTTTCTGAAGTATACAGTTCTCTAACTGAAGAGCAGTCTCTCCAATCTTGGGTTTGCTATCTCTTTGACATGCCTCTATCAATAACTTTGACACTCTGTAACACTTGGGGTTCTTTGACTTTAGCCATGTTTTTTTTCCAGGCAAAGATTATATTCTGGGCAAAATTAAATGCAATCTTCCATAGTTATGCCCCTTCAGTTGCATGCCACAATCCATGGGCTTGCCATTCAGGTGTTTAATGGAGGGAACTTGTTTAGATTTAATGTTTGCACTGTGTCCTTCATTATTTTAGTGTGGGATTCTACCTGTTCCATGTAAGGAGGTGAGATATCATATTGGCAGTTAACATTTTTCTTACAGAAAATATATTGCTTATAGATATTCTAATCGTCATACCTTCGTACTTATCCTCCCCATTTCCAGTGTACTTTCTTCTTACCTTGTCTGAGAATGAAGTTATTTTGAGTGCAGTTGTTTACAGGAGTTATTGCACGAGATGATTGTGATGCTCTTTTATTAGTAGAGGGCTGTCATCATGCACTATTACAGTTAAAAGTGATTTTTAAGTGGAAGGTAGCAGCTCAAGGCTAGTGGCATGCAATTCTCATAGACATTGGTGAGGGATCAAGCTAGTTTTCAGATAAAAAAAAGTGTCTACGTTGTAGATGATAGTTTTACTGCAAGTCGATCTAACAAATTTAGAGTAACTTATATAAACAAAACATCTTGGGTGAATGTTATCTGCAAATTATGTTAGTCCTGAAAATTTAAGAGAGATTAAAAATTTTAATTGCAGTTATATATGGTGATGAGAACCTATCATTTGCTTATCTGTTGCTTAAAATAGATAAATAGATAAATTAATGCAATAGTTATTCTGGGAGATAGAGAAAAAATTTATAATTAAGTGAAACTTGTAAAAGATATGTAAAAAAATATGTCAAAATAATCTTTCAGTTTGATCCCAAATGGCACTGGTGTCAGAATGCAACTGATATTGCTTGTTGAGAATTTTTTATGCAAAAACGGCTCAAGAAAATATTTTAAATAGAAGACCGAACAACGTCAGGTGAACCTAATGATGACCAAAGAAGGTCGAAACGCTGTTCGCTCTTCTATTTAAAATTTTTTCAACCCAAACGAGCTGTTTTTGCATATATATAAAAAAAAAAAAGAGTTCAAGACTAGAGTTTACCTTTTGTGTAGAAAACTGAACTTAAAAAATACTTTGATGAACTTTTATTTTGGTTCTACCTCACCTTCCCACTACAGTTTTTATGTATATTTTGTCTTGTTTTTTCTGATTGCTATTAAGAAATCTCTAAACATAAGAGTATCAAACTTCTCAGGCATAGTTTTCATGGTGATTGCAATTATTCTGTGCTATTGAGTGTTAAACATTAGTATATTTTATGTTTCCTTTTAGCAGTATATAGTTAAATTTCATCATAATGTGGTTGTTGCCATTCCATTTAGGAAACAGATCCCCACTTAGGTTTTCTAACTCTATCTCCTGGAGACTCGGTTTGATCTGAAAGGCAAGAAGCATATGAAATTTAAATTTGACTTCTTTGTGTGTAATCTTCAACTTAACATGTATTACTGATAGGGCAATTAATGAAGACCCGATATAGTTAATTCAGTGTTCCTTAACTCATGGGATGTAAAGCAAGAAAAAAAAATGTCAGTATGTATTGCCAGCCAGAATAGCTTTGCTGTGCTTATGGCTGGGGAATATTTTAATTATTTGGGTAATTGAAATCACCTAAAATAGCAGTGATCAGAAACTTATTTTGATTAATTGACTATTTTATTTGATACTACTCAATGTAATTACTGGACATGTTTAGTTGTAATATTAATTTATGGTGTATTTTTATTGCTGTTTGTGTTCATATAATTGGAATATATTTGTTACAGAATTCTCATCCTGATTACATGTTAGTGTCTATATTCTCTTTATTGTTAATTTTTCTTTTAAACTAGCATTTGAAGATTCTGAAAGTGAAGAAAGTGAAGGTGAAGAAGCTTGGAAGTGCCAGTTGCATTGGTTCTGTTCTTGGAATAGAAACAAACACAGGTATATTATTAATTTTAGGAGATTTGTCCTGTAATTAACTTAAGCTTTATGAACCTTAATATATCAGTATTCAATGTATTTATGGTTTGGGATTTTTGTGGTTAAATCATATTGACAGTCTTTAAAATTTATTAATTTCTCATTAAAAACAAATATTTCTCAGAACATTGATTTTTTAATTCCTTTGCAAATATTCGTATAACAATATAGTGAAGCTTGATTACTCTTACTTTGAAGTTGCTAACTGAATTTGGTATGACTGACCAACCAGTAAATTTGTATTGCAAGCTTATTTTAGTTTAGAAATAAACCATTCAAAGCTAGAGGCAGATAAATGTGATGAAAAAATGTATGAAAAGAAAAAGAAATCGAGAATTATGTTTTGTTGGGAAGTGTGGTGATATTAGGCCAGTCTTAGTTCAAGGTAGAATAAATGTTTTATTTCTGAGTATTTCGTGATATTGTTTGCAGAGACACAAATTGTAAAAACAACCAATTATGTACTTTATAAAAAAGTGTTTAGATTGTTGGATAAAGATTCTGAGTCAAATTAGAGCTGGTAAGTTTTTAATTTTGAGAATGTCAAGCTCATTTAAGATATTTTAAACATGAACGTCATAGTACATTTTCATGTTATATCTGCATATAACCAGAAATGTCACCCGTGTTTCTGTGAGTCCACTTTTCATGCCTACACTTTTTGACCTGGTAGGTAAAAAAGCAAGACAAAAATCAAAACTTGTACTCCATTTGGAAATTGAAAGGTATCAAGAAGAATGGTTGAGTTACGAAATGACAGTCAGTTATTTAAAATTCTGAAATTATAAATGTTTTTATTGATAAGTTTGCAGCTTGCTTTTGTGTTTTGTGAAAGAATAAATTAAGACCATGTCAGTATGTTATTTCAATCAGATAGTTGACTTATACAACACGAGTGTATCAGTATGAGTGACTGTGGTATTTTAATTTTTGAATATTCTCTTATCTGTTTTTCACGTACTAATGTTCTTTGTAATTTTAATACAGACATAATATGGGAAACACCTTTTCCAGACTAATTCAGCAGTCTCAGTTAAAAAGTGAAGTACGCCGTCACTGTGTTTACATCCATCAGGTACATAGTTTACAGGAAGAACAGAGGGTGCAGAAAATTAGGTTAGGCCAGTGTCTCCTTGAAGCAGCTCGTCACTGTCCAAATAGAGCAGCTAATATGTTATTGAAAGACCTCAAGCTTTTACCCAAGCCACGTAAAATGTAAGATGTTGGTAAATCTAATTGTATTTCATTTTTGTACTTCAAGTTAGGCTTATTTGTATTTTAACTGCTTAAGTTTTATTTATTTATTTTTTGTAAAGTTTGGATTGTTTAAAATTTTTTTTAGTAAATAGTTATTGTTTACTGTCAGAATCCATTAATAACATATAATTTATTGTACAAAAGTTTATTACTTTGTAAAAAGTGATAAACGAAACCAAGTTAATTATGCAATGTTTTTTCTTTAAAGGAAAAAATGATTTTGTAACAAAAAAACTAACAATTAAATATTTGGGAAATTGTTTCTTTGTAATGAAGTTAAAAATGGTATTGAAAAATTTGTGATAAAAAGGCAACCTAGACATTTTTGACCTGCTACTTTATAATTTGAAACTTTATAAAATATTTTACTATAGGAGATAAAGAAATGCAAAACCAAAGAAATATAAAGTTGATTTGATATTGCATACACTTGTATTGACAAGTAAGAAATTGTTTCCTGCAGCAATCAAAAAACAACTGGTGTATCATTCTGAATTTGTACAATTCTCAGGGTGAAATATAATTATATTTTAAGAAAAGGAAAGTTTGTTAAATGATTAATTTTTGTAATATTTGAGAACTGACTCATTAAATGATTGAAATTGGATAACAATTCTAAACATTTAAAGAACAGAAAATATTAATGTAGGTACATATCGATAAAACATATGATATATTTTTAAAATAGCTTAATTTCATCTGCATTATTTTTTCTGTTGATCTGTATTATTGAAACTTGTTCAGTAAACCTTATGGAAATTTGGTATTGCATCAACAAAAATTTAATCAAGATATTTAAAAGTATGCATGTAAATGTATGAAGGGATAAACATCATAAATAAATATTAATGATGGATAAATGAGAAAAGTTTCACAATTTCCATGAAAATGTCAAAACTAAGTAGTTCCATATTTTTAATGGATTTAATGTTGAGCTGTTAGTTTATATGTTGAAATTGAAAGTTTTTTTTTCATTTTTATAATTGGAAAATATTTTTTAGTGTCTAATAATATATTTATTAAAAAATCCCCTTTAATATTCTTACAGAATGATAATAAACTAAAATTTAAGTACTGTTGAAATAATCCAATTATGAGAGTTTATTAGAATATACATCAAAATTTGGAAAATACAGCTTTTAATTTCATCTATATTTATTAAAGATTCATCTACAATGTCAGGATCATTTAATTATATTAATTGATTATTCATGTTATTCTAACTATTGCAGGTGTTTTAATGTTTAGAATTAGCTGAAAATAAAATAACTATACATCATATCTAACAGTTATTCTTTCTGATATGAGAACTCTTATTGAACTAATAACTTTTACCTAAATTCATATGTTTAATGTGAATTGCACCGGTGCATGATGATGTCATCATGCAGTAATAACCCACCTGACATCAAACATACTTTTCTTTTCTAGATTCATTGTATTTGATATCTTTTCGTGTCTACTTGGGGATTGAGGCTCTTATGTCTCACTCAGTAGGTCTCGATTTTTGTATCTTTGTCTTTTCCTCGCCACTTTCCTTTGTTATTTTCCTCCCATATGCTTTTGAGTGAAGGGATTTCTGAAGAGGTTTATTCCCTCTCATTATTAGATCAGCATGATCCACTTTTTTTTGCCCTGTTCCTCCTTACTCAGTTCCTTTGCTGTTGGGACTCAGTGGGCTGAGTTGCAGTCTCTTTACTTTACATCTTCCTCATACTTGTTTACATGGTCTTCATGGGGATATTTTTCTTTGCACCAGAAGTGTTCAGTGATATTTATTTCTCACTGAAGACCTCATTAAAGTTGCCTTATTTTTGTCCTCATTGTTTTCCTAGGCTTTTCTCCTTTCTTGACCCTGCCCTTTGACTCATTCATTTGGATCAACTTAATCTTCCCATCACAGGTTTCATGCCTCCTCCCTTTTCTCTTCTCCCACTACCTGATATCTGGTTCATTGCTTTTCTTGTAACTAACTATCCTGTCACATTAGACCTCATTTTTTACTCATCACATTCTCTTTGCCAATTGCTGATCTAAGCTTCTGCCAACAGAAATTTCATAGGTTCTCTCCCTGTGATCCTCTTCTCTCTGCTCCTTTTATAATTTCCATTTCTCTTCCCTCCAATCATATCAGTTGTTTTATTTCACCTGGTCTGCAGTTTACCATAGTCTGTGTATTGCAGACTGTCCTATACATTTTTATTGCTCCATCCTTTAGATGTTGTCTACATTCCATTTATCAAAATGTCTTCCAGTTTCTTGCTTTTCCATTCAAACTTTTGTATTCATGTGTATTGTGGGCTCTATTATCTTTAATTGTGAATATCCATTTTCCTGTTCTTGAGGAATTGTCATAGTGGCTAGACCATGTCAGTACTGTTTCTGATATTCGCTTATCAACCCCCAAGCCAAAACTGTTTTTTTGACTGTGCTTCCCTCTTAGGCTGAGGCACATCTCTGGACAGTCTTAACTTCTGGTGTTTGGATGCAGGACAAACATTTACTTCATGTCAATGTACTTGAACTTTTTTCTGTTGTTAAGTATGTTCTTTCATGTCACATATGGTGGATTAAATAATTACAATTATTTTCAATATTTATTTTCAGTCATTTTTTACAACAACTGTCAAAGGGCCACCTATTCTAGGACCCTTTACTCTTAGGCATATGAACTTCACTCTGGGCTCCTTCTTATTGGGTTGGTTTTATTGACTCAAATGTGCTAGGAGTTATGAACCTTGTAGCATGCTGTATCTTTTGTATGGATCACATTCTATCCACAAAGCCGTCTTTCCACTTCCAGGTCTTTTTTTGGGGGGGTTTGGTCTTTATTGGTGTTCCCCTCGTAGACATCATTGCTACTTTTTCAAATCTCCTCTTTTTGGTCACCTATTTCTCATCCTTTAACTGCAGCTGTCAAAATTCATAGCTGCAATTTTTCCCAACATTTTTATATGCCTAACCTTCTCTCTCAGGCCATCACTTGGACATGTAACACTCCTTTTCACATCCTACTGTGATGGCTTTTTGGCTGATTCAGTCACATACATTCATTTATGTATGTAGTAGTGAGATTATGAAAATGCTAACTTTAGGAAATAGTTTGATATATACTTTGTTCAATGACTGATATGATATTCTCAGTATCTGATTTATACTCTGTTATTTATCCTTATTTTTAACACTCATGACTTTGTGCAGTAGCTCAGTGTCGTACTCTGATTTGGGCATTTGATACAGTTAAGCTGCTTAGCATCAGTTTTCATGGTTTTTGTTACAGAACAGATAAAAGATTCAAATATTGCATTAAAGCTTCTTTTAATGATACTAATTAATTTTAGAGACAGAAGCTGCCATGAGATGTATTACATTTCTGTATAAATCCCCAAATCCAAAATGGCCACTAGTCGACACGATGTACATTTATTTTTCTTTGAAAAGTGATATAAATATGTTAAAAGAAACACCCTAATTTTTTAGCTTTACTGAATAAGTAAGTTTAAACAGAGATCTTTCATCTGTACTATGTAAGTTTATAACGTACATTGGTCACAACAAGCCCACTCGGAAATTACAGACTTCGCTAAATATTGATGTGGTTGGTTGATATCATATTCTGGGATCATAGAGCAATGCATAAGCTCAGACTTTCAAATGAACTGTAACCAAGTATATCGCTGATGTGATTTTATATATTGTACATGTGAACAATTCTATTGTGCCCAAAATATTACAAAATACATGTGTATACTAGGGTTACTATACTTTTTCGCTCCATTCAGTATTCAGAAATATTACTGAACAAGTGGATGATTCATTTATTCAGGATACAGTTCTACTGAGAGATGTGACATGCTCATGTCAGAAGGCTATTGGTAACAGATTATATTATATCCCATCATGTTTAATTAATGTATCCCTAGCTAAATTTATTAACATGTTAATGTCTCATTTACTGCATTTTCAGTTACAGAGCAGTGAACAGTTAAGATTTGCTTTGTCTCTGGAATGCATTCCAAAAGAAAAGTCTTTTGTATTGTCTTTTTTATTAGTATTGAGGACCAAATTCTTCTAAACACACGACATATAGTGTATGAAATTCAGATATAGCTGGTTATTTCTGTAAATATAACTTAAAATACCATTTATTTTCCACTGTTGTAAGATCACCTCTAGTAATTCTTGTGAGGCGGTTCATATCCTTTAATTCTGTAATTGTGGTTTGAAGGTTGTTATCTGCATCAAAAGTGGAAAATTTGTCACAAAATAATCACTTCTCAGAATAATGCTTGGCATTCACTGGATCTTTCGTCTTGTTTGTGTGTGATCTTAACATCACATTCTTTGTTCTTGAGATTTTTACAGCTTGATGTTGAATTTCAAGTAGCACAGTTTGTGCCATGATGCAGAGTTATTTGCAAAACTCTCAGCACTTTCATTAATTCTAAAATTGGAATGATAGGGCATCAGTTTCTTAAAATGTTTAACATTAATCAATATGATCTATTGGCATCAGTCTTGTGTTTAGAATCTGTCTTGTGTTTGTTATCTTTAAAATATAGGAAAACCCTATAAAAACACAGTTTATTCATTAGATTAAAATGAATACTTTCTAGATATTCAATATTTGCTTTTGTCAGTACATATATACCACTTCAACTCTCTCAGTATGGCTGACCATGTGACCTTTTCCTACTCATTTGAAGTCTTTTTAAATTTATTAGTTCTGTCTTTCAAAATTTGTCAGTCTTTCAGTTAATATTATAAGTCTTTAAAAATAATGTTTTATTAAGTATTTTTGGTAAAGGTTTGCCCATGAATATATTATTTATTTTGAATAATCAGTGAAAGAAGCTTCACACAAAATTGGTGCTTTTATTCATCCTGTAATGATAAAGTCATTAAACAACTTGACCAATAAGCTGCCAGAATGGATAACCAACTTGGCTATCCAGCTTGCTTTATTGATCATTTTATATAACATTTAAAAGCTCTCTTTCCTCATATTTGGTTAAGAGCGTCACAGAGAACTTTTTTTTACATACAAATGTTTTACAGCTATAGGCATTGTATACCTATCAGTCACTGTAGCATTACTCCAGGGTATTTTCTACATTTATCCAACTGAAATTTTGATTTTGATCCATGTGAATAAAAGAGTACTTAAATTACTTCAGTTAAACAGATATTTGAATATTTTAAAGCCTTAGTGATTTGTGACATAGTATAATGAACAGAAGCTTTTATAATTACTAGAATGTGCTGTAAAAGTAATAAATAGATTTTTAATGTAGATATGTAGACAATATTTGATTAAAGAAGCTCACTTAATAATAGGCTAAAAACACAAGGAAAACAACATTTAAAATTTTATTGCATATTTACCCCCACAAATGAGTAACTTTGTGTTGTTCGTTGGTGTTTCCTTTATTATGTTGCACCTGCTGCAGGTGTTACTTGTTCTCTTAAGTTGGAGGGAAAAGTATTAAAAATTGTGATGTAGAAATAAATATTATTTTTATTAGGTCCTGTGTGCTATTGAAAGTAAACATTTGTGTCCTGTTACTGTTGTTTATAAGTAAATTGGATCAAGTACTTTGTTGAAAGGCCAAGACATTTGCCACTTTAGAATCTTCAATATTATTTCCCTAATTAGTGGTACTTAACTCTGGTTCACCCATCTGGTAATGTTATACTCTGAGAGCAAAATTACAGCACTGAGCCAAAAACAGTTACAGAAACTAAACTTGTGGTTGTTCTTTGAAATGTTTAGAAAGAAAATACTTTAGAGTTGAAATGTATCTTTAAAAAAAAGTTTCTTATTTAATTTTATCAATGAGTAATGTAAATCAAATTTTTGATTGGTGTTGAGTTTGGCATATTCTGAACAAAAACAGTAGTATTTATGAAGTTCCAGAATTTTTTTCTGAATCTGGTCAACTATTCATAGCCTCATTAAAACAACATTAAAACAGTTTTGAAGAATATAGTGTTATTTTGAATCATGTCACTTCAAATGCAAGTTTAGTTTTATGGATTTAAGCCAATCACAATATTTGAATCTTTGTATTTTATGTCATGGTGTAATTTTCTGTACCTCAGCTGTTCCCCTCGGAGTGGATTCCTGTACGTGGTGAGGGGACCTCCCAGGGAAGGTTCTGTTCTGTCTGGTTACCTTCTCTGGGATCTAAACATCCACCCACGTGTTTGCCGTGCGTGGCGACCCGTGAAGGGGAGGAGAGGATCCTGGTGGTTGAGGGGTCCAACCCTAACACACCACTTTGGCCTCGAATTCCTGTAGACGGGCGGCCCTTGGGTGGCTCCCCTTGGGTCAATCGGCTGGTCCACCTGGGCTAGAGCCAACCAAGTACCAGTGTTGGAAGTTCTCAACGGGTGTTGTGGACATTGTGCCTGATGCTGGTGTTTGGGTATAGTGCTCACGAAACCCTGGCGTTGCTGCATTGTCCTTGCATGACTTTGTAGTGCGTCCCCTTGTAGGGCTCCATGGTGGGTGGGGTCAGTGAGTACCGAAACTTTTCTCTTTCCTATGGATCCTTCAAAAAATTTAAGTAAAATTGTAAAAAAACAGTCAATGGGTAAGCGACCACGTCTTGAATACACAGAACAGCAATCTCCAACATCAGTAACACACGTACCTCATTTTCTGATATTGCATTCTCTTTCAGAAAAACCTTTGGGGCAAATGTCCCCTTTTTTTATTCAAAAGGGGCTAGAGGGACTTGCTGGCTCTCCAAAGTCAGTAAAGAAGCTTCGATCTGGTGACATACTGGTTGAAACATCCACATCCCAACACAGTGAACTCCTCTTGAAATCAAAGGTAATTGGCGATATACCTATTGAGGTTACACCCCATGCTACTTTGAATACTTCACGAGGAGTTATTGTTGAAAGGGATTTGAAGAATGTTCCTGAATCGGAGATTCTCGCCGGTCTTTCCACTCAAGGAGTTTCTGCAGTGAGGCGCATCTCCACTCGCAAAGATGGAGTTACACTGCCAACAAATACCCTTGTTTTAACGTTCACTTCACCACGAGCACCCGCCACCATCAAAGCAGGTTATCTCATTTGCAGGGTTCGGCCATACATTCCAAACCCTCTTCGATGTTTTCAATGTCAGAGATTCGGCCACTCAAAGACATCTTGTCGTGGTTCCCTGACTTGTGCTCGTTGTGGAGGCAAGGACCACGATGCCTATGATTGTGACGTAAACCCACATTGCATCAACTGCAATGGTTCTCACCCCTCTTACTTTCATTCTTGTCCAAAATGGTTGGAGGAAAAAGAGGTGCAGCGTTTGAAAACAACACATAACATTAGTTATCCTGAGGCTCGGAAATTGATGTCCACAATCCCATCTCGGACATATGCTGCTGCACTCCATTCCACAACTACAGTGGAAGTGCAGACAGATCTCTCTGTGCCTCCAAAAGAATCGTTTTCAAAACAAATGAAAAGCCTTTTGACCTCCGTGGTTAAAACAGTAGATGAATCGACTTCCACACCCATCTCTGTTCCTCCCACAACTTCCAACAAACCTCAAGATTCATGTCCTTCAGTTTCAAATACAGGCATTTCTTCTGATACATCATTTTCTCCCACCACAATAAACAAAACAATTATTCGTCCGCGTCCTCAGTCACTTGATTCCTCTTCCAATAACAAAAACCTGCCCACTCGACCCAGAGCAGGATCCATGGAGGTTGATAGACCTCCTCTGAAGAAAGACAGTAAAGACAAAAGACGAGGTCGTAAACCGAAGGGTTCTCCAACCACTTCACCTGCTCGTCCTTAAAAATGGCCACCTTGATACAATGGAACTGTCGAGGTTTACGTTCTAATCTGGATGATATCAAAACGCTGATTGCTTCCTACCATCCTGTTTGTCTTTCTCTACAAGAAACATTTCTCAAATCTGCTGATACAGTCTCCATTCGGCAGTTTTCTCTGTACAGAAATGACAAGTTGTGTGATGGTCGAGTACATGGAGGGGTGGCACTTTTGGTTGATCAACATGTGCCCACCCTGTCTTTGTCACTCAATACACCCTTGGAGGCCATAGCCATCCGTATTTCCTTGGGTCGTACCATCACTGTTTGTTCTCTGTACCTGTCCCCTGGAGAGACATATGATCACTCAGACCTGGATGCTCTCGTTGAACAGTTACCATCTCCATTTCTAATCCTGGGGGATTTTAATGGACACCATCCCCTCTGGGGAAGTGCTGTTATTGATGGGAGGGGTCGATCTGTAGAGCAGATGCTCTCTGATCACGATCTTTCTCTTTTCAATACTGGTTCTTCCACTTACTTTCATGCACCAAGTCAGTCATTCACTGCCATTGATCTCTCAGTTTGCTCCCCTTCATTATTCTCCCATTTTTCATGGAGGGTTGACAGAAATCCACTAGGCAGTGATCATTTTCCGATCATTTTGAGAGAGACTGGCCGTGGTCGATGCCACCCTACCCGCGTGCCCCGGTGGAAGCTGGATCAGGCAGACTGGTCCACTTTCACTGCTCTCGCAGAACTTGATCCTGTCATCGTAAATCAGCCATCAATAGACAACTGTGTTGCAGCGGTAACTGATTGTATTATACATGCAGCTGCTCAGTGTATTCCTAAAACCTCGACACGTTTCCCACGATATCCTCGTCCATGGTGGAATTCCGCTTGCAACTTAGCACGGAAGGCTCAAAAACGGGCCTGGGATACTTTTCGCAGATATCCCACACTTTCAAATCGGGTTGCTTTCCAGCGGGCCCGAGCACATGCTAAGTGGGTAAGACGTCAAAGCCAGAAGGAATCTTGGATAAAGTTCACAACCAGCATATCTTCTACCACCAGTTCCAAGATCGTATGGGACAAGATTCGAAAGGTTAATGGGCACTACACTTCTGTTCCCCTCTCAATCTTACTCTCTGATGGTCAGGAGGTGACTGATGTCCGAAACATCGCTAACACTCTAGGTGAAAGCTTTTGCCGGGTATCTAGCACTTCTGCTTGTTCCTCCACCTTCCTGGCCATCAAGACTCGGGCAGAGCGATCACCTCTTTCTTTTCAAACTGACTGTTTCTTTGACTATAATAGTCCCTTTACCCAGGTGGAACTAAAAATGGCCCTTCATCGGTCTGCCAGTACATCTGTTGGACCTGATGATATTCATTATGACATGTTACACCATCTCTCTCCTGATTCTCTTGATGTCCTTCTGACTATCTTCAACCGGATTTGGCAGGAGAATGTTTTTCCTGATGCCTGGCGCCAGGCTATTATTTTACCTTTCTCTAAGCCAGGGAAAGATCCGAAGATTCCTTCAAACTATCGTCCAATTGCTTTGACGAGCTGTCTCTGTAAGACTTTAGAAAGGATGGTTAATGCTCGTCTTGTTTGGTTCCTTGAATCAAACAACCTCCTCTCACCCACCCAGTGTGGGTTCCGTCGACAGCACTCCACCATAGACCACCTAATTCGTCTTGAAACATCTATCAGAGAGGCCTTTCTCAACCGCCAACACCTTGTATCGATATTCTTTGACATAGAGAAGGTTTACGACACAACATGGAGGTATGGCGTTTTGCGAGACCTCCATACATATGGGTTACGTGGCCATCTACCCATGTTTATTAAAAATTTTTTAATGGACAGGAGATTCCAAGTTCGTGTAGGTTCGGCACTTTCACGTTCTTTTGTACAGGAACTTGGAGTCCCTCAAGGCTGTATATTGAGTGTCACACTTTTCAGTATAAAGATAAATGCCATCACTGAACAACTCCCTCTCACCGTTACGAATGGGCTATATGTTGACGACTTTCACATCTCATGTCAGTCATCAAACATGAGATATATTGAGCGGCAACTACAAACTGCCCTCAATCGTGTACAGAAGTGGACTCTTGCGAATGGCTTTAATTTCTCTCTTTCCAAAACTGTATGCATGCACTTTTGCCGCCGACGAGGTATTCACCCTGATCCTGAACTTCATATCGGTGAAGTTTTGCTGCCAGTGGTCCCAGAGACAAAGTTCTTGGGGCTTATCTTTGATCGTAAATTGACCTTTATACCACACTTAAAGCAGCTTCGGGTCAAATGCACAAGAACACTGAACATCCTTCGTGTCCTCTCTTCTACCAGTTGGGGGGCAGATCGCCGTTTAATGTTGAAGATATATCGTGCTCTTATTAGATCGAAACTTGACTATGGATCAATGGTCTATGGCTCTGCCAGACCCTCGGCCTTAAAGATACTGGACCCCATTCATCACCAAGGTCTTCGACTCTGCACCGGAGCTTTCCGTACCTCTCCAGTTCAAAGCATATACATTGAATCTCATGAACCTCCTCTACACCTTCGCCGTTTGCAACTGTCTTTACAATATACTTCAAAACTACGTTCCTTACCAAAGCATCCCACCTGGGAATGTGTTTTCCTTCCTCGGTGGGCAGTACTTTTTCAGAACAGACGATCTGTCATTGCTCCGTTTGGCCTTCGCATCCGGGCGCGATTGGATGAATTGGGTCTGTCCTTGGATAATATTGCAGATTCCACATGTCGACGCATCCCACCATGGCTTATTACAGCCCCCAAGTGTGACCTTTCTTTCAATCACTTAAAAAAGGCGGATACTCCAGACTGGAAGTACCGTCTTTTATTCAATGAATATCTTTCAAACAATCATTCAGTTCCCATTTATACAGATGGTTCCAAATCAGGAAATTCAGTGGGCTCTGCTATGGTTTGCTGTGGGTCAGTAGTTGCACACAGAATCCCCTCTACAGCTTCTGTGTTCACCGCTGAACTGTATGCAATATCTCTTGCCCTTGATCATATTGCAGCTGAGCAGTACTCCAACTGCACTATTTATACTGACTCGCTTAGTTCTATTCTTGCCTTGGAATCACTTCACATTAGCTCACATCCTATTCTAGCAGATATTCGAAACCGACTGGCCCATTTCTCATTAGCAGCTACTTCAATTCAGTTTTTCTGGATACCAGGCCATGTTGGTATTCATGGGAACGAGCTTGCAGACATGGCAGCTAAATATGTATGCCTCAGCTCCATCACCCCTATGCCTATTCCGTACATGGACTATGGTGTTGTCTTCAAAGCTCGGCTCCGTGCCAGTTGGCAGTCCACTTGGAGTGAACAATAAACTTTTTCAAATTAAACCCAAAATTGGAGTTTGGCCATCTAGCTTCCGTAAAGTTCGGAGGGAAGAAGTTGTTCTCACTAGGCTACGCATTGGTCACAGTTTTTTAACTCATCATTTTCTTTTATCTGGAACTGATGCACCAATGTGTAGTTTGTGTAACACTCAAATCACTATCAGCCATGTTTTACTTTCTTGCCATCGTTACAATCCTCAACGACGGCAATACTTTAAACATATTTTTTCCCAGCGTCAATCTGTAACATTGGACAGAGTTATTGGTGATGATGACTATGTCCACCTTAATAACGTTTTTAATTTTTTAATGGCCATTAATCTTTTTAATCTTATTTAAGTGTGGTATATTTATTCATTACACCTTTTTAATTGTGGCTCCTTTTTAAAGTTTTATTCTCTCTCATTCAATGCGACATTAAACAATAGCCAGAACATTAAATAACTCGACACCAGGACTGGAAAGGCCAACTTCAGGTGACTAACGCTTCTGTTTGAACTGTCTGTTTGAACTACTCGTTAGTCTTCCTGGCGAGTTACTGTTATACTTTCGCTGCATATCATTTTGTGCTTTTACAACCTTTTTGTACTGGCCATATTGATTCATAACCCGGAACCAGGACGGAAAGACCAACTTCAGGTGGCTGACAGTGGTTTATATACTACCTGTTAGTCTTCCTGGTGGGTTATGATCATTCCCATTCTGCTACAGGTTGGCCTGTACAACTTTGTTGACTGGATGTCGTCATTGGTTTTTGCACCATTTCCTGTTTTAATTGCCATTTTGTTTTTATCTTCAATTACCTTTACACATTTTACTCCATTTACTTGACTTTTATTTTTTTTTTTACTGGACATTTGGCTACTCTTTATTATGATTTTGCTGAGTGTCTTTTTAAACTTTTATTCTATTACATTTTGATAATAGCTACTATGACACATAACCCAGAACCAGGACTGGAAAGGCCAACTTCAGGTGACTGACGGTGGTTCTTGAACTTGTTCGTTAGTCTTCCTGGCGGGTTATGATCATTATTATTATGCTAGAGTAAATAGTTTATAACTTTGAAGACTGGGTGTCACCATTGGTTTTTACACCATTTTCTGTTTTAATTGCTGTTTTGTTTTTACCTTCATTTTCCTTTACCAATTTTACTCCATTTACGTGACTTTTCTCTTTTTACTGAACTTTTGGTTACTCATTGTTGCATTTTTGCTGTGTGTTTTTTTAATACTTCTATTCTTTTACATTTTGATACTAGTTGCTATGACACATAACCCAGAACCAGGACTGGAAAGACCAACTTCAGGTGACTGACGGTAGGTCTTGTACCTGCCTGTTAGTCTTCCTGGCGGGTTATGATTATACCTTTATGATAGAATACCTACCTTACAACTTTTTACACTTTGCCTTCTATCTTAACCTTGTAGACTAGGTGTCAACACTGGTTTTATACTTTTTTTTGTTTTACCTTCATTTCCATTTATGTCTTTTACTACATTTTTACCGGTTGTTTGGCGCAGATAGCCTCGTTGCTTTGTGCCATAAAACACTAAATCAATCAATCAATCAATCAAACCTCAGCTGTTTGAAGTCATATCAGCTGATGTAAACATATAATGAAGCCTTTCTGCTGTTATTTCCAACTGCATAAACTGGTATGGGTTCTTTTTTAGCAGAGACTGCTGTAAATATTAGAACAAAGTGATAAAAGCTCAGTATGGTTATATGTTGCTAGCAAAAAAAGATGTTTGTGAAAAACAATAGCACAATTATAATCCTGATTTTTTTTCTTTCATGCTTTAACATTTTATGCAATAACTGATTTATTATGTGGCAGTATGATATGAAATGGGTGTAATACGTATTCCATATATTAAATGAAAAGTTAACAATTTTAAAACAAACTTATATTTATTGTACACATTTAAAAGTATGCATTTCTTTAAAAGATAAAATTTTCAATTTTGTAGAAGAAAAACTTCATTGGAACATTTTACAACAATTTAAAAAACAAAAATTAGTAATTGAAGTTTGTAATAAAGCTAAGTAATTTTTTTCTTAAACAATATTAAAATGAAATTTGTCTAACTTTTCAAAGCTATAAGTTTACACAAATATTACATATAAAAAGATCTTTTATTTTTAGAAGAAATATAAACTTCAGTTGAGTTTCAATTCCATCAAGCTTTTTTTTTCTGTAGTGAAATTGAACAAATTAGGTAATTAAGATAAATTGGTCATAGTGAAAATTTTGTTAAATGATGAAACAAAATGGATAAAAAATTAATTAATTGAAATAAAAGCCAAAACTTAAGCATTATAACCATAATTTGAAGTTTTGAACTTGCATGTTAAGTTGTATTGTCTAGAAGTTCTAAAACAGGTAAGCGTTGGAAATTTTAGGATCAATTGCTTATGGTGGTGAAACCTTTGTTTTTTGGTCATTTAGTTTGATGGAAACAATGATTCACATGTGCACACACATACATATTTATTCTTACTTACATATATATTTCTTTTCCTTTAGTATGAAATCAGTTGGTTTAGATGAAAGAATTTGCTGCTACCAAAATGAAGGAACACCTTGTTTATTACCAGCTTTGCCCTACACCAGGCATTGTGTTAGTCGTATCCTTTTTGGTGTGATAAATATTGAAATAATATATTTCTCAGTAGAAGTTTGGAAAAAGTGTACTATTGTATTCAGTGGTTTAATTTTGAGATTTGTGTGCTGTTAAAAATAAAAAAATGGTTGTATCTATTACCTCTTGCAAACAGTTGTTTTGAAGTGTGGAGTTTAGTGAATTATTTGTATATGTTTATATTTTTTCAGTCATATTACTATTTGAATTAAAACATAGAATATTGATTGTCGATGTAACTTCATAGAAGTTTGAGGAAATATTTTCTACATTAATATAATTATTACAGATAATTTAATTCAGTTGAATGAAGACATCATCAATGATCATACAAAAATTCAATTTTTTATTAGCTTTATGCAAACCATGTAAGTGCTTAGAAATGTGTTCAGCTTTATATCTAATAAGGTAAAAACAGTTAGATGAGCAAAACTTTTTCTGGAAATTTTTTTTAAGAATAAAAATCTTTAAGAATGTTTGACTATTTTATTTTGGTAATATTTCTTTATTTAACATTTTTTAAACTTGATTAAAAACTTGTTGCTCTTAAAGTCCCTTAAGATATGTGTAGATATAATGTACAATGTAGATCAGCTACTTTTTGAACATTGTACAGGGAAGTTTGGAGATAATACACAGTGCTGCACACCTGTTTTTGATGTGCTGCATGAGTTACCACTTTGTCCAGAACATGCCAAAAAAAAGGTAAGATGCCATGTATAAATACATGGAATTCATTATGATAAATGTTAAGTCAGATTGCACAGTAATTTTAAATATGATGCCAGCATATTAAATGCTAAAATAAAAGTTGTAGAAAAATATTAATTGTTTTATATAAAAGAAGTATGATTTGAAGTGTGAAATATGTATATACAGAGAAATTTTGTTACAGTAATGTCAGTAAAAGAGCATGTCACGTTTTGTTTCAGGAAAAGCCTGTGATATGTGACATAGTATGTTTTTTTCTTCTAACATTTATAGCAGGATATGCAGAAATTATTTTTACTACTTTTTGTTTGTAGGTTTCTTGCTGAAAATGCACAAATGTGGTGTTAAAAAAATCAAAGTGTAGGAAATAAATCAGTTGCTTGAACTTTAATTACAAGGTTAAGGCACCAAATAAGTGTAAAAGAAATCTATTTGAAGCTAAAGTTACTCAGATGCCAAATGTATTTGGCATTTTTTTTTACTCTGATAAATTTGAAGACTTTAATTCTAAAATTCAAGATAATGCATTATTCAGCTTTGTGCTTAAACAAGTAATTATCTTAAATCTCAATTTTTGTTCATAGATTTATTGCTAATACAGGGTGGTCGCTAGAAAGGCAGAAAATTTGTCAAACAGCTATTTATTTTTACAAAGAATAACTTTTACAAAGTTTTTTAAAGGCATATGTTATATTACACTCATAGATGCTCAAAATGTTGTCCGTGCATTTTATTCATGATGTAAAGAAATCAAAATAGAAATGAGTAAGCACTCATTTTATTCATGATCTCCTCTGACCCTCAAATTTTCTGCTTTTCTAGCAACCACCCTGTATATAAATTTATTATATGTTAATAATACCAGTGTAAGAAGTTAAAACACATATTTTTCATAGCTTTGAAGAGAATTTTATAGGAATTTCTTTTTGTTATGTAGGCTATTATATAGTGCTTAACACAGTACCTGAAGTGTCTCATGAATCAAACAATAAACCAAAGAACTTTTACCTACAAATAAAGTTTAATCACAAAAAAGTAACTACATTTGGTTATTTGATAAGAACAAGTATGTTTTGTGTAATTGTTGTGGTAAGCCTTGATTAATGCTTTCACTGTCAAAATATGTTTTGTATTTTTAATACCTTTACAGTATTTCATTTTTTTTTATCAGGATAATTATAACAAAGTAGCATTTGAACTCAAACCAAAAAAACCAAGAAAAAAACCAAAGCCCTCTGCTCTGACAAGGCCCACTAAAAGGAATAAGAAGAAAAAGAAGCATCAAAACATCCGTCCCTTATCACCCACATTAAGTTCTCACCTTAATGAAAATGGTATGTACTGTAATGCCATGTTATAGGACCATATTGGCATTATTCTTTTTCTTTTCTGATACATAATAGTATGAAATTATATAGAAAGAATTTTTTTATGGAATACTTCATGAGATTTCAAATATAATTAATGAGATATTGTGTAGTGAATTAACGGTATATTGTGACCTTAGAGTTTATAGGCAGTCTTGGATTGGTATTTTCACCAGACTGTTGTTAAGTCATTAACTTTAAATCATTGATATTTATGTGAAACTCTTTGTCCATTCAATTTTTTATCACCTCCCAACAAATATTTATCTGTGATTTTGACTTTGTTGTTAAGTATTAGTTATAATCACACCTTAGTTGTATTCTTATGAATAAATTGATTCGACTTATTAGTTACATTAATTTGTTAGATGTTTAATATATTATTCTTAATGTTTAGAATCAAACAGCAGCACTGTTATAAAAAGTGAACCAGTATCTTTGGAAGTAGAATCACAAGGTGATGTTGGAGAGGTTAAAGATCTAGGTGGACAGCTGAATTCAGAATTGGGTAGTGACCTTGAGGAGCAATTTTCACCAGGTTGGTGTATTTCTATATGAGGTGTTTTGTATTTGTAGACGGGTACAAGTAGGTTGCAACAAGATCAAAGCTATGCCATTGTTTCATATTAGCTTGTGCGAAATTCCAAAACAAACAAACAAACAATCATATTAGCTTAAACTGTGTACTATGTATTTTTGGTCAATTAATAATTCAGTTTGCAGTTAGTGTGTGTGTATGAGGTTTTATTACCATTTTCATCCTCATGTAATTGTTAACTAGAATTTTAATCCTTTTTGTTGACCAAAATGTATTTTAAAATTCTGTTTTTAAATTTGTCTGTATTGGCTATATAATAAAGTTTTCGTAATTTTTTTAAAGCATATTGATTTTATTACAGTAGTATTGTTCACAGATAAGTTTAAAATTTCACTGTTTTTCAGTTCATAATTTATGAAGTAATACCAAAGAAAAATGTATTTAAAATATTTCTTCCCTAACTAATATTACAAAGCTTGCACCTTAACAGGTAGTAAATATATTTTTATTCATGTAATTTTTTGAAAACTGTATACAGGTTTTTGTTACCTAAGAAGAACTTTTTTTTGTACTTGTTGTCCAGTAGCCATTTAATCCTATTTCAAAGAATCACAGGCCATATCATTACATTTGTTGACTGGTTCAACTTTGCAGCAATGGTTCAGATTAGATGTTTGTGATGTCAAAATACTAAGTCTGTAGTTTCATATGAATTAAGAACTTAAATTACTGATATTAATATGCTAGAATATAAAATAAAAACTTCATATTGTTTCATTTTGCTGTTTACTGAATCAAAACAATGGCCCTTATTTACAATCTTTGTAAAATTTGGCTCATAAAATGAAAATTATGCTGGACTGGCAACCGCAATCAGTAACAAGTGTCACATGACTGTTATTGGAAGTATTAGTTCCAGACTCATTTGGAGAAGTCTAAAATCCTAAAATTGTTGACAATATGGATAACATGGGCACCTCACAATTGTCCTGATTTCATTTTCAGTAAAAAACATTTCTAGTCTTAAATTTTTCATCAGTTATTGCTTAAAATTCATAAGTAAAAAATAGGAAGAGAGAGATGCAAATTCATAGGACATCAATTTAAGTAGAATGATTGTCATGTTAAAACCAAACTGCTGTGCATAAATTAGTCAAATACTTGCCATTAAAACAGCCTGTCACTTCACACCTGATTAAGTCACACCTTTTTTTTTTCTTTTTAGTGATCAATTGAGGAAAAAATGTTTTTAAGCAATACTTTTGGGACAGTCTTCTGCTTTTAAGAGACAATCAAGGCTTTCAGTAAAGTACTGTGATATATGTAATTTTTTTTTCTCATTTTGTTTTCTAAATTGAATGAAATTTTTAATAAAACATTTCATGCTTTAACTTGTAATTATACACTGTGATTGATATACATGATGAATAATTTATTAGTGGTCTGTACATTAATATTGTCATTGAAAATTTCTTTTATCACTTTGTTTTATCATCCTCTTTTTTTTCTTCAGTGAGCTAGTGGTGTTGACATGGTAACTCGGGTGCTACTGTTATTGCTAGAATGTTTTGTACAGTTGTTATTGAAGTTTTTTTTTATAAAGTATAATGAAACATTAATGTTTTTGAAATTCATTCTCTGTTAACATCACTAAGTTAGGTCCTTCAAAAATGACAGTTTAGTTCTGAATAGTCCTATAATTCATTTTCCATAGCTTATGGAAATTATGTTGAACAATATTAGTTGACTTTATGAAAATGTAGTTTCTTAGTTTTGTGCCAACTTGCTTGATTCATCTAAGTTCCACTAAAAAATTTTGAATTTTGATTTTAGTAACTTATTTGTTGATTTTAATTGACATTTATATTCAAAATAATCATTGTTGAAAAATACCTTTTGATTATGTAGATTTTTAAAGGTGTGTTCATTCAATCAGTCAGGTTTTACATTTTGTTGAATTGTACTTCTAACTTGTTTCTACTACTACAGTAGTAACAAAATTAAATTAGAAAAAGATAATTACAAACAAATTTAATGTGGTTAGGAGGTAGTGAAAATTCTAGTTACGTGTCTTACAATCATATGGAGAAAGAAAAATAAAAATAAAACTTGGTGTACTGCATCATAAACATAAATTACTCTCTATAAAATCATCATTGCTCAGATAAACCACATTTATTATAATTTTTAACTTTGGTTACAGAGCTATCGAATAGATAATCAGACCCTTCTTGCCACATCTACTTGTCACATTCTCTCTTTTATAATTCATTAATATTTCTCTCTTATGTTTATATTACCTATAATCAATAGAAAAACGTTTTTGTCTATCAAATGACATATTACATAACATTCCTGTTAAGTGTTAATATCACTGATAGTACCAACATCCTTTCCAAGGGAAAGTTAATGACTAGCTTTGATAAATTTGTTATGACTTCTTGTAGAGTTAGAAAACCAGAAATATTTTGAGAGGTGAAGGAAATTTACATTGTGCATATTATTGGTTTGTGCTGTTTGGCTCATTATTTAATTATTTAAACATTATTGAGTGCAATACTATGAGAGTAGTATAAAAAGAATTAGCTAACAATTGACTTTGAAAATTGAGATCAAGAAAAAAAGATTGTATAAGTATTTTATTTCTTGTTTTTCGTGTTTATTCATTATTTATAATTATAAAAATAACTAAAATGTAAAAATAGAGATTATGTTAAGATTAGATTAGGTAAAATAAATAATAGTAATACAATAAAAGTACTTCATGAGGTGTGAATGTGTAAGCTGCACATTCCTTGAGTGATTTACAGTTGATAATAGTGTAGTTAGTAGTGAAACACAGTTCAAATGGAAATAAAATTTAATCGTAAATAGATGTATGCTGTTACAAGCTTAAAACTGCTGAGGACAAATGAATGCAGATTGATGTTACTATGTGAAGTCATTCTAAAAAGAGAAAAAAGGTGGTAATTTAGATTTTTTTTGCAGTTATGATGATGGTCAAATTAACTGATCTTGTATGTAGAAGATAGAGAAAATAACAGATAAACTTTAAACTTTTACTTTTTAAACTGGAAAAATTTGAAAATTAATTCAGGAGGTTTAGGCATTACACAAAGGAAATTTGAGATTTTTGAAATGAGGAAAGGTAATTTTTAACATGGAAATTACTTTCCATACAGACTATTCAAAATACTTAATATATTCATGGACAAATCTTTATTTTATTATAAATAATTCACTGAAAATATAATATTTTTTGTATGTTAGACTTATTAACTGAAAAACTGCAAAAAACTATTGAAAATTAGAAGTATAAAATTTAAAAAGACTTTAAAAGAGTACAAAGAGGTCATGTGGTTGGTATTATAGACAGACTGTTCTGAGAGAGTTAAGAAATATTGCTGTATTAAAGTAGTTCCTGTTGGTTAAACCTCTGAACAGAAGGAAGTTTATTACTTGAGGAACATTATGGATCAAGCTTTAGTCTGTGGTTTTTGCCAACTTATGACTTAGCTTTTGTGCCAAACAAGTTTTATTTCAATGTGCTATTTGGTTGAAATTTATTTTAAACTGAGAATTATAACCACTGACATAAGAGCTTCAAAGCTAAACATATGAAACTACATTAATTCATTAATCAGTCTAGACTCATGATTGTATTACAACATTCTGCAGTTTAACCCAAATTTTGAAATTGTGTACTTTGTGTAATCATATCTTACAAGTGTCAATGGATTTTTAGCATACTTTATAGAATATATTTTTAGGTAATCTGTTTATGTTTATCTTAGACACTTGATGTTTGTATTTTTTTAAAAATTATTCATTTCCTTGAACTTTTCCACTAGTATGTGTGTGTGTGTGTGAGTGAATGATTTACACATGAATTTATACATGTGTATTGAGTAACTGATATGTGCATAAACAAAGGGTGGAAAACATTACTTGTTATAAATGTCAAATTTAGCATATTATTATTTCTTTTGGCCTTAACTCTTTCAACATGAGCTAGATTATTGGGATTGATCTTGTAACAGTTTTATGCTTGTTATAGTTTTCATGCTTACATAGTTTATAATTTTTATAATTAGGCAAGTGTATTCTTATAAAATATGGCAGGTTATCAGTTAACCATTACATGCCTTTCATTCATAAAATATTTTTTTTTTTAAATTAAGTCTTTGGTTTGTTAAGCAGTGTTTTTCTCGTGCTTTTTTCTTTTCATACATTTGCCTATTCAACATTCAGAGTAATTTTCATTTTAATATTAAAAATACTTTTATGAATGAAAATTTTCAAATTTTGCATGCAAATATTTATAACATCCAAATAGTAATCAAAAGTTTCTTAATAAAAAACCTTATATTTAATGTTATTTTCACTACAAATCTCTGTGTGAGTTTGATCAATTCTACTAATCTCATAACCACAATAAAAAAAAGAGGAAATAAATATAAATTATACCTTTTTTCTTCTAGAATGAATACAAATTGTAACTCAAAAGCACAAATGTTTAAGCTAAATAACTTAAGTCATGTGACATTTATATATATATTTATTTTTGTTGTATTGATCTTTCAGTTATGCCTGGCTAACAATAACATTGTATGTGTGCTCATGTTACCATATTCAATCATATAAAACTAACCTTTGGTCATTACAAAGTGCCTTGTCTTGGCTGTGGTTTAGTGGATTAATATTTTATAAAATACAGTCACATTTAAGTTGTTATACATAATAATAATAGTAATAATATATATATATATATATGTATACTATTAGTATTACTATTTATAAAAAAGTTCTTATTTTTCTTAAAACTTAGAACAGTAAATAAAGAAGTAAAGCAAACAACTTTTCTAGTTATGACTTTTGTAATTGTTTGCTGCTTGTTGTAGGTTGCTAAACCTTATAAAATTTTGCACATGGAGAATGTGAACTAATTTTTTTTACGTTTTGTAGAAATAGTTGAAATAACCAAAAATCATAAATTACTGTGATGTACCATAGAATTTCACTGTCAAGCTTAGTGACTAAATTGTACTTGTGTCTAAAATCATGAAATTTCAAGCATACTAAAGATTCAACTTATCATCTTGAAGTTTTATATCAAAGGAACAATGGCTGAGAAAGCCATTACGGGGACATTCTGAGTTTTGTTATTGGATTTTGATATGCCATATAGAGAGATAGGTGTACATAAGGGACTGTTTTGAAAAATGGAAAGAGATGAGTGGGGCTACTGTGTTTGATTCTCAATATGTTAATGTTATCTTAGCAAATAGTATGATAGTATCAATAATTTAAACTTAATTTGTAGGAACCTATAATCTTTGTATTTTGACATCACAAATTTCTAATTTGAATCAGTGCTGCATTGAACATAAAATATAACACATGTATTGACAAAAGTTCATAAAATATTAGTTGAATAAAATTTTGAATGCAAGTCTACAAATGTAATGACATGGGCTTTCACTTGTGACCTGTTGAAAATTAAAGTTATTGTTAAATTTTTTAATTTGGTTCAAAACATGGTCAGTTTTTAAGTAGTATGTTACAGTGTTTTTACAAAGACTTGTCTGATTCCTGAAACTGAGACAAAAGTGAAAGCTGTTACATTCATTTTATTTAGGGTACATGTATTTAAGGTTCGAGGCTACTGATATCTGAACATCAGTTTATTGGTCCTTTGAAAAAATGATGGTAAAGGTTCTACTTATACATCAGAAATCAAGATGACCCCAGGGTGTTCAGATTCAGTTAGATATTACTTTGTTTCAAAATTAGTTGAGTGTAATTTTTCTCATTAGCTTTGCATTAAAGGGTAAATTTAAAAAAAAAATATTTCCAGACCATGACTCTTTTTTTGTTTATTTTCATGAAGCATTTATGTTAGCAATTAAGGGTGGATCTAAGTTTGAACTTTATTTTTGATGTTTTGATATAATATTCTTTTGAACATTTTAAAATAAAATTTGCACTTAATTTAAACACTAAATAACTTAAGTTTTTTTCTGAAAAATTTATATTTTAGATGAAGTAAACATTACAAGTTAAATAGTTTATGCTTTTTTCAGGAACAATTGAAAAAACCCTTGAATTTCCTCTTGATGCTGCTGAACTAGCACATCAAGCTAGTAAACTTTTAGAAGAACATGATTTTACAGAAGTTTTGAATAAAATACCTGATGAAGCTTTCACTGAGCTTTTTGCTGGTAGGTCATTTTTAGTTCTTAGATATACTTTTAGTGCCTATAAAAAAGTTTCCCATTGTATTTCCTTACTGAGTTTAACTGCAGATAGATTTATTTCTCACATTTCTCTTAATTTTCCTATAGCAGCTCAAAATCAATAGCATTTAAAATATTTTTTCTTTCTAAAGGGTTATTACTCCGTAAGCCTTTCATTTGATACCAGAATTCATCAGTTGATCTGGATGATCAAAGATAAAATATTCTATAAAATACTACTTATAGATGTGGTGTAATACTTTATAGTTTACAGTTTGATGGCTTGTTGCTTTTTATATATTCTGCTGGTTAATCTCATTTAAATGTAATTTTTGCTAATGCTTCTGTTAAACGTGGTTTGATTTGTGCATTTTCGGCATTCTCAACATTACGCATGTACAAAATTAAAAATGCATGTAATAGTATGATTAAGTTTGTTTTTATCAATAGGAGTTATATGAAAGTTAATTAATTTCTTTGTTTTTTAAAAATGTGAGTTGCTAAATCTATACTAAGGTTTCCACGCTTGACTATAGTTTTTACATAACCTATCACAGAATGAATGCGTGAAAATACTTTAAAATGGCTTTTTTTTTTAAAACCTTCACTGGTCTGTGAAACCTAGAACTGCATGGCTAGGATGTTAGGTTTCTTGACTTTCTGCTGAAAGTTGATTCAAATCCCCAGTCCAAACATACTAATCCTTTTGGCTGTGGGGGCATTATAATGTGACTGTCAATCCCATTATTCGTTGGTAAAAGAGTAACCCAATAGTTGGCAATGGGTGGTGATGACTAGCTACATTTTCTCTGGTCTTTCACTACTAAATTAGGGATGGCTAGTGTAGCTTGTGCAAGATTCAAAAAGCAAGCAAACATAAAATTCAGAATTTTTAAAAGTAAATACCAATCTGAAAAATTGATAAATACTCAGTACTGTGTAAAGTAGTTTACAATAAAGTTTATATCTATACTAATGAAACAATATTAAATTTGAATGGAAACTAGTCTTATCATTTCACATTCTCTTCATACATTAGATGTTGTGTAATTGTAATAATAATCTATAAAGTTTTTCACCCAGTTAATCTATATTTTAAAAACACATTACTGAATTCTTGCATCAAAATGTAATCATAAAATACAGATTTCTGCTGAGACTGTGATTTAATGTAGTGTACTTGTTTACTGTATGAAATATTAAGGAAAGGCTATAGGTTAAAAGACCGAATCTACTTTCTGGGGGCATAATGTGACATAAATTTGTTATTATTTTTCTTCTTAGCATTTGTCCCAGTTACATGAGGTCCTTGTTATTTTATTTCGTTTTTACCATTTATCATTAAATCTCCCCCCCCTCCCTATTTTTTTGCTCTTCTTCATGCCTTTGTTTTTTATCGCAAATTTGGTAATTGGCAATTGCACTGCCTCACGTCATTGTTAATGTCACATGCTTCATCACTGCTACAAACTCTGCCCATTTTGTAACACCAGTCCGGTTTAGATATTTGTTATTGAATGTGCATTGGTTTGAGTGTGCTTGCAAACATATTTTTGTTGTGTAACTTTCAAATGTTTAAATATAATTTGTTTTTAAACTTTATAATATGGATAAGTGGGTATTTTGAAAATGAAATAATCCAGATGATGGTGAACACTCAAGAAATGAAAATTTAATTGATTCTGGTATTACTGATGTAAAGAGAATGGCATGTGACTGGAAAAATGTGAAACAAGAATTTAATAAAAATTGGAAATTGAAATTTGCAGGTATTAAAGCAAATAGTATGCCAGTGTGTCTTTTTCAGGAATAAGAAAGTATACAACCTTAAGCAACACTATCAATTTTCACAACTAATTTGATGTAAAATTACCAATTGATAAAAATCGTATGAAAGAAATAAGGTGTCTGAAAGCACAACTTCATGAACCAAAAGGGAAGTCTTAAAAATAATTTTATCGTCAGTAGAACTAGTTACATTAGCTAGCTATAAAGTAGCTTGGATTCTAGCTCAAGAAAGAAATAATTTTCTGATGCTGAACTAGTAAAAGAAATATTGATTGTGGTCATTGAAGTTGTTGGAGAATTTTGATTCAAAAATAAAAGGTGACATTTTTCAAAAGTGTAAATAATATGCAATTAAGTCAAAGAACAATTTTCTGCAGAATGCTAGAGTTAGTGAAAGGCATAGAAAATTTTCTGCTTGAACAACTAAAAGACTGTATTTTTCTTTAGCACTAGATGAGTCAACAGATGTTAGTGACACTGCACAGTTGATATTTTGGGTTTGATATGTAACTTTAGATTTTAAAGTGAGGGGAGAAATGCTTGGCCTTTGTGGATTACGAGATTGATCATGTGGAAAAAACATCTTTGAAAAATTTCTTGAAATAAAAAAAAAATTCAATCTGTATTTTAAAAAACTGGTTTCTGTTACAACAGATGGTGCTTCCCTTGTTACTGTGGTGAAGTTAGAATTTATTTCTCTTTTGAAGCAGCATTTAATTGAAAATAATGTGAAGTCCACACTGCCATCTTTCCATTGCACTTTGCATCAGGAAAATTTATGTGCTCAGTTGTCTAAAAGTGATGAATTGAAAAATTT
This sequence comes from Carcinoscorpius rotundicauda, assembly GCA_011833715.1. Classification (NCBI taxonomy): domain Eukaryota; kingdom Metazoa; phylum Arthropoda; class Merostomata; order Xiphosura; family Limulidae; genus Carcinoscorpius; species Carcinoscorpius rotundicauda. The sequence continues at coordinate 46,056,328 of CM022395.1, read as the reverse complement.
GATGGACATTTCTGCAACATGATAGCTCACTTGAATACAAAGCTTCAGGGAAGAGGTAAAATACTAAACAAGCAATCCCAGCCTTTTCTTGAATTTCAATTAAAGCTAAACTTCTTTGCGGAACAATTTCTAAAGAATGATTTGACTCATTTTTCAAAGTTGAATAGTTTTCTGGAAAATAATGACTGTTTTCTCTGATGCTAAAGATGATCTCTATCTAAACTGGATCAAAGTTTTATCTCAAAAATTTGAATCACATTTCTCTGAATATAAAAATTAGAAATTTATATTTGAATTTTTGCATGATCCACTTCAATTTGACTTTTGTTTGGCACCAACACTTATCAGGTCAACTGGATTACAACATGCAGTTTTAGTTGAAATGCTATATATGAAAAACACTTAGTGGCCAGTAAGTCTTCAATGTAGAATGCATTAGCCAGTGGATTCTGTCATTTAGTAGCAACACATGTATGTTACCTCATGAGCAAATTGATAAATGTCTGTCATCTTTTTCATTATCTATCTAGATTATTTATAATTATAAGTATTTATCTGAAGTATTTTAATATTTTTTTCAATACGTAATATGTATTAGTTATAAGATGCAATTGCTGTGTTTTGTGCATAATTTTTTTTTGAATCTTCTTAGAGTATCATTTGTAATGAACCATAACATTGCAACATTAATAAAAATATTTAAACTTTCCATTCTAACATGTTCTGTTTGTTTTATTGAGGTAGAAGAGATAATGTTTTATAATAGTATGTAGTTGTTCCAAATATTCATTGGAAAATAAATTATTTAACTATTGTAATATCCATGATGTGTTAATGTAATCTTTTTAATTAAAAATAAATGTCTAATTTGAAAGTTGTTTTTTAACTGTGATATTTAGAATAAGATGGATATATTAATGAACAGCAAATTAAAAAATTCATGACAGAGTAAAATCATTTTGCTCTCTAATATATTTATTAATATATTAAAAATATATTAAATGATAAATAAATAAATAATAATAAACTGTAATACACAGTTTAAAACACCATTTTATGTGTTATAAGTAGAGCTGTCTGTCGTAGTGAAAACAAATGTTTTCTTGTTCAAAGTGTGAAGGCTAGGTTTTTAAAACTTTGTTTTGAAAACCAGAAATCTATTTCAAGATAATTGAAATTGCTTTTGATAACAGTAATAGGATTTTTTTTTTCAAAGAAATCCTAATATAATGTATTTAAAATGGAATTGACAGTTTTATTGTTCATTATACTGGTAAGATATCTAGTATACATGGAAAACTATATAGCACTACATATTTCATGTTAAGTATCTCATACTAAACTTTACAGTAACTCTTTTAACAGAATTTCATGTATGTTGCTTATAAACTAGTGACTAGACTTCTTGACCAAGGAGTTGCTGATTGGCTGGGCAAAATGTTTATTTGGAGTTGTGATTGATCAAGTTAACTTGAACTTTAGTTGTTTTTTTGTCCCTTTTTATTTTGTGTGTGTGTGTGTATGTATGTATCAGGGAATTTTAATTGAATGTTTGAAGCCTATTTTAACACTAGAAATGTTCTATTTATCTGCATTTACTTTAAACTCCTTATTAGAATACTAACTTCTTTTTCAATTCATAACTAAACCACACTAACCAATCATAACATAATTAAATATGAAAACTTGTTCAACATTATTTACACTGTGCTTTTTTTATATAAATTTTAAGCAGAGAAATTGTTGTTCTCTGTTATTAAACATTCTTTTAAGCAGGTCTGAGTAATATGTTCTATTTTACTTTGTACGTAACCATCATAATGGAAAAATATAAATAATAAACAATTTTATAATTAATCTGAAAAAGTTTAAAAATAATTAACAATTGGTCCTGAAAAAGTTTGAAAGCCATAGGATTGGTTAGTGTTTAAATCTTGTGAAAACTGTGTTTGAACTCTTTGAAGTATGTATAAAGGTGAACATCAAAGAATTTTAATTTTATTTCTGTTTTGTATGTATATATCATAAGATTGAGAATAATAATTTTGTGCATTAAAACCTTGCATAATTTCATGTTTTTAGAATTATTTTAAATTTAAAATTTATTCTAACATTTATTCAAAGTTTTTTTTATATAGTCACATTTTACAATAATAATTCTAGCCAAACCTTAATAACTTAGAAAGCAGCTAATTCAGTTTTATTTTAAACTTGGAATTGGTACATGTTTTTTTTCCATAATAAAATTTTTTTTCACTTGCAACTTTATTTGCATTGTACCTAAATCTGCAGTAAAAATGCACAAACTTTGCTTGTTTTGAACTGGACATATATTTGTTTCTTTTTTCCATTAATTATTTCTTCTCTATTGTGCTGTTTGTATCTGTGCATTGTGGTATGAACCTTCAGCATATTACTGCACAGGTATGTTTATTTGCATTGGCTACACACATAATGCATCCCAGGGAAAAACACAAGTTTTGTATCGGCTATGCATATATATATTATGTAGATCATATGGAAAACTCATTCTAAAACTGTTGCATATCTTCAACAAAATTACATTTTCAGAGAAGTATTGGGATAAATCATGGGTCTTTTCTTTGCTTTACTTTGATTTGGTGACATATTGGTGGAAACATCCACATCTCAACACACTGAACTCCTGTTGCATTCAAAGCCTATTGAAGATATACCTGAAGGGGTTGCATCTCATGCTACTTTGAATTCATCATGAGGAATTATTTTTAAGAGGGATTTGAAGAACATCCCAGAGTCTGAGTTTCTCGCTGTTTTCTACACCCGAGGAGTGTACTCATTCTGACATTTACGTCAGCACGTCTACCTGCCACCATCAAGGCAGGTTATGTTAATTGAAGAGAATGGCCATACATTCCAAACCCTCTTCAGTGTTTTCAGTGTCTGTGGTTCCATCACTTGAAGACGTCATGTCGTGGTTCCTTGACCTGTGCTTGTTACAGTGGCAAGGACCATGATGCCTATGAGTATGAAATGGACCCTCATTGCATCAATTGCAATGGCTTTCACCCATTTTACTTTTGTTCTTTCCCTAAATGGTTGGAAGAAAAAGAGGTGCGGCATTTGAAAATGATACGTAACATTACCTTTTCTGAGGCTTGAAAATTGCTGTCCACCACCTCATTTTGGACGTATGCTGCTGCACTTTGTACCACAGCTACTGTGGGAGTGCAGATAGATCTCTCTGTACCTCCTAAAGAATTGTTATCCAAACAAATGAAAAGTCTTTTGACCTCCATGATTAAAAAAAGTTGTTGAACCAACTTTGACACCTATCTCTGTCCCTTATATACATTCCACCAAACCCCAAAATCCACATCCTTTGATTCCAGGTACAGACATATCCTAAGGTCCATCTTCATCTCTCACACCAGGATGCAAAACAATTTGTTCACATCCCGAGCCTCTGGAATTTCCTTCCAACAGCAAAGACCTGTCCAATTGATCCAGGGCAGGATTCATGGAGGTCGATAGACCTCCCTTGAATAAGGAAGTAGGGAAAAAAGATGTGGTCGTAAACAGAAGGGTTCTTCACCCAATTCACCTACGTGTAAATAAAAATGGCCACCCTGATACAATGGAACTGTTGACATTTACATTCTAATCTAAATGATATCAAAACACTGATTGCTTCCTACCATCCTGTTTGTCTTTTCTTACAGGAAATGTTTCTGAAACCTGCTGATACAGTCACCTTTTAATTGTTTTCTTTATACAGAAATGACATGTTGATGATGGATGAGTGCATGGAGGGGTGGCACTGTTGGTTGATCAGCATGTATGTGCTCAACCTGTCTTTGCCACTCAACACATCCTTGGAGGCCATGTTTCCTTGGATCATACCATCACTGTTTGTTTTCTCTACCTGTTCCCTGGAGAGACATATAATCAATCAGACCTTGATGCTCTCATTGAACAGTTGCTGTCTCCCTTTCTAATCCTGGGGGACTTTAATGGACATTATCCCCTCTGGGGAAGTGCTGGTATTGATAGGAAGGGTCACTCTGAAGAGCATGTGCTCTCTGATCACAACCTTTCTCTTTTAAATACTGGTGTTTCTACTTATTTTCATGAACCTAGTCAGTCCTTCACTGCTATTGATCTCTCAATTTTCTCCTTTTCATTATTTAAACAATATTCTTGGAGGGTTGACAATAATCCATGAGGCAAGGATCATTTTCCTATAATTGGGAGAGCACTGGCCATGGTCGATGTCACCCAACCTACGTGCCCCATTGGAAGCTGGATCAGGTAAACTGTCCCTCTTTCACTGCTCTTGCAGAACTTGATTCTGCCATTGTCTGTTAACTGTCAATAGACGATTGCATGGCAGCAGTAACTGACTGTATTATACAAGCAGCTGCTCAATGTTTTACTAAAATCTTGACACGTTTTTCACTATATTCTCATCCATGGTGGAATCCTGCCTACCACATGGCACAGAAGGCTCAAAAATGAGCCTGGGATACTTTCCATAGATATTTCACAATCTTGAACAGCATTGCTTTCCAGCAGGCCTTTGCACGTGTTCAATAGGTAAGATGTCAAAGCCAGAAGGAATCTTGGATTACATCCACAACCATTATTTCCTCTTCCAGCAGTTCCAAAGTGATTTGGGACAAAATTCAAAAGATCAGTGGTCAATATCACTCTGTCCCCCTCTTGATCTTGTTCCCTGATGGCCATGAAGTATTGTAATTGATACCCAGAGCATTGCTGATACTCTAGGTGAAAGCTTTTGCTGGGTATCTAGCACTTATCTTAGCAATCAAGACTTAGGCAGAATGACCACCTCTTTCTTTTTGAGCTGATTTTCTCTATGACTATAATCGTTTTTTTACACTGATGGAATTCAAACTGGCCCTTCTTCGGTCTAACAGTACATTGGTTTGACCTGATGATATACACTATGAGATGCTTTGCCACCTATCTCCTGCTTCTCTTGCTATTCTTCTGGTTGTTTTCAACTGGATGTGCAGGAGAATGTTTTTATTGATGCCTGGCATCAGGTTATTGTTCTGCCTTTCTCTAAGCTGGGAAGGATCTTAAGATTCCTTCAAACTTGCCGTCCAATTGCTATGATGAGCTATCTCTGTAAGACCATAGAGAGGATGGTTAATGCTCCTCTTGTTGTTTGATTCCTTGAATCAAACAACCTCCTCTTGCCCACCTGGTGTGGGTTCCAACGACAGTGCTCCACCATGGATCATCTGATTTGACTTGAAACATCAATCAGAGTAGTGTTTCTCAAATGACAACATCTTGTATCAATGTTCTTTGACATTGAAAAGGCTTATGATACAACATGGAGGTATGGCATTTTGTGAGACCTCCATGTATGTGGGTTGTGTGGCTATTTGCCCATTTTTATTTAAAATTTTTTAATGGACAGGAGGTTTGACAGTGTGGGTTTGACAGGAACTTGGAAACCCTCAGGGCTGTGTTTTGAGTGTCACACTTTTCAGTATAAAAATTAATACCATCACTGAACAACTCCCTCTCATTGTTGCAAACAGGTTCTGTGTTGACGACTTTCACATCTCATGTCAGTCGTTGAACATCAGGTATGTTGAGCAACAACTATAGAATGCCCTCATTTGTTTACTCAAGTGGACCACAGCAAACGGCTTTACCTTCTTTGTCTATTCACTCTCATCTTGAACTCTTAATCAGTGAAGTTGTGCTGTCTGTGGTCTCTGAGACTAAGTTCTTGGAGCTTATCTTTGACTGTAAGTTAACCTTTATACCACACATCAAGCAGCTACGGTCAAATGTACAAGAGCACTGAACTTCCTCCATGTCCTGTCTATCACCACTTGGGGAGCAGATTGACGTTCTGTGCTAAAGATATACCGTGCTCTTATTTGATCAAAACTCAACTATGAATTACTGGTCTATGACTGTGCCAGACCATCAGCCTTAAAGATGCTCAACCCTATTCATTATCAAAGACCTCAATTCTGCACTGAGGCTTTCTGCATTTCCCTTGTTCAGAGATCATACCTAGTCTCATGAATCTTCTTTGCACCTCCACCCTTTGCAACTGTCTTTATTATATGCTCTGAAACTTCATTCCTTACTAAAATATCCTACCATGGGTTGTGTTTTCCTTTCTTGATGGACCATGCTTTTTCAGACTAGATGGTCTGCCATTGCTCCTTTTGGCCTTTGTATCCAGGTACAGTTAGATGAATTGGGTCTGTCCTTAGATAACATTGCTGTATCCACTGGTCAGCCCATTTCACCATGGCTTCTTACAGTCCCCCATTGTGACCTATCTTTAAGTCATCTGAGAAAAGTAGACACTTCTGATTGGAAATACTGTCTGCTATTTGCTGAACATCTTTTGAACCATCTTTTCATTCCTATTTATACAGATGGTTCAAAATCAGGTGATTGTGTGGGCTCTGCCATGGTTTGTGGTTCAGTAGTTTCACGCAGATTTCCCTCTGCAGCTTCTGTGTTCACTGCTGAACTGTATGCCATTTCTCTTGCCCTGGATCATGTAGAAGCTAAGCAGTACAAGAACTGCACTATTTATACTGACTCACTTCATTGTCTACTGGCACTGGAATTGCTTCATGTTAGTTTACACCATATTCTCACTAATATTCTTTTTAACATCTAGTTCTATCCAGTTTTTCTGGATGCCAGCCCATGTTAGTGTTCACGGGAATGAGCTCGCCAACACTGCATCTAAGTCTATTTGCTCTGGCACTGTCACCGTTGTGCCTATCCCATACATGGACTATGGTTCTCTATTCGAACTTTTAAGGTTTGTCCATAACGTTAGACAGTATTATTGGTGATAGTAACACTGTCCATCTTGGTAGTGTTTTAATTTTTTTAAAGGCCAAGGCCATTAATATTTTTAATGTCATATAAGTTTTTTTAATATATACTTTACACCTTTTTGGTGTGGCTCCCTTTTAAATATCAGTTTATCTAGTTCAATTTGATATTAGAAACTGATTGTTACATTAAGTAACTTGAAACCAGGACTGGAAAGGCCAACTTTAAGTAACTGACAGTGGTTTTTTTACTTACCTGTTAGACTTCCTGGTGAGTTATGATTATTACAGTCATGCTACAGAAAGTTCTTTACAACTTGAATCACTGTAGTTTTTCTCTTGATGTTGTAGACTAGATGTAAACATTGGTTTTATGCTACATATTTATGTTTTAACTTTTTGTTTTGTTTTACCTTAATTTCCTTTCATGAATTTTACTGAATTTACCTTTACCTTTTTACCAGACATTTGGTGCAGATAGCCTAGCTGCTTTGTGCTATAAAACACTAAATCAACCCACCAATCAACCTTCACTGCTTGTTTGGCAGTCTTTAAGTACAGATATAATTTGTATGTTTAGTGCTTCCCTTAAATGTTTTAAATTTCATTAGAAGTTGTTCCTCTTTCTTTGAACTTCTTTTGTCCCACCAATGATGAGTGTGCTGTCTTAAGCATCAGGTGCAGCCAATCTGACAGTGGATCCTTTTGCTTTTATACATTGGGAGATTGAATGCTGGGGGGTCAACCTTTGTCTTTGGACATTGACCAGGATCCTCCTGAATCTGCTTAAGTTATTCAAAATGATGTAAATTTGGCTTATCCTTCCATCTGGACTTTGCCATTCCTTCCCAATTCCAGCCAGAGGAATCATCTGGGCCTAACTTGATCTTCACAGAATTTTTTTAAGGTTTGTGATGTTTTAACCCTTTCCTCTTTTTTTTACTCCCCTTGTTCTTTATTTTTTTTAATGTGGGTATTTCTTATTTTTCCTGATATTCAAGTATGTGCAGATCAGTTTGTCTCGCAATTAAAGAGGAGATCATTATAAACTTTCGTACCGTTGCCCAGACTATACATTTTTAGATCTGCAGTTCTCAGATTCATTGTTACTTCTTTGGAAGGGTGGATCCCAAACCTGATGTTAATTTTACCCTTTCCCAATATATTCTCCCTTTTATCTTACCCTTGCTACCTTTCTGAGGTATCTTTTTCCATCTGCTATCAGAGACTTTTCACAAAAATACTAAGGGATTTTCTGTGGATTTACTTCAACTTCTTTCCTCCACATTGGTCCACGTTTTGTCTTGCATGTGGTTTCTTCGTTGTTGGAACCCTATAGATAGGGACTCAGTTATGGCTCAGGCCCACTTATCTTCCATGTATCTCAGGGACTTATGTCTTACTTTTTTTCTGAGAGCAATGGGCAATATGAGTTTTATCTGAAAGATTCATTATCCAATTTCTTTTCTCACCTCTTGTCTTTCCTTAACTCATTTTCTTTCCTCCTCCTTGAGATCCCATGACATACCAGCACCTGTCAGAAGCTGTTCAAGATTTGCAGAGCAATTTAACTGGTTCACCATTCTTCTCAGGTTTTTTATTTACATCTTTTTGTTTTTCCCAGGAAAACTGGGGATTTACAATCAGTCATTGATTTATCTTGCTCCTCAAGTTCACTGTGGAATATTTTTTTCATCCTGAAATGGGCATTTTCTCTATGATTGTGGATGTTTGAAATGTATGTCTCCAGTGTTTACCTCAACATCCCAATAGCACTTCATTCTCAGTCTCGTCTTCAGTTTGTCCATCTCAGATGCTTAACAATTTTGGCACTCTCCTTCTTGGCTTTATATGTGTGGTTTGTTGCATTATATGGGCCTTTGCATGTTGTATTCGTGGTCATGGATGTGATTTCATTGTTACATGGACAACTGGCTCCTTTTACCTCATTCAGAATGGAAGTTGGCCACTCATGCTCATCAACATTTTTTTCTTGGAGCTCAAATGAGGTGGTTGATGAAATATGAGAGATCATTCCCTTAATCCACCCAACATCTGGTACACTTTGGGGTCTTTTTCAACACCAGTACTAGTCTTGTTTTGCTTTCTCCTTTATGTCTAAGCTCCATTGAACTTTTAGTTCATCATGCTCAAACACACTGTTTATGAGGTTGCTCAGGAATTGTTTTCCACCAACATTTGTCTCACTTCATCCTGTGGGATGATCAACAATGGCAGCTGGACAAAATGCATATGTCAGTGAACATGCCACTTTCACTTTCTCCCTCAGTTATATATATATTTATACGTCTGTTCACGGATGCATCTCTTCAGAGATGGGGTTTGGTTCAATCACCAGGAAGCTTTAGGCCATTAGTGTGCAGACAAAACTGTCTTGAATATCAGTGTTCTCCAATTTCTAGCAGCCTGTCCACATTACATCACTTCCTTCTAATTCCCTTGTCAGCATTTGGTGAGGGTACATTTGGACATATCAAACACCAAAGGAGTACTTGGTTTAGAGATCTGTATTTCTGAACATTGAATCTTTTATACTGGTGCCCATGCATATTACGTTCATCTCATTACATGTCATGTGTCAGGTGTTCGTTCTAGTTATAGATTGTCTTTCACACCTGGACCAGATCTATCCCAGAGTGGTCATTAGGTTATTTTGTTTTCAGGAACCTTTGCCATTAATGGGGTTCTCCCCAAGTGGGTGCCTTTGCTACAGACCTCAATATCAAGTTGCTTCTCTTTTGGTTTCCTGTCTAGAGGGTTTGGCAGATGATGCTTTTAGCCAGGATGTCACACATATACCGTTATGTGTACTCTCCCATCTGATTGCTTCATTGGGTGATTTTTATGGTCCATTTTACTTTTTATTGTCTTTCTTTTTGCACCCTATTGGCCAGCACAACTTTGTTTTCCCAGGTCACAATGTTTACTCCTATTGCTACCTGTCCCTTCTCTGCTTTCTCCCTTCTTCATCAATATTGATACCACATTCTACATCTCAGTCTCCTTGTTCTGTGTCTTCACGCTTATTTTTTGTCTGTTTCTTAGCAGGTAGATCCAGTTTCACATACAGTAACCTTCTCGTTAGATAACTTCTTTTGTCATCTTCCATGGGAGTGTACCAATGCAAGTGAAAAGTCTTTTGCGGTTGATCTGCTAACAGGATATATCCTGCTGACAAGCCTTTGGTAGCAGAGTTTCTCACCCCACTATTCAACCATGTGTCTTCAGTCTCCTTCTGTTACAGCTATTGAGTGGTCTTCTACCATATCATCCATTTTTTCCAGACACCATAGAGTTTTTACTTTTCCTTTTCCTTCTAGTTTTGGAGGCCTCCAAGGTGTCCTGCTCTTTTGGATTGGAACATTAATGTGGTTCTCCATGCTCTCACTTTACCTCCATTTGAACCATTTTTCTTGTGCTCATTGTTTTATCTGTTCCTTAAGACACATTTCCTTTTGACTGGTGGACGTAAATGGTCCAGTTTGTTTGCCACCGATGTGGCACTTATCCATTATCACTCTACCTGTCTTCACATTTATTTCAGTCATTTCTTTCTTGCTAAGACCTTGTGGCTCAGGAAGGTTGTTCCTCTTTTTCTTATATTTCTCTTCATTCTACATCCCTTCTTTACCTTTGTCCAGAGCCACATATTTGTGTCCAGTTATGTGTCTATATTGTTATATTGTGTGTAGAGCCTACCCTCCAGGATACATGCAACCTGTCTTTTATCCTATGGCAATCCTCATCCCCTAGTAGTCTTACCTCTTCTACCTTAAGGAATAAAGTCCATCTGGCCTGCTCCTCCCTACTTTTTTCTTCCCATCCAATCTGATATTTTACATTTTCCCTCACTTCTCATCTATATTATCCATTGGAAGAGATTTTAAAATCTGCTATGTAAACCACTTCCAGTACATTCATATCCCACTATCTTCATCATATTGTGCTTTTCTTTGTATTTGGATTTTGTCTTTCATCTGTGTTCATGCTTCAGTCTTCAGTGCAACTTTAATGGGTAACTTTTATTCATTTTTTTCTGGTTAGGAGATTTCTCTTTCTATCACATGGATCCCATTTTGTGGCAAGTATTGCCTGACTAGGTGTTCTTTAACTGTAAATCTGCACTCTAAGCTATGTTGGCTTTTGCTCTCTTATCTATGGTTCCACACACTCATTATCAAGATGAGGTGTTCCAAAGGATTGCTTGACAGTTATTCATCTTGCAACAATTGCTTCATGAACATGCCTATTTCAGACCATACTACTCATGGACTACAGCTGTTGCTTTTGTTTATATGGTGTCCTGAATTTATCGAGGAAATAATCCAGTACTGGTTGAATTTTGAAGAGCATGCTTGAAGAATCATCCATTTTATAATTATCATTGAACGTGAAATTTATTCATATCTTTTTTGCTTGTTGTATCCAAAAATATTGGGCTAACCAAAAGAGGACCTGTTGACCAATGATCTTTCCAGTTGTATTTCCTTGTCTGTGCTATTAAGAGTAAGGTTTAGGAATTTCCTTATGTTTGTTGGTGTGTTAAAGTTCTTTAGATAATATTTTGTTTCTCTGCAGTTTGATTATGGTAGGTACACATTTCCTGACAAAATATTTCCAACAAGTTGTCACTAAACATTATACTTGGCAGCAATACTTATGGGCTTGGATGGATTTATAGTGACCCTTGACTTTCCTTTAAACATTTCCAAGTTTGGTGGAATATCTATTTCTGACCAATTTTCATTATCAGATTGGGGAAACAAATCACTAGGAACATTTGTAGAACCATCACCACCTTTCAATTCAGAATCTATTTAGAGCACAACAACTTTAGATATCTTTGTAGGTCTAACAACATCACTGCAGTAAGACTCACTGTCAGAATGATCCACAAACACATCTACATCAGAATCTACACCTTCACTTGGTAAATCTAACAAATTATCATAAAATAGTTCAGCTATTATCTGATTTTTACTCAAGATATTATGTTTTCTGTGAGAAGCCATTTGTAAAGTATTGTAAGCAAAGATAAGGAAAAATAATAATCATTCAGAACAAAACAAAAATTGTCTGACTTCTTTCAAACTCAACATTTTAAATGCTCTGCATGAAACATGAGGAAACTCATGATACATTTGCATTGTGCTGATAAACAAGTGATAGCAACAAGCTTTAAATTACCTGGTACATTTGAAGTTATCTAAGTACATACCTGTGGTCAGGTCCAGTGTCACTACTTTGTCAGCTACTTGGAGCTCCAGAGTTATAGAGGAACCCACAAGATGGTTAAGAAATAGGAGATAAATACATGTTTTATACATGCCATAGTATTTTTCAAAGCTCTTTATCATCATCTTCAGTGACATTTTTGTTCTGTTAGTAATCTTTCCTTTCTTCTGCCTCATCACTTCCTATTGGTGGAGTAAATCTGGTGTAATTCAATTAGATGGATGTATGAATGTATTGATGCATGTTGCTAATAGTCAGAAATATAGGCCTACAAAGAAATAAGTAACCTGGCTAGTGTTTAGTGCTTACTTAGGAAAAAAAAGGATGTGACAAATTTACATGGCCTGCAAAAAAGAAAATTTTTGATATATTCCTGTAGTATTCTGTCACAATAGTTTGTAACTTCAAATTGTTAGGAATAGTCTTCAAGTAATTCATTGAAATAACAATTCGGTCTAAACAGTCATGTTCAAAGCATTATAGTTTGTTAGTTATGTGTATTTTCAAAAACTGTTCATTTTACACTTTAATTACCAAATTTATGAAATTGAAACATTACACTGAATCAAATGTAAAGAATATTAATTTCTAAGGAAGAAAAATGTTAAGCAAAAGATAATGCATAAACAAGTAAGTGAGTTATGATTTTTAATATATATACAATCATATTAAAGCATAGAGTATGTATAAATATTTCCTTTTTTCATTTTATAAAGAAAGCAAGAATGGAGAATATGTTCCTACAAGAGAAGAGACAGAAGAGCTGGAAAGAGCACTGGCAGCAGTGTCTAAAGATGTACGCATGGCTAAAGAGTCTCTTGCAAAACTGTCAGTAACAGGGAGAGAGCTCAATGTCCTTGCAGTATCAGAAGATCTTCGCAGTGGGTTGCTTGAAACAGACAACTTAGTTGGACAAGTGAATGAAAATTCATTTCATCATCTGACTCATGCTGGATTGCATAACCTCAGTGCCATCACAAGTAGCTTGTCTAGTGACCTGACATCTTTGTCTGAGGATCTTTCAAGCATGGCCCAAGGTCGTTTGTCCCACTCTTCTCCTGTCTCCGAAGGCCACATATTACAAAATAATCTTCTTAATGTTCCCATTCTACCTTCAGATATTTCCCATTCAACAGCTGTAAATGGTTATTATCTTGGACAAAGTCATGTTCAAGCAGATGGTTTTGGTCTGCTCTCTAGTGTTTTAGATAATGGCCCAGTATCTTATTCTGGTGTGGATCCAGGAATAGCCAGCTCAGTGGATTGCAGTTTTCCTCATGGTGCCTCACTTTTTTCAACTACAACTGTGGGCATTGGAAACTCCCATACTTCTACACCCAATACAGGTTTCTCATCAGTAAATACTTTCTTAACAACAGGAGTTGGCAGCATTAGTAGTACAGGGGAAGAAAATGTGCTCTCTGTAGACCATACGTTACCAGATTGGTTTCTTCCTGGTTCTGAGTCTGTCTCAGCCTTCTCACATCCAGCCAATCAAAACGGGTTTTTTATCAGCTCCACAGCAAATGGACAGGTTTTACCTAGTGTACAGCAATTGTTATCTACTCTTGGAAAGTATCCTCTTCAGACATTAAATACTGAATTGTCAGTAGTGTCCAGTCCCAGTAACCTGTCCACTCCAACGCTCCTCAGTGAGAAGGTAACTGATAGTGATCACATTCAGACTGTGTGTGTGGCTGGTACTTCAAACGTTTTACCAGGAAATACTGGGACAGTCATTGCACAAGGAGGTGCTTCCTAACACAAGTTTTGAATTTTACCATGATTTTGAGATTGTAAAGTAGTGAGAATAATTGTACAGTTAATGTTGCTTGTAAAATTATTTGTAGATAACAAATTACAATTTTCTTAAGTTTAAACCTGTTTAGGACGGGTACTACTAATGACCAGACCATGCTCAACTGCTAAAGAGTTTGTTTTATTATTATTATCATAAATTTTAGATGAATGGCTTATACTGTGTAGTTAGTTTTATGGTAAATGCTTTTGTAAATCATTCTACCCCTTGTACAGGTGTTAAATAAGAGATTTGTTTTGTTTGATTGTTTTTTGTACATCAACTTCTTGTTACACTACTTTTATATTGTATTCAAACATTATGGACCATTATTTTCAGAACATTAAATATGGTATTACAATCTATGGAAATCTTTTTTTCAGAAGTAAGTACAAGACTTGAATATTTTGGACAGTAGATTAAAAAATAGAAAAGGTTTTAAATTTTACATCTTTTTTTATCACTGGTTCAGAATACAGATACAGATGTGAATTGTTATGAAACCATGTATTTTCCTAGTATCAAGCAATATGTAAATGTCTATTTTGAAGTAAATGATATATATATATAATAAGGTAAACAAGAATTATGAAACTAAATTTTGTTTATAAGTTTGTTTTTTGCAAAGGGAAGAATAGCAGTTGCTATAAGTTAGTCTAGTAGAAATGCAGACTCTTAGAAAATTGAGAGACACAGTGTATCATCTTGTTATACTACAGCATTGTTCATTTATAGTTGTAACAAACTTTTTTATTCTTTTTATTTTGGTTTATGTACATTCATAACAAAAAAGTTTTAATAATAAATCTTTATAGATTATTGACACTCAGAATGAATCAAAAATTAATTGGGAAAATGCTGAAAACTAATAGAAAAAAATGTTATTTGAAAACATTGTTACACATACCAGTTTTAATATTTACTTTTTTCATACAAATATTAATTTAATAAGGACAAAGAATTGTTTGAACAAGGAGTATTCCCTTGCTTATTATGTTACTTAAGGTTTGAAAATGAACACAAACTTTTCTTTACATATAATGGAATACTGTTTGATAGTTATTTTCATTAAATACATTTGTTAGGCTGTAGATTATGCCTGCTTGTGTGTAATCAGAATCCTATTTTCAGATGTTG
Organism: Carcinoscorpius rotundicauda; assembly: GCA_011833715.1. Lineage (NCBI taxonomy): Eukaryota > Metazoa > Arthropoda > Merostomata > Xiphosura > Limulidae > Carcinoscorpius > Carcinoscorpius rotundicauda. The sequence goes on along the minus strand of CM022395.1, from coordinate 46,041,307 downwards.
ATGCTGGAGTAATTTTTTACTTTCCAGTTATTATTTTGATCAGTTATTACAATGTATCCTACTTGTAATATCCAAAGGCTTCTTCTAGGAAATGAAAAATAGAACATTTTATCTTTTTAGTTTAACAAATAATTTACTAATTAATTATATTCAGCTTATCAGTAATGAAATTATTAGTGATGATTTTAATTATTAATTATTAGCATGTGATCTTAAGTATGAGGTTTACTCTTATTGTATTGAACATCCGAGAAAAGCTCCATGGTTGGTAATAAAAAGTAAAGTTCTTTCAGGGACATTCTATATATGACAGTGAATCAGTTTTTGCATAATATTTCAAGAGCAAGAACTATTTCCTAAGCTTTGAATAAATATCATAAGTGATTGTCAGAATTCATTGGTATTAATTTTGTCAGGTATGTTCTGACAGTAATGTTAACTTTTTATCCTAAAACGTATATAGTTTCTCACAGCATGCTTCTTTACCACAAATGAGCTCTCTCTCTACATATACACATGCACACGCACACAAAGAGAGAGATAAAAATCAGCTGCCACAAAACAAAGATCCAATACTGTAGCACAAATAAGGTTGGTCATTATGTAATGTGCCATGGTTTTTTTGAAGTATCAACAGAAGTAAGACCAAAATTACAGTGATGGTACACTGTCTATCCAGTTTAATCTCATCTTTGCTGGTCGTACGATTAGATGGAAGTGAAAAAAAAAGAGCAGGTGTGGGTGCTCTAGCCCAGAAAGTCCCACATATTTAACACCTTTTAGTGTGTGCAGATAGATGTGGGAAGTATGTTGCTCACAAAAAATAAACAACATAAAAATGCAATAAGAAGAGAGAAATAATTTAAACACAACATCAATGTTAACATCTTGGTATTTGTCCACATATCATATTGGGGGTTTGAATGCTAACTACAAAGAAGGTTTAGTGTCTTTGTAATTAGCTACCACCTTTCCACATCCAGTAAAATGTGGTAAAGATGTGGGTTAGAGCTCTAATATCTTCTTTTTTCTCCCTTTTTCTGAGCATTTGAAATTGAAGTTGAGGTTAAACTGAATAAGAATACTCTCTGTTGCAGTTTGGGATTTACTTCTGTCAGAGCCTCAGAATCTGGGAAAATTATGCAAGAACCCATCTTATTATTTGTGCCCTGATGTTGGATGTTTGCTTTATGGCTTTATTTTTGTTTCTATCTCTTAATATAATTATATTTCATCTGAAGCTCAGTTTATGCTGTGTAAAATTCATGCTATCCTTCCTTTTGATGTAATCCATTTTATAAAAAGTTTTTTGTAGATTTCTTATATATAAATATAAATATATTTATTATATATCTGTGGATTTTTTTTGATTTTTTTTTAAGTCAAAGTGTAAGCGACATTGAAAACATGAGGTTGTGGTAATGAAACATTATTTTAAACCCATCTTACTGAATATGGGAAAACTGTCAAGGATCATTAATTGAATACCAGTATCAGATTTGTTATTCAACTGTTATGTTTTTGGAATCCATGGACAAAGTTGAATTTATTGACACCAATTTCAGGTCACTTGTGTTGATATAAAAAACTTTGCAGACATATTTTGTCCAGAAGGTGCTGTTGTGTACATAAACACAAAGAACAAATTTACATATGCAGATAAGATGATTACAAAAAGTACTTTTAGCATGTTTGACAATAAGTATAAAAATTTTGTATAAGATTATGATTATATTTTAATGTTTTGGTTTTTGGAAGTATTATTTCTTAAAACAAATGGATATACTATTGAAAAGAAGGAAAAGGTAATTTTCTCCTCATTTAATGTTATGCAATTAATTTTGCACATACAAACTCTTTTATGTACACAACAGCTTCCATTTTGGTTAAAATGTAAACATCCATTTTGTTTATGTTGATCTGATTGACCTGAAATGAATGTTATTTTTGTTAATTATTTGATTGAGATACTACTTAGGCTATAACCCTGAACACTGTTGTTACCAGTCCTTTGTAATGCTGATTAATGTTATTGGATCACAGAAATCGATATGGGAATTTTGGAATGCTTCTCAAACTGTAAAAATGTAATGTGGTAGGTTAACTTAAGTTTATTTAGGCTTTCTGTAGTTCTTTGATGATATATTGAGACTGATTAAAACAAAAGTTTATAAAGCATTTATTAAATATAAAACTAAGAAAACATCCCTAGATAAATTATGTAGATATATTTTAAAGTTAATTTTCCTACAACTTTTCAAAAATTAGGGGGTTTTAAAGTACATATTGACATTTCTTGATCATTTTATTAATCCTATAAAATATAGAAATGTTTCTTCCATCATACGTATAGGTTTCACTTTGCCAGTCAGTATTATGTCACATTTGAACATATCAAATAAACAATATACATTATGATGAACAAGTTGAATTATTAGCTTTGGGAAAAGGAAGTGCCCTTTAATAGCATTAGTACTATATTTTTCCAGTTCACACAACACAGCTAGTTTTATTGATAACTTATTTATTTCCTTCTGTGGTTTCTGTGCTGTAAAAAAATAGTTTCATTTGTACCAAATAAGTCATTTTCTTCTATGAGGAAATAATACTAAATATTATTCATGCTTTTAACTGAAGATTTTTAATATTATAATATTAAAAGAAATATAGTTTATCATCCTGCCTACAGCTGATTTCTAAAACATTATTTCTGCACACTGTTGTGCCTATAGTTTCTTGTTAATACAAATAATGTCTATTTTTATCCCTGTACTTGATGTTCTGGTGTGACAGCAGTTTTGACTGAGTGTTTTGAAATGTCAGTAGGTGTGTCATGTTTAACACTATTCTAAACAAGTTAGTTCATTGGACTGTTGTTGTACAGTTACATAATTTTTTTAAAATTGATGTGTACAAGGTATCTATATTCATAAATTTCAAATATGTGACTAAAATACATTTTTTCAACTTAAGGGATACTAAACATGAAAGTGTGAAATTGTTTGTTATCGTGCTATTTATTTCATGTCAGTGAAGTGATTTTATGAACATATTTCATGAACAATTTTTTCATATGAAAGTAATATAAAAGCTGTGTGAAGCAAATATGTATATACTAAAGCAAGTGTTTTGAAAGAAGCATTTTGAACTTGGATTTTAGCATAATGTTTCTAGATTTTCATGTTTATCCTCTAAAAAATAAAATTATATAATGTGTATATGTACAGTATATTGTGTACCTGTTCATGTTTTAGGTACCTTTTAAAATATTACCTGTAATGTATAAGAAAGAGTCATCTATAGAAGACTGTTTAAAAATAGTTTTTTAATTATAATTGAACATTTAATTTTTTTTTTACAAAATGATTTGGTTATTACATTTTTATTCCCTCTTTTATAATAACAAAACTTGTAATATTTGCTATCACTTTAAGCTCATACTGAAGTTGGAAACATTAATGAACATTTTTATTATTGTGTCTTAAGGAAAAATGATGAGAGTCTGACTTTTAAGACACCTCAAACACTTACAGTACAGTCTCAAATATATAAGAAGGACTGGATTAGGAATTTTTTCTAATATATGGCTTTCATGTGAAACAATCATATGAAGAAAGAGTCAAAGCAGCTTAAAAATTTTGTCATACAGTTAATTTTTTCAAAAATTACTGTCCATGTATTTCTAGAATATGTGTGCTATCAACAACACAAGAATCTCGGGTTTCATAAAAAATTGAATTTTTTTGTTTACAGTAAAGCATAAGATTAAATATTTCTGCTTTTATTTTACAAGATACAGATATTTCCATCCTCTTTTGAAGTGGTTTTTAATATACTTTGTTTGATGGTATGATTACTGATTATCCAATTAAAAATCGTAATTATTTTTCGCTATTTACAGAATGTCAAACAGGAAATAAAGATTGGGTTGTTAAGTTAACAAGTAACTACTATTGTTTTCTTTATCTTTTCGTGTATTTATAAGTGTTTTTGTTACTTTTTTAAATTAAATTCAAATGTCAAAAGTACGTGTATGTTGGCTGAAACGTTTCTTGAAATTTATTGTGTAGTAATGGTTGAAGATTTAGTATTTTAAATATACAGTAAGAAAAATTTGACTTATAAAGTAGAAATAACTTCAGTGAAAAGTCAGTCATTTCTTCAAATAAATAGAGTGTACTGTGATTTTGAGAAGATTTTTTAGCTTCATACAGGATATTCTCGAGTTCTTCCACTATACAACGTGTGTATTAGTACAGTAATTTATATAATACTGATAAAAGAACAGGAAATAGTTAAAAGGATTTGAGGGATGTTACTGTATTATTTTAGACTGGATGTAATCTTGGTAGCTACCATGTTATGTGAAAGTTTTGAAAAGTGTTGTAAAGTAATATAGACAAATTTTGAATGAGCATTCATTTTTCTGATTTAAAAATTCTTAAAAGTGAAATAGTATCTGAGAGTCAAGGAAGTGCATGTAAACATAAGTATTAAAATGTTTTTCTGAATAAATATTTACTTGCTGAATTTTTAGGAAAGGAATATATGAGAAACTGTAAAATGTAACATAATTTAACATGTACTTTTGAACCATGATTTTTATGAAACTTTTTAAAAATATGATACATGTTCTTTAAGCATGAACTGTCTGAAATATTATCGGTATCCAGTTTTGTGGTTTTGCTTGGTAGAAATGTTCAAGTGTAGCAGTAAAGTATTGGCTGTGTATGTTAATTGTATATTTGTGTTCTAAATAGGGATCATGAAGAGAGATTTAAATTGGTGTCAAGTAAAATAATCAGTTAATGGTGCTTTTTATTTCACTTTTTACTAGAACAACTCTAAATTATCTAAAAATATTTGTTGGTGAATGATTTTTTTTTATCTACATTGTAAGGCAGAATGTAACTCATATTTTGCCACAGTAATATTGTCTACAAGTGAACCTGCTAGGACAGCTCACTTGGTGAGAACCAAATGGATTTATGTTCTGTGTGATTAGTTTGGAGTTTTCAAGTGTATAGTATATGAGGAAAAACAGCACAGTTATGAAGTCTTTCTTGTTCATCTCTTATGTCATGTAACTGGCTAAGCCTCATCAATAAATATATTTTCATAGTACATTTACTAATTTTGTAGAATGAAATTTTGCTTTACCTGTGCAACATGTTACTCAGCAAGTTACCATAATTTTATTTATGTGTAAATATCACGAAAATGTGTCAGCCATACACCTTTTTCAAAATGCTTAAGTATTTATGGCTACCTTTTTTTGACATATTGTTAAATTCATGTGAATATATGGCACTTATCACCAACAAGTGATCTAATGGCATAAAATAGTTAAAAGTGATAGCATATACCATTCATCTGAAGATGGGAAAAGAAATGGTTCATCATAACTAAGTGCAAAGTGGCAGGGACAACATGAAGAGATGAAGTTGATAGAAAAAAAAAATTCTTGAAAGTTTATATACTTAAAATGTGCAGTGGTAAACCAGTTAAGAAAAACGTGTACAGGAAGAAATTGGTAGATAATTGACCAGTACTGCCAGAGCTTTCACTTTATTCAAAAAAACTGTGACATCCATTTTAATGGAAGTGGTGATTGTAAGTCATTGTGAACCACAGCCAGTAGTGGAAGTATACATAAACATTTTAGATGTTAATAGGATATCCTGCTTTCACTGATGCCAGTCACATAGAATCTGGTGTGTGTGACTGTTGAAACATAATGTGGCCACATGAATATCATTTAATTTTGTTTTACAGACAGTGGTAGTAATGTTTTCTGAATATCTGAGCAAGTGTTCATGCTACCTGCTATGGAAGATGAAAGCAATGTAATGGTTTTTAATTGTGTTTTCTTGCTATGAACAGAGCTCATTCATCCAATTACAGAACAGTAACTGAGAACCTGGTAATTTTAGATAACATCATACTCCTGTTGACACTTTTTACCAATGTCATCTTCAAGGATATTGAGGTGCTCATCCACAATGTAAGAATTTTGGATTGGTTTGATGAGCACTGTAGGATGGCTCTGGACATAGACCATCCAGCCGTGTAACAATTTGAATCCTCTTATAAGATTTTTCAGACTATCATCGAGGTGCACAGAAGCTACCGTGTACTATAATTTGCAACACCTGTAGTGTGTATTTTAATCTGAATGCGCTAAATTGCAAATGGAGTTATTGCTTAACTATATGCTTGGGATTTAACATCAATGGCATGCTAGTTGTATTACAGCTTATGGTGGCCCAACATTTTACTGTCGTATTTGTATTAAGATCCAGATCCATTAACTTAAGTATGTAGATATTAACTCCATAGGTTTCATAGAAGGTATACATAAACTACAAATTTTGGATGCTAATAGAATATCCTGTTTTTATGCTGTTTAAAAGAAATATAAAAAAAAAAGAGTGAAGTCTTAATTTAGAATGAGGTTTAAGATCTATCTTCTGGAGAAATTTGTATTCAGTACAAAAGCAAAGAAAGTAAGATAATTTTGTTTATTTGTAGAAATTGCTATGTTGGTAGAGTAAGTGACATCAGCATGCTAATTTCTAAATACGGATGATGTTAAACATTTCTGCAAATCACTTTTATTTTTATTTTTTGCATTGTCAATAATAAAAGTTCGTATATTGATGAAATTCAGAACCAGGTAAGCCAAGTGATTATAATCCAACAAGCTGGTTGTCGTTTTGTAATATAACAAATTCTGGAATTTTGGGTCCATTTAAGCATAAAAACCATGAACAACAAACTAGATGAGATAGCTGTGCAGTTTTCACAAAATCATTTCGGTTTATTAATAACTAGCAGTTTAAGATGTTTTTAATATTTGAAAAAATTAAAATTTGTTTCAAACAGCACCGGTTTTTTTTAAACAAAAATTAACAAGTCTGTATAATCTCAAACTGTCTTTGGATCAGATTTGGGAAGTATATTTGGAAGATATTTTAGTGACAAAACACTGAACTATTTTTAACACACTTGTACTTTTGCATAGAATATCTAAATAAGAAAAGAGCGGCGCTTGTTAGTTACTGAAATGTTTTAAACATTTGGCAATCATTTTTAATCATCATGAATTACTGTTGAGCAGTTGTAGCAACGTTTTAGGTAACATCGTTAAGTTGTTAATCATAATAACCTGTTATTCGTTACTGGTTGCTTTTTAAGTTTAGTGATGTTATAGCTTATTAACATAGTTAAAAGTATAAAATTACTAGTTAAAACTAGAGGTTAATACAATAACAATAATAAGTTGATAAAAATGACCACGTCCTGGTACGGCCAGGTAGTTAAGGCACTCGACACGGAGTCACGGGTTCGAACCAAACATGTTTGCCCTTTCAGTCATGGGGACGTTACAATATTACAGGCAATCCTACTATCCGTTGGTAAAAAAAAAAAAAAAAAAGCCCAAGAATTGTGGTGGGTGGTGATGATTTCCCACTAGTTTTACACTGCTAAATTAGGGACGGCTATCACAAGTAGCCTTGGTGTAGCTTTGCGCGAAATCCAAAAACAAAAATGATCAAAATTATAATAGATAATATACTTTTAAATAGCAATGTTAAAACACGAACAGAAATACTTTGTCCTGTTGAAGTATGTTTTAGTTGAGTCGCTGAATGTATAAACTTCAAGAAGTAGTTAGTGTCGCCGTGCTATTCAAAGATGTCTTTATTGTATATTTTCTGTCAGTTTTCTATATGTTTTTCTTATAGCAAAGCCACATCGGGCTATCTGCTCAGCCCACCGAGGGGAATCGAACCCCTGATTTTAGTGTTGTAAATCCGGAGACATACCGCTTTAGTAGCGGGGGCAGTTTTCTACAAGCTATCACAGTTGGAGGTTGTGTGCGGTGCGATGCTTTATAAAAGTGGTAGAGGTTCCAGCGAGACTCCACGTAATTTGTAGCTAAATTTGGAAAAAGTACTGGTGATAACTTACTATATGAATGCTTGCTTTTAAAAAAACATTTAGTAAACTTACAAACCTGTAGAAAACGTGTCCATAAAATATTCTTCCGTTGGTAATGGATTTGACTCTAAAGTGAAACAAGCCATGGTACGAAACTAATAAACGTAAAGACAACACAAGAAAGAGAGAAACAAACAACAACACAGCCTCTTGTGTTTGGGCAAAGTTTCGTAGCGCCTCGACAAAAGCCGAAAAAAGTTTGTTATTTAGATTTGTCGAGTTCACATCCTTTAGAAATTTAATCACATTACTACAGCCAACAAGAACAGCCATTTTTAGAAGAACATTGATGAAAATGAACGACGTGCATAAGGAAAATTTGGCCATGTATATTCAAGACTGCCCCAACGACTTGTGAAGTGCAGAAACAAGTAATTAAGCAATAAATAATCTCTCAATATTTTGATTATTCATGTTCTTACGTTTTTTAAAACTATGTACGTAATGTTGAAAGTTTGTTTTTCGCATCTGACTTTGGAACATCAATATTTTATTAGATTGTCAGAATCTTTATCCATAGTAATCTTCTAAATATTGAAGTTATGCTATTTTGTTATTAAAATCACGTTTTGAAATAGATGGATTATTATTTTATAAATGAGGGTATTTTAGAATATATGCGCCAGTGGAGTGTTTTGGTAGGGCTGGAGGGGTCTCAGGCCCAGGGCCCCTGGCCTTAATAGGGGTTCATTGATAATGTTATTCTATATAAAATTACACGGGATGCAGGGCCCACACAACCTTTAATCCGCTACTGGTAAGCAGGCAATCATCGTCTCTCGTTGTATGAAAGGACGCCATAACTACAATCCCTGTAAAGGCACAAAAAATGGTACCTATTGAATACTGCATCCAGAACCAAATTCGCAAAACTACAGCAGGTAACGGAAACAGTTTCGTCAAGGCTTTCAGATTAGGGGCGAATTTTAAAGTAGGAGGAATTTGCTTATATATTTCAATTACCGCATACTTATAATTACAAGCAATAGTTCTTTGACACGCAAGAAACAGCCGTATTTTACATCGCTGTCCCAGTGCCTACCCGCAATTACACCCATGTATGACGTTGCACATATTAGTCAATTAGGAAAAAAAGCTTTAATATATCAAGACAAAAATATATAATAAGAGAGAGGAAACTATTTGTATTACACAAGTATTGGTGTGGAAATACAATAATAAATGAAAGAAGAAATGGAATAATAGAAGGAGAGAAGATATATAGTACCTCTATAGCTCTCATTCAGTTAATGAACTCTTTCATGCCTGGTATTCCTTTCCTAATCTCAAACCAATCGTCTGTATTAGCTGGAATAAAATATTAAACGGACTACTTGTTGCTTTTGGAAGATTATATACATACACATGCACAAAAAATTGAATATCACCTAAAGAAAAACCAGTGTGTGTTGCGTCACGCGTAATTTCTCGAAGTAGAAGGTGATATAATTAAGACTAAGGACACAGTGGGATTACCTAGTCTAGAGAAAAGTGCATAACATTTATCATACAGTAAAAATAAAGATTATATTTTAAATCGTTTGTGAAGTTAGATAGTTTCTAAAGTATCACGAGTTTTCTAAACCTTTTTAATCAATGATTGTTTTTTTGTTTTGAATTTTGCGCACAGCTACTTCAGGACTATCTGCGCTAGCTGTCCCTAATTTAGCAGTGTAAGATTAGAGGGAAGGCAGCTAGTCATCACCACTAACCGCCAACTCTTGGGCTACTCTTTTACCAACGAATTCAGGGATTCACCGTCACATTATAACACCCCCACGGTTGAAAGGGTGCGATGGGGATTCGAACTCGACACCCTCGGATTACGAGTCGAGTGCTTTAACCACCTGGCCTTGCCGGGTCACGAAGAAGGAACAGCGGTAAGTTTATGGATTTACAACGCTAAAATCAGGGGTTCGATTTCACTCGGTGGACTTAGCAGAAAGCCCTATGTGGCTATGCTATAAGAAAAGACACTCACACCTGCGAAAAAGTGTTTCTGTGAATGAATCATCACTTGAAATGTAGTAATTTAGTGGTTTCTGTTAATTTTTGTTTGTATGTGTGTAACTTCATGGCACTAATGTCAAAGATACGGTGAAGGCAAAAACGAAACCTCCCATTCAATATAAACACTATATATAGCGCCAAGTCGTTGCTCTCTTAAAACGTGACTAGAGAACGAAGTGGGCTGATGTGATAAGATGTTTCTCCAAGAATTTTACGATTAAAACTACACGTGTTGAGGTAACGTTTGAAACGTACACACACACACATAATAAATAAACTATTTGTTTCAGGCACGTTTATGTCTTTTTTTTTTTTTTCTCTACAACCGTTGAATCAAGCTGTTGAATAATACGTGTTTATATATAAAACTATATATATTAAACTTTATTGTCATTATGCTTGTGATTTGATTAAAATAAAACAAATTAAAGTTTTATTGGTTATGTCTTGCACTGATTGTAGCTGGTCGAGAATATGTTTTTTTAGTGTTTATGGTAAAATTGGTAAAAAATGTAGTTTCAACTGGATGATAAAAAGCTTGAAATCCAACCGTAATATCTGATACACCAGTACAGAGTTTGGATAGACACGAAGCGTAATAAAGTTCGAGTTGAATTCGTGACTTTGATAAGGGAAGATTCGAAGTTATGCTCTTGCGTATGATTTAAAGCACTTAATTATTATTGTACTTCAATGTGCTCTCGGGATCATTTGTAATAGGCGTCATGATAACCACTCGAGTTTGTACACGAGTGGTTATACTATTGTAATTGTTACTTTTATCAGCCATTATGGTTTTCTGACCAGGATGTAGAACTAAGTAAAGGAAGAGTGTTTTAAGTGTAATCGAGTTTCCGAGTGTTATAAAAACGTGAACTTTTTTCAGGTTTCTAACTTACTATCCTGTTTAATAATGTTGACATGGGTAAAACTTTATCATAATGTAAATTAGAACTTTTTGTTGATGTAAAAGTTCGCTTTTTTATATTGGATGGACAGAATCCTCTAGAATGAATCTCTGTTTTAAACGAAGTAAACACATTTATTTATCACGGCTAAGGCTTCCATTTTTTACTTTGAGATGTACAGTTTGTTTGTTTATCTTTTGAACTTCGCACAAAGTTACACGAGGGCTATCTGTGCTTGCCGTCTTTAATTTAGCAGTGTAAGATAACAGGGAATGCAGTTAGTCATCATCGCCAACCGCCAACGCTTGGGCTACTCTTTTACCAATGAGTGATGGGATTGACCATCACATTATAACGCCCTTACGGCTAAAAGGGCGAACATGTTTGGTTTGACGAGGATTTGATCCTGCGACGTCACATACAATGTTTATATGGTGTTAACAGAGAGGGTGTAGTCAATAACGATTAGGGTCTTAAGTTAAGTGTTTATTAAAAGTAGCACATAGAAACAATGTTTTCAGAAGAAACGATGTTATGTACATTCCATTTTTATTGTTGTTGATATTCGATTAAAAAATTATGCTATCATATTATTGTGGATCTTAACTGAATTATCTGTTGTGGCTTTGGCCGAGACCTATTTCACATATATGTCGTCAGATCATGGTGCTGCCTTCATTCCCTCAAACTTTCTTCAAACAAGTTAAGTCATTAGTTATTAATTGATGAATATATATTTTTTTTGCTTTGTTCATCGAACTTATGATTTTCATGGCTTCCGTTTATTGATATTCGAGACAACTGCAAACGTCAGTGTGTTTGTGGTTTTTTCTTATAGCAAAGCCACATTAGGCTATCAGCTGTGTTCACTGAGGGTAATCGAACACCTGATTTTAGCGTTGTAAATCCGATGGCTTAGCGTTCTACCAGCGAAAGCCGGGGAACGTCAGCCTGCCCTGTATCCTCTTACAGTTGATCACTTGTTAGTAGTGTTATGAAAATTTTTAGAGACTGCTTTGTTACATCTACAGATTTACAACGCCAAAATCATGGGTTTGATTATCCTCAGTGGACTCACCAGATTGTCCGATGTAGCTTTGCTATAAGAAAATGCACATACTTACCCTGTTACAGGTAAAAGCGAATAGTTTCAGTGTATATCATAGGTCTAGAAACAAAAGGTGTTAGGACTGAGGTAATAACCCCCAGCCATGATTTAGAGTGGAGCTCTTTCATTATTTCCAGTTGTAGGCCTGGTGAAGGAAGTTTAATATTAAATACATATTGATGATTTATGATTTATATCGTCGAACCTCCAGTTTATCGGACTACGCATTACGATTTCAAATAGCCTAAAACTGTGTTAAATTTAAATTTAAAAGTTAATTAAATGTCGAGATGTATTAAATTTATAATGGTTGCCAAAAAAGGTTGGTACACATTGTTTTATTTATTAATAGAAATATATGTTAATATACAAATAATAATACAATTTATAATGACAATTATTATAAATAGTTAATTCAAATGCTGCTTTACATGCAAAGTGTTTACAAATTACAAATAATATTAACTCTTTTTTTATGATCTGAAACATTTTTGACATGTTATCGAGGGTTCACGATAAGCGAATTAATTCTGATTTAACGTAGATACAATTTACTTAACAGTGTTCTTACCCCGCTAACCTACTGATTTTTTACCGCTGAGCCTACGTAATGTTCTCACAAAAATATTTATGTGTGATGTGAATTCACTGAAATTGAAGGTTTTCCAACATTAGAAGTCTATTAACGTTCTTGATCAACTGTCTGTAGTTTTACGATTAATAAGCGTTAATTACAAGTATAGCTTCCGAGGTTTACAAATATACCAATTGTAGTAAACCAGTGATATAAAATGTATTTTCGCGCTGCATCGGTTACATTTTATAAGCTTAAGAGGAGTGTTTTAGAAATTTTAGCTAACACAACAATATGCATTGTCGATTCTTACACTCGAGAAATTTCTAAAATTTAGTGAATATGCGAGAACTTCGCGATATGTATTTAACAGTGTATGTTTTGTGCATTTCTATATATATTTTACTGAAACAAACATCTATATTAAAATAACTGTATAATAGGAACTCTGATACAAAAGCTAGGTCACTGATCTTGTTTTTGAAAAAGTACTAAAAATGTCTCAAATAAGCTTTACAATTGACTGAAACGTAGTTGCTTTGGACAGTGTTACCAGGATACAGTCAATTGGAAATATTTTATTGGCTAATCTGACTACTTCCCAACCTTACTTTCAAGAATTTTACTGCACAAAACACTCCAATAAAGAATTGATGACATTCGCAAAGTACAGATATAGTTGTTGTAATGAGAATGTTGGAGTATAGAATTATCCTTACGTATTACGAATAAACATATTTTTAAACCACTTTTGTGGCCTCACATGGCAGTGCTAACACCTCAAACCACAACAAATCATGGCAGAGCTCACAGAGTCACCTGATTTCAAGCCACTTGTATAAATTGAAATAGAAAGTTGATCGAAAAATGCTAAGTAAATGGAAGACACCTTCTTCAGGCAACTCAGAAATATTCTCATTTGGGGATGGTAATATGCCATGGTTGGACATGCTGACCAGTGAAGACTGCAACGCTATTGAAGGAAAGACCCAATCCATCTAACTGCACCTGGATACGAAGGTAAAAAGAAACAATGACAGATCGCCTGTTCTGAAAAAGCATGGGCCACTGAGGAAGGAAAACACAACTCCAGGTTGGATGCTGTGGTAACAATCGAAGTTTTGAAGTATAGAGTAAAGAAAGCTGCAAACGGCGGAGGTGTAGAGAAGGCTCATGAGACTCAGTGTACAAACTTTGGAGTGTAGAAGTACAGAAAGCCCCCAGATGGTGAACGGGGTCCAATAATCCTGTTTCGATCGAACGAGGGCACGATATATATATCTTCAGCATGGAACATCGATTAATTCCCGAAGAAGTAGAAGAGAGTACATGGAGAATATTCAGTGTTCATGCACAGTTGATGTGTAGCTGCTTCATGTTTGAAAAGAAAGTCAGCTTACAGTCAAATATAAGTACCACGAACTCGGGGACCACAAGAAGCACAACTTCTCTGAGACGGATCATGGTGAATACCTTTTTCGCAGCCAAAGTGTATGCAAACGGTTTTATAGAGAGAAAAGGTAGAATAGTTTGCTGTGATCTATTTCAGTAAATGACTGAGAGCACTCTGTAGCTGCTGCTCAATAAACTTCATGTTGGATGACTGATACGAGATGTGGAAGTCGTCGACATAGAGCCTGTTTGCAATGGTAGGAGGAAGTTATCTTGTGATGGCATTAATCTTCATAATGAAAAGTGTGACACTTAAGACAGACCCCTGAGAGACTTCAAGTTCCTGTAGGAAAGAATGGGAAATTGTTGATCACATACAGTCTTAGAATTGCCAGTCCATTAAAAATGTTTACTAAAAATGGGCAAATGGTCACGCAACTCATATGAGTGGAGGTCTCTCAAAATGCTACACATCCACGTAGTATAGGAAGCCTTCTTAAGGTAAAAAAATACTGGCATAAGATGTTACTTGAGAAAGGCTTCTCTGATCGACGTTTCAAGTCGAATCAGGTAGTCCGCCACAGTATAGCATTGTTGTCAGAACCCGCACTGGGTGATCGAAAGGAGTTTGTTTGCTTCGAGAAACCAAACAAGACGAGCATTAGACACCGTCTCTAAGATTTTACAGCAACAGCTTATCAAAGCAATTGGAAGAAAGTTTGAAGGTATGTTGAGATCTTTTTCAGGCTTAGAAAAATGGAGGACAGTATCCTGGCGTCAAGCACCAAGAAAAGCAATCTCCTGCCAGATCTCGTTAAAAGCAATCAGAAGAATTGTAAGAAAGGTAAGAAAGAGATGACACAAAAACTCATTGTAAACATTATCGGGCCAGCCGATGTATTGACAGACTGATAAAGAGCAAGCTTGAGTTGCATCGGTGTAAAGGGACAATTGTAGTCTTAGAGATAATCAGCTCGAAAGGAAAGAGGTGATTGCTTTGCCCAAGTCTTGATGGCTAAGAAAGTTGAGGATGAAGTAGAAGTGCTGGGTGCTCGAGAAAACCTTTTACTGAGAGTATCGACAATGCTCTGGACATCAGCAACTTCTTCACCATTGAAGAGTAAGACCGAAAGGAACTGAAGTATACTCTCAATTGATTTTTCGAATTTTGTCCCATGTAATTTTGGAACTGGTGGTAGAAGTGATTCTAATTGTAAACTTAATCCAAGATTCCTTCTGGCTTTGACATCTTATCTTCTAAGCATGTGCACAGGCCTGCTGGAAAGTAATGCAATTTGAAAGTTCATTTTTAAGCCTTTCATGCCATATGGCAGGCAGAATTCCACCACAGACGAGGATACCACGAAAGCGTATCAAGGTTTAAACCATAAAATGAGTAGCTGCTTGGACAGAACAGTCATTTATTACTGCCACATAGTCGTCTATTGATGGCTTACAAACGACGGCAGGATCAAGTTCCGAGAAAGCAGTGAAAGAGGGTCAGTTGTCTTGGTCCAGCTTCCACAGGAGCATGTGGATCGAATGTCATTGACCACGGCTAGTCACCCTCAAAATGGTAGGAAAATTATCACTGCCCTGTGGGTCACTGTCAAATCTCAAGAGAAGTGAGATAAAAGCAAAATGGAGTAAACAGAGAGATAAATTGTGAAAAGACTGACTGGGTGCATGAAATTAGGTATAAGAACCAGTATTGAAGAGTGAAAGGTTATAATCCGAGAGCATGTGTTTTACAGAACGACCACTCCCATTAATATCAGCTCCACCCTAAAGGGGATTATGTCCAGTAAAGTCCCCCAGTTTTTAAAAGGGAGGCTGCAACAGTTCAATGAGAGCATGAAGATTTGATTTATCATAGGTCTCTCCAGGAGACAGGTAGAGAGAACAAACAGTGATGGTATGACCAAAAGAATCATGGACGGCTATGGCCTTTTAGGGTGTATCGAGTGGCACAGACAGGGCGGACGCATGGTGATCGACGAGCAATGCGACCCTCTATGCATTCGTCAATCATACAACTTGCCATTTCTATACAAAGTAAATTGCCAAAAGATGATTGTATCAGCAGATTTTGGAAATGTTTCCTATAAGAAAAGAGACACGGGATGGTAAGTATCAATCAGCGCTTTGATGTTATTCAACTTAAAACGCAATCCTCTACAGTTCCACTGTGTCAAAGTGACCATTTTTACTTATGTGAAGGAAAATTGGGTAGAGAGCCATTCTGTTTCGAACACGTCGTTTCTCTTTATCAGAAAGTCTACTGACCTCCATGGATTCTGTCCTAGGTTCTGTGGGAAAGTCTCTGTCGGTAAATGAAGATTCCAGTGACTGAGAGTATGAACGAATAATTATTGTGCATCTTAGAACCGAAGAAGAAAATGAAGCAGAGTAAACGCTAGAAGCTGGAGCCAAAGAAAGTGGACCTGGGTGGCCATTGGAAGGAATGGTGGGGATAGAGATAGGTGTTGACGTTGACTCATCAGCTCTTTTAACCACGAAGGGCAAAATATTCTTCAAACGGTTTGAAAACGACTCTGTCGGAGAGAAAGAGAGATCTGTATGTACTTCCGCTGTGGCAGTGGAATGGAGAGTAACACCATACGTCCGAGATGGAGTAGTGGACAGTAACGTTTAAACCTTGGTGTAAAAAATGTTGTGAACCATTTTCAAACGTTGTACTTATTTTTTTCTTCCACTCACCCATGGTAAGAAAGTAAGTAACAGAGGCGAGAGCCACTGTAATTAACACAATGAGAAATAAATATGTTCAATATTTATAAATATATACCAGTTGTTTTCCGATGGGAAGGCGGTATGCTTACATATAAGTATCAAATGATAAGTGATTTATATGGTTAATAGAATTATTTCAAAACCCAAAAGTTAAATCATCTAAAGGTATTGAAATATTAAACGTAACAGAATCTACAAATGGCTTAAAATATAATCAAAACGGTAAGTGTTCTCTTGCGGCACTTGTGATCGAAACGTTACTAAGTGTATAAGTAACACAAAAAGAAAAATGATGTGGGATGTCATAAAGTACAGGAATAATGTACAGGTTATGTACACAACCATACAAAAATCATTACAAAACTAGTCATATTTTAACAAACATTTTTATATCTAATTAAATCCTTTATTACTTTTAGTTGTAGGACTTCAGGTTTAAATAAAAGCATTTAATCTGAATAATTCTATAAAGTCTTAGAATGGCTCATTTCCATAACACTGTAACACTGACTCAGTATCTACTTGTGTAGGGTTTGTATATTCACCTTGTTCCTGTAGTTTTAACATCTCTACATCATTCTTATTCATGTTGTTTTATTACTCATTTCTTCTCGTTTTTCTTTCGTTTTTTCAATGAATATCAGTCGCTATGAAGGCAGTAGTTTTAGCTTGGCGTGATGAGTTGTGTTGATGGACATCATGTTTTAAGTTAGTGAAATGTTATACTGTCTCTGCACTTCCCAAGTTGAAATGCAACATTTTGGAGTGCAATTCATGACAAAAATTTTAAGTGTTCGTGTGCTAGCCTTTCTGACGCCAGAATCAGAATAATCAGTAGAACGTTTGAAATGTTATGTAGTTTGTCAGTTTTCTAATTTAGCGTTGAAGGCCTAAATAGCTTTTAAAAACCTCGAAAATATTAGGTGGATTTCTCTAAAAGTGTCTTACATTATTATAAGAGAGACTTAATACTGTGATATGCGTTATTCATCTCTACGTGTCCGGTAGCCAGATGTGTTAAGGCGTTCGACTCGTAATCTGATGGCCGAGCGCGTTAAGGCGTGCGTTCGTAATCTGAGGGTCGCGGGTTCGCACCCGCGTCGCGCTAAACATGCTCACCCTCCCAGCCGTGGGGGTGTATAATGTGACGGTCAATCCCACTATTCGTTGGTAAAAGAGTAGCCCTAGAGTTGGCGGTGGGTGGTGATGACTAGTTGCCTTCCCTCTAGTCTTACACTGCTAAATTAGGGACGGCTAGCACAGCTAGCCAATCGAGTAGCTTTGTGCGAAATTTCAAAACAAACAAAACAAACTCGTAATCTGAGGGTCGCGGGTTCGCATCCTCGTCGCACCAAACGTGCTCGCCCTTTCAGCCCTGGGAGCGTTATATTCATTGGTAAAATAAATAGCCCAAGAGTTGACGATCGGTGGTGATGACTAGCTGCCTTTCCTGTAGTCTTTTTTTTTGTTTTTGGAAATTCGCACAAAGCTACTCGAGGGCTATCTGTGCTAGCCGTCCCTAATTTAGTAGTGTAAGACTAGAGGGAAGGCAGCTAGTCATCACCACCCACCGCCAACTCTTGGGCTACTCTTTTACTACCGAATAGTGGGATTGACCGTAACATTATACACCCCCACGGCTGGGAGGGCGAGCATGTTTAGCGCGACGCGGGCGCGAACCCGCGACCCTCGGATTACGAGTGCACGCCCTAATGCGCTCGGCTTCCTGTAGTCTCTAAGTGCTAAATTATGGACGGCTAGCGGAGATAGACGTCTTATAGCTTTGCGCGAAATTCCAAAAAACAAACAAACCGACCAACCCTACATACCAAATAGTACCGTGCTTAGTGACAATAATATTATTAAAGTTCTATAATGCTCCTTTGATATTTCTTAACAAAGTCACTAATTAAATTCGACATAAAACTCTTGAACTAAGAGAACAAATGATACCATAAAATAATTTAAAATAAATTTAGCTGTGTACAATAATTCAAGAGCTTTATCGAAGATGACATTCTTTCTTATGAAGAAGAAATAAAAGTTTAAACCGTGTGTATATATATATATATATATACAGTATCTTATGGTGAAATGTGCATGTTCGTATCTAATAGTGTGTGAGTTTTGTTGTTGTTAATGCTGGTTTTCAGTGCAAGGCTTTTCAAAAGGTTAATATAAGTCTCACTACTGGGATATCAAGTTCCGGATTTTAACGTTGTAATTTCGTAAGTTTTACCGCTGACACACCGGGATGATGTGTTACAAATTTGTTTGACTGTTTGTTTCGAATATTCGTACAGAGCTAAACGAGTACTACTTGCCTTAACCGTCCCTTATTTTGAACTAATGAAATAGGGAAAATATAGACAGTCAACAGCAGTCATTGTCAACTTTAACTGAATAATGAAATTTGACTGTCCATCTGTTCATGCGGGCCCCAAACAACGTTTTTCGAAAGAGGGAGAAATATGAGATAAAGTAATGTAAAAAATACGCATGGGATGTTCTGCTTTAAAAACACAGGATTAGATAACAAATCGTATGAGAAGCCTTGAAATTAGAATTAATTATACACATCACATACGTAAAGAAACTAAATATATGTTTGTTTGTTTGAATTTCGCACAAAGCTACTCGAGGGCTATCTGCCCTAGCCGTCCCTAATTTAGCAGTGTAAGACTAGAGGGAAGGCAGTTAGTCATCACCACCCACCGCCAACTCTTGGGCTACTCCTTTATCAACGAATAGTGGGATTGACCGTCATGTTATAACGCCCCTACGGCTTGGAGGGCGAGCATGTTTGGTGCGACCGGTATTCGAACCCGCGACCCTCGGATTAGGAGTCGAACGCATAACCCACTTGGCCATGCCGGGCCTAAGAGGGCATTGAGATCCGATATTTCGCGTTATAAACCCTCTAACTTAACATTTAGCGGCAAGAGAGGCACAAAAAAGCTAAACCTTTAATTTGAAGTTAATTAAAGGCAACCAACGTTTTTTTTTTATATTTTGAATAAGGAGAGAAGAAAAGTTACACACTTCAAATTGATCTCATTTCTGTTTCCTTAAAGCTTTACTTATATTGCTCTCACTCTCTTTTGTCAAATTTTATTTGTTATTTTCTTTACCTTTTTTATCTTTTCTTTTCAACTTGATTTAGAAGGATCTGGTATGAATAAAGATGGAAAAGTCTCGAGGGTTTTCAGAATGACAGTCTTTTATTTATTACTTTATTCTTCTCTGTATTTTCTTATGACATGAACTTATTAACACTTGACATCATATAGAGACATCATTTTGTTTTGTGTAGTAAAAGTAGCCATAAATTATTTCATTTGATACTGTTCTTCTGAGTTAGCAATGCCTCTTAATGGATGAAATAAGTGTAGCCATATAGTGGATTGACTTCTCCAAATGTCTCATTACTATTATAATTTTTTACTTTTAGGGTGATTTGGTTATTTTAGACTTACATCATAGTCGTAAGTTTTTTGGATATTATACATTTTTTTCTTGTAACAGTGTCATTGGAACATCCCAGTAAAGACATATTTGGCATTCAACCTTGCATTCATCATCATCTGATGTACTTTTTACAGTCTTTATTAAATTTAAAGTTCTAATAATCATTTTCGTTGTATAGTCGATCAGTTTTAGTCATTTTTTATCTCTCTTTTCTTCATTTTTCCATTTGGTGTGGCCTCGTGGCTTTAATGCCAGGTTGTGAGTCACAAGTTAAAAAACGTTCGAACTACGATGTACTACTGAACTCACTCTGACATTTCGTCTAATTCCACTAATCAGTTTAAACTAGCCGTGTACTGATGTACGGTTGTTGTCCCTGAATTCAGGAATTCTAATTTCGCGATGACTGAACTTAAAGCTATTTGACTTGCAACTCACTGGCTTATATCATTTTTGGAGAATTCCACCGTTCACCAGTAACTACGGACAATATGCAACAGTAATGCAACTAATTTATTACTGCCAACTGTTTAGGAACAAGCTTTAAAACCCAAATAAGCAAATAAACATAAAGCACAATCTATCATTCTGTAAGACCTTATGTGAGTAAAAACATGTATTGATATATCATACGTATAATATACACGATTCTAATATTATTACTTCGAGTTATTCTTGTCCAAGGTCACTGATAAAGGACGGAATTTCCAGAAACTTGTATACTTCGGTAACGTGTTTCTTTATTCATTTTGTAACTAAAGCAGTTTTTCGGTTAAAAGTTCACAAGAATAAGTTAGTAGAACTAATAGTGTATAGTCTTGAAATTCATTTATAAATGTTGAAGAATGTGTGAGGAGAAGACATCTCAAACACCACATAGTTTTGACCTAGCTGTTTAGAGCACATTTCTAACAAGGTGACAATGGGATTGTTAATATACTGATACTGCTTCGCTGTTATTGCATTATTTAAAACTGTGGACCGATAATCTGTCATGCCAAGAAACACAAGATTTAAATCCAGTACGTCGTACTTCTTATAGAACAATGTTCTGATAAACAACAGCAACAACAAAAACAGAAATAGTTTTTTTCAACGCTGAAGTCTTTCTGTAAGGTTGGATTTTTTTACCAAGAGAAAACTCAGCAGGTTTAAAGCAAAATGAAAAAAACTGTTAGAAATTAATAACACATGGACACACACACAGAAAAAAAATTTAGTATATTCACAGGTAGGACTGTGCTGATTTATTTGAAATGAAACGATGGAGTGCTATTGAGTAAAATAATTCAACGTATTTTTGTATAATAAAATTAATTAAAAATACGGAATAAATACATTATCAAAGTTAAGAAATGACTAATTTATAAACAGTGAGAAATGATCCATCACGGTTTTAAAACAGTTAACATAAGCTCATTAAACAAGGAAGAATGTACTAATCGTGCACATTTGATAAATTATCTGATCACATAAAAAGCAATTGCATGACGCAAAAAGACAGTCTCGATATTTAAAAAAAACAACAAAAATCTGTTTGTTTGTTGCTAAGCACAAAGCTACAAGGTGGGTCTTTTTGGTGAGCACATCTCTATTAAGTATCCACATTCTGTGTAAAGTTAATATAGTCTGAGATATTTGTAACAGATACTCCTGCGATATTTTAAAAGTTGTTTTTAAAAAGATATTAAAAGTCAAACAAAACTCATTTATCTTTAAAATTTGACGAAGTCAGCCAAATAAACTGCAGTTTGAAATGTTAGTAAATAAACTATAATGTTACAGTTTCATCTTGCCTCAGTGGCCAAGAGAATGAGTTAAAGGCTTTCTTGGAAACTATTGAGTAAGTTCGCGTTGTTTGCTTTTCCGAAGTTCTTGTTTGGGTTAAGAAACTAAAAATAAAGATAACTGTTTTAATAAATACTTATAGACTCGTCATAATATTTCGATAAATAATACGCTTGTGTTTTATACTGCAGTTTGCCCCTAAGTGGGTCAACGATAAGTCTGAAGAATTTGTTTTCGAATTTTGCGCAAATCTGCACGGGGGCGATGTGTGCTAGCCGCCCCTAATTTAGCAGAGTAAGACTAACTCTTGGGCTACTCCTTTACTAGATAATGTTGGATTGACCTTTACATTATAACCCACCCCCAGCTGAAAGGACGAACAGGTAAAACTGTTTGTTATATTTGTGCACATAAATAACATTTCTTTAACTTTAAATCACATTTAATGCACAGTATACATTAATATTACCTATGAATGTAATACGGCCAATAAACTTGGCAGAAATCTAAAATGAAACATAAAAATCCGGGCATTTACATAATGTTTATGTTATTTATCTTAAGCGAAAATAAACGAAGTTAAAAATGTTACGTTTTCACTTTAAATACTGACATTTTCGATAGGCATAACGTAAGTTGTAATAATACAGCAATATGAAGTAATGGTAAATACACGAAATAGTAAAGCTAAATGTATTGTTTTATTTTTGAAAATAACCGCTTAGAAACAATGCTATATTGAGATTAGAAATTTGTGGTTATTGTTTTAATCTTATCATTTTCTAATTAAAAAAATGGTTTTCTGGAAAGAATGTCAAGAAAAAACTTAAAAGTAATCGGTTTTATTAGAGATATCCTGCAACCCCGAGTGGGACAGCGGTACGTTTAAAGACTTATGATGTTTACATTGAGGATTCGATTCAAATAAACCTTTCAGTTGTGTTGGCTTTATAATGTGAGGATCAATTGCACTATTTGTTGGTAAAAGAGTATCCCAAGAGTTGGCGGTGGGTAATGATGACTAGCTGCCTTTCCTCTATTTTTTTACTGCTAAATTATGAAGAGCTAATGTAGGTAGCCCACGTGTAGCTTTGCGTGAAATTCAAACCTAATCGAATATTTCCTCGTTCCTTAAATAAAATTTGAGATTAAATCATTAATTCTAGTAAACAATATAGTACTATCTATATCCTGGTTTATTAAGTGCAATTTCACATTACATTGTAATTTTTAATGCATAATTTCAGTCTATATCCTGTTGTTTTATATACAATATCAGTCTATATCTATATTCTTGTAAATAGTAAAGGATTATCTAAATTCTGCTTCTTTATACACAATTTCAATCTAAGTACAATTTCAGACTGCATTCTGATTCATTATACACAATTTTTAGGAAAAATATTGGATACTATATATTCTGGTTTTTCACAGATTATTTCACATTATATCCTTGATTCTTAAAACAATGCAAGACATTATATTTTTTGTTTTTTAATTATAATTTTGTATTGGTTCCTAATACCAATTTCAGGTTATATGTCTTTGATTCTTAGAGATAATATAAGGCGGTATATATCCTGTTTCTTTAAGTACAATATCTTACTGTATTCTGGTTTTGAAGACAAAATATGAGACTACATTTGTATCAATCCTTGTTCCTGAGATTCTGTAACAGACTATATTTTGTTTTCTTAAAGATAGTATAGGTCAATAGATCATTGTGTTTTAGATGCATGAAATCAAAAACAGCACCAGGTTCGTTTTTCACGTAGATTCAAACTTCTCTCACACCGGTGTGTATTCTTTAACAGTGGAATCACTGCTGAAATATATATTTTTTATTCAGTTAGCGAAAACAGAATTAATATATACTACACCAAATTTTTTATACCAATCGCAATAGCATTTAATCTGCTAATCTGTTTGTAAGTTTTCATTAGTTTTATGCCATGGATGTGTACTGTGAAGATTATATTAATGCTTTACCAAATTTCTATTGGAGGAGGGAGAGGGTGAAAATCTTCACGATGGCGATAAGGAAATACATGAACAGTGAAGATATCTGTTGTTTAGGTTGGGGTTTAAGTAATTACTTCCTAGCTACACTATGCAATTAAAGAATTTGACCCAGAGTTATTTGAGATAGATAAATCCTGCCGAGTCTAATTAAACCTGGGTACTGCTTTTGACAAACCTCACAGTGTAAATGTTTAGTACCTGTTTCGATAACTGCAATGATTGGACGTGGCTGCACTGCCTAGTTAAGTAAGCCTGGCTGAAAGTTGTAGTGTGTAGTGTACTTGGATGTGCATACAGTGAGACTGGGTCTGGTAGTATTACCTGGCTTTAAATTGGGAGGAGCAGACTGTTTAGTACGGTGAGTATTCTGCTTATAGGCCTGTTCAGGTATAACTTAGTAAACCTTACTTAAAAGACTTCATTTATATTTGCTAAACGTGTTTATCCTTAGAAACTCCAGTAATTAATGCACTGTAATTTATTATTACAGTTTGATTTATTTGAACAAACTGTAAAGAGCACATCGGTATTTATATACAGTAGCTGTATCTCCAAGCCCGTTCCCTTGGCTGTGGTTTCGCTAGATAGTAGATAGGGACAGTGGGAATCTCATTAATCCATTCATGCACGTCACTAATTAGATGACGAGGCATTTGGCTACCTTAAGAGAGTCATAGTTAAAATGATTAAAACAAGCAATTACTTAGAAACTCCAGTAATTAATGCACTGTATGCATAAGTGATAGTCTTTCTATCTAAGCTTGAAGTAAACACAACAGGCAACGTTACCTTGAGACAGATGTTTATGCCAGTATCTCTCCTTTTCAACTTTGTTTTCGTTTTTAACTTAATATCACGTATACAGGCTGGTATTATATAATTAGATATTCTTTTATTGTCCTTACACACAATTATCAATGACATATATAGCCATTTCTTTAAAATTATGCTATTAATGCAAACCGAAAGGATTATACTTGAGTTTACAGTGTTAAGGTAAAACGTAAAGGAATTGCAGTTGGTATTGAATTCAGCTAAGAAGATATATTGTATTGAAGCGGTAGTACTGCTTTTCATTCTTCTTTACACTAACAAGTAGCATTACTTACTAATCTTTCTTACACTAACAAGTAGCATTACTTACTAATCTTTCTTACACTAACAATTAACATTACTTACTCATCTTTCTTACACTAACAAGTAGCATTTCTTACTCATCTTTCTTACACTAACAAGTAGCATTACTTACTAATCTTTCTTACACTAACAAGTAGCATTTCTTACTCATCTTTCTTACACTAACAAGTAGCATTACTTACTCATCTCTCTTACACTAACAAGTAGCATTTCTTACTCATCTTTCTTACACTAACAAGTAGCATTACTTACTAATCTTTCTTACACTAACAAGTAGCATTTCTTACTCATCTTTCTTACACTAACAAGTAGCATTACTTACTAATCTTTCTTACACTAACAATTAACATTACTTACTAATCTTTCTTACACTAACAAGTAGCATTACTTACTAATCTTTCTTACACTAACAAGTAGCATTACTATCTAATCTTTCTTACACTAACAAGTAGCATTACTTTCTAATCTTTCTTGCATTAACAAGTAGCATTATTTTTATTCTCCATTACTGTAATAAGTAGTGAACATACCTTATATTTATTTTTGAGAAAACTTCAAGTTTACCCCTAACTGAGAATTTATAAAATACAAAACCGTGTATTTCATCATAATGATGTCTATAGAAGCATAAACAAAACCCGGTATATTGTTTTATTGTTTAATTTGACTGTTTCTGGTTAGATGAAACAAGGAATTCGATGATAGTTTTGTTACTCAACAAATTTCTACGATTCATGTTTATTTGACGTCATTGTGGGTATAATGCGACTTTTCCTATATTTGTTAATATGTAGAATAAAATGTATGTATGAAATACCTTAGTTTTGTATCAGGTTATTTAAAACCATACACATAACGATTTGATATCTAAAGAGTTACCTTTTCAGCATATAATATTCTTCAAAAAATGTGATATTGAAACTTAAGTGATATGTAACTCTATCTTTTTATTAACATACATGTAAGTTAGTATTAAACAAAAAAGCGTTTCAGAAAATAAACACAACAAGGCCTGAGATGCATTGTTCTGTTAGCATACGTCTAGTATAATAAATAGAGAAATTGACTTATAGCTTTCACAGAATATTTAGCAAAGATAAGATAAATACACATCATTATATGTATTTGGGTCAAATAAATAAAAGAATATCTCTATTGATTATATTATGTGAGATTAACATTGCTCATATACTGAACATCATTTTCATACCGCATTCACATTATATGATGAAAATAACGATATTTGTTACTTCAAAATAATTTCTTCAATGCATAAGCATTTAGTGCTACATTCTCCTTAAACTTCAATCCGTCCAATTTTTGTTTAGTCTACCTTGTTCTTACTGACACCATGTGATTTACAACATCAATTATATTATTCTATCTTGATTTTTAATAATTCATATTACGCCTTCAACTTTTCTCAAAAATGACTTCTAAAAGGGTCAATGATAATTTAAAAGACAGCGTTAGATTTCGAGGTTTGATTCCTCACAGAGAGCACAGCAGGAAGCCTGTGGCTTTGCTATAAATCAAAGAACATTCTGTCAATTTTGATGAGACTCACTTCTTAAAGATATTAATTGTATCCTTACTTTTCCTAATGATGTTAACAATCTTCCAATTTGTAAAAGACGACGCGGAGGAAAAGTAAAATTTATGTTGCAAGTTAATAAACAATCGATGTTTTATACCAGTTAAAATTAGATTTTCAAAATTTATTTATAATTTATTTCGTTTAGATATTTTTACTTTTGTACAGGAAAGTCTCTTAGTAAGTCTGAGAGAAATTTAAAAACTTACAATGTTAAAATCTGAAGTTCATGTTCCCACGGTGGACAGCATGTAGATATCACACTGTATATGTTTGCACTAAAAATAACAACGGCAATGGAAAATCATCAGTTGATATTTAAAGTAAATAACTTAGAACTTTAAGAATTATACTTCAGAAATTACGTGAAACCTCTAAAATTTTGAATAACATAAAATTAGTATACTTAGTTGCAATGAAATGTGATAGCAATACTTATTGTAATCAGAGTAAAGCTCTGATAAAATTAGAAAAACAAAACAACTTTAAAAATGTCCCTAATTTTAAACGTAGCTTTATTATGTTGTTTAATACCTACAGAAGGAAACAAACTAAAGAGATCCATCGGTTGCAGGTAGATAATGTTTATGATTATTACTAATTGTCTGAATTCTTAGATTAAGTCAAAGCAAAATTAAAAACGAAGATAGCTCCCTTCAATTTCGAATAGTGAAGACTTCCACAACTTGGTATTTTTTGTTATAAATTCAACAGACTTTAAATACCTGGCCATGAAGTATATCATCAAACGCTGAAACTCATATATTAGTACATTTTCAAATCTGTCATTTTATTCAGTTTTAAATATTTATCATAAAGCTGGTTGTACGTATTTAACTATAATTTTCATGTTGTTTTTCACATTAATTTATAATTAACGATGATATTAAAGCTTTTATAAAATGTGCTCTGACTGTTTTATCCAAACAGTTCCTCACTGGGACAGGGGTTGTCTACAGATTTACAATGCTAAAATCAATGGTTCAACTACCCTCGAAGGACACAGCAGATAGTCGATGTGGCTTTGCTGTAAAGAAAACACACACTTATCCAAAGAAACTACTTAGAAATCGTAACTTATAAAGGATATAAGCAAGTAGGAATATATGAATCAAAACCATCGAACCAATAGGCTAATGATACAGTTTAGCATTATCTTGTTCCTTTTGGCGTTAATGAGTTTACCCTTAATAAAGGATGTATTGACACTAGTAGACACTTAGTGAGTTAGTTAATCTTTTACAACAAGTTGGCTGAAACTTCATGGACGTAACCTAACAGAATGTGTGGAAACTATATTTTTCATTTGAATTAGAGCAGAGCTATAATTCGGCTTTCTGCGCTCTGTACACCGCAGGGAAGCGAATCATGAATTCGTACTTGTAAGTCCGTAAACACACCTCTGAACCACTCGGGAACTGTAGTATATCTCTGATAAAACCGATTACTTTTAACAGTTGTTTTTTTTTTACATTGTTTGCAGAAAATTATTTTTCAAAATTAAAAGATGATAAGATTAATTACAATCACCAAAAATTTCTTATCTAAATAAAGTATTGTCTCTAAGTAGTTATTTTTCAAATAACTACTTTCAGCTTTCAGCTCTACTAGTATTTACCATCACTTCATATTGTTGTATTATTCCAACTTACGTTATACCCATCGAATATGACAGTATTTTACCTTTTAACTAAGTATTTAAAGTGAAAATGAAACATTTTTTCACATTGTTTCTCTTCGCATAAGATAAATAACATAAACATTGTGTAAATGTCTGGATTTTTATGTTTCATTTCGGATTTCTGCCAAGTTCACTGGCCGTATTACATTCATAGCTAATGTTAATTTATACTGTGCATTAAATGTGATTTAAAATTAAAGAAATGTTATTTAAATGCACAAATATAACAAGCAGTTTTACCTCACGTGTTATCATTTTTTTAATTTATTTGGTAATTCAACACAATTGTACGCCTTTCAAACTATTCCAGTGTAATTAACTTAATATTGTTAATAAACATAAATGATGAGAAAGTTATATAGGTTATGCACCGAATACACAAACACATCTACTTAAGAAAATATTAAACTGATCCATTCTAAATAATGAATTAACTAAATGAGAACAAAATTATAAATACAAGCCTATCATTTTAATAAAGCTTGAACCAATCCAATTCAATATTAACTAAGTATACAAACTGAACGAGTCTTTCCTTCAACATATTTACTTACACATTGATCAAATGCAAAATGTTTTCTGGCTCAAGCTGTTAATTTCAACAAGTGAACTGATAACATATTTTTATGTTTTCATTTAAAAATTTACTCAGAAGATATGATAAAAGTAATTAAGTGCTTTTTAAGACACTTTTATTTTTTTAATTATGTGCATTCATTATACATTAAACAGGAAGCTTGGTTACAAAATGGACTCAGTTGTGTTACTCACTGTAAATTTATCAGAACAGTAAAGCATTTCATTTTAAACGAATTAAACAACGCGATGGCAAGAACGTTACTGTATTTTCGTTCACCCATTTTTGGGGACCGTGTGTTAATTTCATGTGCCTACATTAAAGTACAATACATAACATTAAACCTCAGCGCTAATTATTGTTCATTTTATACAACGGCGAGCTGACGACACGGAGTTTTCTCCCTAGAGATTCAACATTCACAATACGCTTATCAACGAATTAGAAAAAAGCAGAGATTTAAGCTGTTACGCGTATACTTTGAGATTCAAAAGACCATTTTTTAACATTCCCTTTTTTATAAGAGATACAAATCTGTTCATTACATATATCAATTTTAAATCATTTTAAACCATTATTTATGGTGTCATAAAGCTAGAAATATTTTCAAAATCATTACGCTTTTTCTGACCTAGATCTCCTCTTATTAAACATCTTTCACCGAAGACCTTATTATTATTAAAAGTATTCCAATATGGCTGCTAAAAGACTGTCCGTAATCCAAGGACATATTAAAGGAAGCAATGTGTTCAGTAATAATGAACATAGGAAAACTTACAAGATTCCGCAACGTAGGTAAGTTTATGATAACGTAACTTAACTTTATGTTGGTTTGTTTGTTGTTAAGCGTAAAGACATATGATACATAAATTGTGCTGTGGCTATAAAAAAGATCGAACCTCAAAATTTAACTTTATAATTTCTCAAGCTTGTCACCAAACCTCCAGGATTAACTTTTGTTAGTTATTTCCTTACTAATAAATTGTTGTTCTGGCTAATTTGATGTTTATTTGTTTTGAATTTCACGCAAAGCTGCATGAGGGCTATTTGCCATAGCTGTCTCTAATGTAGCAGTGTAAGACTAGAGGGAAGGTAGCTGGTCATCACCATTCACCGCCAACTCTTGGGTTACCCTTTTACTAAAGAACAGTGCGATTGACCGTAATATAATGCTCCCACAGCTGAAAGGACGAGCATGTTTAGTGTGACGGGTATTCGAACTCGCCACCCTCAAAGTACGAATCGAGCGCCTCAACCATTTAAACATGCCGGGTCTTAGCTTTTAGTAACCATTACTAATAACATTAAATTTTGTATCCAACTTCGCATAGCGTTATCATATATCGCCTGGTATTTTTGAAGATGAGGTTTACAGATTAATTACCAGTTAGATAAATTCGTTATATTCCCATAGCTTATATACTAATGTTTAGTGTCAAAGGAATTTACTAATTTCATTCATATCGTTAAAAAAAACAACTTAATTCTAAGTATCTATTTGTTTTACCTTGAATATGAGTTTTCCTACACATGAGTTTCGTACACCAGGCTCCGCCAACAAGGAAAAGGTGTGATAAAAATTAAAACTGGATACTGGAAAATAAATAAATAAAGCTAAAGTTTGTTTATTTGAAATTTAAAAGAAATTAAGTTTTAGAACATAGGAATAGTATATTTTTCATTCTCCAATAATTAGTGCATTAGCAACAGATATTTATTGTTTAGTGAGTATTTTCTTTCAATAAACATGTTTACATACTGCAGGCAAGATTTTTTGAAATGGAATGGATGGGGTTACAGAGATTCTAAGTTTCTTTATGACTTTGACAAGGATATCATGCACTTTGTTGGGTCCAGGTAATTGACATTGCTTTGTAACAATATTTTTCTATAAAATGTGTGAACCAGATTTATTCTTATGTAAGTAAATGAATGTTATTGAATATGTCTTGTATTACTAAGAACTATTATCGAAGACCTTCACTAGAGGGTTTTCTTTTCGCTACTTGAATCTTGTTTTCATAAGGAGTGATTTTTTTCAATGTTAATAAAAGCCTGCAGTTTGTTTCTAATATTTACCATTAACTATAAGTGCACAGCTGGTGGAATAAAACACTCTTTCTTTAGCAAAGTGTGACGAGTTTTCTTGGTTTTTACTTTCTGTTCCTCAGCTTCAAAACGCCTCCCATTAGCTCTAAGTTTCGGGGATATCAGCTCTACAGAATGTAGAGTTTCGAAACACTTCAGATTAGCTTTAAATTTCGGGGTTCACGGCTCCTTAAAGGATATGGTTCTAAAACACCTCAGATTAGCTTCAATTGGGGGGCCACGGTTCCTCAGAGGGCCAGAGGACACTGTTCTAAATCATCTGAAATTACCTTTAAGTTCGAGAATGTTATACATGGGGAAGGGTATGGATACTATTTATCTCAACTTGTCACTTGTGTAGTATAGAATTCTGAAATAGGTTATTTTCTATGGGATTCTATTTACAAGCCATGTAACTGCTCCACAGTGAAATCAACTTGAGCAAGTCCACATATCATGATGCCACTTTATTTCCGTCAAATCCAAATGTATCCATCTGAAGCAAATAATGAAAATCACGATTTTTCACTGAATTTGGTCTTTACACTTCGTCGCTTTAAGTTCAATATGAGTCAATTTCTTGCCCTTCACAGATGTAATTTGCAGCTGTGGGTTGCAATCCATAAATGTCAGCCAAGTCTTGCCTGAAGGTTTTAATGTAAGTTGTTATAGAATTTCAAAGACAGCATGTAATAAGTGGTTAAGTTTGAACAACTTTGAAGGTTCTGTTTATTCATAACATTATTCACAATTGACAAAAACTTGAGAAGGTAGTTGAACTGTTTCAAACAAAGATTTGTATATAACCTTGATGAATTGTTTTCGTTGTCGCATTATATCAACAACTGACTGACTCTAGCAGTTCTACTTTTTTAAAATGTTATAAACAGCGTACACTGAAACTGACAAGCAAACTCAGTAAAAACAGATTCATTACTAGGCAGATTGACCTAGTCTAAAGTATAAACTAAGTATATATTTTATTATATGAATATGTGAAACTTAAGATCTACATCTATGTACAAAGTGTTTATGTAACTTTTGATATTGCTGTCCTATAGATAAATATACTTCATTAATCAGTAGTTTAATCGTAAAAACTTACAATTGCGTGATTTTCAGATATTTGAATTAATACATTTGTTATAAAATTACTGATTCCAAGATACATAAACAAATATAAAACAGTGTTTAAAATAATGGACTAAAATATTGTTGACGAACATAAACTTTATACATATTTTGTTCCTTTATACCCTGTATTGCATAGTAATGTATACATAAATTTGATGTTATTCTAACAGATACTTGGCGAGATATTTTACCATTGTATGAAGCTCTAAAGTGTTAAACAAGATGTTTCAGCAATGTTGAATCGTTGCTTAAAAAGAGAGACTGGAGGAAATGGGGACACGTTTACTATTGTTACATGATTAATACAGTTACTGATTGTTTTCTCATAACGTATTCAAGGTATCCTCTGGCAAACAAAAAGTTTCCCCTTTTCAAGTCGTGGATAAAAGCTGCTTTTGGAGTTATCGACGATTGTCACTGTAAACCTAAGGTAGGACGTCAGCTGTAGCAATAAAGTTACTAGTAATTGTCTCTGCAAACCTAAGGTAAGACGTCAGCTGTAACAGTAGAGTTACTGATGATTGTCGTTGCAAACCTAAGGTAGAATTCAACTGAAACAATGAAGTTACCGAATATTATCACTGCAAATTAAAAGTAAGACATCAGCTCTAACAATGAAGTTATCAATGATTATTACTGAAACATAAGGTAAGACGTCAGCTGTAACAATGAAGTTACTGAATATTATCACTACAAACTAAAGGTAAGATGTTAAATCCAACAATAAAGCTATCAATGAATATTACTGCAAGCTAAAGGTAAGACGTCAACTGTAACAATGAAGTTACTGAATATTATCAGTGCAAATCTTAGTTTTAATAATTGATGTTCCATAATTGAGCTACGCAGATTTCGAAAATAAATTTCCATTTTATTTCCCTATTATTTCGTTTACCGCATTGAACATTTTTTTTTATTATTATGTTTAGGTTTTAGAATGATCGATAAGGACTTACGTCGTGATTGGTCTAGAGAAATCTATAGCCAGTAGTTATCAACATTGTGAGCATAACAGAATAGGATTTGATTTCTATGAAAATGATTTACTTATGCAAAAATACTTTTGATGTTTTGTGAAAAAACTGTACGCGATGGAAGAAAATAAATATTATTTTCGGATTCACTGTACAAAAATTACTATAGAACATTTAATTTCAAGTCAAGAAAAACCATCGCAGGCCTGTTTAATTGGTGGAAAAAATATTTATCACGTTTTGGGAACATAAAGGAAACCTGCACAAATGTATAAAGTAATTTAGTGACGTTTTCAATGATCGCTCTCCCGCTAGTACAGCTGTATGTCCACGGATTCACAACCCTCAAATTAAAGGTTCGATTCTCCTCGGTGGCTTAGTAGAGAGCCCGATGAGGTTTTGCTACAATAAAACACACACACACACAAATATTCAGTCATAATATTAAAGATGAAGTTTGACTTTGTGAGCGCATTTTATATGCACTTTAAATAAGTTGTTGTTGTTTATGAATTAAGCACAAAGCTACACAATGGGCTATCTGTGCTCTACCCACCACGGGTATCGAAACCCGGATTTTAGCGTGCAAGTCCGCAGACATACCGCTGGGCCACTGGGGGGCTTTAAATAAGTAAGACTGTTTAGTAAAATATCTAAAAATTACCAAAAGGTCAATTTCAGAAAGGGTTGCCCGAGTCGCGCCAAACATGCTCGCCCTCCCAGCCGTGTGGGCGTTATAATGTGACTGTCAATCCCACTATTCGTTGGTAAAAGAGTAGCCCAAGAGTTGGCGGTGGGTGGTGATGACTAAGTGCCTTTTCTCTAGTCTTACACTGCTAAATTAGAGACTGCTAGCGCAAATAGCCCTCGAGTAGCTTTGTGCGAAATTCAAAAACAAACAATCAGAAAGTGTGTAGAATTATTTTGCTCTACATGACGTTTAACAGTATGATATAACACGTGAATCTAAGCCTAAATTATCGTGAAGTTTATTAATTACAATTAAAAAGACAAAAACTAAAGCACTTTTGAATAGTTGATTATTTTTCTTCGGGGAAAAAATGGTAAAGGTGAAAGAGTGTAGGGTAATAAGTATAAGAGATATGCATGTCACGTGAGCAGGAAATATTTGTCGAAGTGGCTCAGGAAACCTAAACAACGATGAAGGAAAAATGTGAAGATTGAGAAGCGGAAATTTTGCGGTCGCATGATTATTTCAAGATAACAAACTATTTAAAAGTATAACGAGCGCATGATTATTTCAAGATAAACTATTTAAAAGTATGACGGGCACATGATTATTTCAAGATAACAAACTATTTAAAATTATGATGAAGATGAAATAATTACGCATATATGTATATATGATTTTAATAATAGCTATTCTTTAAAATACACAGAGAGATAATGACGCATTTTAATAAAGCAAAATAACTTGATTCTCGAGACCAAGTCGTAGAAAAATGTAGTAAAGATGAAAAGATAAATTATTTAAATGACTACTTTATTTTAGAAATAAAGTATATTTATTTGTTTAATATGTTGATAAAACAATGTGATGGAATACATAATAGCAAATACTTGTAAGTCTACACAATATTAATGTCAATTAAAAAATACAATGAAGGTGACAAACTACATTAAGAAAGGGAGAATGGAAAAGAAATAATTACTTTTATCTAGAAATGCACTTAAGTCAGCAGCAATTCAGTATTTAAAGTTATTATCAAGAAAGCTTCTTTAGTTTTTCTGTTTCTTTTAACGTAAAACCAGTGTTTAAGCCTATAAGTTTACTGACGTGAAGGGAGTGATCAACAAAGTTAATGTGTTTAGTTAGCCCCAGGAGATTCTTTGCTCACAGTCGAAGAACTAAAATTGTTGAAACGTTTTCTTTCAGCTGTGCTGGTTTGCCTTGTATGTTGAAGGTTATATTTCTAACACTGGTATCAGTTATGGGTTCTCTTATTTAATAATGCTTTTGATGTGTTTTGTATGTTACACAGACTTGCATTTTAGTTAACTTTTGCCATTGTAAGAATAACTTCCGCCTGTTGGGAAAAGGGGTGGGAAATGGACATTAATGTGGAGTAAGTGGGACTTAGAGTTTTGTTCTCCAAAAATAAACAGTAGGAGTGTCGAAAAATCTGATGTGTTTAACTATAACTCTAAGTGAAATATAACAATTTCTTCGAGGTGCGAGATATGTTTCTCAATTTTGTGTATTAACTGCTGAAACATGAGAGAGTTTTTGTCCCATAATTGTTTTAAGATCTCGCTGCTTGAGATGTTAGTTTTGCCAGTTTGTTTGATCTTGATGTTGTAGTTATGTTATCTTATTATTATAGATTTATTTGAAAATCGACGTGAATTTCGTAGTTCTTACTGTCAGGACAAATTTTCTTGAACCTGGTGACTTGACTGAAAGAAATATTAGATTTTATGTTTGGAGGTTGAATAATTTTAAACTGCAGGTGTTGTTGTCTATAAGCTGACCTGTACTAGAAGATGGCTTCTATAAGCCATCTTCTAGTACAGGTCAGCTTATAGACAACCATCTTCCACTGTAAGAGTTATATTTGTAAAACTTATTTGAGTGGCAGAGTTATTCACTTAATCAAGTTAAGGAAGGAGTTTCCTTGTCTTCAAGTTCTTGATTTGTTTGTATAACTTTCTTATAGTTTAGTTATTAAATCTCTCATAAAACTAATGGTACACTCACTTTGGTGTCATGACACCTATAACCGTGCCTTTTGTTTGAATAAAGAAAAATCTATTATTAAATTCAAAATCGTTAAAAGTAAGGACAAGTTTACTTAAGTCTATGCGTTGACTTTATCACGTTGTAACTGGACAGGTTGAAGAGCTTTCAAACTGTTATCACGTGGAAACTTTGTATAAAAAGAAAATACTTCTGTAATGCAGAGAAGAGGTTTTGAAGTCATTTACTGTTAATGTCACGAATCAAGTTTATGAAATATATCATGTCTTTAAAGTAAAACGGTGGATATAGAAATGTATTTTTGATTTCTTGGTAGACATGGCGACATCAGAGGTAGAGGGCAAGTGACTCGTATTGTTATGTGTGTGTCTTTGGTAGCATTTAGAAGTGACTTGTAATGTGGTGTTTAGGTAAAAGAAACTTTACAGCTTTGTGTTTAGGCTTTTCTTCAGTAGTTTTAACTAACTGGGGAAAAAAGTTAAACTTACTTTTTACAGCAGTTGGTATTCTTACGTTGTCGGTGAGCTTTGTTGATGGAGTCGGTTCTGTTAAAAATGATAGTACTACTTATGTTAGTTGTTTTAAGAACAAAATTTTGCCATGTTTTAGTGAAATTAGACATGTTTATTGTAGGAGAGATTATTATGTACTTTACAATCGAATTTAGTGGTCCGAATTATTCTTTTCTCAATGGTTCTAACAAAGCTATCTAAATGTGGTTATCTATTGATTAATTGGGATGGCCAGGAAGGTTCTCGTTGAACTGAGAGATGTG
This sequence comes from Carcinoscorpius rotundicauda, assembly GCA_011833715.1. Lineage (NCBI taxonomy): Eukaryota > Metazoa > Arthropoda > Merostomata > Xiphosura > Limulidae > Carcinoscorpius > Carcinoscorpius rotundicauda. The sequence goes on along the minus strand of CM022395.1, from coordinate 46,004,600 downwards.
GGTACTAGTACTGTTGGATTAATTACAAAGATTTCACAAAGCTTTAGTATACGATCAAATTATTGTAAACATTTTCGAAATTGTATATTGTTAGAATGTGGGAAATATTGAGACACTTACTAAGAAGGTTAATTTCAACTACAGATTGAAGAAAGATTGACGATTTGAAAGAGTCTTCACTGTTTGGTTTATTGGACAGAAATGGCTAAACTAGAAAGAAAATAGTTGTCATGAGACAGCTCAACTTTTAATTGATTGTGAGAGTTTGCATTAGAAAGTCAAAGTACCTCTACTTTGGTATTGAATGGAAACCTGACAGTGTGTTTGGTTTGTTTTCTCTTTTTTTTACTTTTTGAGATTTTATTTTTGCAAATGAAGACAAAAACTTATTGTTTTGAAAACGGTAATAATTCTGTAAAGCTCGGTTATAGTTGTTTGGCAAAATTCGTGCGTGGGTTTTATAAGTTTATTTGAAATATAGTGTACATTTTGCTATCACTGTGAACAAATCTGATTGTAGTTGGATGCTATAGTAATGAGAAGGTTTAAATGTATAAAATTAGGTGTGATCTGGTTGTGTAATTAAACTGAAACAACTCAGTAAAATAGACGTACTTTAAGATGTTTTCATAAAGTTTTCTAAGTTGAAAAACTCTTCGATATTACAATTATAAGGAACATGTGAAGTAGCGAAAGAGAGAAACTATTCGTGGTATTTGAGAGTTTCTGTGAGAGTGAGAGTGAAATATAGATATATAGTACCTGATATCTGAGGAAAAGTGTTAGAAGTTGATAACAACACAGGTTGGATTGTACAGTATTAGTGTACAGGCGAGGTAGTTTTTCAACCGTTGTACAAGTTAGTGGATCAAATCCAATTCAAACATACTAAAATCACAACGTATTTATAGCATGAAATAAAAATCGAAGATTTGCCAGCTCCAACAGTAAACAAGGACTTCCTAAGAGACATCAAGAACCTTAAGGTTTTTTATACTGATGACCCGCAGGACAGGCTTTTTCGATCCCACGGTGAGTAAAAATAGAAAATGTTTAATCAACTGAATCCAGGTCCTTTAATAAGAGATCAAATAATCCAACCATTTTATGTTGTTATATTAAAATAAACTAAGCATTAATCGTACTACTAAACAAATGAGGTGCAGTGTGAATGTTTTAGGTTGAAATGAAAAGCAGACCTTTTCAGGACTATGCGCTCCCCAGTAGCACAATGGTATATCTGCGGACTCACACTGCCAGAAATCAAGCTTCGATACCCACGGTGAACAGATAACAGATACCACACTATGTAGCATAGAGAGAAGAATTTTTATATCAGGAAAGAAAAATAGTTACTAACCTTTGTCACATCATAAAAATTCTACATTGTACTGGCTGCTGTGTCCAGCATAGAGAATCGAACATCAGGTTTTAACGTTCTAAGTTTGTAGGATTATCGTTGTCTTATCGGAGGATAAAATTTCATTGGCTGAGATTATTAGTGTCAATACAGTTCTATCACTGAGATGTCATGTTTTACATTAAGTGTGAAGTTGCCCTTGTTTTACTCTTTTTAGGTCATACAATGAGGGAAGTTTTTATGCTAAGACAAGGCAGTTTTCAAAGAATTCCAGACCTTGTGGTTTGGCCAAGTAAGTTTTTTACATAATTTTATTTCACAGACAACAAATGAATAAGTTTCAATCAACTAATAAAACAGTCAATGGAAAAATAAAACCACGTTTTGAGTTATGCAGTAAACTAAGATATATGCAGTGATCTTACAGTTTCACTTGGTAGGGACGCATAACTACACTGCTCTTTAGCTATTTTTTTTTATCAGAATCTAATTATTTACAAGCATTTATATTTACTTAAACCTTTTCTTTCTCTGTAAAATATATTAGTATCACATTTCATGCGTATTTTATGAATCAAATATGTGGTTAATTGTTTAAGTGAAATTTGAGTTTCACGTACATTTTTTTATTTCCTTTTTCCAGTGAAACAATTTAGCTATTTGGGTAAATAACAGTAATATTTACAGTTCTGAATATCATTGCTTGTAACTAAACGTAAGTATATCAGAGTATCAATTAATAAGCTTGCAGAAAGAAAGAGTGAATTTCGCACACCTACAAAAATATTGCGATTAAATTTTCAAACTTATATTTTATACTAATATTCTATATAAGGTTGAAATGACTAATAATGACCAAAAATGTCATGCTATATTTTAACTTTAGAATATTTCTTGTTTCTTTGAATTGTTGAAAGAGGTTTGGTCAAAATGTTTGCATACTATTCTATATTGTCTACATGCATGTAGTTATTGAGTAAATGCCCGAGTGGTAAAAGAGAAGGTAGTGTATGAATGAAGAAACATTTGTCATCCATCAAAACACACATACAGACCTACTTTATATAAAATGGCGCGTTTTTTATATCTTTTTCGAAACAGATAAATGCTTCATTCAGGGCGTTATAGGACGTCAATTTGTTCGACTGTCCAGAAATGGTATAAAATAAAAGGAAATTACGAGAACAGTGTACTCTATCCAGGATCGGGAAACCTCGTCAGACTATAGGAAACGTTGTTCCAGGAAAACATTCTAAACATGCTGAAACATTCCTGCCCCAGATGGCAGTATTTTAATAAGATGCAAGGAATGGCATAAACATATTTATTTCAGGATGTCCAAAAGAACAGTTATTTTGCACGAAGTGCTATCATAAAACTGACATTAACCAAAATGCAACCTTGTTACGTGGACAAGTTAAACATACCAGTTTAAAGTTCGAAAATTGGTGACATGTCATCTTTTCAGATAACTTCTGTTTCTAATTTGTTAAAGCTGAGGTTTGTCGTTTTTCCTGTCGTTTTTCTTATAGTATAGCCACACCAGACTGTGGCCACCCCTGATTTTTGCATCGGAAATTCGAAAACTTACCATTGTTTTAGCGAGGGACTCATTTCCTTGACTAACGGACGAGGGAAGAAAGTATTTTATACAGGGAACATACAAGAGCTGGTACAGTTTACGTTCAGGCAGCTGTTATCATAATGTTAAAATTGCTGTTCATATATTCCTGGTAATTTTCATTAGCGTCTCCAACAGGCATAACATGATGAATATTATTTTTTTCATATGCAAGGGCAACGTTTGACAACAACTTTATGTTCTAGAATAACAATGCTATTGCCCACAGTACACAGGGTTATCTCAACCAGGAGGACATGCAGAAAAGTGTGAGCTTGCCGTGGCCAAGAGAGTCTTCAGACTGTAATCTCAATGAGAACTGTTGGGCAGAGCTGAGCCAGGAAAGAGCTAAACACGATCCTAAATTAGCTACTGTGCTGAGTTTCAGTGCCTTCTAATGACAGATTGGGGTAAATCACAGGGGATAACATCAGTACCGTCATCGGCAACAATTCCACTCCATTTACTAGATGTAGTAGAAGGTATTAGAGCACTAAGAGAACAAACCAAATATTGAGTGTTTAATATGAGCTGACATAATGTTACGGAAGCTATTTATAATAATTTGATGTTGTACTTTGTCATTATGTATGTTTTGGTCATAATTTGTAGTGATAGGTGAAATACTGCATTAGCTGTATTTCTGCACGTGTAAGATAAAATTGTTTGCTGTTATAATAAATCGTCAATGATATCTGCATAACCTGTATCTTTATACAATTTACACATTAAGGTGGTTAATATAACATGCATTTCCGAATCTGATAACTAAGCGTATTTATATTTCATGTTAATTATAATTATCTTATTTGTTTTAAAATATGTAAACATCTTGGCCTAGACTATATATATATATAATTGTGTATTTCACTAAGAAAGTCATTTTTCTTTAACATTTTCTCATAGTAAGGTGGTTGAAATTGTTAAAGCAGCAAACAAACACAACGTTGTAATTATACCATTTGGAGGTAGGCCTCATTGCTTAAATCATAAACTGAATAAAATTTTAATTTAGATAAATTATTACAGATGACGTATAAGAGTAATTTTCATATTTTTGTTGTTGCTGAAATTAAGAGAGTAGACGAGACAAAATCGTCTTGTACTATTGACAAAACTTCTATTTTGTGAAATAAAAGAACCTTTACAAAGTCATGAAACCTTTAGTTTCCTGTGCAATTGTATTACAGAATACATTTCTACCACTAGGTGGTACTAGTGTTGCAGGAGCACTGGAATGCCCAGTAGACGAAAAAAGAATGATCGTTTCCATGGATACTACTGAAATGGTAACTCCATAACTGACATAACTGTACATATATAAATATATTTGTGTTGTTGTTTTTGTTGCTTTTTTGCGAGAATCTCCTCAAAAAAGGATAACGTAACTTTAAGTTTCCATTTAGGTTTATATATTTTATGAAATACAAACAAATAAAACTAAAATGTAAATCAGGAGCTTTCAGAAAATGGGTGAACCAGTTTAGTTGAGAAATTATATTACTATCTCAAAATAATAATCTTAATTCTTATTTTACTAACTTTAAAATTTCAACCCCCTTATAAAATCAAAATATTTTTAAAAGTCTAATGATTGGATCCATAGATTTGTATAAAAAACTACCGTAAATGTAAGGGATCGCACAAAATAAGTAGTTATGATTAAATTTCTGTATAGGGATGATTCACTAACAGAGATATTATAATAGCAATATGTAAATGACGATTCAAAATAATGTGTCGTTCATAATTATTATTTCTTCTAAATCTTGACAGATAACTCAATTATCAATATCATGCTTAAAACGATGCCTATTTGCCAGTTAATTTACAGAATTTTCTTCAGTGTATTCTGAATTTTTATGATTAGTATTGCCTTTATTTAATAAAATAGTATTGGAGTACATGGAAACCTATATAGATGTAACTAGCTTCTACACATGTAGTTTTTCTCGCTTGGCTAGTTTCAGTCCTATCACAGTCATTATTAATCATAATGTACAATATAGCAATAAAAAAACACTTCAATAGCGACGCTACACTTTGACATCTTGATGTCATATTATAGGTGGCTATTGATACTAATATTATTATATTTTATTTGTTTGTTTTCGAACTTCGCGCTAAGTTGCACGATGGCTATCTGCGCTAGCCGTCCCCACTTTAGCAATACAAGACTAGAGGGTAGGTAGCTAGTCATCACCACCCACCGCTAACTCTTGGCCTACTCTTTTATCAACGAGTAGTGGAATAGACAGTCACAGTATAATGCCCCCACGGCTGAAAGAGCGAACATGTTTGGTGTGACGGGGATTTGAACCTGGGACTCTCAGATTATGATTCGAATACCTTACCCAACTGTTGATGTATTAGTTGTTTTCATACTTTATTGTAATTTATGTGAAATAGATAATCCTAACAAACGATATCGTTCAGTTGGGTTGTAGCTACTAAGTGAAAATGTATCTATAAAAACATAATCACTTGTTAGTTTCATTAGAAACAATAATAATAATTATTAATAATGTAGCGATTAAAAACTAATTTTAAATATGTTTACTGCAAAACATTGTCAGTTCATTTTTGACAATTTCTGATTTATGGTTCAGAACAAGATTTTATGGGTAGATAAGAAGAACCACACAGCTCACATTGAATCTGGAATCTTGGGCAAAGATTTAGAAACTAAGGTAAGTAATGTGAAAACGTGCTTTATATGGTTATGTTTTCCCAAAAAATCAAAATAAAGCAAGTTTCTATGTTTATTAATCATAAAAAGTTTGTTAACATTCGTTTTCAGCTCTTCTCGACTTCGTAGTTTATCTACGTGTAAGCACTAGTTATTATTTTAACTTTTAACTTATTTATTGTCGGATATGCAGAATAACGTCTGTGCTTACAATATTTCACCACATTTTCTTGATATCACCAGATATAACAACTACAAAATTTTCAGTTTTACATAACGGGGTAGTTTCTTTAAATATTTGTTTAACAGGTCGCTCGAAATGAATTGTTAAATTAGCACTTTTAGGCTCAAAACTTTTACAAAAGCTTGATATAATTTAAATTACTCTCGTCAACAGAACAAACTTCATACAATTTTCTTTTCATAATTATTCCAGTTTTGGGTGTTAGCAGTTAATAAATAAAAACATCATTTGATGTTTTCGTAACTATTAACTTGCTAAAGACTAAACTAACACCCACATTTTTTATAAAGACACGTGTAGTTTTGTTTATCTATCTCTTCGAAAGTGGTATCAAAACCATTTCTGCCTGGTCCTCTAGAACGCTAAAATATACTTCTAAAGCCAGGTAAAATAAAACTACTTCGTTGGCGTATCAAACAGTACAATATTTAATATCGAGTTTTTTTTTTATCACAGAATAAAGTATATCAGACACTAGAATGTTATGTAATTTACACACATTCAGGTTGGGTTTTGCATTTTTACGAATTTACATTTTTGACTGGATAAAAAAAAAAAATTAATTCATTGAAAACATTCTTGATATCTGTTAGTCTCTTGCTCAATATTTAAGATTCTGAGATTTATAAAAGCACTCTAGTTGAATATATTATTTTTTATGATTACTGACTGATTCATTGTGGCCCGGCATGGCCAAGCGTGTTAGGACGTGCGACTCGTACTCCGAGGATCGCGGGTTCGCATCTCCGTTGCGCCAAACATGCACGCCCTTTCAGCCGTGAGGGCGTTATAATGGAACGGTCAATCCCACTATTCGTTGGTAAAAGAGTATCCCAAGAGTTGGCGGTGGGTAGTGATGACTACCTGCCTTCCCTCTACTCTTACACTGCTAAATTAGGGACGGCTAGCACAGATAGCCCTCGAGTAGCTTTGTGCGAAATTCAAAAAACAAACAAAACAAACTGATTCATTGATCTGAGACAAACTCTTCCCAGAGGGCGAAAAAAAAATGAGCTTCATATTTTAAATATTTATGAAGTCAAAATTTAAACGTCAATCGCTAACAATGCAGTGAAATAATTTTTCATTCTGGAGCCTTGACAAGTGCATAATTATGTTTATACAGCAATGTTCGCGCCCACGTACAAAACCAGTACAGTGGATTTCATTTCCTTCTACAACTACTAGGAGGAAGAGGTCAACTGAACCTAATCCTTCCGGGTATTCAAATACCCAAATAACGATAAATAGATAATATAAATCTCTATTCACAATTACGACCACTAGCAGACAGTTCGGTAGTAATAACTAATCATTTACAAGTGCGAGGCTTAGGTGCCAGAGGCTTCAGGAAACCTAACTATCTGTGTACATTAAATGCTTAGTAAACAAATATGCAACATATAGTTGTGAAAAGATCAGTCTTATTTATTATGTGTCATTCTCCTTGTCCGCCGGTGGGACAGGGTAAGTTGTTTAATATTACAATTTATCTTGGACCGCCCCTGATTTATTATGGCACGTATATTATCTATTAAGATTTCAAGTACCTGGAAATTTTGATTTTAATTTAAAAATGAAATACATATTAGTACATATCAAATTTATGGCACTTGCCAACAAGGCTGACACACACAATTTTTTAACACAAATATATTTTAATATAAAAAACAAAAACAAAATAGTTTATCATAACGGTTATAACTAATAGTTATTACAAATGATGGTTTATATACAAGTGTTTTACAAACTTACAGATAATACTGAGTCTTATATCCAGTCTAAAACTAAATATTTTATCGATGATCCAAGTCCACGATGAGCAAATTAATTCTCAGTTGATATTGCCAGTCTTCGCTTAAGCTAGCTAGCTTGAGTCTTGACTGGCCTCATACCGCTTACGAGTTGACTTTTCTCGGCGAAGATATTTAATGTACACATGGAAATAATAACATCCGAAGTAAATTCACTGAAGTTGAACGGTTTATAATGTTCAATATCTATAAACGTTTGTGGTCAAGTATTCGTAGTTTCCCTATTAATAATTTTTAATTACAATTGTAGCACACTGATTGTAGGTGCACAATAATAATTATCTTCTGTCTCTTGCTAACTGTTTTTATACGAATCACACGAGTTTCTTGAAGTTTAAACAACGTTCTAGCGCGTTTTTGTAAAACAATATTGTTGATTCTTACTCTCACAAATCTTCTACAAATTTCTAGAACACACGGGACTTGCGCAATACACAGTCATATACGTCACAAGCAAGAAAATAAAACTCTCCTGAAACAAGAGTAGGTATTAAATTAAAGGTATAATGATAAATCCATTACAAAGTCTACAAACTTAGGACGCTAAGAACAAAGTTCAATTATTTGTGATTGACACAGTACACTAGCCAATGTAGCTTTGTTCTAAAACACAAGCTATTCCTCCCAGAAAACTAAAAGTGAAGACGGAAGATGTTACGTACAATTTTCGAAAAAACAAAATGAATCAATCAGAAAATTTAGCAAATGAGCATTTATATATAATAAACGACATAGTTCTTTTAAACTAAATTTGAAAGTTTTTATAATATTTAAACTGTTTTCTTTAATAAATAATAAATAAATCAAGCCTTCTCTATTTTAGCTACATCTTATTCACAATTGGTTGGGCATGAATTTATTATTAATTTTGTTTATTTTATTGTTACTAAGGAAAAAGCTACACAATAGGCTATATGTTCTCTGCCCATTACGGACATCTAAAATTGTTGATTCTTACTCTCACAAATCTTCTACAAATTTCTAGAACACACGAGACTTGCGTAATACACAGTCACATACGTCACACGCAAGAAAACAAAGTAAATACACATCTAAACCAGATTTATAGCAGTGTGAATCCATTGACATAACACTTCGTCACTGAGGGGCATAACTTTTTTAATGTTTATACATATATGATAAACTTTTTAATCGTATAAAGTTTGTTTCTTTTAATGTTTAAAAGCATCATAACTGTATTGGATTGGATTTAATTTTCAGCTTGCTGAATACGGGTTCTGCACGGGTCATGAACCAGATTCAGCAGAATTTAGTTCACTGGGAGGGTGGGTAGCTACCAGAGCGTCTGGGATGAAGAGAAATGTTTATGGAAATATAGAAGATATGCTGGTCCACGTGCGGATGGTAACATCCCAAGGTGTTGTGGAAAAAAACTGCCAGGTAATGAGCTTCCTCATTGTAACGTTTCTGATTTATGGACTGAAAGGATTCACTACATAGTTTAGTCAATAACGGACCTGTTCCCATTTTGTATGATCTTATATTCAAGTAAGAAAATATTAAATTATGATTTAAATTAAAAACATTTATTGACGTCACATAAAAGAAAAATAAACGCCTCCTTATAGCAGATCACGAAAGAAAAACAGAACCGATAAAATATTAAAATAATATTCTACCCAAACTAAAGAAAATTCGCTTACAAATTGAGATTTTAATTAAATTTCACACTCTATACACTTACGAGAAGTGAGGCTGTTTTTATCGAAGTAGTTCTGGTGACATAACTTTAGAGCATTTGTTTGTTTTTTGGAAATTCGCACAAAGCTACTCGAGGGCTATCTGTGCTAGCCATCCCTAATTTAGCAGTGTAAGACTAGAGGGAAGGCAGCTAGACATCACCACCCACCGCTAACTCTTGGGCTACTCTTTTACCAACGAATAGTGGGATAAGTTTTAGAGAAAAACAGAAAACGTTGCAGTCACAGTTCAAACAGTCAACATCGGGACACAAATCGTAAGATGGAGCGTTTTTAAATATACGTCCTGGCTTTTTAGAAGAGCTGACGAAAACAAAACTACAATTACATTGGAGGTACTCCGTCTGTTATTTACATGTGATTTTTGTATGATAATTACAGTAAGTGATACGTAAGGTTGGTTCGTTTATTACCAACAGCTGCTCGCACCTGAGATAAACATATAAATTGGTGCCTTACAACATAATCATCAACTCATTTTGATATTTTTATTAATTTTCACAAAACTTCGCTTCGCATCCTTTTTCTCGCCCACTCTTCCCGTACATAGTAATAAATAGTTTTAAAATGATTTGTACACGCTGATCATTTCCATACTACATATTTCACAGACAACACTTTATACATTTGTCTACTGGACGATGGTGCTCAGAAAAAATCTTAAGTTCTTTTCGAAATATTATTATTCATGTTACTCGGATAAAAACTTAACAGCTGGGGATCGTTATGTTAATACTGTATTGGAAACGATTAAAGCACATTTAATTAACTTGGTCTATAGAGTGATCTATTTTTTTATATATAAATTGGCCTGAGAGTGAAAATTTTATTTTTATGAAGAGTAATTATATGCGACTCTTAAACATATTTACGATACGTATTAAGACGCACTCTCACCCTGCTCTACCTTGTTTGTTAATATAAATGCTAGGCCTATATTTTCACAAGTTAAAATCCACGTAAGGAATATATGATTTTAATCTGTGAATCAAGAAATAAAGAAATATTTAAGACCTACGCCCCAACAGCTCTTGTTCTTCTGAATTTAAATACATTCGTTATTACCACATAAATTAGTTACCATGTAAGGGAATCACGTGTACAGTGAGTGTTAATATAAGGTCAATATGAATATACAAACTGTATCAGAACCATCAATTCGTATTAATGTATGTAACTTGAATCTACTAAAGTAACAAATTTCATAATCTCTTTACGATTATTTGACACTTTTATAGGTTCCAAGAATTTCGTGTGGTCCAGACGTCCATCACTTCATTCTCGGGTCTGAAGGTAATTATAATCTGTATTTTTGGAATAAAGTTTGTTAAAAACAACAACTCAACTTTCAAACATACTGTTTCCAACTTCCCAATGCTCAAGCCTAAATGATTTTAACTTAGGATCGGCAAAATAAATGTATGTAAATTTTTTTTATCTATTTTTATACCAATGATCGAAAAGAGTTTAAAAATATTATTAATTAAGCATATCTGAAACTTCTTAAAATCATAGAGTAAGAATCTTTATCAATTTACTATATCGACGTTCTTCATTGCAAGCATAATAATATATTTTTACTGTTATTTTTAATGGAATTGGAAACTCGTGCACTCGTAAAAATGCAGTAGATTCACAAAAGTTGTACTTTTTTGTCTTTCTCTTGTTATATGAGTTTCAGCCTATGGCCAGCGCTTAATTCGTATTACAAGGTAATAAAGTTAAACGTTATAATAATCAAAAAAGTAAAATAAAGGCATGTTAATCTGGCTTTAGTTTGAATATGAATGTCAAAGGTTCCGAGTCAGTGGCTAACTCTGTATTCTAATATATATATTGCTATCTTAATTATTTTATTCACAAAAGTTTTTTGGACTCCACAGGTACGTATGGAGTGATTACAGAAGTAACACTTAAAGTACACCCTCTACCTGAATGTAAAAAGTATGGCTCATTCGTATTCCCAGATTTTGAAACCGGGGTGGCGTTTATGAGAGAGGTTGCTAAACAAGTATGTAGCGGTAACTTTCATAAGACATTTCAGTAAAATTACTGAATATAAATACACAGATAATACCAGATGTACTTGCACAGGGTTCTCGAAAGTGTTTTGTTTCAAGATTAAATAAAAACAAAATTAAGGGTAATAGATACTATTATTTCTTGCTTTTGTAGTTTAACGTCATTCTGTGTTGCAGCCTACAGAGTGCATATTTCTTCTCGTGATTTATGGCATGCACACGTTTAGGGTTTACTGACGTTACGACAGTACAAAATACAACATTAATCGTCTCTTATGTGACGTCTCCCGGACACTGGTAAGCTTAGGGATTTAAAATGCTAAAATTAGGGGTTCGAGTTATTTCAGTGAATGTAGCAGATAGCCGATGTGGCTTTGCTATAAGAAGAACACACATACACGCGCACTCTTATGTGACGTAGTTTTTAGTGTCTACTAAACAGGCAATACATTATTGTACAGTGGTGTGAGTGGTTAGAACAGATGACCCATCCAGGCAGGAGAAAATATAATAAATTTATGTTAACTGATGTTTTAAAATAATCTACAGAGTTAAAACCTTCAGCCAATTTGCTGTATAACCATTACTTCTACTATAAACTATTTTTCGAACTGGAATTAGACTACGCTTCAAGTTTAATGGTGTATAATACTTAAGTAATCAAACTTTATATGAAATAGGCTTAATAAAACACCGCATTAAAATTTATAATACTGTTACCAAGCGACTATTTCTGTGATATAATATTACACTTTATTGTTAAATAAAATCACAGGGATACCGACATCTTTATCAGTAGTTCTATATATAACTAATGACAAAATTATTATTTCACTATACCGCAAGCAGAATACAAAGAAGCACAGTTCTGTAAAATAACGTTTAAAAAATAAAATTAAAGAAAACCATTTCAATACAAAAAAATAGAGTTACAATCTACCCTTTAAACAAAAAAATATTCGTAACAGCAGCGTTTAAAAATCACTTGTACATAATTTAACGTTTTTATGGTTTGTTATGTATTAGTTTTGTTAAATCTCTCTCGTTAAGTTATCCAAGAACTATTCGTGATAGCCGCCTTTACTTTAGAAAATATAGACTAAAGGCAAGGAAGATAGTTAACTCCATTCTCCTCAACTTTTTGCCACGATTTACCAATGAAAAGTTGGATTGACTGTTACATTGTAAAGCCTCACGGCTGAATGATAGAAAATTTTTGATAATAGAATTAGAATTTGAAACCTACAGATTAGAAGTCGAGCGTCCTAACTATCAGGTTATGTCAATTTTGTACATTATTATCTTCATTATGTTGTTTTTTTTCACTTACTTGTAATTCTTTTACTAGTCATCGGTCTTCATTTCTGACTATGTTTCTCTGTTTTAAGTTCTACGCTTCTGTAGTATATTGTCTCTTGTTTGCGCTCTGTTTTGATCTTCCGGTGATTCAAAGGTAGGCTTGAGGGTTTATTGTTGTATCCGGTGCAGACAGTTCATTGTACAGATCCGTGCCAAAATTGACCAATAAACAGAAATAAGTTCTCTGTCTCTAATTCTCTTTCTTTAATTATCTGAATCTCGCTATTTGTATTATTGTCTTAACTTTTGTGAGACTTGACATGACCGACTGCGTTAAGGCATGCGCTCGTAATCTGAGGGTCGCGGGTTCGCATCCAAGTCTCGCTAAACATGCTCGCCCTCCCATTCGTGGGGGCGTTATAATGTGACGGTCAATCCCACTTTTCGTTGGTAAAAAGAGTAGCCCAAGAGTTGGCGGTGGGTGGTGATGACTAGCTGCCTTCTCTCTAGTCTTACACTACTAAATTAGGGACGGCTAGCACAGATAGCCCTCGAGTAGCTTTGTGCGAATTTCAAAAACAAACAAACTTAACTTTGGTCCATGAATTTCATTTGCCTGTTCAATTTAATCTCTGTATGTATACTATAAAATGTGTTTTTTACAGTATTTGTTTTTAGTTCATTCTCTTAAAATTATTATTTTCAGGGACTTAAACCAGCTTCTATTCGTTTAATGGATAACGATCAAACAATGTTTGGTAAGTCTTTTTTGTTTGTTTCTATTTCAGTGAGAAAATTAATTATAAAAAGGACAAATATTTTTAAATAAATGAATTAAACTTTAAAAATAAAGAGGGGCGTTTAATAAGTTTATGTTTTCTTGTAAATAAACTGCGCGAATATGGTAACATAAAATTAAAGAACAACAAAGTCAAGGTAAAAAAAGCTCTATAGTCAGCACATGGAAAATGCTTTTTAGTAGTTTTTTATTTTAACACAATAGAATGAATATAGAATATTAACTGATTTGTAAAAAAACAACAACAAATTTTAAACGTCCGCTTAATCATATAGTTCTCCTAGAACGAAAATGAGCAGTGTTTTAATTCCTTTCATGGCCTGTTTACATTTGTCAGAGTTTTAAAATATTTAATATTCGCAGTATAATTTTCAAAGTTTCAAGATGCATGGGAATGGACACGATTGATATTTTTGAAATTAACAAAGTACCTCTCAAATGAACTTATAAAACTAATACGCACAAAGTACTCTCATAAAGCACATAATTTAGCATATCATATTCACGTACTGGCACTACATTTTATTTAGAAATTCATGATTAAAAGACTGTGATATTGTTTCATGTTTCGTGTATAATTTTATTGTTTTAACCTTGTCTTTTAACTAAGAACATGAAAAACTGGAGTAAACTTTACTGAGAAGTTTTTGAAATGATTAAGTTATTTACTTTTATGCTCAATTATTTGTTATTCGCTGCGTATGAAAATAGTTTTTGTGAAAGTAGGACAAAAATCTACAGACGTTTATTGACATAAACTAACAAATGACTTTCGAGATTAAAACAAAATGGACAATGATACAATCGTATGCTACAATATACCCTGATATAGACATGATAACCAATGTCATGGCGCTTCTTAACCAATGGTTCACACTGCCACTTTTTTAACAGGCCTACTGTTAATAGTGTAGAGAGTGTTATCAGATCCTAACCTATGACTTTCCAACCGAATCAGGGACGTTTAAAGCTGAAGTCCCACATAGCTTATTGCATTGCTTACATCAGCTAAAAACGTTTACAAATTCTAATTAACTCTTAAATTTTGTGCAGTGTATTTTTGGCTTGTGTACACTAACAAATTTTGTTAGTATTAGTTGGTTAGATATGCTTAAAACTCTACTGTAAAAAATGTGTTTCAGTTTCGTTATTATTTCAAGTATTTTAATAATCATTATAAGACACAATTGATGGCGAAACTGCTAAGGCTATTTATCCTCCATTCGAATTTTTGAACTACTGACCAGAGAGAAGATGATGATGGCACCCTACCACCCTATATTCACGCTATGGAACTAATTTTCACCCACAACTTAAAGTACGGGAATCAGTGATGTCGAGAAACCCACTTGTTGAGAAATTTTTGAGCCGTTTTTGCATATAAAGTACGGGAATGTTCTGTGGTATTACACGATTCAAACCCGGTTTCGAAATCCACATTTCTGTCAGATGGTCAGCCCGAACCCCACTGATAAATTTACTTCAGTACAAAGCATCATTTTCTAGTTTTGTGTCATTACAGCATTCATCAAAGTAAAATAAACGGTTGTAGAATATTGAATAATAAAATAGAAATTATAGTTGAATTTTGTATTTATCAAATTAGCTTTCTGAAAACCATTAAAAGAAAGTTTGAGGTTACCATAAAAAAGGGTTTCAAGAACCTAAATTATTCATAAAATTTTAGTTAAGGATTAACTTCTCACGTGTGGAATGGGAAAGTAAAGCGTTACGTCTGCCTACTATAGCTCAGAAATAAATTAATACATGTACAGAAATAAAATTACAGGTTGCACTTTCTACTCTAAGTTGTCTGATAAGATGCGTACAGTTGTGTAGGCTAAATTATACCCATCTGTTAACACGAGTAAAAAACAACTTACTTGTATACTTGTACAAAAAAACTCACACGTGTGGGAAATAGTGATTTTTATTGTATTTTATTTTTAGGTCAAGTTTTAAAGCCCGAATCCGAATCAATTTTAAGTTCCTTGGTCGATAGCGTGAAAATGTTTTACGTCATTCGAATCAAAGGTTTCGAACTCACCCGGTTAGTCAGCCTCACCTTGTTACTTGAAGGGAAGAGAGAAGTATGAAGCTTTTGATTTAATCCTACAAGTTAAGCTGTAGTTTTAATCTGATCAAAACATAGCCAACATCTGTCATGTTACATTAGCGGGATGAGCCATATAAATGTGTAATATAAAAGCAGTTTAATCAAATAAGAGAAAAATATGGAAAATTTGGGCTTCCTTTTTATATTCATGTTTCTGCTTTTTCGGTCGAAGTAGCAACGGAAACCAACTAGTTCTAAATTATCTTTTATTTAACCTATCCATCTTAACATTATACGTTTACAAGGTCTGTCCTTTGATAAAAATTTCCACCTCTGTTTTCAACATTTTGATAAGAGACAAGTGTAATAATATTTTCTTTGTTTGAAAATGTTAGTATTTGCCACACAGAATTGCCAGATGTTTTGAATACATATGGTGCTTATTAAGTAAAACTATTTTATAAAATAAATTAGTTTTATTTTTTACTACGATTCAAGCCTGAATATACTTTACTGTTACAATTAAACGTTCCGACTTTAAATTGAGATAAAATAAAAGAACTACAATAATACACACGTTTTAATATAGCATATGACTTTAATGTTAGTTTAAAATAATAATCCGAGCCAAGATATATTCAAATCTCTGGTAACTGGGGAATCTGTCAACATACGTTTTGGTGGCGTCTTAGATTACTACGTTATCCTTTTTAAATTTTATCTCTGCTTCTAATCTGGAAGAAAAATCACCATTAAAGCTGTGAACAAGTATTCATAAACTATATTAATGTATGTGGCACAATTATTAAACCCTTACTTTAAGTTAATAACTACTAGTGCAATTTTGTTTCGCGTCAACCCTCCTTTATTTACATGTGTGAGGATAATTTTTTTAAATGTTTTTCTCTGTAAATCTGAAACAGACAGGAAGTTTATATTTTTAATGTAATTTAAGAGTGTTAGATTTTATTATCAACGCAGACTAGCAGCATTACAACACTTATAACAGATTTGACTAATAGTTAAGTCTTATACAAATATATAGACATTTTTAAAGCCAGCGGAGACTCGCTCGTTCCTTCAAACATACAGAGTGATTCTCCAGTATGTCTTGATAAGTACGTAAGATAAGCTATATTTAACTGTCTAGATTACTTCAAGGTTTATTATTGATTGTATTCTAAGTTGATAGCCTGCTTTCGTCACAAGTTAATAGTATGTTACAAATACATACCAAATCTGTACGTGTATTTATTATTTTGCTATGCTTATGTGTGATACATGGAATGGTTATGTTTCTAAATGCATGAGTAATAATACTAGTTATGCATATATAAGTTAAGCAACATAATATCGAACATAAATTATTTTTATTGTTATAAATTGGTAGTAATTAAAAGAGAAGTCAAGGTGTGCTACTTTATTTCTCACGTCACATTTGAAGTGATAGCAGGGACGTACGACATGGGTTATAATTTTGAAGCTAACTGGACGTTAGATATACATATGTATCTTACTTTAGTTTGGTTAATACAAAGAATAATAAACTTACTATTTGACGTGTGCAAAAGTTGGTTGATTTTTTTAGAATTCTACGGCCAGGAAATAATTTTGAATAAAATCTCTAGATTAACAGTTTAATTTCTATTAACATCTGTTATCCTGTAACATAAGGATTTAGAATAGTTTCTGTGCAGCTTCGTAATGTCAGTTATATTATATTAATATTATTAAAAATAATATATAATATTATAAAATAAAGTAATAGATATGTTTCAAAGGTACCAAAAGAACGAAAGGCAATTTAGTGTATCGACAATACAAAACCCGTCATCTTCGGTGGCTCCGCCTCAGACCCTAAAGCTCATAAAGGCGGAGATACGTGATAACCAATACACTATGGTTTTTTGGGGGGGGTGGAGGCACAGCTTCTATTTGTCATTTACTGGCACGAGTCTAAGCTTCAGGCTGTGACGTTTGAGCTTTAATATTAAGGTTGCTTTTTATATAATCCTTCACTAGAGTGTACGTGATCAGCATGCGTAAACGCAACCTTCAACAAAAAGATAAGGATCTACTTTACCTTAGGGAGCCACACAAGTGTTATATAGGAAGGAGCAACGCCTTAAACTAAATTGATTTATTTATGTCTTGATAGTTAAGGTTTATGTTTAGTACATGTTTTTTCGTTAGGTTTTAAAATCAAGATAAGGAAATGTTTTCAAGCCGCATATTTATAAATTAAATGAGGACTTGAATATGAAAAATGTTATATACGTAATCAAAAAGAGCTGTTTTTTTGGAAAATGATTATGTTAAGTATAACATATTTGAATTAGTAACAAAAATTAGGTGTTTTTTTGCATAGTTTTAATTGAATTCTTTCTTATGTTTGCAACCTCAAGGACGTTCAACTGTTAGAAAACAAGCTACTAGCCTTAGGGAACAGGTTTGGGTAAGCGAACTTAAAATTCACATTAATGAATGCTATAAAAATAGTTTGATCATGGTTACTTACTGTAAGAATATTTTGTAAAAGTTCAATTGATATTTTTTTCAGCACATTTACGAATGCCTCATATCAAATTTCTAGAACCATTATGGTATACAATTACAGTTAGCTTCAGTTATAATAAACAGTTTACTTTGTTAATGTTAATATAATTAAATAATAGAATAAATTAGGATTATTTATAAACTATTAAAACTTTAATAAAGTAGGTTATTTCAAAATATATGTTACTAAATTAAGAGCTGTCATTTTTTTCCATAGGTTTAATTACAACTTTATATTTATAAAAAAACCGCTAGGCTACATTTATTCTAGGCCTGGCATGGCTCGGTTGTTATAGCGCTCGACTCGTAATCTGAGGGTCGCAGATTCGATTACCCAACGTCCCAAACATGCTTGCTCTTTTAGTCACGGAGGTGTTATAATGTGATGGTCAATCCTACTATTCGTTGGTAAAAGAGTGGCCTAAGACTAGCTACCTTCCTTCGTGTAACTTTGCGCAAAATTCAAAACAAATCGAAACCCTATAAGTGGCTCTTTATAGGGTCGTGAATTTTGGTCTTGTATGGCTTGATTATAGGATTTACCTAAGTAAATGGTAAGCCATTTCCTTGTAGGTAACGTTTTCTTTATCTTTTTACTTGGCTTTTTTTTTTACTATATTTAGTAAATAGTAAATTGTATGGTTTAAGTATCCGTGCGTTTATTTTTACAGAGGCGTGTATGCAGGTGAAGATAACGGCCAACGTGGGTATCTTTTAACTTATGTAATTGCATACATTCGGGTAAGCAAGTTTACAGATATAAATTTTAGTTAGAACTACTTATCGATAAATGATGAGATCTGATAACCTAAAGATCATTAACGTTGTAACTGCTAGACATTTTACCTATATGTGAGAATTGTATATACAGAAATATATCAAACGTAAAATTCGATGTATTAGATATAAGGTGCACTTATTTGTAAATTAACTTAAATTTGCTCATTAAAATATAGCACATCAAAGTGATGGTCTTGTACTATAAAGGAAACATAAATTCTCGGAATCTGGTTACTTTGATTAGGCTTCAAATTCTGATAAACGTAGATATTTTGACTAGGTTTCAAAGATTTATAAACCTATATATCCTACTTAGGCTCTAAATTATCACAAACCTAACTATCTTAATTAGATTTTAAGCCATTACAAACCTAAATATCCTTGTCTTTAAATCCTCTCAAAGATAAGTATATTAGGTTTTAAAGAAAAACTTTACAAACATAGAAATCGTAATTAGGCTTCAAACCTTCACAAACGTCATTTGCCTTCAAGTCAACATTTTGTTATTACAATTTCACAGCATGAGATGCTTCCAAATTATACGATACAAAAACACGAATACTGGAATTATTATTTAATGTATAAATTAAATCATGAAAAAAATTCCCGCTCTTATTTTTCTCCTTTTTTCTGTGTAATACATGTTTTAATGTTGGTCTTAAATCATGTAATTATTGTCTTGACAGCTTACATTACTCTATCTGTGTCAGTCTTCGATGTAAATGTGTTTAAGTAGACGAGTTCCTCTGATTTGTTTCAACATCGAAGAAGATAAGAGATATGTTGTAGGACTGGGTACCCCCCCCCCCAGTGGCTCAGCGGTATGTCTGCGGACTTGCAGGCTAAAATTTGGGTTTTGGTACCCGTGGTGGGCAGAGCACAGATAGTCCATTGTGTAGCTTTGTGCTTAATTCAAAAACAACAAGAACAACAGGACTGGATATTGTTATGGTTACAAGACAGATTTGGTTTTATTTAGAACCGGACATAACACAGGTTGTCCTCATTCCAGTTTTGGAGTCCTGTGAAGACTTTACTAAGTAAACTAGATGCTTATACTTTAATACAGTACAGTGCAATTCATTAGTTTTTTAGAAAGTGAAGTTAAGTGTTTTGCCTTAAATAAAGCAGGTTTAACGCTTTTCTTTCATTTTGTCGTCTTCCCATTTGAAGAATATGCCAACGAATTAATTATCTAATTTATCTGTATAAAATGTGTCTATTATTTACCCTTTGTTTACACTTGGTCTAAGTCCACTACTGTATTCTCAAAATAACACAAAATTATTTAGAGTGTATTTGAAGAATTAATAAAAATATTAATTGAACCCGAAAAAAAAATAAACCAAGAGCTTTAAATATTTTTTTATATTCATCTCCCAGTTGTTCAATGTTACTTGACAATAGTCGAACCCAATATCAATCTTCTATTGAGTAACAAATAATAACAGTGTTTAATTAATCTAATATGCCTTAGTTCCACACAATTTAATTTGAGTGAATTTTTACTTATTTTCCTGAAGATACTGAAGTTGGATATTTGGTTCACGATTGGTACCAAACACTATATCCATATATAAAGTAATAGTTTTATTTAATTATGGCATCTTTCTGCACGTATATGTCTTAGGTTTATGACCAACGCATATCGACTTTTAGTTCTTTATACTAATATTAAATTAAGCCTACAAAACTTGTAGATTACTCATTGTCTTAAATTAGTCATGTCTTTGATTTTGAATTTTAGTTTTATTTTTGCGTTTATTTTTTATGCCATCGAAATTATTTTAATGAGTTGTTTACCGTTTTTAACATTCTGTAATTCTTCGAAAATGTGTTTTACTTTAACACCTATTTTAAATTACTTAATTTCTTCCATAGGACATAATATTTGACTTTGGAGTGCTTGCTGAATCTTTTGAAACATCAGTACCATGGGATAGGCAAGTTTTGAGTTTATCTTTATTCTGTAACAGAGGAATAAGCAGCCGTAGTTTAACAAATAAATAACATATAAATTAGTATTATAAATTAAAGTAACACTCAAGCTACTATTATAAATTAAAGTAACACTCAAGCTACTATTATAAATTAAAGTAACACTCAAGTTAGTATTATAAAATAAAGTAACACTTAAATCAGCATTATAAAATAACACTTAAATCAGTATTATGATTGTTTTTTTTATAAGAACGAGGTTTCAGGGACTAATATGAAAAATATAAGATTAAACAATAATAACGCATTTTCTGTGATTCTTTTAACATTTTCACAAGTTTATAAATAAACTTCAATAAATAGATAACCAAAACTATTTTGTGCATCAGAGAAAATTCTAATTCCGTCTGAAGCAAAATTATGAAGTAATTATAGACAAAAAAGATACATTGTTAACATTTATTGCAATGTAGGCCTTAGTGAAAGTTGTATATATTTGTAGGGTGGAAAAATAAATTGCGACTAATTAACTATGCATATTATGAATACGTATAATTATTTTTTTATTTTATTACATGAAGTTTTATTTCATTAGTAATCTCTTTCATAAGACGTTTTATGTGTTAGTAACCAGAATAACTCTTGTTTCTGGTAAGAAGGGTAAAGTTACCGAAGTGAGAAAGATATGAGAAGTTTTAGCACAGAAGCTTCTTCTACCATACATTCGTCCACCCGATTCCCTATTCATAAAAATCTTCTATCGCAGATGGAATAGATTTTCTGGATGAGCTCGAGAAATAATCATGGAATAAAATTCAATCTCAACTTCAAACTATTCGATGTTTTATGTATCCGAGTCTTTATTAAATAGCTTAGTACTCATGAAAATCTCCACGAACCATTATATAAATAGTATACCCCAGTCCAACAATAATTGTTCCGGGTGCTCATAAAACATGTCCCTTAGGTCTGTAATTGCCGAAACGTAGGAGAAAACTATTTAGTATTTAGCAATTAGAAAAATATCAGCAACTAATTAATAATTAGTCATAGACGACCGTATAGGAATATTTAAAAAAATATATATTAGATGATACACTTTCTAGACAATTGTTTGTTTTACGCATAGGTATACGAGGGCTATCTACGCTATTCTTTTAGCGACGAGTAGTGGGATTCACTGTAATATTATATCATCCCCACGGCTGAAGGGGTGAGCATGTTTGGTGTGACGGGGATTCGAACCTTTGTCCCTTGCATTACGAGTCGAATGTCTTACCCTCATAATACGAATTCTTAAATATGTTTTTCAGAAACAGTGCAAATAAATATTGTTTAGTTTAGTTTGCTGCACTATTTGTCCCCATACTCAGTGCTTTGTTACGATTATATGAATTACATACAGATTAAGTATAAACCAAGTATTTAGAATCAGAACCAAACTGTAATTATTTTTCTTGACTTTCTCTTTCTTCTGATGTTTGTCATATTTAAACGCTTTAGTGTAATATGTTTCTGTTGTTTCATATATCTTTTTTCAGCTTTATATCAATTTCCCTGAGTATATATATATATATAGTTTGTACAAAAACAAAACACTTACAACTAATGAAACATTGAAAACTGTTTAGTTTGTTTTTATTTTGTCTGTACTTTCTTTAAAAGTTCTTTTTATAATAAAATATAATCATTTGGGAACATTCAATAAACACACGTTTTTTATCATTTTTGTGGTTCTGTTTTCCGCTTTTAGTGTAGGATTTTTCTATTACTTTGAAATAAGCAAGCGTGAAATTAGAGTACAATACGCCATTGGTTTGTCAAGTAATATGAAGTATAGGAAAAACAACGTGAAACTACAGTACAATACGAGATTGGCTTATGAAGTAACGTGAACTGTGGGATAATCAACGTGAGATTGCAATAGAATACAATACAATAGCAGTTTACTAATTAATGTGAATCTAAATTCTGAACACACAGCTTAACTTTCCTTTCGTTATGTCAAGGTTTATTTTTCGACAGTTTACAGGTCAAATTTACTAATTCGTTGTTGTTTAGCATATAAATAAGTGACTTGTCCTTATGTATGTAAAAACTCATAAAGATTTTATAGCGAGTAATGAAAAAATAAGAGTTAAAAAATGCTTTATTGTGTTTTAAGTTTCCTGCCTCAACAATATTATAGCTTTCGAAGTACGAACCAAAACTAACTCTCCCACCGCACTAATAAGTTTGAATTGACGTCGTACATTTTATTATTAGTAGTACCTTTGTGCTTACTGGAACTATTATTGTTTGTATTGTTAGTTTTTGAATTTCACACGAAGCTACACGAGGGCTATCTGCCCTAGCCGTCCATAATTTAGCAGTGTAAGACTAGAGGGAAGGCAGCAAGTTATCACCACTCATCGCCAATTCTTGGGCTTCTCTTTTGACAACGAATAGTGGGATTGATCGAGCTTATAACGCCCCCCACGGCTGAAAGGGTGAGCATATTTGATGAGCTGTTATTGACGGATCAAACCTACCAAACAGTGTTAAACCCAACAAAACTCCGTGTTATATGTACAGTAACTCACTTATTATTATTATTTTTAGAGTTCTTGAACTCTGTAAAAATGTTAAAGCCAGAGTTCTGAAAGAAGCGGAAACGCACGGATTAGTACACGAACCATTTATTTCCTGTCGAGTAACTCAGATTTACGATGTGGGAGCTTGTATTTACTTCTACATGGGTATCAACGGTCATGGCCTTCCAGATCCTGTTCATGTCTACGAAGAACTTGAGGTATCTGTTTGAGTTTCGCTACTGATCACTTTTTAAGTTACTTTCAATTCTATAATTCTTCGATGACTGGCACGAATTACTTCACGAAGTAATGAAACTAATCATGTAATGGGAGTACATCAGGCGAAATAAAGATAATTTGAGTAGCAAACACCAGGTTTACATTTCCCAATGCCTGGTGTGTTTCCGGTGTGGATCTCAGGTAGAAATGGTGACGTAGGGTTAATATTTTCTGGAGCTTTAAAGGATTGACAGGTTAAGGTTTCAAACCTGGGTAATAATGAATAATGAAAAGTAGCTTTGGGAAACTCATGATATTAGAGAGCTTTCAAAAGGGGGATCTTTTTTCTTCAAAGACAAACTGTTTGCCCTTGAAGATAAAAGGCACACCTTTTGAAAGCGCTCGGGTTATAGAGTTTTGTTTTAATGATTTTGTATTATAAATTTTTGAATCTACGTATTTTTATGATATTATTCTTTGATCTTAGGATGTCGTAGATTATTCCTGTGTGACGTATTGTATCAAAAACTTCGCATGTTAATGTGAAAACGCTTCAACAGTATTACTAACGAACATAATTAGATATCAGTTAGCACAAATATGATATTTTTCATCATGAAGCGCATTGTAATGTGGATGTCATACATACATGTATAATCCATATAAACATAACTAACTTATTTTTCTTTAAATAAAACTTTATGCGTATTTTGTAGTGATTAACAGTGCTAAATTTTATCACACTTTGTCAGACGTCTGACGTAACCATCAGGGTAAAGATCTCATATTTAAAAGCTAATTTCCACTTTTATGGGCTCATCTGTAAAAAAAACATATGCGGCACTAATTAGTAAAACGGGATATGCATTTAGTAGAACGTAAAATATGCAAATCAACTTCATTTCATTTAAGGAGACAAACTCGAAAACAACAACTAGGGAGAAAATTTAAACCAACATTAAAACAAATTTTAATGCTGCATATCTTGTTAATTTATCATCTTCTAACTGCGTTGTAACATTGACAATCTTAACTTTTACAATGCCTTACACACTAACACGGGCAACTAAAAAAAACGACTTTCGTTGCATATTATGTAAATGAGTGTCGATTAGGGTTAGGTACTTTAACAGAACATTATTTACAAATACGTAACATAAGACAAAATCATTTCATCCTTTCAACACCCTTGCACATGCAATTGAGACGGAATAGCTGCATTGTGTCTGACGCCAGCTCCTGACGGAGAGTGATAGAAGGTGTGCTAAATGGTCTGAGAACTCTATTAATAAACATAGGGACTAACACATAAATAGACTGTTCTCTGGATCTCTGAATGTTTTATTATGAAAGACAAGTAATTCCAGGTTTAAAGCGAATAACTCTTTTGTATACATATTTTTAGTTTTTGAAGTGTTGGGATTCAGTTCCAACTTAGGATGCCATAGGGTGCTCCGGCAGAGCTACACACCTGATTAATGGAATTTTCTAGTCAAGAAATCTGAGAATTTCTTTATTGTGTTCTATGACACAGGTTTTAATGCATTCTTGTTCAACTCAAATACCTGTACTTGACTTTAAACTCTAAATCTTTAAAGAACAAACAAGATAAAAACATGATAAAACACATTTACGAACTGCACGACATTTTAAAGAAAATTTAGAAAGCAAGTTTATTTTTTTTGAATCTCACATGCGATAGATGTTATTGGATATTTAGAGTTGCTTATTATAAAAGTTGCATTATTTTCCAGGCAGCAGCTAGGGACGAAATACTTGCTTGTGGAGGAAGTGTTTCCCATCATCACGGAAGTGAGTACAGAAGCGTTGTTTAAATTCAACTGTTTAGGCAATTAAAAACTTAAACAATGTGAAAAATACATTTCAAGCCTTCATAATCTTATGGGTGTTGTCAAATGTGAGCGTGAAAACAAAACGTTTAATGGCTATTATAACTGGATAAAGCAAATAGTAACAATGAATATTTTACTTCTTGGCGTTTCAAATTATAACGTAACATATATTCAACAGTTTGAAATAAAGAATCATTTTATGTCAATAAATCATGAGAAACAGAAATCATCTCTGATATTTATAAACAAACGACACTCAAATATACAATTTGCTGATGAATTCTGATGATTTGTTTTCACTTGTTTAATACGAGGAGACTTTTACTGATTTTTAAATCTTGGTATTAATTTAAAGTTTCATTTTGCTTTACTAGCAGTATAATTTCGTTCATTGACCAAGCCCGGCATGGCCAGAGGGGTTAAGGCTTTTGTCTCGTAATCTGAGGGTTGCGGGTTCGATTCCCGATCGCACCAAACATCCTCCTCCTTTCAACCATGGGGTCGCAATAAAGTGACGGTCAATCCCACTATTCGTGGGTTAAAGAGTTGCTCAAGAGTTGGCGGTGGGTGGTGATGACTAGCTACCTTTCCTCTATTCTTACACTGCTCTGTTAGAGACGGCTAGCATAGACAACCCTCGTGTAGCTTTGCGCGAAATTGAAAAACAAACAATCGTTTACTGACAGAACCTACCAAAATCACTCAGTTATAAGGTTTCTATTAATAAAAAATAATTTCTTTCAGAGCTTCTTATAAAGTCTTATACATAACTTTTTAAACATAAACCTAAAACTGAACCACCAAATAGTTCCTTATTAAGTATATTTTATTTAGAATAGGTATTACTTATTGATAACTGGCCTATGATTTTCAAGTACACAAGTTATACTTATTATAAAAGTTCTAATTTGTAATAAAATAAGCCACCATATGTTTAGTTTGAATTTCGCAAAAAGCAACACGAGGGGTTTCTGCGCTAACAGTACCTAATTTAACAGTGAAGACTGTTATTTTGAATCATTCACTACCAACTCTTGGGCTACTCTTTAACCAACGTATAGTAGGACTGACCGTACCATTATTGTGTACCCCACGGTGAGCGTGTTTGGTGTGACGGGGATTTGAACTTGCGACCCTCATATTACGAGTCGAGCGCCCCTAAACACTTGATCATGCCAGACCCGTTCGCAAATGTGACGCTAGCTTGTATATTATAAAATGGAAATAAAACTACGTATAAATTGTTAAAATATAAACTATTTCATAAAATTCAACTTTATATTAAAGTTAAGAAGTGCTTGAAAGATTTGACAAATACACAGACTACAATAACCTGGTGGGGGAAGGCGTTGTTACTCACAGATCGAGAAAGAATATTCGTATTTTGAGATTTCTGTATTGAAAGACTAGAGGAAAAAATAATTAAATCATATAACTTGTTATTTTGGGTATGAATTACATAATTTTCCATCCAATATCAAACTCAGTAAAATTTAAAAATTTATTGATAAAAACAAGTTTATACATTTATTTTAACGAAGCGGCAAACACTTTTTTGTGTTTCTTGTCTTACGCACGTGAGAAATAGACAATCACACAGTATACCATAAGTTGGCAAGAATAAGTAACTATTTTCTGCACGTATCAATAACTTTAATAGATTCAGTTCGTAAGAAAGGTTTCACCTTTTCAACATTCGTCTCAACGTTTCGCACATAAAAACTCTTTCATAGCTCATTTTAAAGTGTTAAAAATTTCTGAAACCAGACCTGTGTATTTTAAGTCAAAGACTTTTCATGGTACAATAAATACCAACTTATATTTTATAACGCTGTTTATTAACTCTTTTAAAACTGTTTTAATTTCGTCCAGTGGAATAGCGTTTAGCATTGTCATAACTTCAACTTCTTCCTATAACGTGTAGTTACACGTTTATTGTGTTAGAAGTTAAGTGTTTCAGGAGCATATGACCTTATTTCGTGGTGTTGGTTTTACAGCTGTTGGTTTAAAACTGATTACATTGCAGATAAAACTTTCAGTCACTTTAACCAAAACTGGTTCTTTCTCATTAAATTAGATTAAATAAAAATTGTTAAGACCTCTTGATACATCACGTAATTTTATAATTCTGATGTAATACTACACTAAATATTTTGAATTATTTGTATGTTAAAGTTTCAAAATAAACACACTTCAGGCGCTGAGTTATTATAAAACTCTCCCTGTTGTGTTTGTCTTCCCCTTGGTACTGCTTATTAGAACCAAAGCGTAATTAGTAAGAATGTCTAATGTGTTAAACTGAAACATTCAAACGTGTACTAATTTATTTTGTATGGCAACAATATTTACAGTTGGTAAGGTACGAAAGCGTTGGTTGAAACAGTCCGTATCCGGTGTTGGTCTTGGAATAATGAAAGCGGTGAAAGAATACGTTGATCCAAATAATGTGTTTGCCAACGGAAACTTGATGATTTGATCTTAGACCATTTGATGCAAAACGAGAAACAATAACTATGACCATAGTTTTCAATCTTCCATGCATTCAGCACTTTGATATACTTTGCATTGTAAGTTATCTACATATTTCCGTGTTATTTATATTATATTTTCTTGGTTGTGGTTAATATTATAAAGTTATCATTTCTTCAAAACATTGTAAGCTTTAGTATTATATTTTCATAAACAACGTTTTTGTGATATTGCGTAATTGTGGTGTTTGTTTAATAATATTATTTCTTTGGTAAAATTAGCATACTAAACCGTTTCCTTTAATTTCATTATTTTTCTTATTAATATATTTGAAAGTTTATTAAACTTGTATGTTTGTATAATAAATACTTTTGTAAATCATGCATATTTTAACACGGTGTGTAGCTAAACTTACTTCTGTTCGACATCCATATACAGTCCTTAATCCGTGTAATAAATAACTCTGGTATTTGCATACAAGTGTTACTTTTAGCACTGTTGGGTGATTCTACTCTTCTATGCCGTACTGTTTGTGAGATATGATGCTATAAACTTCAAAATTATCTTTACAGTTTCATATCCAAAACACTTTAACATTTTACTAAGGTTTAATCTAAAACATTCTAAATCCAGTTTACGGATTCAGCTTGATGTGTTACTTGGCCTAGACTATCTGGTCAATGAACTTATCTAGAGTCTCATGACACTTTTTACACTTTCTGATGAGTTTACGACTGGGAGGAGAACGTTTACAACACCTGAGAAGGAAAATCTTTAATTTAAGAGAAACAAACACACGGTGAGAATGTGAGTGACCAAACAACGACTTCTTTGTTGCTGTATCTTTTTTGCTTTTCATCAACTTTGATCTAAGTTAAGTTAGAAATAAAAAAATACTTTTTGTTTCAAACAGCGAATAATTATATATAACTATAAACAGTCGAATGTGTCGTAAAATAAACATGTTCAGTTTCACAAGTTTTTGTAACGTTCAAAACGGTTCCTTATGGTTATCTGAACCCCGAACATTTGAATAATGATTTGAGCAATTTAAATATGTTTGGTAAACACAGCATTTATATTAATCAGTAGTTGTTATAAGTTAAATGGGACAATTTAACTTCCTCTCACAGTACGTTCTAACCAATTTTATAGATAAAATAACCCCTAATAACAAGAATAGCTTTCTTCAATATCTGATATAACAGTTTGTGTCCAGGTTTCGTTTTGATTAGAAACTTCATTTATATGAAAATAAGATTCGTTTTAAAACCATTTGAATTTTTAAATAATTCATCTTAATTGGGGAAAAAATCACATTCAAAATTAAGAGGGGAACATCTGTATGCCACTTCTTCCTATATAACCTAAAAACTATCATGAAAATATTCACACAGAACTGAATTAGTTTTTATTTAAATGTTTAAATCCTCGTTTGTAAATTTAGAAATAAAAATTAACAGAAGCTACTGACTTCAAGGTAAGTAACCCTACAAGTACGAAGAAATACTTAAATGCTGCTGCATTCATAATTATTGTGACAACACTAAATGAGCGCCATTTTGAAAAACACACACAAATGGTTTGTAAGAATCCTAACTCTTAAATTTTAATAATTATATTTTCTCACTTTAACATTATAAATACTTTCGTAGACAAAGAATCAGAAACATCCGTTTTGTCAAATGTGTTGATGCATTACCTGAAAACAATTTACATTAATTGAAAATGTGAACAAGTATGATCATGGTTCTGATGATTCTTCCAACTATTGTTTGCAATCATAGGATATTATTATTTGGTCAAATATCAAAGATTAAGTAGGTATAAAAAGATAGTGGGCAGTCCTATTCTAAACCTTCCAACTACTAAAAACCATCTTGTGTTCAATTTCTTTTCATATCTATTGCTGATCCTTTCTATCCAAAAAAGATCTTTAAAATGAATTGAAGCAAAGAGGATGATCATATAACTTTATTATCATTTTGGATTCTACATTTGACCATGAAGATTGTTTACCGGTCATCATTATCTCTGGAGTGTCATATAAAATAGAGATATCATTACGGATAAAGAAACGTCATGTGATAGCTAACGTTAGAGAAAATATTAGTTTTACACTAACAATGAACATATCACCAAAGAATTCACCAATGGAACAGCGATAATTCTGAAGACCTACATCGCTAAAATCAGGAATCAGATTCCCCTCGGTTGACATAGCAAACATCCCTCTGTATAAAGCGAGATTTTGATATTCAAGGATTCGTTTTTCGTATTAAACAAGAAATTATTTTTACATTTATTGAAATACGTTAAACAAACAAGGTTTATTTTAGGTTCTTGTCATGAAACTACATTTCAGATTAATGATAAGTATGAATGAAACCTAACATTATGGAGTACGTGAAAGATGATATTATAAATTTTACTTGTACAACAATTTTAGTTTTGGAAGCTTTTTTTAAAAAAAGAAACATTTAGGAAAAAAGAAACAACTTATTTATGTAACAACGAGATTTAGAGTGAGTACATTTCGTCAAATCGTTGTTAAACAAAATAAAATAATTCCTTTCCTAAAAGTGTGTAAAACAAATTACTTATTTTATATAGAAAGGTAGATTTATAAAATGTGCAGGTGTAAGAAACTCTAAATATAAAATATTTTTGAGGTAAATATGTTTTATTATCTAAGATTTTAGACACTCATATATACCTGGTTCTAGCAAAACTCAAATTCTATATAGCTTGATCCAAGATGTCGTGATATGTTTGTTTTTTCATAAGTTTTATTCACAGATCTGATGAAATACTGTAAGAGACAATTACGTAGGATTACAGAATTTATATAGCATATCTTATGTTTAACATCAATTAATCTTTCAATATGCCGCTTTAACCTTACATTACCTAAATAATTAGAATTTAAAACATTTTAGCTATAAAAGGACAAAACAGCTTTAATAAAATATGTGATGTTAATCACACATATCCTATCTAGTTTGATGTAAATCATATATCATTGAATACATATGATTGGTTAGTTAATCCACACTCATAAAAGTAGTTTTAATATGAGTGGTTTTATGTCTTTACGTGGCGGTCAGGAACAGCTAGAGTAGGTGTTTTTATGTTGCATGTTTAGCATCAGAATTTTAATAAGATCCTAAAATGTCTTCAGTCATTTCTCTAAAAGAAGCTATTCTAAAGACATCTTTAGAACCTGTAGTTTCTTGACCACACGCGCTTCATAGGAATGAAGTCAAGTGGACGTGCAACTCACTTTATAGGGCCATTCCACCCTTTTTTTTATAAAATATTTTGACAGTCCAGAAATAAATCTACTAAAGGAGTCCAATAAAATGTACGTAACACGCCCTAGCAGACTTTGTTTGTTGTTTATATGTAAGGAAAATGTCTACTACATCTACGTATCTAGACAAAGGGTACTATACTAATCTGATGCTTAATTGTTATATAGACTCATATTTTATAGCAGTATATTTTAAAAACCTGTATTTATAAAAACGAAACCTATTGTATATCTGACCACTAATTTCGCATATACTACTTGATCAATGTTAATCAAACTAAGCAGAAGAAACACGGAGTGGTCAAAGATTCCAGTGGGGTTGGGTACTCCATTTAATTTCTAAAAACACTGCCTAATCCACACAGCTTGACATAAGCAGTTGTCCAAACACCTTTGACACTAGTTTGGAAGTAGTTCTATATTCTGTTGAAACATTGGTAAAGTTTCACAACAGTTTTTTTGTGAACCGTTACTTATATTCATACAACCTATTGCTTTGTTCGAAGTTTAGTTATGTCTCCCGGAGAGTTTGGAATATTATAACTCTGCAATTCATAACAAAGTAGTGACGGAGATAAAATTGTGTATAACTAACATATATAACATGTATCACAAAACAGTAGCTGTATACAGTCTGCTAATTGTCGAGGATTTATTTTTGAGCGTTGTAATGATGTTGTATTAGACCCAGGTGTATTACTTTTGGTAATTGTAACTTGTTCAGAGTTTGTCTAAGTCTAAACATCACAGAAATGCTGCTTAATTACACTCATGTTCTGCACATTAACACCTTAACCAACCATGCAGTGTTAACGATGTTAGCGCCAAATCATTTAGGGAATAGAATCAAACTTCGCAATGTCTTACTTCGACTACTGATAGGGAGATTGTATAAATATCAGGAGAGCATTGCTGAATGTACGTTTTGACAATTCTGAGAAGTTACTTTGGTCATAACCTAATAGTGGCCATTTTGTAAATTAGGATTTTGACACTTCATGAGTGGTCGCTTTCTTAGCAGTGAGCCTATTTTACTAACTATGACATTCAGGTGTTTTATTTTTGTACCACATTGTTATTTAATATATACAGATTTTAAAAACTCCAGCATATACTGTATACGTATTCTTAATATAGAATTCAGTTGAAATAGACATTCGGCTCTTCTCACCTACGTTCCACACTGAACTTGGACGTTCAACTAGGGTGTCACTTGCATTTTCTAATGAGAATAATTCGTACAAATTAGAGTACATTATATCAAATAAGACAATGACCTTTCTAACTGGAAGGTCAAGCTTCCTTTGTTCAAGTGGGTAGCGCCTGTACCGTGAGAAGAATGATTGTTGTTTTAAATACGTAGTTCGATGTTTCCTAAGTTCAGAATATAAGAGAGCTGAAAAAAAATGAATTTGATCACAGATAGATTTGAGATACACTAGAAACTCTTCATTAGAGGTGCTTATTTTTAACATTGATTTTTTTATTGGTTTAAATAAACATTTTTTTTTCATTTTCTCACTTGTGTCCTATGTCTTTCTTTTCTTCGAACTTATTAATTAAGGTTCAATAGTACAGATTTTTCGCTCTACATTTTCTGACTGGCTTCATGTTATTCTGCAGAACCTATCCAGTTATTCTAAGGGAAATCAGTGCATCTAATATCATCAGGCCCGGCATGGCCGAGCGCGTTAAGGCATGCGACTCGTAATCTGAGGGTCGCGCTAAACATGCTCGCCCTCCCAGCCGTGGGGGCGTTATAATATGACGGTCAATCCCACTATTCGTTGGTACAAGAGTAGCCCAAGAGTTGGCGGTGGGTGATGATGACTAGCTGCCTTCCCTCTAGTCTTACACTACTAAATTAGGGACGGCTCTGTGTAGTGAGCTAACAACCTACTCACTTAAACAAATGTTACTGAGACCGCAAGTGATTGCGGCCCTATGTTCCTTCATGGAATTGAGTGGCAGATGATGATAATGAATATCATCACAACTACATTCGGCGAATAAAAGCGCACAAATGAACACAACATAACCATAGAAAACACTAAAATACTAAATAAAGAAACAAACATAAACAAACGCAAAATTAAAGAAGCCTTACTTATACAACAACTTAAACCCAAAATAAACCAATATAATTAAAATTATAGATAAAATTATATATTCAAACATCTAACCCCGCCCTCTACATTGCGACACTCAGTTACACAACCCCTTCCAAACATGTTGTCAGCTTCCGGTCAGTTACCTCTTTCTTTGTGAACCTGACGATGACCGAAGAAGGTCGAAACGTTGTTCGCTCTTCTATTTAAAATATTTTCTCAACCCAAACGAGCCGTTTTTGCATAGAAAATAATTTAAACGTGTTTGATCTATAATGAAGAAACTTGTAGACCTTTTTTTAGTTAGGTGATTTAAATTCCATTTTAACTTATTAAGATTTAACAACAATAGATGCATGGGTAAGATGTCGTATATTAAATAAAATAACAAAGTAATTATAACAGACATTACAAAAACTTCTTTTGAGATGAATAAGATCTTAAACAGTTCGGTAACGACAGAGGTTCAACTAATAAAATGTTTAAATTATCTATTGGGAATTTAGGTTTAAAATTGTGTAAAATTTGTAATTCCATTCTAAAAAAGGAAAGATATATGTCAACTATTTTAAAAAAGGAGAATTCATATGATCTATAGAATTATACAGAAATATAATTATTAAATGCGATGGAAAAATAGTCACAAAACTTATAAATATTAGATTAAACAATGAGACAGGTATAAATGGAAAATTATACAAAGAACAAGACGAATACATAGAGAAACATTCAAATATTTATCATAGTTTTACTCTATATTATCTTAAAGCAAAGGGAGATTTTATTGTATTTTATAGATTTCAGTAAAGCATTTGATAAGATTTGTTGTAAAATATTCTGGAATAAAGTACTAAAAATGACATGATAGGAGACATTTTTGAAATGATTGGGAGTACGTACAAAAATTAAATCACATATAAGAATTCAGAAAGGATTAATAGATTTTTTTAAAATGTGAAGAAAGAACAATGCAAGAGTGTATGATAAGCCTTTTCCTATTTGTTACCTATATGAATGAACTTAAAACTAAAACGAAAACTACTTGACATTAAAATCTATGTTAATAATATATATCAAATGGTACAGTGTTGTATAGCGAAACACATGTAAACCTGTAAAATCTGTCAAACGTTTAAGAAAACCTTTTTAAGTCGGTAATTACACACATCTTGATATGGTGAAATCACAAGTTATAGCTTTTAGAAGGTGAAGTATGTTACAATAATTTCAGCATTGGTATATAGGTGCTGAAAGGTTAAAATATCTAGGAAGGTGCTATAAACATCCTGAAAGGTTTCACAAGTGTCTTGGAAGGATTAATAAGTATATATAAAGGACTTTTTAGTATCTAGGAATTGCAAAAACTAACAAACTGTGACAGAATATTCAACTAAACAATTTGAAAGGTAAGTGATATTATAAAAAACATGAGTGGAAAATATTCTCATGTGAAATACACCTTAAAATATATAAGAAATGTAACTGCAATATTATCGTATGGGGCAGAATTATGTAGTTTATTGATTATACACCAGAGGGAAAGCACAAAATTCATTTTGTAAATAGGTTTATGGTTCTCAAAGAATACTACAAATTTATTTGCATTCGTGATCTGAGGGGCGCGGATTCGCATTCCCGTCGCGTTAAACATGCCCTCCCTTTCAGCCATGGGGGCGTTATAAGGTGACGGTCAATCCCACTATTCATTAGTAAAAGAATAGCTCAAGAGTTGGCGGTGGGTGGTGATGATTAGCTGCCTTCCTTCTTGTCTTACACTGCTAAATTATGGACGGCTAACGCAGACAGCCCTCGAGTAGCTTTGTGCGAAATTCAAAAACAAGCATTTGGAGAATACGAGAAGGTACATTTATGTGTTCAGTATGAAATATTAGTTTAAGATTTTTAAAAGTAGTAATTTAGGAAAGCAGTAGATTCCTTAGAGCATGTTATGATTAAATGCTCAGAAGAAAAGATGGTTAAGTATAAGTTTGTTTGTTTGTTTGTTTTGGAATTTCGCACAAAGCTATTCGAGGGCTATCTGCGCTAGCTGTCCCTAATTTAGCAGTGTAAGACTAGAGGGAAGGCAGCTAGTCATCACCACCCACTGCCATCTCTTGGGCTACTCTTTAACCAACGAAAAGTTGGATTGACTGTAACATTATAACGCCCCCATGTCTGGGAGGGCGAGCATGTTTGGCGCGACTCGGGCGCGAAACCGCGACCCTCAGATTACGAAGCGCACGCCTTAACGCGCTAGGCCATGCCAGGCCCTAGGTTAAGTATAAGAAGACCAAGAGATTGGACACGAATAACATATACATTTGGTTAAGTGTGGGAAGCCCAATAAATTGGACATGAATATCATATAGATTTGGTTAAGTATGGGAAGTTCAACAAATTGGACATGGATAAGTTTTTTCTAAAATAATTTAATCAAAGATCTAAAGATATTTATATGAAAAACTTTTATTCAGATTTAAACTACTGAAATAGTTTGGATAAACATGTTACTCATAAATTAGTGTTGAAACCAATTTAAAAGAATAAGTTTGGTAAAATCACGTTTTCAGCTCAAGTCATTATTTTAAATCCCAAGTAGATTGCTGTGAAAATACAGATGTATCACAAAGATTGTGTAATTATTGCTTTTAAAACGAAGTTAAATTATGGGAAATTACTGACACTTTATCCTTAATATTAGGCCTCTTATACTTTTCAGTTCCTTAGGGTTTATAAAAAGGATGTTTGTTTGTTTGTTTTTGGAATTTCGCACAAAGCTACTCGAGGGCTATCTGTGCTAGCCGTCCCTAATTTAGCAGTGTAAGACTAGAGGGAAGGCAGCTAGTCATCACCACCCACCGCCAACTCTTGGGCTACTCTTTTACAAACGAATAGTGGGATTGACCGTCACATTATACACCCCCACGGCTGGGAGGGCGAGCATGTTTTAGCGCGACTCGGGCGCGAACCCGCGACCCTCGGATTACGAGTGCACGCCTTAACGCGCTCGGCCATGTTATAAAAAGGAGAAGAGTGTATTTCAACTATATCGACGATACATTTCAATCTACACAAATCTTTTTAGGCGAAATGAAACACAAATCAATAAATAATGTAGAATTAAAAATATGACAAGCT
Source organism: Carcinoscorpius rotundicauda (assembly GCA_011833715.1). NCBI lineage: Eukaryota > Metazoa > Arthropoda > Merostomata > Xiphosura > Limulidae > Carcinoscorpius > Carcinoscorpius rotundicauda. The sequence goes on along the minus strand of CM022395.1, from coordinate 45,968,029 downwards.
TAGTATTAATTCCTTACAACAAATGTAATTAATTGTAAATGTGCCTTGCCAGCTTTTTCTAGGTGTTCGCACCACTTATGTTTAACCTAGCGTATTAAAATTGTTTAACTGTATGTACGTTGTTGCGTTTTAATGGCTCTCACTATAAAATAATGTTGTTTCTTTCAGCTGTTAGATAAACAAATAAATATAAAAAAATACATTTATTGTAGTTTTGTGTCTGTTACAGGAAACGAGTGTCTTTTATATTCTGCATTTTAATCAAAATGTGAATTGAATTATTAATGTTAATCGTGTAAAAACGACAACAGGTGCTCGTAATATACAACCCGAGAACGAAATTATTGTTCTTTCTCTACTGAACTAGCGCCAGTGAGAATAAAAAAGATATTTTTGAAAATCTATGCTCATTACCATATTTGAAATATTTTAAACCTTAATTTAATATAAGGGGTAACTTGCATCGTCATCTGTGGAAAACATCAAAAGCACAAAAGTAATTTCATCGAAGAAACATTTGATGATTAAATTTGACATAAGGTATGATAAATAAAAGTAAAGCTTAGATTATTTGAAAGGTCGTGCGAAACAGTTATTAAATATATTAAGAGTCTTTGGCCCGGCATGGTCGAGTGGTTAAGACACTAGACTCGTAATCTGAGGGTCGCGGGTTCAAATCCCCTTCACACCAAACATGCTCGTCCTTTAAGCCGTGGGTGCGTTATAATGTACGGTCAATCCCACTATTCGTTGGTAAAAGAGTGCCCAAGAGTTGGCGGTAGGTGGTGATGACTAGCTGCCTTCCTTCTAATCTTACACTGGTAAATTAATGACGGGTAACGCAGATAACTCTCTAGTTGTTTTGCGCAAAATTCAGAACAAAACAAACCATTACGTCTTCAAACTGTTGATAATCATTATTATATACGAAAGACAAGATGATAATACAAAATATTTATAACTTTTGAAAAAAAACAACTTGTGTTAGACTTATATATCTGAAATAAACATCTTGAGTTTTAGGTTTATTAGAAAACAGTGATGATGTTTGATTATTTCATACCTCTGCCTCTAGGTGGCTGAGCGGAAATCACATCTTGGACAACATTGGTGGGTAAATCACAAACAGCTCATTATGTAGCTTTTACGCTTTACAACAAACACATTGTTTTCTGTTCTTTTATAGAAAGGTGGCGTTTTATAAGGCGAAAATTTTGAACAAAGTATGAATTATTAATGCTCAACTCAGGAATGCAACCACTGATTTTTGAACCTTGTTGACGCTATTTGAATTGCGATTATCTCGTACTTATAACCAATGTCAAAATACTTGAAAAACTATGTCCATTACCACGTTTAATGTATTTTAAATATTAATTTTAAAAAGAGTAACTTATATTTTGGTCTGTCAAAAATGTTAAAACCACGAAATTAATTTCATCGATGAAATTTTCTATGATCAAATTTGTTATAAAATAAAGTCAGTATTTACAATACTTTACAATATAAGAGTAACAACATTAATTGTGCAGTTTTATACATAAATGTGAAACTGTGCATACTTAACAAACTTTAAAGACCGGTCATATTTTCGATATGCTGCAAATTTATCATCATCCAATGATGACTTGTTGCACTTTTGGTGGCCAACGCAAGCAGTTTATCAGTTGAAGGGTTTTTAATCATAATTTCAGGAATAATTGGTCAATTGAAGGTTATCGTGCTCAAAATGTTAGTATGAATGTGAAGACTACCATACAACAACCAATAAAGCAATAGCTGGTCATGTAATTAATTGCAAAGCAAAATAATCACAAAAATATACAAAAGTCGTTGCATAATATTATCAGTTTTGTGAATATTTTGCCCTCTTAGTTTTCTAGATTACAATAAAATAGTAACAATAGTGTAATTTAAAAGTTTCCTGTAATGATAAGTTTGTCAGTAGCCCTTCCTTTCTTGACCAAATGTTACTGGAATTGGAACAAAACATCCAAAAAATCATTTATGAAAGTGATAATAGAAATGTGAAGCTGCTGTTTGTATTATCCTGTAATCAGATTGGCAGATTAGTTTAGGTACATCATGTGATGAATAAAGTTTTATTAATATTAATATCAATATTAATGTGTATTATATACCAGACTGAATGACAACATAGAATTATTGCTTTTAGTGTGTAATTGTTGTCAGATTATCAATATGCAAATCACACATTTGCACAAACGAAATGCGTTTCAAATATGGCGGATATACTAGATTGCTCAATCACACTTTCTGCAAAGTATCCACAGATGAAAGGCTGATTTATCCAGCTTTATCAAATCGTAGGGATTATCTTTTGAAAATAATCCACAACAATGTTTTAGTTTGCACAAGTATCGGCACTCACTGATTCGGCTGGACATATTATTTCTAAATTTGTGGATAAATGGTTGAAAGTGCACATCGACAAGTCTCGTATATCTACCACATTTGAAGAGCTTCTGTGTTTATCTATGTGAACATCAGGCAAACATGTGGTGTTTGTTGTGGTGCGTGTTATACAAAGAGCTATCAAGTGGATAAGCTAGCTTGAAATGCACCTTGAAAGTCAAAGAAATAACTCTATGCTTTCACTCTGGGGTACACACACCGATATTTTCAAAGTCATCATATAAATAGAAGGCCCGGCATGGCCAGGCGGGTTAAGGCGTTCGACTCCTTATCTGAAGGTTGCGGGTTCAAATCGCCTTCGCACCAAATATGCTCGCCCTTTCAGCCGTGGGGGCGATATAATGTTACGGTCAATCCCATTATTCGTTGGTAAAAAAGTAGCCCAAGAATTGGCGGTGGGTGGTAATGACTAGCTCCCTTCCCTCTAGTCTTATACTGCTAAGTTAGGGACGGCTAGCGCAGACAGCCCTTGTGTAGCTTTGCGCGAAATTCTAAAACAAACAAACAAGTCATATAAACAGAAACAAGTTTATCAATTCAACATTTGAGTGATACTAATAGTAGATTCACATTTTTCTGAATATTTTAACCTACATGTGACGAGATTAAAACATTTTTACATACTTTGTTATCAGAATTTATGACATTTTGTAGCTTGTGACCAAGATAAGAGGACGGTTAAGGCTATTTATACATTATAAATTATCAACGCAGAAACTTTTTAAGGTTATTCTTCTACTCTAGAGCTATCAGTGTAGTTTTAAAGTTACTCAGAAACACTTAGCACTGTAACCTAGAAAACTGTGAGCTAAATTGTATTCGACATTTATAATACGCAGTGATTTTTATTCATTCCTGTAAACATTTTATCTAATAAATATAATTATTACGTAATGATTGCTATATGGTAATCATAAACAATTTGAACCATCACAAGCTTTAATTGATCAATTAAACAGGCCGGCGATGGTTCTATTGTATTGAAATTAATTAAATAATTGGATCATTAAGTATTAATTAGTGATTGATGCATGATAATCTTAACGTTCGTGTAAATAGTTTGAACCATCATTACCTTTAATTGGTCAATTATACAGGTTTATGATGGGTTTTATTGTCATGAATGTTTTATATGTTCTACAGTAATTCCTGTACACTGAAACCAAAAACGACTTCTGTTTTTGTTTTTTTTTCCATTGCGTGCAGATGTTTCTCAAGATGTCATGCATACTTTTACACAAGTTAATCATTTTCACGGAAATCAGGTCACACTTTATTATATTTAAAATGCTGGCAACTAGTGGCTATAGATTTATCTAGACAAATCGCGATGTGAGAGCCTTATCAATAGATCCAAAACCGAAATATAACAAATATAATAATAATTAATATATTAATTATGATGTACAAAATAATAACTTGATCTAAGTAAGAATTTTCTTTTCCTTTCCGATTTGTAAAAAACAAACAAACTACGTAATAGAAAAGAAAAGAATATTATTTTCTAAATCTATGGATCTGAATTATAATAAAATCAGTTATTAAAATCAAAACAACTTTTATGATGTTTTAATTTGCAGGTCTGCGTTATTAATGAAACTACAATAGGAACAAAAAAGACTGGAAATGACTTGTTTGCTTCGGGCACCAGACAAAGATAACCGATTAGCATTACACTAGGAAATTATTAGCAGATAAAGTTTTAGAATCATGCTAGGCTTCACATTAGTATATAAAAGTGTGCAACCTTGTCAATATATATATATATATATATGCCTGCTCGCTTTGTATAGATCCATTTACTATAAAAATGAAACTGTACATTAATACAAACTTTTAAAATCTTAAGTTATTCAGTCTGTTTTTGAAAACAATATTATGTATGTAATGATCCAAAGATCTCTATTTTTAATTATATTAAAAAAGTTAAAGCTATTTGTTTCGGAGCTATTACATAAAATGGGCGCTCTCTATGATTCAAACTGAGAACAAGTACAGATTATTAATAATTGGTCCGTAAAAGTGACCACTGGTGTTTGTATTATATGAGTAGAGTACGTTATAATTGCTATATTACTATTAATATATCAGAGAAGTGATGACGTAAAGCTTGAAAATCTATTTGATATTAAAGACAAGTAACGCCGTCGCCATCTGTTGATAAATGTTAAAATCACAAAAAGTATTTTCATCGATAAACCATTTGTTATAAGATCTGTCGACTAAAACAGACTTGACCCGCAAAATATTCTACTGATTTTTTACTCTTGTAACTCCAGCACGAAACAATTGTTATTTTACTATTAATACAGTGTCAGTGAGAAAAGATTTGATAATTTGGGAAACCATATGATTATTACTATATTTAAAATATTTATAATTCGTACAAAAAAAACAAACAAACAGCGCTGTCTTTTGGTTATTAGCATGAAAATAATATTATTTATTTAACATTTTTTGCCAAAATTTTTTATGAAGTGTATTGAATACAATTAAAGCTCTCTATTTACTTGAAACAATTCGAAGCGTGCATTTAAACTACGATAAGAAATAATTAATCTACAATACTATTATGTGTAGTTCAGAACTATAATATCAAAAATGGTATTACTTTAACTACGAAATTTCTAAAATACTACACTTTTGCAAAATTTCATAAGTGTTTGTACAAAACATTTTTATTAGATATGAACAATTCTGAGTACAAATATTTTATTTTAATTTCTTTAACTGTTCTTTGCTTACTCTGTTGAAGCTTAAGATACACAAACGGAAAACTTCACTATTTGGATTTAAACAATAGAAATAATAAGTCGTGTCGAAAACTGCACAAAGAATTCTAAGCTACATTGTTAGTGGTTAAATAAAATTATGCACATGTTGTAGTTCTATGTAAGATATCATTATGCTTTTCTGAAAGAGCCAAAAAGAATTCTTTTAATCATTTTAAATCATTATGATATCTTTTATTTCGTTTAACATTTTGTAAAATATTATATTTCTTTAATAACATCATTGAGATGAATCAGATTCTCGTGTGACATTCTGTACATAATGAAATAAATACTGTCAAATTTCTTTTAATTCAAGTTAAACAATTTTATTATTGTGGATTAGTTTGTTTTTTTCTGTGTCCAGCAGCTGGAATATAATGAGGCCTTTATATACATATTTTTTTTTTCAAAAAGTGTATTTTCTAGAGAGAATGGTTAAAACTACTTTCTAATAAACATCTTTATTTTCCATTTATTTATACGTCATTGAGACCATTACCTTTTTTTTTCCGAATAACTTATGCAGATCAAGAATAATGAATCCCATAAATCTTATCTTTTTTTTATCTCATGTTACAACACATCAGAAATATAAAGATGTGTAATGATTATCTAAAAGCAATCTTTCTTTAACTTCTTTATTTATCTGATGTATGTGATGCTGTATTTCAAAGAAACAAGTTTGTGAGCTTGTTTGTTAAGCACAGAGCTACACAAAGGTATACCTGCGCTCTGCCCAACACAGGCATCGAAAGCCGGTTTCTAATGTTATAAGTACGTAGACATATTATTATGCCATTGGGGTACAAAAAGGCCATAAATTTGAAAGAAAACTAGACGGAAAATTAAATATTTAGCTTCAATGTTATCACAGATACATCCTATAGACCTCTTGAACAAACATTTTCTAAACTATTTATGCGCCATATTGCTTGTGTACAGATGATTTTGTTGCATGTGTGTGGTTCAAATATCATATGAGTGAAACCCATTATTTAAACAAAAATAACTTCAATTTTATAGTGTATACCACTGATTACGTCTGAAGTTCTTTTGTATTTTACATGGAAAGTTAATGATTTCACCTTTTGTTTTTTTCTCAGCTCTTTACATGATTATTCTAAGTGTAAATATATTTATAAAAAACTCAGTACTATATGATATATGTAGTCTTGTGGTTGTGAATGGTATAAAAACAACTGAGTAATTTGAGTTTTGGAAATCTTTCATAGCCATATGTTTTAATTTAGAAAATTGAGATAGCAACCGATATATTTGTCCATAATAAACACCTTTCAAAATATTTAGTTAACTTTATAAAGATGACATTTCTTTCGCTCCATTACGAAATTTCAATTTATTTCAAATGATTTCTCCTTAAGGTAAGTGGATTACGATTACGATGAATTTATTCTAAATAAAAGAAACCCATTCAAACTAAGCAAAATTACAAAAATAAAGTTAGCTTGAAAAAAGGCTAGTTAACCAACAATAGACCAATATAATACTGAACCGTTACTGAATAAAACAACATGAGATTCCAAGCTTATTATCCTTAAACATGTCAGACTTGAAAAGAAAAGTTGATATGAATTAATGTGCGGCATGAATTTTGAAAACGTCAAAGTATGTACATTTTCCTTAGGTATACATATTAAGTCTTATCTTTTAAGAAAAAAGAAAAAAAATGTAGGGGTGGGCCAGGTGTGGTTTAGTAGTTAATGAGCACATGCTGTGAATTCCTCTCCCAGTGCCACAAAAACACATCAAACCAAACTGGAAACACGCTTTGCATTTTGAGGCCGTTCTGTAATTGAAAGGTCAAGCTCTGCTATAAGATGAAATAAGTAAATATCAAAAGTGGTGGAGAATGTTGGTGACTAAGCTGCCTTTTCTCTGTTCTACTTAGGTCCGGCATGACCAAGCGCGAAAGGCACGCGATTCGTAATCCGATGGTCGCGGGTTCACGCCCGCGTCGCGCCAAACATGCTCGCCCTCCCAGCCGTGGGGGCGTTATAATGTGACGGTCAATCCCACTTTTCGTTGGTAAAAGAGTAGCCCAAGAGTTGGCGGTGGGTGGTGATGACTAGCTGCCTTCCCTCTAGTCTTACACTGCTAAATTAGAGACGGCTAGTAGATATAGCCCTCTAGTAGCTTTGTGCGAAATTTCGAAACAAATACTCTATTCTACTTCTTCAAGATTAGCTGTGAAGGAAATAAAAAAAACAAAAAAACGATAATTTATTTTGCAAAATGACCTAAGCAAGTGTTATAATTTTGGAACACAAATGGTTATACTAGTAATTTGAAATCATAATTTTTCTAAAGGTTAACCAAAACTGAAAATTTTCCAAACATTAATTAGTCCTACAACAAAGAATTCCGACGAATAACTACCTACATAAATGTCAAACCTTAGCCATTTTTTCTCTTAACCTTTCCAAATCATTAAAACCATGTTCTGTAAAAGTATAACAATATGGTTGATTTGTTTTAGTGCAAGTCTACATTGGGTTATTGAATTTTAGCTTCGTGAGTTCTTACACTTTCCACTGTTAACTTGTGGAGAAAATATAGAAAACTGAGTATTACAGTTTACTCATACTTTGAGGTATTTGTCGTTCATCTTTGTTCTCTCTAACTGAAATCTGTTTCGGAAAACAATTAAACAAAGCCCCGAATGAAGAAGAAAATTCGAGGAAATAAATTTATATATCTTAACATAAACAAGGAAAAAGGAAGGAAAAAATGTTATACCACACGAGTTAAAATCATTTAAATGTATTAACTCCGATGTGACACATTTTAGTGGCTTTGGTTTACTATCATTAGAGTTGGTAAAATATGTTAGATCTGGATTAATATTGTTTCACCTTTATTTTTCATAATATTTTGAGCATCATTTGGGTTTACAAGAGTTTCTTTTGTGCAATCGTTAACTCATTTTTGCCTTTAAATGTACTTGACGATGGGAAAAGTTCTTAAGAAATGGCTGGCCAACAATTTTGGCTTAGATGTGATGGAAGATGTAAAGCTAGAATTGAGTCATAAAAACAACTTTGCTGTTGAAAACTCGGTGCAGTGGTAACATCTATCTTTATATCCTTGGGTTTTTTAGCTGTGAATCGACTTCTGCAGCTACGAAACATATTTAATATAGAATATTTTGTTATTCATGACGCTTCGTATTTTAGGCCAAGTAAACACTTTGTTACAAGAAATCATGAAAATATTTTGTTTTGTATATTCACATTTTTGTCAACATTTCAGAATTTTTGTTTCTGTGTGTTGTATTTTGGTAAGAAATATTTTGGTATAATATTTCAAGTGGCGTATTTGTTAAGTAACATCAGATTAAGCACGGTATAGCCAGGTGATTGGGGTGTTTGACTAGTAATTCAAGGGTTACCGGCTTTAATCTCTGTCATACTAAATATGCTCGCCCTTTCAGCTGTGGAGGCGTTATAATATTACGATAAATTCCTCTATTCTTTGTTAAAGAGTAGATCAAGAGTTCTTTCTAGCCTTACATGGTTAACTTAGGAACGGCTAGCGCAGATAACCCTCGAGTAGCTTTGAACGAAATTCAAAAACAAACAAACATCAGATTAACCTAAACGATGTTTTATTAGTAAGGAAATAACTAACAAAACTTAATCAATACTGATTCAAAGATGGCTTATATCACTATTATTTACAAATATAGCTAGTAGTCTATGGATTACTAGCTCTTTGATTCGTCTAAAGCGATTGGTTTGATTTGTTTTGAATTTCGCGCAAAGTACTTGAGGGCTATCTGCGCTATTTATACATAATTTAGCAGTGTGAGACTAGAGAGAATGGAGCTAGCCATCACCACCAGCCTTCAACTCTTGGGCTACTCTTTTACCAAAAATAGTGGGATTGATTGTGACATTATAATCACCTCATGACTGAAAGGGTGAACACGTTTGGTATGACGGGGATTCAAACCCGCAACTCTCGGATTACGAGTCGAGTGTCTTAACTACCTGGCCATGCCAGGCCCCATTGGATGTGACTGCATTTATTTGCTTTCTCTAACGTTTAAAAAGCGAACCAACTCAAAATCGGTCAAAAGGAGGTACATAAACAAAGTGTAAAAAAATTCCATAATTATAAGAACTTCTGAGAAGAAGTAAATGTGAGTGTAATAACACACCAGTTTCATTGTATCTGTTATATCCAGTGCCGATTAGGTCTATCGGTAATACTGCGGCCCATGAAGTCAGCTTGGAGAAGACATATATAGTAGCGATATATGTTTGTGTGTGTTTATAGGTATGTAATTCCATGTTAGCTAAAAGATAGCGGATACCAGATGTGAAATAGTAATCGAGGTACTATTTGCAACACGGATTACTGGAAAAACTGTTATGGAATAAAACAAGGATTTGATTTTGTTAACTCAATTGGTCGTTCTTCCGATTCAGTATTACAGAAAAGACAACAAACGCAATTCAAGGTAGACACACTTGGAGAACAGATATGAATAAGATATTACTAAATGACGTTGACTATCTTCAGGTAAAGAGCTTGGCATGGTCCAGTGGTTAGAGTAATCGACTCCCAAACAAAGAATCGCGGGTTCGAATTCAGGTTTTACCAAACATGTTTTCCATTTCCGTCGTGGAGGTGTTATAGTTACGGCCAATCCCAGTTTTCGTTGGTAAAAGAGTAGCCTATCAATTAGCGGTGGATGGTGATAACTAGCTGTCTTCCGCCTAGTCTTTGTAGTTTTGCGTTAAATTTTAACCAGTCCAGCTGGAGATGTTTTCAGTGTTGAATGTTGGAAACTGTGGATAAATCAACGTAATCATTGCTCCAAGACATTATTGGTGTCTACAAATATGTTCATGCATAAAAATACATTAAGCGAATAAGATACGTAAGTGTTATGCTTAACATCTTGTCAACAAAAATATTTAGTTTCGTCTGTTCTGGAACTCGTTTGATTTACTGACACTCTTGCTTCACTGATGTACATTACATGGTCGATTGCTTTTTCAACCGTATGAACTCAACAGAACATTGAATCAAATACTTTCAGAATTCAAAAAATATTACTGCATGAAATTGCTTTAATTTAGACATTAATTCCATGATCACTTTGCAGTTAAAATTTTACTATACTCCCTGTAAAAACCAGTTCATATTAAAAATTTTATGACATAATTAAGTTAAAGGTAAGAAACCTAATGAAGAAAGGCAACGTTTAGAAAATGCTCAGGTTTATGTGAGTTCTTATATTTTACTTGAGCTATTTTTTGAACATACCCTCTCAAGTTATTTTTATCATAATATTTTAACTAGTTCTGTTCATTACTTTTTACATAAGTTAACTATGATGAGCTTTATCTCTCTTATTTATTAGTCTAGCTTTGCTGTTTGTATCCGGTACATAAACAAAGAATCTCTAAGACAATCGGACCAATTGTGCAATTTTTGGTAACAAAGTAAGATCCATACGAAATCTGGAATTCCAGAAAAAATTGAAATAACACATGAGGATCCCTAGGGTTTCCTCTGAGAAGTCGTTTTTTTAGCATTTCCTATGGATATAGTGGTTTTTCTATCTGCCTAAAGTTAACCCCTCTCACCGCTCTGGTCATAGTTATACACATTCTCTGACAATTTCGCAGACATAAACAGTCTCTAGGAGATATGCTTCTCTTCAGCCCTTAGGTAGTTTTATTAACACCAACGGAACTTTTTTTAATGGTCATTTGTGTAACTTAACTTTTTCACAAATGCTACGAGGTCTAAGTATCCTTGATAGAAAATCTGCTGTTTATCCTCATAGTTCTCGATGACTACTGGCTTCTTGGCCATCTCTCTATATACTGTATTCAAATAACACCTCAGGCAAAATTTACAAATAATTTCTCCATCTGTCAAAAAAAAACAAAACAAAACATTATTTAGTTCTTCTCATTTTTGGGTTTAACAAACACCGTTTTTTTTTTTCTGTAAGACAGTTGGCGAATTACCAGATGCGTGCTTCCTGGAGGTGGTCTGTTTGACTTGTTTCATTGTTAGACTGTATATAAAAATAATGCGAGTATTTTCAAATAGAAAGCCTATATTTTTCGATTTTTATACAATTTTGCTCGGAATTACTTAATATGCAATAACTTATACTAAGCATCATAATAAGGTTTACGGTTAGCAGATTTTTTTTTGTTTGGTGAAACATTTATGGAAAACCTTGAGTTTTTTCTCGAGTCTTCGGTTTAGTTTTGATTGAGAATATTAGCAATTTCCTTATATTTGGACAATTTTATTTAACTTTTTCTCGATTTTTAAGCTTTATTATGTGCTATAAAATCTCGTTTTGTACGTGTCAAAACTGGGTCAGCTACGAATTTCACCCTTCCATAACTACATTACAAGATGTTGTGACTAGTAATTTGAATGTTTGTTTTTTAATTTTACACAAATCTACATGAGAGCTATCTGACCCAGCCGTCCCTAATTGAATGATCATTCAAGTACACGAATGTCAGGTCTCACCTAAGTTGTTCTGCTTCATTTACTGCTGAGAATAGAATCTTGAACTGTTCGTTTTTGATTTCATTATAATACTGTTGATCGTGTAATTGCACCAATGAATTTTTATACAGAGAAGACATTTAATGCTTTCTTACTCCTGCTGCAATGTGCATTAGTCATCATTCAAATTACTGATCACAATACATAATTTATCTTAACTTCTTGTGTTAATATATAGAACATATTATTTGAATAATATTTATAAATTCTTATACAATTGTTCCGTGTGTTGAAAGGTAAGCATACCAGTCCTTTCACTCAGCTGAATGTTGCTGAAAACTCGTACAGTTTTAGAACGATGTTTTTGTGCACACTCATAAAGCTACACAAACTTCTAGAAATTGATACGAGAATGTCTCCTTTATAAACACTATTTGAGTTTTTTTCAACTTTCCATAGTAAAATATGAATTTTCGAAGTTATTATTTGCTTTTCAGGTTGCCAGTAACAACACGAAGTCTAGAAAGTCATTAAATTTACCTTATTATAGTTGTTTTGCCTTCCTTTATTTTTTAGTGGAAGCTGTAAGCTTCATATGTGGTTTACTGTGTCACTAAAGAACACTTTTCACGACCTTGCAGCACAACGTGCAGCGTTACAACAGCATGTGTTGCGAAAAACAGGTATTATCTTTAGGGAACAACAAATGCAGTTAATAGTTTGAGACTTAATAATAATGGATTTCAAAAGTTTATTTATAAGTATCATACACGAAAAAGTGACAGTTAGCTTACACTAAAAATAAAATATATCTATGCATACAAACGTTGATTATATAACAAACATGTTAAAAGTATATTTCTGATGATAGTAAAGAACATAGATGTTGATAATGTAATGTGTGTCAATAAGATATATGCATAATGCGTTAATTTTAGAGGAGCAAACGTTAATAGTCTACAAGAAAACTTTTTCTTCTACAAAATATAACACCTAAATAAAAAAAATGACAATATTCGAAAGTTATCATGTCTAGGAACAGTTAAAATAAACTTTACAATTAAAGAACTCTTTAAATAATTATTAATAACAATTTAAATGATAGTTCTGTCCCATTTCATAATATATAATTAATATCACAGTGACCCCACTTCTTGAACTCTGTTCCTTGAGTGAATACTGGATGTTTCAGTATCAGTTCCAGTATTGGCAAGACATTCACCATTTGTTAAGTCTGCTACACACACCATAAAAGTTTGTATCTCAAGTGTAGCAGAAACATATTCCTAATAGATGACCCATTTCAAATTCTGCTCATCCGAGATATATCCATTGAAGGATTGTGGTTACAACACTGCATAGTACACTATGTCTCAGGTAGTTCTCAGATCTATTTCCATCCCAGTTTGCTTAGAGTACAATTTTAAATAATGATGTACATATATATTTATAGTGCAAAATCAGCTCTATAATTTATGCTGATTTTACAGATAGTGTACAATATGTAGCACAAAAGTTTTAGTACAATAACCAAAGTGGTTCTATAATTCCTATATTTTATGTTGTTTACACAGACATTGATACTCAATAAATATATGTATATATGCTATTACACTTCCCAAAGTGACTTTATAATTACTGTATTTTTACGTTGCTTAAGCCATTGTCTACATTTTTACTAAAATTTCCAATGCTCACTATATTTTGATGAGAATGAAGAGATAAAATCAATCTACAGTTTGTGAAGAAATAAACAATCATTATTTGATAAAACTGATCTGTAGGTTACTATATGGTGTTAAAAACAACTGGCAAATTCATAAGTTTTTTTTTTGGTCTTTCATAAATTATCAATGTAACTGAACAATTTATAAAGGTTTGACACTAGGTTTGGTACCATGGTGGTCACTTTCAACTTAACATATTCATCAAAAGCAGAACCATTTGAAAATTAAATTTTATGTCTAAAATTAGTTATCTTTTTGCTTTTAAATTTATATGTTACTGAAAAATAAGCTGAGAGACTAATTGTTGGTCACAAACATTCTTCACTTCAGCTGCTATGCAACTTCTGAAGGATGACACAATTTCCTCCATGTTCTGTCCTTTGTTTTCTTTCATGGATATGCTCAATAATAACATTGAAATGTTGCTTTTAAACTGACCTTTTTTTCAAGAAAAGCAATATTTGACTTAAGTTGTTGGGAAGAGTTGCTGATAGTGTTCACTTCTGTCATTTAACACTTCATGTTTGTGGTTAGTTTAGGCATTAAAAGTAATGAAAATACACCATTCTTGATTAGAACAGGTATGAGGATGAGCATTTTTTGTTATTTTTTTAACACCTTTACTCACAAAAGATTTATTTTATCATCATCAAGTTATCTAACAATTCATATAATTAAAAAATGTTCAGGGCTTTTTAGTGCCTATGCTTCTCTGTCAAAGTTGGTACATTAAGACAGTTTATGTAATAAATTAGACAAGTTTTTCACCACCATCATATTAAAGTCGAACTACATTCATTATAATGGTAGCAAGCTGAGATTCTGTAAAATCAAAACTTGAGAACACAACTAGGAGGAGGATACTGACATCCAGGCCATTATTTTTCAAAGGGTGAAGAAATTACTTGGTGAACACTTCAGATTGATTATTGAAAACAATAAACATTGAGAAGTGAGAGCTGCACCTTCCAAGTACCTTTCTAGTTTAACATTTATTTACAGCTTATGAGAAGTTAACAAGTGTTTCAGATCTGCATCAAGTTAGACCTATCAATATTTTATTTATTCATGACTGGGAAGACACAAGGCAGCTACTTGCACAGACTATATAATCATGTCCCGAGTGTAAAAAGCCAAGTTGTGGTTAAAATCAAATTTATACAACAGCTCACCATACAGTCTGCAACTTTATCACACATAAAATAGCATTAAAGCTTTTTATAATGTTTCTTTTAGGCATGTTAGTCAGACAAAAAAGAAACTGAGTTTGGTACACTGTAAGACTAGTATTTACAGCACAGCTCTATGCAATAATTCACAGAAAAGCTTTATATTGTTATGTAAAGGACACTTTTAGTAACAATTGTATTTCTTGTAAAAACAGTGCTCTACTAATATACAAGATTTTTCATATTTCATTACATTCACTTCATGTCAATGTAAGAAATTTTAATGAACATAAACAGTAATTTACTGTCACTAAAAATGGGGTTTAAAATAATTTCTACATTACATAAACAATTATAACAAGACTGATAATTAACAGGTGTGGAAACTGTGGTTAAGAATGAGGAAAAACCTCAAATTTGTTCTTCAGTACAAAAACAAGCATTTATAAAAGAAACAAACAACCATAAGCTTATTTCATAAATGTGCAATAATTGAAAGAACAGAAAAAATAACTTTACTATGACAGAAGTTATAGGTGAACAAATATAGAAAAGAAACAATTATGCAACATCTAAAATCTTTCCTGACAGTTACGATTTAGGTGCTTTGTTTAAACAAAAAGTCATAAACTGGTAAACAAGGTATGATGCTAACTTTAAATGTGTCAGTTCCTTCACAACTCAACCTATGTAGACTGGAATAATTCAAATAATTAAACACCATAAATTCAAATCTTCATACCACATTTATGGTTTGTCTTTGTTACGGTAAGTTCCTGTTTTACAAATGTGTCGTCCCCTCTTTAAAACATCTGCATAGGTGAGATTTTCAGCAAACTTAGCCTTCAATGCTGGATGTGAAAATTGCCTTGGAAGAAAGACATCTTGAACAGACAACAAAGCAGATTTTCTGGACACCTTACATCCAGGTGATTTCTTATTCAGATTATCGGCAAGTTCCATCTGTCTATAAAACTTGCCATCCACAGGATTATTCTTTAAAATTTTATTCTCTGCAGAAAGGTCAGGCCTATTAAAACCAACAGTATTAGATTTTGATGGCGAGATAAAAGAAACCTTGGTTGGAGAAGGCCTGTTAATTTTTGGCTGTTCAGTTGATATATGAACGTCTTTCTCTAATGAAGGAGTTAGAGATAGTTGTTTGTTAGCTTCTGGGTCTGAATGAAGGGACTTCTTCAAAACATCAAATATTTCCTTAAATAAGAGCTTGTACTCAGGAGGACTATGACTGAAGTGACCATTTAAACAATTAGATGATGAAGAGAAGTCTAAGGTTTTCAGAAAAGTAGTTTCTTCTCTTGCAGCTTCATACAAGTATTCAGTTTGAACTTGTTGATCAATCATTCCACGTTCTGAACTCTCAGAAAACCCAGATGAGAGAGAAGAATCTCCAACTTCTGACAATTCTTCAATGCCTGACTTGGCTCCTGAGAACCTTGGTAAAGTTGAAGACCAATGCAATGTAGCAGCCAGTTGGTTCCCTGGTTGTTTGGCATAAAGCTTACAATTGTTGCTTGTTTCATCAAGTTTATTGGCACTCCCTGAATCTTCAGAACTTTGGGCATTTGGTTCTTCAAGACTATACCTGTGAGAGCTTAACATATTTTCATATTTTTCAATGAGGTCCCTGTACTGAGCATCCAATTCACTCAAAAGAGACACACCTTTGTGAATATTATTACTGTGAATTTTAGATTCCATTGCACAAGAAAGTGGTAGCAGAGATTCTTGACTACCATAAGCCAAAACACCATTTCTCAACTGAACTAGAGTACACTCTCCAATCTCAGCACCTTCTTCAGCTTCTAAATCACAGTCCAAGTTTTCATTAATTTCTTTCCCACCAATGAGTGGAAGTGTAAATTGGCAATCTGGGCAGTTGTCATTTCTGAACAGTAAATAAACCAATAAAAAAGTTACAAATCTTCCATTACCAGTTCATTAACAACACTACATTAATGGATTATTTTGGATGAATTAATTTTTTTTTAATTTTAAGAGGTAAAAATCAAAAATGTGTTTCACAATTATAAACACTATAAGAGTATTTAAATAGTTTGCCATTAATTATAACAAAACCAATTACATTTTCCTGTTATCATTAATAAACCTTTAGTTAAAGCCCACAAATCTTATAAAATTTTGTTTCAAGGCACTTTTTGTTGTGGCAGCAAGTCACTAACTATCTGATAGTTTATGATCACAGAGACATTCCTAGCTGTGAATAAATTTGTGAGGTTTTGAAAAGTAATATGCTTGTTTTAAATACTTTTATGATGTGTTCAGACAATTATGCTTTATCAGCAAGTCATGCATCACCAGCTTTAGCTGTTATAAAACCATGCAGTTACTCTATACTATGATCAAAATAACAAGCAGTGTGTATGAATTATCTTTTTACTAAAAAGGTTTCAGGTATAGCCAAAATAGCTCATTTTGTACATTTGCATTGTAAAAGAAAACTGTAATTGGATTTTAAAGCAACTTAACAAATGAGCTCCAAGTAATACATAGATGTGTGTTTGTTTGTTTGTTTTTTGTTCAGATAACTTTTAATGTACATGAAAAGGTCACTTTATAAGCAAAATAATGTTCTAAAATAGTAAAAGGTTTATGAATATAAAATACATTTGCTAAAAAAGAAATAAAATATTTTCACACATTTAATCTGCAGTTTTAAGGAATATTACCTCTCAATAATCTAAATGGATTAAATTACATTTAGTATTGCTTGTAAATGCTATGGACTCTGCTAAAACATTTTAAGTTAATATGTTGCACATTATCATGTACAATGAAATAAACTGAGCTATATCAAAAATTATTTCAGAATTATGAAATGTAAATGAATGCAAACGAAGAAAAACCTTGACTTTTTTAGTTGTGGTTTTGTTCATAAAAAAAAAATTTAAATGTCAGAGTGAAACTGTATATTATAATCAAAATCATCTATTAACCAACCTATTAGCAACTTCTGTCTGTAAATCAATATATAAGCTGGATTTTACTTCTTCCTGAAGAAGCTGTAGTTGATATTGTAGACGAAGATTCTCCTATGGGAATAACAACCAATAATGAGAACTAGTTTAACTGAAACAAATACAATAACTTAACTCTGTGAAAGTGAACTAGATTTTCTTGATTTCACAAAAAAAAAAAAGACAACAATCTTAAATGAAAAAGCATTTTCCCTTCCAACAAGAATTATTTCTCAAATTAAAGTGGCTTTAGTTGAATTGAGATGATGTATCAACCAAATTCAAAGAAACACACTTTATTTAATTATTCAGAAAGTAGGTTATAAAATTTTATCAGTGATGTTGAGAAACCCACTTGTTGAGAAATTTATGTGCAAAAACGGCTCGTTTGGGTTGAGAAAATATTTTACATAGAAGAGCGAACAACGTTTCGACCTTGTTCGGTCATCGTCAGGTTCACAAACTTACTTTTTCTTCTCATCAGTATCACTATCAGATACTAAAAAAGGTGCATTTAAATGTTTCATGAAACCTCAGTTTTATCAATATTTCAGCTTCAAACATTTTGTTTACAGAGATGTTAATTTTTAGTAGATAACTCATAGATATTTGGAATACTGATCTTCAAATACTGTCCAATACACATTTTATATGAAACACAATATTTAAACAAGTAATACAGAACATAGACTGAAAATTTCCTGACAAATCCATTACACACATGTGAAAAAAAAAGGCTAGTATAAATAGAGAAAGCACTGAGTAGAGGAGCAAAAAACGTTTTGACCTACAACCTGACGATGAAGAAGGTCAAAACATTGTTTGCTCTTATACATAGTGCTTTCTCTATCCATACCAACCGATTTTTACATATATAAATTTTTTTTACAAATGGGTTTTCTCATCATCATGAAATCCATTACACTCTTAAGTGTATCATCCTAGAACATGTATTACTGAGTATAAAAAAATCAAAACTTACTTGTATCAGTATTTCAATTTCAGTTTGCAGATCCAACTTTTCTTGCTGCTCTCTGGCCAACTGACATTTCAGTTTGGAAGCTGATGCCCGAAGCTTTATCACCTCTTGATCAACATGAATATCCTGTTAATCATAACAATTATGAGCTTCTTACTTGTTTTGGAGTTATAGTTTACAATTATTGTGATGCCAAAAAGAGTGATGCAACTCCTTCACCACCATGGAAATGTGTTTCTTCTTGAGAGCATTCTCACAGGACTTTGGAATTTTTTACCATTGTGAAGTACACCCCACCCAACAAACCTGTCAGTTTGCCAATTATGAGTTTTAAAGAAAAAAATATTAAAAACCTGCAATGTTTTTTTTTTTTTTATGATAGTGTATTGACATATACACTCAATGATAAAAACATTGTTCATCAAGAAACATGGCAGTGAAAGAGTTACAGTAATTTAAGTAATGCGCCACGTGCACTTATGCAATACATACCATATAGTACTATACTAACAAAACATTAATTAATATTACTTGGTACAAATATTACAACATATAAATTTCACTGATTAAAACTTTACACAGAAGTACAAAAGATTAACAATCTACAATTCTTTCAAGGCTTATATAATACATCATGTAAAGTGTTTTTGTCCAGCTAAAGCTATAATAATGAGAAAGCATCCATATACAGAAATAAAGTATTTATGTAAACACCACTTCAAATCAAAGTCTTCTTTTTAAAGTGATTTTAGTCATTCTTGCAATATTGAAACTCAAGATGTCTACCTACACAGATAATTTACAAAGACTTCAAGAATCCTGAATGATCTATTTACATGAATAAAAATGGCTCTGTACACAAAATGCTACTCATTCTTAAATGGATCCTTAAACAAGTTAGATGTATACCGTGATAGAGCTCTATAAATCAAACAATATCATTATGAACAGCACTTGATAAGAAATCACTGCTCATCTATATTTAGCTATCTAGTAAGTATGTACCTCATGTTTGGAGAATGCATCATCATAAAAACCACTGTCTAGACTGAGAACTCTCCTCAGGTTTTTTTTCAAACCTGCTTCATGGCCATCTTTCAAAGTGTGATGGCTCTCTCTCTTTGATTGATGAATTGACGTTTTCTTTAATTCATCTGCTAGTTCCTGAAGTTCTTCACATTTCTTTTCTAGAGTTTCAATACTGTTACAGAGACTAAAAAAAAAAAAAAAAGGATTATTAGCATGGAAACACACATAACAGAGAATAACTTATTTCATACAAATTTTCTACCCTTATCAATTATTTGTTAACATCTTTAAAATTTGTTTTGGTTAATTAAATCTGTTTAATTATTGCAACAACATATGCCAGTCCACTGCAATAAACACATTAAATGAAGATATATTTATACAATAATGTCTCAATCGTTTTTGGTTTGCTTGAATTTGAGAAAATTCACGAGCAAGATTTATTTCAGCAGTTTGTTGCTTCTTAATTTATTCTTCTGTCACACTCATCAATAAAATTAATAAGCATTTCAATGAATCATGAAACTGAAAGGAAACAAAGAATGACATGTCTTAGAAGCCTTTATGAGCAACTTATAAAAGTCAAAATGTTTCCATTGACAATTGAGCTCACTTAACAGTTACTGTTTGTGCATGCAAATATGCAACCATGAGTAATTTCATACAAAAGGTAGCCAGACATTCACTTACAATGTGTAGTCATCTCTAAATCCCTTCCTTTATGGAAGGACTAATTTGACAAGTAGTTGTTTTTGTCAAATTCTTCAAATCACTTGAATCATTAGTTTAATACAGCTTTACTAATGTTTTCACAGGCAAAAACTTGTACTCTGAAGAGGTCACTCTAAGAGGAAATGTGGTCAATGGTTTAGCCACATGATGTTCAATGATCTCTTTAGAAGTCATTTAACTATGGATATTACCTTCTAATTCTCTTCTTGTCTTCTGATGATTCTCTCTGCAGCCGCTGATTGGTCCGTTCTAGATCGGCAATGCTACTTTCTAACTGCTCATATATCTTCAACCGAGAATCATTTACTTCACGAAGAGCTGATGCCTGTTTTGTTAACAGCTATAAAGCAATAAGTAGCATGTTAGTGTTCTGTATATATATATAACCAAAAAACTACATCAGTTGAAAATAATTATTTATATTTCCTAATAGTTCAAAATTCCTCTTCAAATACATGACCATAAGTAAAAATAATTTAAAATTACAACAAAAAAAGTAACAAAAGGTCTATGTTTTTATTGAAATTAATAAACAAAAGAAAAAATAATAACATGTAAAAACTATTTAAATATCCTTCTCTATATATACACAGTTTATGAAAGTTTTAACCATTTCATGTTTGCACAATCAGTTTATATCCATAGCAGAGCCACACACTATTTTGCAGTAATGATTTCTCCAACTGTTGTTCTGTATGCAGATTATGGTCACAAATTATCTGTAATATAAATTTCCAAGTCAGTATTATTGGGCATAAACAATAACAATCTCTAAGAGATTAATGATGCAAGAAATAACCAGATTATTAATTAGTCAATAAGGCCTGAAACAAGTTAGAGAAAAATAAAGAAAAGAGAAATAATGAATTCATAGAGACCATTGACAACTACATTTGTCTCAGGAAAAAGTTTTACCATTATACTTTGACTGTCAGACTTTTTTCCCCCTTACATCGTTTATGTTGATAAAAATACAACAATTCATTCAGATTTCTAGAAACATACAAGTTCCTGAAAATTTGCAACACCATCTCTTCAAGGTTGTAAGTAGCTTCACACACACAGACTTTTATTAGAATACACCCAGTCCTACAACAACATGATTTATGTTAATGTTTTGAATACAAACTATGACTTTGTTTAGTTAAAGACAATCATCCTGAATTTGATAAAGTCTAATCAACCTTTGGGAGGAATATCTGATACCATTTTGAAAAAAAAAGCAGACAATCATTCTAATGCAGAACTAATCAGCAGTTGCCAGTAGCACAACTATAAGACAGACTTAAAGAAAATGCAGCATTTTTATTAAATAGGAATAAGAATCCTGTAAGCAATATCATTGTAAATTTTATTGTTTTAAATTCAACATCATTGAAAATAGGTTTAATTGTATATTGAATATAAATATTTAAAATGTAAAATACATGTTTAATTGTGTCCTTTGAACATAACTTGAAACATTAAAATAATTGTGTGTGTGTGTGTGTGTGTGTGTGTGTGTGTGTGTGTGTGTGTGTGTGTGTGGTGTAATGGGTATTCCTAAAGTGGACAGAATTAAACTTAAGAATGTTTCACAAATCCCAAAATTATTTTGCAAATTTATATTGATATAAATAAGATATTTAGTAAGAGACATGTTTGTCAGCCGATAGATATATTTATAAGAGAAAACAGCTTCATTTGAACACCAGCATTGAAGGGTTTGATTATTTACAATAATTAGTCTGACAAGTCATATACTGCCTGCACAACGAAACTGATTAGATAAATTTCTTGTCTTGCTGTCCAGCATGTCAGGCCTTCACACCTTCTCTAGAATCTATTAATCTTTCATTGTGATAAAGTAACTACACCAATAAATATACCCCAAATAAACCTGTTTAGACAGAGTAGAAAACAAATATGCTATATAACTGTACAGTTTTATTTTATAATTATATGTCTGTAGCAGCTTTGGGATGATGTTGGTGATTGATTGACTTGGAGAAGAGTTTGTCCAGGAGTCACCAGAAGTTGATGTTATCTCATGGCACTTTATGAAAGAATTAAATACTACACTCACAATAACTAATTTTAAATATTCTGGTTTCACTCATAATAAAACAATTTTTTTCTGACATTTGATATATTAATTTCACATTTCAGGTGGCTGGTATCCTTTAATAATTCAATTTGCATGTTTGTGAACTTGTTTGTTTATTTACACATGAATTTTTCCTACAGTTTTAAAAATAGCAAGACCAAACTGGCAAGTGGACAGGGAGGCATCCTTATTTATATTTGTAGTCCCTTTGTCAAATGGAATTAAAACGACCCTGGAAGGTCAGCCAGACATGATGTAGAGCTATAATAGGTTTTCTTGATTGCTTAGAATGAACATGGTATCAGATTTTCTATTGATGGTCCCTGAATTGGGATTTTTGGGGAACCATGTTTGAAATTGTGTTTATACCCCAATTCACAAACTAAGAAGTACCAAAGGTATTACAGACAGGTGATCCAATGAGATTTGTTTGAGTAATGATTCATCGCTAGAGTAATCATGGATATTTTATGATAGACAATTTAATAAGGGGTTAGTAGTGTGTTATGAACATAAGAAACATGTATTAAGTAGAAATATAACACATTCAACAATTTGTTTTCTCAGGTAACACTAACAGTTCTTCAAAAAGTACAAATAAAAATTGAAACTGTCTCAAATGGAGTTAGTAACTTGATTCATTTCTAAGCTTTTATTTCAATAAAATAGGAACATGTCAAAATGCCTGTTGTGGAGACATAAGTGTAGAGGACCATGTTTTGAAAGTCTCCTGCCTTTCGTCTTCAAAACAAAAGACTTTTGAAACGTCGTCCTCTACACTTGTGCCTCCACAACAGGCAGTTGCCATCCATTCTACACAGTTTCATCATGAATACTCTGCTTGAACAGTCTATCAAAAGGAACATGTCCTTACACATTAATTAGAAAACAAAAGGTTCCTGAACATATAATTCTGGACTACAAAGTTATGGTAATCCACAAGTCACTACAATGCAAGAAAAATATGTATTATTTTCTTCTGAACATCTCCTTTTAAAAAATTCCCTCCTCCCTCTACCATGTTGAAACTTTAATCCTAACTGTTTTGGGGTCGACCGGTATTTTTTGTATGCTAAGAATATTTACACCAGGATAAAGTGGCTGGCCTAGTCTTAAATCATATACATCATGCATGTTCAGTGATGGAGGTTTCTTACTCACATTGCAAATCCAACGCACTAACGATCAGACTTTTAAAACGCAAGCTTCCTTAGTTTCAGAACAATTCTGGAAGACTAATTACGGTTCTTTTTTTATAATGTAATTAATTTTATAGTTAAAAATACATTTATTCTAGAGAAAGATATTTATCATTATCCTAATTAGAGTATCTTTATTGCACACTGTAGTTTTTAATAAAAATTTAATATCAACTACTAAGTTTATAGTAAAAAATAATAACTTACAAGTCAAACATAGAAGGCATGGAAAAAGAACAGACCAAGAAGTGATAATGCTTTGTTCGATATATTGAAAGTTATTTAACCTAACTAAAGAGTAATTCCTAATAAACTGTCCTTGTATTTAATTCAAGATGCTCTTACTTCTCCATATTACACTTCGTCTCCCAAAATATGACAAACCTAACTAAACACATCAGAAGAGAAACGAATGTACCACATTTAACTTTTTTTTGTAAGTTATTGTATTAATTTTTTTTATTCAAAGTATAGTTATATTTCTGCACAGACACAAACTAGTTTCATAGTTTCTTCTCCTTCCACATGTCATTCCTTAATTTCTTGATAGACTGGGTTGAAACTTGGTAAGGTTATACTTTAATCCAATACACCCAGAAACCTTTTCACTTTGTGAATTTTGTTTTTTTTCATAAATTTTATGGGGTGAAAGTTCAAAGAACCCCAAAAATGTATATCTTAGGCTCCTGCGTGGAAATATGAACAGCAATCAAGGTAAAAATTGGCATGGATATCAATTTTCGTACACTCGTCATGTTAACAAACAAAATATTATATTTGCTCATTGAGTCTTCTTAAGAGGTCAGAGTTCACAAAATAAAGCATAACTATTCTTTTTAATCAATTACTTGGCCACAAGCAATGACAAAACAAAACTGTCGGGTTTGTCTATTTCATGTAATTACAGTGATGGGGAGGGGGGTTCAAAATGTCATAAAAACAATTTTTAATATTTCTGACAATTAACCCAGCGCACTTCGGTCAATTTACACGGGATAAAGTAGAAAATACTCTTTGGAGATCCCAAACAGATTACACAAATGACAGTTTTGGAATTTGTCTTTAGCAAGTTTTTTTTCAGCGTGCAAAGCACAATTTGAAATTTTTGTGAAGGGTTCATGCATATGAACCAACTTAGACGAGATTCGGTACAAAAATACTTTCTTAGAGGTCCCACGCAGTGATATGGACAGTTTTTCTAGTATTAAAACTGACCATGTTGAAATTTCCTGGCGAAGAAATGCTTCATTCGCCCGCGAATGATAATTTTTTTAAAATTTTAAATCCGACTGCTGACAAATCTTTATGAACAATCAACTAGATTAGTTTTAACGTAACTGTTACTTTTGTCGTCACTGTCACGTGGTTCTCAAAACAGCAGTCAACTGGCCACAATTAACACGGCCACTGCAAGATTATTTAAAATAATTAATAATACATACATTGATCATAAAAATATACACTCAGAACGGCTACGATTACACGATTGAATTAGTGAAAATAGTCGATAAACTTACAGCTTAATATAAGAATTTTTAAAATATGTTCACAATAAAACAGAATTAACTTTAATCCGCCTACTCTTCTGGTTAATAACGGTCATTTCAGATGACTCATTCGCCAAGATGTGCCGTATTGAAACTCACATGAAAAGATCACACGCATACGTATTAAGTAAGTCATCTGTGACGCTCTACCACTGCGAGTAAACAACTCATTGCACAGTGTACGTACCTCGTGAACTTGGATTTGATTCGTTAACTTACTGTATTAAGTGCGAAGGGTATTTCACTAGTTCGTAAAAACTGCTTTATTTTCCATTTACGACATGATTTTTGGACTGCCGCTAAAAAACACCTATTACAAAGACAACCTGAACAGAGGTAATAATTCTGGCCACCGTCTTGAACATGCATATCAGTACGTAAGTTAACAGTACGTACTATTTAAAAATTGAATAAAAACCGATCTTGGCTAACATTTCTATTATTTGTTTTAAATTTCGCGCAAAGCTACTGGAGGGCTATCTGTGCTAGCCATCCATAGTTTAGCAGTGTAAAACTAGAGGGAAGGCAGCTAGTCATCACCACCTACCACCACTCTTGGGATACTCTTTTACCAACGAATAGTGAGATTGACGTAATGTGATAATATCGCATTATAACGCCCCCCACGGCTGAAAAGACAAGCATGTTTGATGCGACGGGGATTCGAACCCGCGACCCTCAAATTACGAGTCGAACGCCTTAATCCACCTGGCCAACATTTCTATATTTTCTTCTGACAGGCAAAGTTATTAACTATAATTTTTTATCATCATTGAAGTAACATGGATAACTGTTCTAAAAAATTCATGTTTACTCACTATATAATTACATTGCCAATTGTACATGGACTACATACCACTTATATTCTATACGATAGTATACTGCAGCTCTGTATTACACAGAAGACAAATCAAATTATTTACATGAGTAACTCATTAGCAAGTAACACTACTTTAGGAACTTGTCATGTGTATCATTTTATGTGCGACTACTTCCAATCATTTACACAGTGTATTAAAGTTAGCTAATTCATATTTTCTCGCAATACGTTGGTGATTTCTCGTAATACTTGTTTAGCTTTGTGTTGTTTTGTAAATTCAAAGGAAAAGCATTTTTTGTAGGATGAAACCTAATCTCACGAAGCGACAGATCTTGATAAGCCTACAATTGCAAATAAAATACGTTAATCAGCAAAATACCCTCCGCACAAGTCCTCTTAGTCAATTCCTTGTGTTTTAAACTAGAGATATGTTTAAATAATATTTTGGCGTACTTTTTATGTCGCAGTTTTGCATGAGGTCTTCTATACACTGAAGAAACAATTTCCCCAAGCGGCTCAGCGGTATGTCTGCGGACTTACATGCTAAAATCCGAGTTTCGATACCTGTGGTGGGCAGAGCACAGATAGCCCATTGTGTAGCTTTGTGCTTAATTCAAAAACAATTTATAAAATAATCTATTATAGACTCCTCATAAACTGAATTTAACATAAAATGTATAATTTCTTCATTTAAAGGCCTGGCATGGCCGAGCGCGTTAAGGCATGCGCTCGTAATCTGAGGGTCGCGGGTTCACATCCGAGTCGCGCTAAACATGCTCGCCCTCCCAGCCGTGAGGGCATTAATGATGTTACGGTCAATCCAACTTTTCGTTGGTAAAAGAGTAGCCCAAGAGTTGGCGGTGGGTGGTGATGACTAGTTGCCTTCCCTCTAGTCTTACACTACTAAATTAGGGACGGCTAGCACAGATAGCCCTCGAGTAGCTTTGTGCGAAATTCCAAAACAAACAAACACAAGAAACCATCATAAAATAAGTAACTGAACAGTTTCCAAATACAGATTGATCTTTTATAAACTATCCGATACTCCAATTATCTATTATATTCGAACGTCTTAATAATTTGCTTTATGCCAACTAACGTAGTTGCTCTTAGCAACATTATCAATTAATTACTCCTGGAAAGATAACACTTATCAGATCATATCACTGAAAATCCAGAATTCCGAATAAATAGCAGTTATCAGTAAAAACACGACGCCCTCTCTTATTCCTAAGTTGAAAAACAAAAATATTGATAAGAGTGGGTTAATATTTATTTATATCAACAGCTTTAAAGCTTCTATTTGCATCGTAGAGATAAAACTGATTCAGAAGATATTATTCCTCTCAACAGTGGTAGAACGCAATATCTTAATACCAGTACACTGGGTGCTATAGAAAGGGCTAGATCACATACCAGACACAGCGCCTTAGGCCTACGAGAATTTTAGGGCTTGTGAAAACCATGGGTCCCTGAAAATTTTCCTTAAAAGGTAACCTTAGAGCACCCAAAAAATAAGCATAAAATATAAAATACACATTTTTACTGTAAAAATGTTACTACATCGATAAGTAATACGATGTATATACGCATTAGTTTGTGCATTCACATAAATATACAACCGATATTTAACTATAGTGTATTAACATACAAGCAGCAAATATACATTGTACACATATAAATACTTACATTTCAAACCAGAATTTATAATTTATATAACTTATTTATCCAATTTTTGGCTTACACGAGGACTATCTGCACTAGCCGTCCCTAATTTAGCTGTGTAAGACTAGAAGGAAGGCAGCTAGTCATCACCACGCATCGCTAACTCTTGGGCTACTCTTTTGCTAACGAATAGTGAGATTGACCCTCTAATTATAACACCCCCATACTTGGTATGATGGGGATTCGAACCCGCGACCCTCAGATTACGAGTCAAATGCCTTAACCACTTGGCCATGCCGGGAGCAGTTTAACTGGTAGGGCCTACGAATAGAAGGTTCCTAGGTTATACGTCATTGTGCATTGGAATTGTATTTTGTGTTTAACTATCCCTTAAAGTTGTAAACACGATAACAGCAAGGTCATAAATATGACGTAAAAATTATTTAACAGAAAAGTTGATAGGGGGGGTACTCCAAGGAAATTCTTATATAATGAAATGAGCATAACATAGGAAACACAACAATACAGCAAATGGATAACACTGTTCACCATGTTGCTAGTCCAACCGTATTTCACGTTAGCCTACACAGCATGCTACATCTCAAACCGAAAATAAAACTGGCAGACATTTCAGGTCTGCCAAAGTACATGCCAATGATCTTCCAAAAATCAGTTTCGCGTACTATGTTGTTATACATACCCGAATGTCGAGGCTCACCTTGTACATGCAAAGCGGTAACCTTCACTTTGCAGATGTAGTTATTTGCTATTTTGTTGAATGTTTTACAGTGTGCTAGTATTCATATGTCATTGAGGGACACATTAAATGCCGATGACACGTGACAAGTTAAGACGTTTTGACAGTGTACAGATAGATCAATGTATTACTGAAATTGAACAAACTCGAAAAACCTAACAACTCATGTTGATATACCCACTCTCTGTACTGGTAGAGTAAGATACGTACTATCAAACAATTCTTCTATACACAAGAAAGCCTACCAAAACCGTGGAAGATAAATTGTACTAAATAATAACTAAATACATGAACAATACACACGATCGTAGGTTTAGAAATATTAATGGAATGCAAATGACTGTTGAAATAACAAGATTTTTGGTTTCTATATCGAGGCTTCCAATCCTTACTGAACATAAGTTAAAACTATTCGATATTCATCATTTATAAAGAAGTTTATCTATTATTAGCTCAAACTTGGGTCATCTTTTGGCTAATTTAAATGAGTAAGTTTGGCCGCCATTATTACGCTATAAAAGAAAACTGCGTTAAAAATTATTGTGAGTGAACGACTCCAGACATGTTGTAACATGTTAAAACAATGTAAGCTAACAAAGAAATACTCGTTTGTTGTCTTAATGCACAATATATGTCGCATGCAATACACACAATAACGTCAGCAAATTAAGGTATTTTTGTACCAAACTAAATTATTTCTGCGATTCTAGTTAACGATAACTTGTGTGTTAATATCATTACATAATCAATTGTGTTTGATTAACGTAAATCAGGATTTCGGAAACAATGCTGTACAATAATAATGTTTGTGTTATATTTATTATTTTCAGTTATATTTCATTCACTACAAACTTGTGTTCATATATGATTTGAAGAATTTATAGCATATTCTTTCAGATCCTTTACATATATTGGTTCACTGCAATGAGTAAAGGACAGCTAGGAAAACCATAAATACATTATTCACAGTTCACCACTGTGAAAATACGTAATGTTTTACGAGTTGAACTTGCACAGGGCTACCGATGAAGGATTAATTTTACCCAAACTATTATAACAACGCAACGGTTAGAAAAATAAATAGCAAACTTGGATTTATGAAGTTCGGTGTAAGAATCATCGGTTGGGGTTCAGAGTGACGAGAAGGCGACTGGCTTTGGTTAGTTTGATCCCCATTGGCACAGTGGGATGTCTGTGAACCTACAACGCTAGAAAGCGAGTTTTGATACCCGTGGTGGGCTCTTTTTGTAGCTTAGTACTTAATTCTAAACGAAAAAAATTTAGTCAGTCCCTAAAATATTAGAGTATTAAGGCGTTAGAAAATCACTGGAGAGGCTGGCCACCTTTCTTGTTTGGCCCATGATTATGAGGGTAGTAACATGTTATAAACAAAACAGGTCTTCAATATTAGAATGAAAACAGGAATAATATGCTGCCGGTACTAAACAAAATCCAGCGCTAAATCGAGGTGTTGTGGTTGTAGTAATAATCAATTTATATATATTAGTAGGAGTCAAATCCTTAATAAAGTTGAAACAAAAGCGAAATGCAAAAAACCGCGATCAAATTAAGATAGTGTAAGAAACGGTCTACGAGGCTTAATGTTTATTTTTGATGTTTTTACAACCTAAAAATGCCAATTATTTAAAGAAATATCCTTTACCTTCGAAACTTTTTCTGTAAACAACGATCGATGAAACTATTTTAAAATTCGTAATGAGTTTACGTAATTTTCCTGCAAAACTAGTCGTACACTGGATTGACTGCAAACAGAGTAAAAACTAAAAATAGGCAGATATTCCGATGCATAAACTAAAATTTTGCTGAGAAATAATATTTATTACGAAACACACTAGTAACATATTTATCATTTTACCTCTTGTGAGGTCTGTTCTTAATCTTTTGTGAATTGTTTTCCTCAGTATAAAAACGTCTTTGTTTGTACCCATACGTTTATTTTGATGTGAAGTGATTACGGACGGACGAGTGCACAAGATTAACCCACCAATACAATCTCGTATATATTATTCACAAGTTTATGTTACAGAGGATACAGAGAGCGTTTTTACAACATGAGAATTTCATAAGATGTTAACTCGCAAATAATAACCTCTACAACTTGAAAAAAACAACAATTCTTGACCTTCTCTAAAGCATGCATCGGTAACGATGGATCTATTTCCAGGTTAAATAGTTAACTACTTACAAATAGTCAGGTATAAACAATTGGTACGATTCCACTTAAAACTCATCAATTGCAAAATGTTGCAAACCGACTTATCTACAAACCAAGCACACCAAATGTCGACGTCGACAGAGTACGATAATGAAAAGGGAAAACGACTACGATATATTCAAGGAAAATCCCATTGTAAAATATAGATCTGGACTGATTCTTTTCACGGGTATAATATGTACCATAAAAACAATGGTAATTGGTATATTATTATGATAATTTCGAGGGCGGTATTTGATCCGTGTAGTGTGTTTAAACAATGGTTGTCTTGCCTAGAGTGTTTTTACAGAAACAGTTTACCACAGAGGATATATTTTTGACAACGGTTCGATACGCTTGAGTTTAAATGTGTTGAGTGGAGAAGTTTCTGCAGGCTATCCATGTGTTATTGTTCATTCGTTTGTTTGTTTATGAATCTCGCGCAAAGTTAAACGATAGCTTTCTGCATTAGCCGTCCCTAATTTAGCAGTGTGAGACTAGAGGGAAGGCAGCTAGTCATCACAACCTACCCCCAACACTTGGGCTACTCTTTTACCAACGAATAGTGAGATTGACGTAATGGAATAATATCGCATTATAACGCCCCCCACGGCTGGGAGGGCGAGCATGGCCCAAAAGATTTCCTTTAATAGTCTTTTTTTTTTCACACAGACGGCGTCATTAGCTGTTTTTATCAGTACGGTCGATCTATTTCTGGGATATATAACATTTTGTCATTCGAAATTGCGTAAGAAGGGCAAGAAGACCAGTCAAAAAACAACTTCTTA
The DNA here is from genome assembly GCA_011833715.1 of Carcinoscorpius rotundicauda. Classification (NCBI taxonomy): domain Eukaryota; kingdom Metazoa; phylum Arthropoda; class Merostomata; order Xiphosura; family Limulidae; genus Carcinoscorpius; species Carcinoscorpius rotundicauda. The sequence goes on along the minus strand of CM022395.1, from coordinate 45,936,597 downwards.
CCAACTCAATGAAAAAAAACGGTATCAATGGGGTCCGAAATACAGAACTGGACGCAAGAATAATGGAGGGAGGTCTTATTCAGTGACGAGACTCATATCTTCGTACAGGGTCAAAGTAGCCCGCATGTTCGCAGATCTCCAGGTGAGAAACTTCGGGATCCTCACATCAATCAGTTCGTAAAACATCTCTTGAAGAAGATGTTTTTGGGGTTTTTCAGCTACTATGGCGTCGGAGGCTTACATATCGCAGAATGAATGATGCGAGGACCACAGCACATCAAAGTTTTGCAGAGAAGAGTCGTTCCTGATTTGAAAAAGATTTGCAAGTGGATCTGGTTCCGTGCAATACATCGAAACTTGTGAAACTTTTATGACTACAACGCAAATAAAGGTGCTGGACTGGCTTGGTAACTCTCCGGACTTAAATCTTATTGAAAATCTTTGGGCGATTTGTAAAGAAAGACTTTGGGGAAAAGACTGTACTACGAAAGATAAGCTAATTGAGGTGTGGAACCGCGATCCAAAAATTAGTAAAAATTGCATTCAACCCGTGGAATCGATGCCAAAGCGGATTAATGATCTGAAAAATAGAGGCAGTCATATCATGTGTTTTTGTGAGTAATTTTTGAATTCTTAGAGATAGAATGCAAAAAAATTGGAAAAAAATCGTAATTTTCCGTCTTGTTTCAATTAATGTATACAAGGGTGTACTATATAAAAGTTGTAATCCAGAAAAATTGCGACAAAAAGATGTGAAATTAGTGTTTGTGGTCAAAATTTATAGAATACAAAATCACATGGATCGGTATCTTTGTCAATGGAAAACGATAAATTTTGTAAAGTTCTGAATGTTTAGTTACAATAACTTACATAAAATTTTGATCAATAATCTCTCATTTTGGCTGCAAACTTTTGTTTCACATCTTTTTATCACTTTGTTTTGAGCACACATCATTTATGCTGTTTTTCATTAAATAATTTCCTTTTGTAACACATTAGTGTACGTTAGGTAAGTATAACCACAAAGGGCATAAAGTGGATGCTCATATATAGTTGAGAATAAATAGCATCAATCACATATTAGATTTGGAGACATTACACCGTGTACCAAAATTTCTAGTTTTTCTTGTTCGTGGGCAAAAAGTGTTATTTCTCAGTTGCTTATGCATAAAGTAAATGAAAAATACTTATTTTTCTCTTGAAACTTTGCTCTTGTGACATGGGGGTAATAAAATTTTCAAATTTACTCATTTTCCAGAACATTCCAGGTAGATTCAGTTCTAAATAGCTGATAGAGAATTTTCAGGAACTTTCAAGAATTTTGTAGAACTTACGAAAATTTTCAAAAACCGTTTAGAATTTTAAAGAACTGTAATATATACAGGGGTTCAACACTCACCACTTCAGTTTAGTTCTAGCTGCCTAAGTGAACACACAGACTTATCTGATATAATCAGATGGCATCAAGAAGCTACAAGCATTCTCTGGACACGTTCTGCTGTGTATATAGCCAATTTATCAAGACAAGAGCAAAAAGTACTTTAACAGTATCTTCTAAAATATGTGAAGCCTACAAGTCGTATTTCGGCATGCCTGTCGGGGATCAAGACAAACACTTGGCACCTCATTTTACCTGCAAGCACCACAAAAAACTCTAGAAGGCATAACGAACAATTTTTAGTTTGAATAGCAAGATTTTATATTATACAAATTTTAGAGCTTTTAAAATTGAAATATCTTTATTTTTTAAATGTCCAATAGTATAGAAAAAAGATCAAAATATTTTGCATGAACCTTTTACACATCTAATGTGGTTGAAATAAATTTATTCTTCATAATAACAATTTTAATCATTCTTTTACAGGATGGTACAGAGGGTAAAAAGAGAGCCATGAAATTTGCTAATCCAAGAACATGGCGTGAACCCACTGACCACTCACGCAGTTGCTACTTCTGCATGGTGGACCCTTCTAAACGTCGGGCTGGCAAGAATGCATTTGCTATCATGTATCTGGACCTTTCATCGCCCTAGATCTACACTTCTCTGAGTTCTCTAGTCACTCCGTCAGAGAGAAAGCAGCCATCTTCAGAAAAGGAAGTAGACGTTGAAGATCCAGATTACATTTTCAGAGGTGCAGCTGGTGAGAGAAACCCATGGTATCCCAACCAAAGAGACCTCAATGATTTGATCAAAAATCTTGGTCTAAAAAAGTCGAATGCCAAGCTTTTTACATCTAGGCTCAATAAGTATGATTTGTTAGATGAAAGTGTACAAGTCACAAATCAGAGGAAGCGTCACCGACATTTTTCAAGCTTCTTCACTCGTCAAGATGGGCTCTGCTTCTGCCACAATGTATCCAGTCTGTGCGAGACAATTGAAATTCCCTGTAACCCGAACGAGAGGCGCATCTTCATTGATAGTTCATCAAGAAGCCTCAAAGCTGTGCTGCTCCATAACGGGAATAAGTATCCTTCTCTTCCCCTGGTTAATTTAGTGCACCTCAAAGATGAATACAACAGAGTCATGACTTTGTTATAAGCTTTAAAGTATGATAAGTACAGCTGGGAGGGAATAGGAGACTTCAAAATAGTGGCATTCCTAATGGATTTCCAAGGAGGCTTTACAAAGTTTCCTTGTTATTTTTGCCTTTAAGACAGCAGAGGCACCGCAGCGCATTAAACAGGAAGCACTGACCACAACGGACCAAGTTCTCTGTGGGGAGGCATAATGTCAAGTGTGAGCCATTAGCGGACCTCCAGAAGGTGTTGTTCCCACCATTACACATAAAACTGGGTCTTATGAAACAATTTGTCAAAGCCTTAATAAGGAGTCTGCAGCCTTCAAGTACCTTCGAGACTTTTACCATAAGCTGTCTGAGGCGAAGGTCAAAGCTAATGTCTTCGTTGGACCACAAATAAAGAAGATCCTGGAGTGCACAGAATTCCCCAACAAGCTCAGTAGGAAGGAAAAAAGCTTGGGGCAGTTTTGTCACAGTAGTTCGGAGTTTCTTGGGCAATCACAAGGCCGAAAATTATGTGGAACTGGTTGAGGCTCTGGTGAAAAGCTACGACAAAATGGGCTGCAGGATGTCCCTGAAAGTCCATATACTTGACGCCCATCTTGATAAATGCAAGGAGAACATGGGAGCATTTTCAGAGGAGCAAGGCAAGCGCTTCCACCAAGATATACTGGACTTGTAATGTCGCTACCAAGGAGCATATAATGAAAACATGATGGGAGACTATATTTGGGGGCTGATATGTGAAAGTGATTTACAGAATAGTCGAGAAACTACTCATTTCTAAACATTTCTATATAACTTTAGTATAAATATATGTAAATCTTGATTTATATGTTGTTATATTCAGATCTTATGTAAATGAAAATGTGCAAATTTGCCCATTTTTATATAGAAAATAGGTTAATTTCTAAATTTCATTATCCAGGTCACAAAAGCAATGTTTGAAGGGAAGAAAACGAAGAATTTTAGGCTGAGTTATGACTGCTGCGAAACGATTTTACCAAAATATGCTTCGCTGGGTAAAAGAAACTTCCAGACATCCCACACAATAAAAAAGAAAGAAAAGAGTGAGGTGTGTTGATTAACGGAGATTATTATACGGATAGTTAAGAAACCAAAAGTTTTTATTTGTGTTAATAACGGAATGAGTTGATTATTCTTTAATTTGGCCATACGACATTACTGTTGATTACTGTGAAGCAGGCTATTCAACAGTGAACTGTCTAGTCGCTAGTGTTTTAAACGCCTGGTGATTACTATGACCAAGTTATTCTTCCGTGAACCTCCATGCGACAAATTAACTAGCGAATTAACGCCCAGTGAACGAACGAAGAGTCGGTATCTCTTACATTTCTTCTTGTAACTTATCATCGGATTGCGATTTAAACGCCGAATGACAATTGAATATTAGAATCCAACAAGTATAATAAAATTTTTTTATAAAGACAAGTAGGGAAATCGATATATACATACGTAACGTTGTTAACTTTAGTAATACACAAAGTTTCAATGTTACAAAAAGTATTGAAACAAGGAAGTCAAAATTACAAAAACTGAGTTAATTTTTTTTACTTTGGCTAAGAATGACAATTTTAGTGGTTTGAAAATGCAGGAATACTTATTTTAATAATAATAATAATAATTTTTAGTTTTAACTTTCTTTTTTCAATACTTTCTGAAGCATTTAAACATTCCATATTTACTATAGTTTATGAGGTTATGCACGTGTCGGTCCCTACTTGTTTTTATCAAATTTAAATTTATTATACTTGTAGTAGTTAGTAGTAATACAAGTGTAACAAACGATATTTTTCAGTATATCATGTACTGTCCTGTGTACTTTTTCTTCATTCCTTAACAAGCTTTTGAAAAATTAAATACATATCTTACTGCTGTATTTTGTAATAAGTTAAATATCTTTGTTCCTCCTTATAATAAATGGATACTAAGTATACATAGGGTATCAACAATAACATGCGAGATAACGTACACCCAACCTTGTATGAAGGAAAACAACCAAGTTAAAATTAAAATATAATTTAGACAAATATTTAATTCAACTATCGTAGTAAACAAGTCACGTTTCTCTGTGGTTGTTTAATATTCGACTCTGGATGTGAATTTTGTGTTATTCAAAGGAGTTATGAGCTGTTAAAGATTAGAACTTACAAAAATGCACAAGTTGAAACATGCCAGTAATTTAATTATTAAAAACAGTTTGAAAATTAATTTGAACAGCACTGAGAAAAACAGCTGCTTCTTTCTCTTATTATCCACACTAGTTTACTTACTAACAGAAACAGAAATATTTGTTCTTCCAAGCACCAGTGGAAGCAGATATTTAAATGATACAATGAACTAGCACGTCAAGGTGCAACTTCGTCCGATTCTTTTGAAGTCTGAAAGAGTTAACTACAAGTTTAACTTCACTGGTTCGAATTGAGTCGATTAACCCTCACCATGTAAATGGCCGTTAAGGAGGTTATGACATCCGTAAACGTAATTACAAATACATTTATAATAAGCAAGCAAACCAGTCATTAAACAAGGAAACTACCTTCCCCCCTCACATCATATATTGCTTAATTTTCGTAAATAGGCGTCTGTTTACTTAAAGGTACAAATACTTGAAGTCACGAGATTCATATTTATATAGTACACGTGTATTTTTTTGTAAAGTTATCTTATGACAAGCACCTTAACGACTATTGATATCAGAAGTTGATGTCCTTCACGTTATTTTATGCTACTTTACTCGTTTTAATTCAAGTTAAGCTAAATGTCTTTACTGATATTCACAGTATATATTTTAAATCAAACGCAACTTATCAGTTTAGCATTTCAAAATATATTAACAGGAAGACTTGGCCGTATCAAGATTATACCGTACGTAAACTTATGGATTGTTGATGTCCGTAAATAAATCAGCAGCACGACTGTTTCTGTGCATATAACATCACAAATGTACTTCACACACTGTCTTTTAGAGTTTAAAATACAATAACAACACTAGGCCTTTTCAGTTTTACTTGCATCTCACGCACAACCGGTCCTACTCCTCCTTAATATACAGCGTACGTAACAATTCTAACTAGAGCTTAAGCACTTCCGGTATGAGTCATAAGAGCTGAAACAGTCAACTCGAGCGTTACACTCAAAACGGCGAGTAAAAATTAACAATATATTTTCCATAAACAAAACACTAGCAAAACTCAATACAAGAATAATTTTATAACTTTTTCTTATTACGATTATTATGAACAAATTACTAAGTCGATGAACCAAGTTAATACAGTTATAATATTTTGTATGAAGATTGAAAAAACATTTGACAACTTCCAACAACGTATGCCACTTGTATACATTGTACTAAGAAGTGAAAAAAAAGGCCTTCAAATAAATTTAATAACATTCTCTATTTAGATACTTTTACAACTTATAATTAGAAACATGAAACGTATTTGCCCATATTGAATAACAAGTTTCTACTGTAACTAGCTAAGTATGGTAGTTTCGTCTATAATCAGCTCAACTGGATAGATGTTGGGAAATGTTGTCCAGATAAGTTCGGTATCATTAAGTGGGAAAAACAACTTATCGATTCTGCTTATTACATGAAATTAGTAAAAGAAGTTTTTGTGTGATAGCAAAAATTTTCGATTATATTACAGTTTAGAATAATTTCGGCTCAGTCATAAATGTAACGTATAAAAATATAACTTAAAATTTTTCTTATAACCTGAGTTAAACTGTCAGTCTGTCGGACTTTCTGAATCGTGTTATTATGGCTTACATTATTTTCACTTTTTTTTGTAGTTGATAAATGTAAATAGATACTTGGTACAGCCCTAAAGAAACAAAACATTTATTCAGCTCTGTGATCAATTATTTTTTCTAACAAATGTTTGAATGTTACAAGTATGACTTGAATCTAGTAAAAATGAGCAACGTTTTTTCCAAGCATAAACGATTCTACAAGTTCATTTATTTTCCCTACTACCCTCCATTTTGAAAAATTAGCTGTCATAACCAACAACGACCGGTTTAGTTGGTTAAAAACAGATTCATCTATTTAATAATAAAATTTTGTTTCTAGGTCCAAAAAAATTAGCTTCATTTCGATTTTTAGTTTTTCTAAAATCGTTAATTAAGAATTTCATACATATAAAAAAATCATGTATTGTTTTTGCAATAACCCTCGAAGTTACGTATCTATTTTTTAAAACATGCTAAGCCTTTAAACGAGGTAGTTCGATAGAAATCTCTAAGATCACTTATTTGACAGTCATTGTTAGCCATCTAACCAGGTTTATTATATCTGCACCTATACAATACACACACACACAGAGAAAGAAAGCAAATAGTTAACTCAACTTTCTTGGTTGATGGTTTTATATAACAGGATTCATCAACTAAGTGTAGTCTCGTATAATATTTGTAATCATAAGTCAATCTGTAATTATATTCAAATACTAAGCAAACAAAAAGTCAAAACCATAACAAAAGTCTATTACCACTACGTGAAACAAAGTATCTGTATGCTCACTTCCCTCTGTACCAGCAAGCGATTTGTTTTGCACCGCCTGAATAGTCGCTGAGTTATTCACAAAGTCACACAATGGCCTATCTGTATTGTGCCCACAACGGGCATCAGAACACTGTTTTTGGCGTTACAAGTTTTCAGAATTAAAACAGCCACTGGGGGTGAAGGGAGGCATAATTTTATTCATCACGTTCACCACAAACATATTGGTTGCTATTGTTAATTGCTAAGCATATTTCCTTTAAAAATTATCTGAGCATCGACTATTGGTGACCTTCCAGGAAACCATGAAAAAACAATAACAAATACAGTTAAAATCTTTAAGAAAACATTAACTTCGCTGCTAGAAAAACCTACAAACCATATGCCCTGAACTTTAAAATGACTTTAGAATCCAGACAGCAAATTTAAAAGATTTATTACCTGTTCGCAATTGCCTGCATCAAACACAGAACTTTAATCGACCGACTTGCCTTCTGCAAGAAACTTTAAACTCCTGAATTTGTTAACGCAGAAAACCAGTATTACTTATGTGCGTATAAACATAAAAACAATGCTTTATATCCGAAAATTCACCAAATCACTTTTGAAGGTTCATAATTTTTTGTACTGAAAATCTCTCTCCTCCCCTTATCAAAAATTAATGTTCAATATTTGAACAAACGTGGAAACTGTACAACACTACGCAAAGTAGACAACATTTAGCCTAATTTTAGAACATTTCAATTAGTTACAACCACAGTATATTCGGGTTCCCCAAACTAGTAAAATTACAATGTTTTTTGTCTATTACTTTTTCAAAACATTTCCGTTTTTAAATTAACTGAGTTCAGTTATTCTTATTAAACTGTTTTGTTTTGCTTTTGTAGCGCAATTGCTTGTTCTTGTAAGTGAAAGGCCAGTTAGAAAACGGACATTTAAGAAAAAAAAATAAGCTAAGTATTTTCCAAACTTTGGGTTAAAAATGTAACTTTCCTGGGTATAGAAAATACCAATGTAAGAAGGATAACTGGATAGACAAAATGTTTAATATACTCCAAAAGAAAATAATAAGAATAATAATGTAACTTACTTGAGTATATCATAAATTAACGGTTATTCTATAAATTTTAATTTAGATGCTGATTTCAGAACACTTTTTTACAGAAATTAGTAATTAACTGTAATAAGCAGGCTCAGATAAAAAAATCTGAGATTGTTTTGTGACAAATCTTTGTTATAAAATTAAAATAAAGTTAGCATTTTGTATCTTGCAAATATCTTTTTAAGCAACTTGTATTACTTTCAGTACACGCCGTCAAATCCAATACCCAGACTTTCATTACTTGTATTATATTACTAACTAAAGGTATTTCACAGATAATTGATGGAGAGAAGGGTGTAAACAATTGTACGTTTCACAAAAAATCATTTATTAACGACCACGGTTTCTCCAGTAAATGTATTATAATAAGGTATTATAATTAGGGCAACACGGTGTTGCCCTCGCCGGAGAAACTATAGTCGTTAATAAAGTTTCTGTGAAAGTTTTCCTCAGTTCTGTAATTGTGGAGTTTCACCAAACACTGACAGTTTCAAGTATCAGTTATATATTTCATATTTCCATTATCTTGTTAATCGGTTGCTCTTGTAGAATCTTACACGCAAACCTTTTAAATCATTCTTAAGTAAATACAACTGAGCCTTCAACTTACTTCTATTTCCTTAGACTTTTCTGTGATTATCAGGCGTTGGTGACGTACGTTATTTTCCAACTCTTGATTCCTTTCCAGTAGAGTTTTTCCCAGTTCTGCTGCTAGTTGTAGATCTGTAAAGTATTGACACACATTCAAACTGTTAAGGATATTCACATATTAACAAAACTCGTATTTTGTTTCACGTGGAAAAACATAACTTCACTATTAACTTATCTCCAAGCTCATAATGCAGTTAAAACGTTAGAAACAATTGTAAGCCTCATATTCACTTTTAATCAGTATCTTACCATCTTTTTCACCATTCAATGGCCAGAAATAAACAGAATCGTAAGGAATCACCGGTTCGAAAAATGAAGCCATGACCAGTCGTCTAGACTAAAAGTTGGCTTACCCGACATGCGCCAACGAACAGAGGTTTATAAACACGTTAGGGTTGTTCAGATCTACTTATATACGATGTAGCCAGCCTACTGGCATGTGTCTTCAATGAAAGAAAAGTATGGCTGTTGCGTACACTAATCAGGAATAGTTCAGTTAAGACTATGCTCAAAGGTATGAACCCTTGTTAACTGGTAATAGTAGGAAACATTTAGGTTTTTATAAACTCGGCTTTAAGTGATATTCATCCAGGTATTTTTTTTTTTACTACTGATCTCACGGATAAGTCCTCCTCTGTCACTAAATTGTACTACACTGACAGTTGCTTGTTTCTTGGACTCAAACAGCCTTGTGACGTAACGATATGTTGATTTTTTTTTACTACGTGTGACAACGCCAGGCATGTCATATGGTCGCCAATATGCGGGTCGAATAAAGACACTTAAAATACGATAATTTGCTGTACTAGCTTACGGCTATGGATTGTAGCGTTAAATGTCTGAAAGGGGTTCGACAGTTAAGAACAAACTCACATTCACGCTTCACCTGTTATATTTCCTTCACGCTTTTGAACTAACGTTCTAAAAATGACGTCAATGTAAACCTTCTAACTATGAATTAAGGCATTTTATGGGGTAATAATAGCATCAATACTTTTATTTAAGAATTAAAATATATATTATTATTATTTATCACAGGGTAAAATAATTTTTAATTGACTGAACCCGGCGGTTAAGGCACTCGACTCGTTATCCGAGAGTCGCGGGATCGAATCCCCTCATCGAAACATGCTCGCCCTTTCAGCCTAGGGGGTGTTATAATGTAACGGTCAATCCCACTATTCGCTGGTTAAAGAGTAGCCCAAGAGTTGGCGGTGGGTGGTGATGACTAGTTGCTTTCCCTCTCGTCTTATACTGCTGAATTAGGTACGGCTAGCGCAGACAGCGCTTGTGTAGCTTTCCGCGAAATTGAAAACAAACAAACGTAATTGACTGATGATGTCTGATTCACTTACCAACAATTGTACAAGAAACGCCAGTTAAAATTATCAAGAAATTTTAATAATTTCTAAATTTTTAACATAAATATCTTGCAACTTTAGATTTCAGAAATGAGTTACAGTTGATAGAATATACATATTTGTATTGAGTTCAACTAGTTATAGACAAATAGGTATATTTATGTGGTTTCTTGTATTCAATTAACAATTCATCGCAAAAAAAATGTACTAAAGGTACTACTGGAAACGCACGTAGTCAACATTAGTCACATTTTCATACTTTATTCTGAAAAAAAATATTAAAACTATGGTTTCAAAACTACGTTTATTTTCAGAACTCACGTAGTGTACTCGCTGTTTACGACTAAAAATTGTAAATGATGAACGCCTCTCAACAGACAAAAAAGTTGAAATCAATCAAAGTTTCTTACAAGGGATTCTTAAATGTTACAAGACTGCATTTTGTTTGAAATGGCCGGGTTACGACTTGTTGCATGTGTCTTTCCGGTTGTTTCCTGGATCTCCAAGTTGAATCATTTTTCCTTTTTCCAATGTCAATGCGTGTAAGGGATATCTTGATTTGAACATACCTTTATAAACAGGATTCATCAATATTTTGGGTGGGAAAGAGTTATTGCATACCCTTTAAAGAAGCGGTCAGTGGTAATCCTCTAATAACGTAACCTCAGATAATGTCCAGAAATAGTTCTGATACGTCGCGTTCCGCCACGACCTCATATGGGCTGTCTCTTGCTGAAATGCGTATTCAAAATATTTTGGTTAATTTTTTTTATGTATATGTCCAGAAAGACATTTCACATATTCAATACGAGTCCTGTAGTTCCAGTTATGTAAAACTGTTTCACAAAATTGTTTTTATTTTGATTTATTTTATTACGTCCACCGTTGGCAGTAAGTTTACAGACTTACAAAGCAAAAATCTGTAGTTCGGTATGGGCTGAATGCAGAAAGCCCATTTCAACAATAAAAATAACAACAATACTTCTTGTTTTTATTCCAATTTTCTACTCACTTATAATTTTTATTCTACAATAATTTCTACAGATGTATTGTTCTCGTCCTTGCTAGAGAAGGGCCTGTAACTGTTTGTACTCATAACACACACGTTTGATTAAATGTAATAGAAATTAAACTAAATGATGTCTCAAGTTAACATGTTGCATGTGACTAACTTGTGTTTCAAGATTTTAGCGTTTTGTATCTTTTTTCTCGAGAAAATATGTAGTGGTTTATTAGATATTTACCAAGCACCATTTTTTCTAATTTGTAGAAAAAATCCAAAACAAAACAAATTAAGCACGGCCACATGGACTAACTGGAAACCTCAAAAAACTACGAAAGTTCAGGCATACGAATGGGAGAGCTGCAGAAAGTTACATTTTATAAATCTATTTATAATGATACTTGCATCTGCTTAAACTGAAAGTCATTACTCGACTTCCATGGTTTCATTTAAGCGTTGGTTTTATTATTTTCTCGCTTGTTCCTGTCTTTAATACCACAGTCAACTGTCCTTAGGGATATCTATCTGTCTTGTGCCACTCTTCCCTCTGCACGAATGCGGCGTCTGTCCCAGACTTTACACAAGTACCTTCTTCCAATAATGTTGTCAAGTTATTTTGAGACTGACTCCATTTCAGTCTCTAACATCAATTCTAAGTAGGAAGAAAGGAGGGGCAAGAGAATGTCAGTGGAGGTAAGTATTAGTGGAAATGTGTTTTCAATTTAGAAAAAAACAGCTTTCAAAACATACTTACTGATAAGATAGTTCCCACATTGAGAAGACGGTGGAGGCATTATCCATACAGAAAGTGTCTCCATATACAATGAGTGCACTAAGCAATATTGGTACCATAGTGGGGGAACCACATTACATCTAGAACAGAAATGATCTTCACCCTGACTGTAGTTCTTGTATGTGGAATTGTGTACGAGTGATCAACACTATAGACCAGAACTAGCCAGGTAGCTGATCTTCCACAACTCGAGGTTGAAATTAAGGGGTGTTGGTCCCTATATCCCAGATTGGTTACTAGGGCAATTAGACCACATTGTTACAAATACGTATATAAACTTTTGATTGGATTCCAACCTGCAGTCATAGAATAATGCATTCCAAATGATTGGAATGATGACAAGAAAGTAAGCAACACCGAAGTGGACAAAGCTTCTCCTCTATTTGAAGAAGCTAGAAAGGCAACACTCCAGGCTCAGAATGATGGGATCGTGTATGCCTTAACAAAACAATGAAACAGAGCTCATCTGATTTGGTATTATGAACATTCATTCTCACTTTACAATTAAGTAGATAAGGAGCATTTCACTTGCCTCCCGGAATTATGAATAAGACGTAAAACAACTGTGCTCAACTAAGAATCCAGGGTGGGACTGCTCTATGTTTAGAATTACGAGGAGATAGTAAAGCCCCTTTCATGAACAATGTACTGAACTCATATTAGTCAAAAAGAAGGGCCATGCACATCCCAACCAGACAGACAAGCATCAAGTCTGAACTTGTATTATGAGTAGGCTCTAGCACAGGCTGGTGTTCCTTCTTCTGATATCTGGGAAAACATCCAAGGAACCAAGTAGGAGGTCTATAACTTTCCCCTTTTATCGAGGAGTGGAGGAATTCACTCTAACATTCTAGGGGAAAAAACCTCTGTCCACCACCTCACTGACTGGAAACTAGACGTTGTAAGGATTTCCTAGCACCATTAGTAGAATCTGAGTAGTAATGAGCATTGGAAAGTCCTTTCCTACAGCAAAGCCACATTGGGAATCGAGCTCCTGATTTTAGCATTGTAAATCCGTAGACTTACCACCGTAATAGCGCGGGGGGAATATTTGACTGAATGCAATTATCGCCAAAGTGTGAGGATGAGGTACTGGGAAACAAAACACCTGTAGCTGAAAGTTCCAACGAGTGGTGAATGTATCGATCATCAAAGTTCTGAACTCAGAACAAATCTATGCAAGTGCATATGATAGGTGTGAGCCCAGTACAGAAATGTAAAGTTCGAAAACAAAGTAATGAGAACATGTACTCCTTTGACGGAAAATGTAAGATACAATCGTGGAATTGTCAGAATGAACCATGATGATTTTTACCTTAAATACTGATAGACCTTGAACCATTGCCCATTGAACAGCCAATTCTAAACTACTGATGGGGAAGGAGAATTCATGATCTGTCTTTAGATCGTGAAATTCCTGACCATTGATATACTCACCCCATCCCTGAAGCAAGGAATCTGTGAAGAGATAAGTATCAGGTTAAATGTCTGATATAGAAACACATATTGTAGTGATGCTCTGATTCAATCACCATTCGATATTTAAAACATTGTTCATGAGTAAAAACTGGATGATTCAGTGGACCACAGTTCATGATCCATTAGTTATGCAGTAACCACTGAAAGAATTGCCTGTGTGCTCATCACAAAGATTCGAGAGATGTCCACACCCCCAAAAGAAAGAGAACCATCTGTATAGTAGAAGGAAATGTAAGAGCCTGGCTATCCATTTCATAGCATGGAGACAGATGGGAGATGGCTGAGTCTGACCCAAAAATACGTGTTGAAAAACACTTAATTTTTTTGTTATTAAGGCAGAATTAGATTCAGTAGAAACCAGAACTTCAAAGCCCAATTGACTAACTAAAGAAAGGGAGCAGCAGGTGGCTGATCCAAATTGATCTCGTAGGAACCAACCTAATACACGAAAACGAACTTAATTCCCTATAGAAAGTCCCAAATCATCGAACATGTTTTCATCTCACAACGAATCAGATGACGGACAATCTCAATGTTTTTAGAGTTGATATTTTGGGGTATTTTAGTTTAGTTTAAATTGGACACGTTGCGGTATTATTATTACAGGTAATTCTGAAGTTATGACATTAAGCTAAGATCGTTAGGTTTGTACTACTATGTTACAGGATAATAATAGATTAAAATAGAGCATTTCCTAACGTTAGCTAAATAAGGATAATTATGTTAAATTTATGGACAGTTAAATAACTGCTTAACTTCTAAGCTAAAGTTTGGCCTTGCGGATGTCACTCAACTTCAATTAAAAATGCTTAGTGTCTCTTCTCGCTTTCTTTGTTGCAGCCGCCTTAACCCCATTTCTTTTTGTTACACTGGATTAATGTCAAAAGTGGGGTAAATCTTGACTATGTTGGGATCTTTGTTCTTTTCGTTTACATCTTACATTGGTAAAATGTTAGGTATATTTCTGAATAAGAAATGACTTGAACACGGTTCATTCATTTTGCCCTTTTTTGTTTGTCATAATACTGTATCGTTTTGATGGAGAGTGGAACAAAGAAGTCATCCGTTTGACATGGACCCTTTGAAAACATGTAACATTCATGAAAAATAAGATGCAAGCTTCTTTCACAGAGGTTATTAAAAATAAACTTCCTCCTTACTTTTTCCCCTCAGACTAGTACGCTAAACATGTTTGATATTTGATCCTAGCTATAGACTGTTGGTAATGTTATAAAACAGAATACATTGTTTTATTATATAAAAATATAACCTAAAGACTAGACTTGTCACTTCATATTTTAGAGATAAATTTAAATACTTTAGTGAGAAGGTAAGGAAGTGATAAAATAGTGTAAAATATTAAAGCCTAATGTTTGGCGAAACATTTTTTTCAATAAAATGCTGAGTTCATGTATTTAGTGTTGGAATAGCCTTTGAATAGTGGGTAGTCACGAGAAGATTGAAATGTTGAATAATGTTACTTCTCTTTTTATTGGATGTGATAACAATTTTCTTGGTAATTATAGACATTATTTATATGTTAGTGGTGAGAAGAATTTTGAAAAGTCGTTAAAGTAAATTCAAAGCTTTATTAAATAGTCGAGCATGGTTTCACTTGGGGAAAATCGTGCCTTAATAAACTTTTGATATTCTATGAAGGAGTTACTTGTGTAAATGAAAGTACAAGTTGGATGTAGTGTATTGGAATCTGCAGAATGCATTTGAAAAGGGTTGTTACAAGCGATCTCTGTAGGGTTGTGGGATTGGCTGTCTCATTGGATAAAAAGCTGACTAGACGGAGAAAAGCATAGAGTTCTTATAAGTGGAGTTTAGTTAATGTCAAAAGTGGGGTAAATCCAGGCAGTGTTGGGATCTTTGTTTTTCGTTTAGATCGATGACGTAGATGAAAGAATGGTCAATAAGTTTACTTATTATGTATTACTTCAGTAGATTTACTTGTGATATTACTGTTTGGTGTTGCTGATTATAAGGAGGATGTTCCTGATTTATGCAAAAAGTTGGGCAAATATATGCTAGATGACTTTTAATTGTGTGAATAATCTTAACGGTATTATGAAAAAAAATTATCTTGGTGTTTTGGTTGATCATTCACTTAAGCCATTCTCGAAACGTGATGCTAATAGTGGGAGGGAAGACAGAATTTTAGGCTTTATCCATAAAAATATTGAATAAAATTCTGAAGAGGTTATAACGTCATCGTATATATTATTGGTTAGGCCATATATATAAAGTTTTGTGTATATTATTGGGCTCCTTATCTTAAAAAGGACAATAAATTGTCATAAAGGATTAAGAGAATAGCACGCAGATAATGCTTGGATGGAATGATAATCATAGAAGGAGAGCCTAAGACCTGTAAAACTGTTTCTATTGAAAATTAAATAGAGAGGATCCACTTGAGGTGTTTAAGATGGTTAAAAGAAGAGATGTATTTTTCTTACTTCATGGTGAGAACGTTAAGAGTGAAGTTCTCAAAAATAAATCTTGACAGAGTAGGAGTTATCTTTAGTTAAGACAGTTTATTTCTAGTACAGTGGTTTTCTTTTGAAATAAGTTGCATTCAGATATTACAGATGCGGTTAATTTGAGAGACTATAAGGGAATAATTGTTAGATATTTGAATGGCAAGAGCTGGCTTTGAGTATCTAATTTTACTCAAGTTTAGTACAGTAAATGGTATGCTCTGAATGGACCAATAGACCCTTTATTGTCTTCACACATATCACTACTTTTAGCTCAGGGGCGCTGACTCGGAAGGAGAACAATCGACAAAATCCGTTGATTTCATGAAAGTATAAGGCATGTTCCGCAGCATTACGAAAGTATGAATCTGCAATCTGGCACGTTAACCATAAAGTCAATGTCTTCTTGACTGCAGGTCAAAAATTATTTTTTGCACACAGAGATATGTTTACAGATTTATGTTGCTAGAAAAGGGGTTTGGATATCCGTGATGACAGAGCACAGATAGCCCTTTGTGTAGCTTTATACTCAATTAGAAACAAACAACAACAAATTGATCTTATGTTACAACTTCATTATACTGAAAACCTACAGTTTTGGAACATAACTATATTTACTTTTATTATTTTTCTGCCTTTTCCCTCTTATTACATTTATCTTTACTACACAAAAAGGTAACTATTTAAAATACCTTTAAAAATTAACCCAAGGGTGCACCTTTTCACCAGAAATGGGTGAAGGGAACACCAGCAACGAATAATAGTGTCTTTAATAGTAATTAACATATTTATATTGCTCCTAACTATGTAATTGGGTATTTCAAATAAACCAGCCATTCGGTTAAACAAGCAATCAAAATCGACAGCAAAACAAGAATATAAAAAGACGATTATGCAAAACAAAACAAAACAAAACAAAGCTAACAAGATAAGAAAACTGTGCTTTCTAGCTCCACGGATGTTAACACGATGAGACAACGGTACTTCCTGGCTCCACAGATGTTAACAGGATGAGAAAACGGTGCTTCCTAGTTCCACAGATGATAAACTGCTTTATTAACCTACTATCCAACCGCAGGTTTTACCTCTTTCTACATGCTCAACGGTCCGTAAAAACAATGTTCAGTTGTAACCTTTTATTGTAATTTCTAAGCTTCGAGAACAACAGGTTTCAATCCAAAATTCTTCCCAATGCAGGAGTGAAACTGTCACAAATAAATCCAGGCAGCAAAAGGATCACGTGAGCATTTTACTTTCAGTGAAAGACAACTCTTTGTCTTCACTATTGTTATTTACGATACTGACCTCTTTGTAAGCCTTCGCTGGAGTCGGTTTCTAAACAAAATTAACAGCAAGAGAACGAAGATGAAAAGTTCAGTTAGTTATTGTTGACTTAAATAGTAGTATTATCTGTTCTATACATGTATTAAATTTCATAAGATGAATCAAGTTATGCGTACATGCGGTAGACAGATCTCCTAAAACTTAAAATTTGTATTTAGAAAAAAGAAAGTTTCGGGTAGTTTGGCTTGCCGAATATTAAATAAAGATATACTACTGGTACAAGAAAGCTGATTTTGAAATATTTCCAATCTTGCATAAAGGAAGTAATGAATAAAATTGTTATTTGCTTATTTACATGTTTTTGGATCTGCAACTTTAGTTCACAGAACCATTAGAAATATTTATCAACATTTACTCTTGTAAAATAAACGAAATTATTGCACTGTTAAATTACATATAAAATATATAAATAAAACACCCTCTTTAAATGTTAGTTTCGGTTTGATGATTGAAGAAAAAATATACAGTACTGTGCAGAAGTATTAGGACAAAGTCATATTGGATTTCAGGCTACTTTCAAATAATGGAAGGGAAATCAGGGACAAAACAATAAAATTTTATCAATCTAAACATTTGGTACAACAGAAACTCAGTGGTAGTGCTTGAGTTCAGCAAACAGTTAATATTTTGTGATTTGTCGAGTTTTTTTATCTATCAAATCCTAGGTTGCTCAAATGAATTCAGATCAGGGATCTGTGAGGGCAATTGGATTACTTGAATTGCTCTGGCAAATCCTTTTTTAACTAGGTAAAACCTTCATAGGTTGGATGAGTGTTTGAGATCGTCATATTCTTGGTAATGGAATCCTTTACCAATAACACACAAACATCTGTGTACACCATGACAGGTAAGTATCTGATGGTACTTGCGCTGGTCATTATTCCATCTATTTTCCAAATATCTCCTTTCACCCCAACAGAAAAATGCCCTCAAACCATCACATTACCTCTCTTATGTTTCATGGTAAGTGCTATAAATTGAGGTGAATATCTTTCATCTTTCTTCAGTCTAACTTACAACCTACACTTTGAATTAAGTATTTCAAACATGGACTCATCCATCCATAACACCCTTTTTCCAATCATCAGTTAAGGTTTTGTAATTCTTAGTACATTCCAGTCTCTTGATACTACTTGGAGATTAAGTAAAGGCTGTTTTAACTGCTATGTGACCAAATATTCTATTTTCGTTCAGTCTTCTTGATGTCTTCAGTAGATCTGAACACTTTTCTGTCTTTTGGTACATGGTCATTTATCTCATGCTTGATATCAGTGGGAGCCTTCTTTCTGTCCTGAAAGCTGCATAAACAAAGATACACCACTTATAATTAAGTTTAGATGTTCTTCCCCTTCCTTTCCTATTTTTTTCAAATTCACCTGTCTTGTTCTCCCTATCTAGGGTGTACTTGACAGTGTTTGGTGAGAATTCTAAGTTTGCAGCAATTTGTTAAGAATCCAACCAAAACCATGTAAAGCTTTTATGCAAACTCTCTGCTCTATTTTGTACATAGTATTAAACACTGTTTTTATAAAGGTTTATTTATGGAGTGCTATTAATCTGATTATTTCTAGCATGTATTGGTACCATATTTTAGCTCCGTGCTAGCTTCTTTCTATATAGTTAAAACAATGCATGAGGTATCATAACACTTATTTCAAAGACTAAATTTAATTATTATTCCCATTCAAGCAGAACCCTTATGATATGTACTTGGTACAAGTACAGGAATTCCAAAGAATGATAAGTATTTTCACATTGGCTTATTCACTTGTCAACATGGATCAGTAAAACATTACCATAGTAATGAAATTTACTTTCTGTAATGGCATGGAAGAACCGACCCCATAGTAATGAAATAAATTACAAAATATTCTCTTGTCCTAACTCTATTGCAGAGGACTGTAATTTCAATATTAACTCTACCGGTAATTTATAAGAGTTAATTTATACTGAAAACAGTACATTCAAAGAGTTAATACATCAATTAAAGAAAAGGTCAAACATACTAGACTTGAACTCTTATTATTATTTGTTTTTCTGGTTTTATGAAATTAAACAGCATATATGCTAATACATTAGTAAGCAATATTGAGAAAGGAATAAAACAGGTCTATTTTCACCCCTACGATAGAAGCAAGAAAGTCTTGCAAATTTGTGTGCAGAAGTAAGAGAAATGGGAAATTATAGCTAATAAAATTGAAGAAAAATCAGCGAGCAGAAGATATGCATCTTGTTAAATTAAATGAAGAAAAAGATGGTTGAAGGATTATGTATCTGGTTTTTTACACATCAAATTAAACTGATAGGCTATTAGTTATGTAATGTAATGGGGATGTTATATAAAGTGGTGTGTTTGTTTGATGCCAAGAGCAAAAATAAACAATCGGCTATCTCTGCTCTGCCCACCACAGTTACCGCTGAATCACCAGGAACTTACTGGAGAAAGAAATAATCAACTGCTTTGACACACAAAAGAATAAAGATTAGATATTAGATAAAACAAAATAAAACAAAAACATTGATAACTGGATGTTTGGTTCATAAAGGATTATATAAAAAAAAGTTCGTAAAGAGAACAAAACAAAGTAATAAACAAAATTATCAAATGTTTTGGGCCAGCACACTTCAAGAATGGACACTGCTTCACTGTTTCGGCCAATGAACTTTCATTAAAGTCATAGTTGGTAAAAGTAGTGTTAAAGCTTCTTTTCACAACATGATTGAAAGTTAGCAAGGAGAGAACAAATCATTAGATTTAGGTGTCCAGGTCAATACTCATCTGCACATCATTCATACTCTATACATACTCCAGCACATTAACTACACGTTATATTTGGATTTACATACTGCTAGAGATGCTATATCCAATTCAAAATTGGATGTCTGTGAGTTTCTTTCATCATGGCACATTGCCTGAAACCGTTCATAGCAGCTGACTACCTTTACAATTTTCAAGTGACTGTGGGATTTACACGTAAGTTCGGTAAATCAAGGCCCACTACTATTTTAAGTGGTACCAGTACTTTTAAATTATATAGCGTTTGTTTGTGTGTGTGCATGACTTGATGGACGCCTAACTGAAATGTGAAAAATATATACCAACTGTTTCCGGTCTTCAATAATGTAGAACCAAACATACTTCCATACTATGATTTTTAACTTGCTACATGAATCAACAAAACAGTTGTCTAATTATAAAAAAAACATCTTAAGCTTTCGATCCAAACGAGACCTCGTAAGATCGAATGGATTACATTATTGGTAGCCAGGTACTTCCAGGTGATTAGGGCGCTCGATTCGCAACCTGAATGTCGTTACTCTGAATTCCCATCCTGTCAAACATGCTTGCTCCTTTCCTTTCCAATCGGGCTTTTAATGGAATAAAAACAACTTATTAACCAAACTTATAGCCACAAAACACGTACAAAATAAATTGGGTAAAAAATCAAAATAATTAACTAACCAGTAAACATGTGTTTGGTGGTACAGGGATTCGAATCCGCGACCCTCAGATGGCGAGTCAAGCGCCCTAACCACTTGGCCATTTTCACAAGTAAAATTTTCTTTTACGGTCAAGTTCCAAGCCAAATGAATGGGTGAGAAACGAATATGTTCCATATTTATACTCTATGTCAATTATTTTCCGATGAGACTGTTGTATGTTTACAGATTTACAGCGCTAAAATATGAGGTTTCATTCATCGCGGCTGACACAGGAGATAGCCCAATGTAGTTCTACTAAAAAAAACTGACAAATCTGTGTCAGTTAGGCTGCTTTTACTGTACACATTTTTCTGACGTAGCTTTAACATATGATATTTAAGGAAAATACTTTTAAATGTGAGGTAATTGGAAGATAGATGCAATTTACATATATTTACACAAAGTCAATAAAAACCGGAAAAATCTAATCGTGAAAATAGAGAGAACCATGATATCCGACCATTATACTAGAGACACGAGTTTTTCACCCTTGTTTTAAATGATTACTGGTGTGAATGAATTTATAATGGGTCATCAGATTTCGCTATACTACTCAGACATGAATGTTAGCTTTAGGCTAACCGTGCTAGCGTGTGGCACGTGTCTAGAATAAATCTCTTATCTCCTTGCCCTGCAACCAAAGCATTTCCCGTATTGTAAATATCGTATTTCACTTTACCTTGTTTACATACAATGTTTTTTGTTTCATTGGCGAGCAATGTTTCAATACAGTAGCTGTTTACGATGTAGTTCATTTAATATCTTGATCTTTTTGTTTCAGTTTGGGACAAACATTTTCTTTTTCGACGTACAAAAGGGTATACATTCAGTTCTGTTTCAATCACGATTCGCCCTTGAATCATGCTCTGAAATCCATTATCATCGACTTTTTCCATCATATAGTCTCTTGTTCTGCAAGTATATCTTTCATACTAATTAAATAAATTTCTTATTTTCAGTCTGTTAAATCCCAAGTATGAAAGACGTTGTACATATGATACTAGCATTTGGTCAGTAAGTTCTTATAATGAAATCTGGGATTTCCAATTTCTGTTAATTAGTGTTGGATTTAATACCGATGTGATACTTAGGTATGTTGTGTACCGAAATGATGAAAGGTAATGTTAATATGAAATAAAATCTTCACGTGAGACAATTGCTCTGAAGAATGTCATAATAGTATCCGTTGATTGTGATAAGTGATGTTCTGTGCTACGCACATTTCACTTGTGCACGCAGTCGGAGTGTATAGGATAACGAACTCATCTTTATATGGCTAGTAAGTACTGTTATGTGTAGCACTCTGAAGCATGGTATGTGTATTATGTATACTACTATATATCAATGTCTTAAACAATGTTACACATTTCAACTTGTGGCACAGCTTCTAGCACACACAATTGGTTACAATTGGCGACGGAACAACTAATATATTAATTACGATACGTAGTGGTGGGTGCTCGGTCGTGATGAAAAGTAGAAATTATGTTCGTGAGTTTTCATTTGGTAAAACACCCTTTTCACCCCTTGTCAGTGGTCTTCTTTTTACTTAGTATTTTTAAAATGGGAATTTGGGTCACCTACATGTCGTTGCGCTGTGTTACAGAACAAAAGAAATGCAAATTAACATAAATACATTAATGAGATTTATGAATTTATTACTTATATTCCGAACGTTCGTTTATAATCATGACATTGCAATTTTTTCTAAAGATTTCTGTCAAACTTTAACAAGTAGTTACAATCATTAAATAACTAAGTGTGACAAGATAACTTACGGGCTGCAGTTGGTACACTAAACATTTACTTACGTTTATTCATATACGTCTACTTAAGTAAGAACTTGTAAATTCACAGAAAATAATGAACATAATTTACATTGGGAAAATTAGCATTACGATAGCTTCCCAAATAACAGATAACATTTGAAGTTAAGGATGATAGTATAGAAGGATAAATCTAAAAAAAGGAATAATATTAAAACTAACTAGAAGGACGTTCAGTAAAGCGCATATTTCAACCATTGATCACGCCTCAAAAAATACGAAAATGTGTCCGTCGTTATCATTGTACGTGGACTATTTTTGACAGGACAATGTGGAATAATTTGCTACGCATGTCCACGCAGACGAATGAAAAAGTTAACTTCTCCCACCGAAGGTGTAGAAGAATAAAGTTAAAACATGAATGATGTTAAAACTAATGATACACACGTATAGAAGGATAAAGATAAAACAAGGGTGAGTTAAAAGTAATGATACACTCTTATAGAAGGATCAAAAGAAAACGAGTGTCATGTTAAAACTGATAATACACACGTATTGAAGGACAAAGATAAAACATGACTGATGCTAGAACTAATGATACACACATATTGAAGAATAAAGATAAAATAATGGATTTGGAGGCTTTATAATGAGACGGTAAATCCTACTATTTGTTCACAAAAGCGTAGCGAAGAGTTGGTGATGGATGGTAATGACTAGTTAGTTGCCTTCCCTCTAGTCTTTCACTCCCTTAATTAGTTTTTGTGTAGTTTTGTGCAAAGTTCAAAACAAACATATGAATCCTTTTATCGTTTGGGCATTCAGAAGTATTTTAAACCTTCAATGTGTAGGGCCTGGCATGGCCGAGCGCGTAAGGCGTGCGACTCGTAATCCGAGGATCGCGGGTTCGCGCCCGCGTCGCGCTAAACATGCTTGCCCTCCCAGCCGTGGGGGTGTATAATGTGACGGTCAATCCCACTATTCGTTGGTAAAAGAGTAGCCCAAGAGTTGGCGGTGGGTGGTGATGACTAGCTGCCTTCCCTCTAGTCTTACACTGCTAAATTAGGGACGGCTAGCACAGATAGCCCTCGAGTAGCTTTGTGCGAAATTCCAAAACAAACAAACAAAAATTCAATGTGTATGAAAGTAGATCTAATTTAAAACTATACATTAATAAAGCTGAAGTCTGTCAATACATTACATGTTTTTGCTTACTAAACCAGTAAGTCAAACAGTTTATTAATAAGGTTCGATAGTTTCGGAATACTCTTATTCCCTCTCCAGAGAAATATGCTATTAAATTCATCAATCTTGAATATGGCAAGCGAGCAACCTGATATGACGGAAGTGAGCCAAATAGAGAACATCCAAAGTTTGAAGTCTCGAGAACGCACACCCCTTATACAGGAAATGAGAGATATCATCCTGGAATTGTCAGAATAATGATGATTTTAACCTTAAATATTAATATACATTGAACCATTGACTATTCAACAGCCAATATTAAACTACTGATGTGGAAAGAAGATTCGACATTCGTCTGTAAACCGTGAAATTCCTGACTGTTGATATACGCAACCCATCCCTGAAACAAGGCATCTGTGGAGTTTACTTAGATATTTGGAGAAGTGGTAAATAAACCCAAACACAAAACAAAGACTATAGATAATTGCGGAACAGTTCAACTTTACATGTAAAACATTAGAATAATTTTATGTCTAAAGAGGTTATTCTGGTTCTGATGTCAAAAGGGCTAGTTCACCAATGGTTGAAATGGTTTACATGATTAACACACCAAAATGCTGCTATATAACTTTGGAAGTTGAGAAGCAGTATAGCATTTCACTAACTTAGCACATGATGTCCATCAACACAACTCATCACGCCAGACTAAAACTGTTGTCTTCATAGCGACTGATATTTGTTGAAAAAAAAGAGAGAGGAAACGTTTGGTTTGTTTTGAGTTTCGTGCAAAGCTACACGAGGACTATTTGCGCTAGCAGTCCTTAATTTAGTAGTGTAAGACTAGAGAAAAGGCAGTTGGTCATCACCGCCAACACTTGGGTTACTCTTTTACCAACGAATAGAAGGCTTGACCGCACGTTAAACGTCCCCACGGCTGAAAAGGCGATAATATTTGATATGACGAAGATTCGAGCAAGCGACCCTCAGATTTCGAACTAAGTGCCCTTACCACCTAGTCATGCCGGGTCTTAGATCTTTCAACTTTTGGATTTTGACATTATTAATAATCTAAACTCACTTATCATCCAATAACATCAACGCATTATTTGCTTTAAAATATTGAAATGTATATGAAATCAATATGTATACTATAAACTTAAATAAATATTTTTAGAAAGTACGTATCCTATATTTCACCTTACTTATGTCTACTACTTAAATCACTACTCAGGTGTAAAGTCTTTGCAACAAACTCTGAAAACAATATTTTGAAAGTGTATTTATTCTAGATATAGAAGGAAACAGAAGATAATACATTGTTCTTTTTAAAAGAGTATATTCAACACTAAAGAAAGTTCTTGTGGCGGTGTGTACTGCTGAGCAACTCTCCCTGAAAAATAGCTTGAAACCTCAGATTGTTAAACCTGAATTTCGTAGAGTATATGATCTGATCGATTATCAATGAGCGAATACAAAGTTCTGTTCAGGTTGAAAACACCAAACATTTTCTTAGAAATTTAAACATATAATGACTAAAATATATCTTGACCTGAAGAAGAAAAAGAGAAGGCTTTCAAAACGTCGTCTTCTACACTTTTTAATACAACAGGAAGTTACTGCCCATTTCAGTACACTCATCGTGAATACTCTATCTAAACAATCCAAAGAATATTTGTGCGCGTTTAAAGGTTCTGTCAAATTATATGTTTACGCTATATTGAAAATCAAGCAAGACATCTGAAGTTCACAAAATAAGTACTTTATAAGTTTTAACATCCATACAAAAGAAAGACGACAAAAATAAGCATTTAAATTCTCTTGAGTTATTTCTTTTGTTTTTCTGCATCATATTGTTTTAGAAGGGCTTTAAACTAAGAACAAGATCAGCATGTGAAGTTGGTCGCATTTTAAGCATTTATTCCAAAGCGTTTATAGTATATGTGGGTGTCTGTGTGTAGTGGCGAAAAATATATATAAAAGTAATTATTATAATTACTGATAGATAAGCTGTTCCGTGTGAGAGAGAACACCATGCATATTGCGTATATCATCTAATTATCCAGCATTTATTGTACAACATTTCTTGTTCTCTGTTAATGTATGTAAAACCAGTTTTATACAACACAAATGATTATATTTTGACCCCTTGTCCTGACATTAAACTTAATACGAAACCAATTATTTCGTCTCTTTGAGTCTAGGTGTCACGCTTTTGGCCATATATACAGACTGGAGCAACGTAGTGCACGACCTTACACAAAAACCATTTTTATATGTGCAATTAATCTTCATGGTAGGATGTGAATCGTCGTTTATTTTCTATTTATGTGATTACATAACCACAGTCGGAGATAGTTGCAGGTCAACAGTTTATTTCTACTGCATACATTTTTGTGCATGTTGTGATACTTAAGTATGGAACCTAAAATGAAATCTGATGTGTGCGTTTGGATGAAATATACATCCGTTAACTGGAACTTAAAGAGCCAGACATTGGTACTTTATACCACATGTGCATAGATAGTGTGCTGAAATTCACACACAGCCTCTTGAGAAGTAATCAAAGTTAGCCTTCCTTAGTTTAGAAGTGATAGGCTAAAGGAGAAGCAATTAATTAATACCATCCACTACCAAATCGTGAGTTACTACGTATAACGTTCTCATGGCTGAAAGAGCAGATACGTTCAATGAAAAGTTCGAGCATGCAGTTTACGAGTTGAGCGCGTTGAACGCCACTTTATGGCAGGTAATCACACAGAGCAAAGAGTTGTGTACGTGGCATTTGGCACAACAGTACGGACCATATACAGCCTTGTTCAAAGTTAGTTTGTCGAAACATTTTTCAAAATAATAATCATATCATGCTATGTTTTTCTAAATTTATGTCGTGAAAGTTCATATAGTATTTCAACAAACTTCAGTATTTCACAGTTTTGAACACATACCAAAGCTATACTATAGTTAAACTTGAAAAATATTTTTTATAAGCTGTTAACAAAAAGAACGCGAGTACTCAGGCAATATTTTTATTATATATTTAGAAAGATTTACGATTTAGTTATCATAGCATTTTAGGGACTTAGATTGTTCTTATTTTCGACAAAGACCGACTTTATTGAGTGAGTTTGCCTACAGCGGCTTTTCTTTAAACGTTTTAAATATTATCTAATTTGATTTATAAAATTCCACACGAAGGAAATGACAGATTTCATTACAGGACCTTTGACCCTGCTATAAAATGCACGAGAAATATGTTGATGTACATGTTTTGAAATAAAGATTTGAGTACATAATAATCATGTTTCATGTGTTAAATTTTCAGAAATATTATATATACACGAAAGACGTAAACAGGGATATTAACACACTTATCAATCTTTTACGAAACATAAAACTCCAATTTAAACAAATTTTCACATGTTAAAATATTTAACTTTCCTGTTTTCCAGATTCTTAAAAGCGTGTATTATAGTGCATTGAATTCGTTGTCAAAAGATAACAAGTTCGAGGCTTAATTTTTTACAACTGAGTAAGATACTTCACTCCAATTATTTCAGTGTATTCAGCTGTATAATGAGAGATAACCCGAGATGGTCAGACATATTACCTACAGGAAAATTTCCCACCATTCTCATTTGCTGGTACCATGGAAACAGAGTTGAGCATCAACTTCTATGTACCGTCTACACACAGTATTTACTATTCTTAACTAATTCCATGAGAAATGAAATAGAATCAGGGAATTCCTGTATCACATTTTGTAGTGTTTCTATTTATGGCAAAGATAATTAGGATACTTGACACCGTTACTGATTTTGAAGTACTAACCAGAGAGAGACACATAAGCAAAACTACTGCAACCTGTAAAATATACAATAGCTTATTACAATATAACAGCCATTTTGCATGAACATAGATTTTACAATGTCTGAACATTGCCAAAATAGGAAGATTGATTTAACTGATAAAGTAAGAGAGGGAATATCATATATTTATTAAGTCAATCATGGGGTTGGCAACTGATACACAGTTTAATAGAATAATATAGTATTGGTTTAAAGTATTGTATTAATTATCTAACTGTATGCTCAGAAGACAAATATGGTGGAATCACCCATTTCATCAACTCCTCTTATAATTAACAGAATTTGTCTAACTCGCCTGAATTTGAATATACTGTGACATGAGTATTTCGTTTATAAACTTAGAATCCAGATAACATAGATTAATATATTTTTTATTAAAGTGAAATAAATATATCTAAGGGCTCTTAAAACGATAATTACAGTAAAAAACGAAACAATATTAGTGTATTATTAAGTGACAACAACCTGTTTATCACGTAGCTATTATTATCTTTGTTAAATGTATTTCGTGTGATGGACGAACCAGTGAAGAACGAAGTCGTACGTACGTACGCCTAAGTTCTACACGTAACTCGTACTTACTATTAATTTCAACTTAAAAAACTGAAATAAGGTTTGAAAATAGTGTCAAAGTTAAACGTCTGCTCCATACACAAAACAAGATAGGATTATAAACACGTTTCAAAGGGAAGCCACTTTATAATGCTAAAAAGGCTTAAATAAGAAGAAAAATGTTGACCTTTTAGATTAAAAAACACGGAGAGATTCAAATTTCACAAAGCCGATAAAAACTGGCTTGGTTGGTTTTGGCAACATACTAACATACTCTTGCGTGGTCCAGTTAAAATATTAGCATTTGAGTTCTGTATATAACCACTTGTATATAACCCATTTTACAACTTTATTGTAAACAACATACGTATGTGTGACATTATTAATAAATTAGCAACAAGTGAAATATGAATATTAGATACTAAGACCTAAAATTTCTAAACATTTTGCACTTTAACATAGTATTTCTCGTGTATCAGATAATAAAGTTAAAGGTCCTGTTATAAACTTTTTTTTTAAATACCAATTTGCAAAACAAGTTAGCTAATCGTTAAAACATTTAAAGAAAAGTAGGTTTAAGCAAATTCACTGTCATGAAGTCAGCCTTTATCAAATATAAAAGCAAAATATGGGTCCCTAAAAATATAATAACCAAATTATAAATATTCCTAAAAATTTAATAAGCCTTTTTGAGATTTCGTGTTCATTTTTTTTTAAAATAACATGTAAAAAAAAAACATTTTTTCGAGTTTAACTATAACTTTGACATATCTTCAATACTGCAAAATACTAAACTATATAAACTTCCACTACATCAATTTGGGGAAAACAAAAGCATTATATGACTAGCATTTTTAAATTGTTGATCAATTAGATTTAAATACGGCTATATAATGGTCGTACTATTATGCCAAATACCACATACACAGTGTTTGCTATTTAAGAGCTTGACATAACCAGTTGGTTAAAGCGATTGACTTACAATCTGCGGATCTAGTTCAGATAGCATAGTTGCTTTGCGGTAAAAACAGCCAAACAATCAAGCAGTTGAATTTCTCATTGAACTTTCTCACTCTTTCAGTAATGTAGTATACATTGTATACATAGTAGCCCACAAGTTGGCGGTGAGTTGTGTTAACTAACTGCCTTTGTTCTAGACTATCACTTCTAAATTAAGGACGGCTAGCTTAAACTACCCCTGGAGTAGCTGTGGGCGAAGTTAAACATACTATATATATGCAGGTAGTATGTACCAGTAAAGTAACTAGTTCACCACGTGTCTGGCTGTTTAAATACAAGTTAACATATTTCATCCACACACACACACACACATCGGTTTCGCTAGTTACCATACTTGACCAGCACAATACACACAATATACAGAAAATTGTATCCATTAAAATTAAACAGTTGGCCTAAAGTAACTCTGGTATAAATATATATATACACACACACCAGTAATAATAAAAAGAGCTTGTGTGTGACTGACATAGCTCCAACAAAGAACTGAGAGACACGAAACTTTACACATATACTAAAGAGATTCTGATGGTGTAACACCTGGGTTTCATTCTTTGGATTTGACTCAAAAAAATTTCAGCTAAATTTCTGCCCTATAATTTTGTCCTACAGCCCATGGCCACACAAAAATGTTTTGTTTTCTAATTCTCACGTACTGAATGAAGACTATGTGGAGGTTTTCTGCCAAATACTTTATTCAGCACAAACAAGGGAAGAAATATATGAATGAAAATTCGGAGAATGAAAATAATTGAAATGAAAACACGGGAAAAAAAAAAGAGAAACTGAGAAGCTAATATAAAACTATTTGATTTTCAAAAGAGTTGAAATAAGTTCAGGAAACGGCACCAGACAGATAAATTAAACAATTGATTAATGTGGTAGCGATAGAAGTTAAGATGGAGAATCTTGACTGGTACACTGAGGCCTACGTGAATCACGAAGGTACCTTAGAATACCGCAGCGGAGCGTGGGTATTTTAGGCTTGTATCAAAGAAATGACGATTCACGGAATACGCATCACAAACTACGGTGAAAATGTATTGCTATTGCTTCTGTATTAAGTTGCTCCTATGTGCAATATATATAGCTAAACTCGTGAAACCTAAAGAAATGAAGCAATTAGCTTCAAACATAAATACCGTACATAAATAACGAGAACCCTCGTTTTCATATAAGTTTTATTTCGGTCATTTTAACCCTAAAACAGCGGTTCTTAACCTTGTTGGAAGTACTGAACCCCGGAAAAATAAAATCTTTTTTCAAATTCAAAACATAAGTATATATTTTATTAGTGCACAAAATGAACCATGCAACAGTTGCACACAATATCACTGTATTCAAAGAACAAAACATGAATTTCACATAAAAATAAAAACATAACTCAATGTGACTTTTGCTGTTGCCTTCCAGAGACAAATTCAGAAATGCACGACTTCACCTTAGCAATTGCCACTCTTATATCATTTTCGCAACAAAGTCTGTTCCTTTTCTTAGTTTTTATGTCTACCATCCTCGAAAAGGAATGCAAGCAAAGATACGTTGTAACAAACGGTATGAGGATCTCAAGGGCTTTCTTAGCAATAAGAGTGTAGGCTACGATTTGGTGACACCAAAACGTTGAGAGCGTTGTTCTGAAAAGTTGCTGTTGAACCTGGCTCTGCTGAAATTCAATGATTTCGTCGAGATATTCATCATTGACATCTGCTCTTGCAACACCAAACGCGAACGGTTGTTTCACCCGTGCTGGATATGACTCTCTGGTGGGAAAGTATCCATCGAGAGACTTTGCGAGCTCATCTGAGTGCATGGCAATTAATTACTTCAGTTCCCCAGGTACAGAAATGTCTCCAATTTTAGACACATCTTCGATCTTACTTACACAGTCGTCCAGCAGGGGAAAGTTTGCGAATTTATCATTCTCTGTTCGTCGTTTCCATAAAGGTTGCTTTTTTTGAAAAGCCTTCAGGTTTTCTTCCGTTTCGATGATGTTGACTTCACCGCCCTGCATATGTTGATTGAGAGCAATGCAGATATTGGCCAGTTACGCCAAAATTAGAAGAAACTCAGATTTTTCGAGGTAATCTGTATGACAATGTTGGTGCTCTCGCAAAACAAGGCTAATTTCACACACATGGCAAAAACACGATTCAACACCTTTCCCCAGGATAACCACCGAACGTTAGAATGGTACAAAAGTACCTCGAATTCAGAGCCCATTTCATTACACAGCTCTTTGAAAATGCGGTGCTTCAGGACACTATTTCGCACAAAGTTCACACATTTCACTACAATTTTTAATACTTTTGCCAGTTTTGAAGGCAAAGTTTTTGTTTCCAAAGCATACCTGTGCAAAACACAGTGCGTTACAATGATGTGTAGTGCATCGGCTTTCACCAGCACACCAAAACCAGAGTTTCGTCCCAACATGACTGGAGTTCCGTCCCAACAAACTGCAGAAACCATATCCCACGAAAGATCGTTGTCTCTAAACAAGTTATCCACAAGTTTCTTCACATTGGCTGCCTTAGTTGTTGTTGAAAGAGGTTTACAATATAAAAAAATATTTTATCTTGGTGTTCTTCACATAGCACATGAATACAAGTTGGCTTAGATTGGAAACCTTGGTGGTCTCGTCGAGTTGAAGGCTGAATTTTGCTAGGCTTGACATCAGATCTGCAACTATTTTGCTGCTGATGGTGTCATTTGAAAGAGGAATTTGAGATAACGTATTTTCAGCAGCTTTTCCCAGAATGATATTCGCCATTTTCAATGCAGGTGGGTTTACGAGTGCTTCACCAGTGGTGTGTGGTTTGCCCTAATTTGCGATCAAGTACGCAACTTCGTACGATGCTGTGAGGATCGGTTTGTCGATGGGTACAAAGTCGAGAACAAAGTAGCCTTTTCATCGAATCTGGTTTATTTGTTTGTTTTTGGAAATTCGCACAAAGCTACTCGAGGGATATCTGTGCTAGCCGTCCCTAATTTAGCAGTGTAAGACTAGAGGGAAGGCAGCTAGTCATCACCACCCACCGCCAACTCTTGGGCTACTCTTTTACCAACGAATAGTGGGATTGACCGACCGTAACATTATACACCCCCACGGCTGGGAGGGCGAGCATGTTTAGCGCGACGCGGGCGCGAACCCGCGACCCTCGGATTACGAATGCACGCCTTAACGCGCTCGGCCATGCCAGGCCTCACTCTGGCTCTCTTTACTTTGAATTCAACAAGCGTTGTGTTCTAATATTTTTCATCTCCGTGCAGCTTTAGGGAATGTTTTCTTAGTCTTGCTGGTTCTAGACTAGAATTGCTCTACTTTGCATTGCAAATCATGCATTAAGGACGCTGACTACCATCATGTTCCATTATACATATGAATCCATATTGTACATATTCGTCCAACCATTTCCTGTTTTTGCTCGGCATAGTTAGTATGAAGAAATTGAAAAATTATGAATAAATTACAAATGACACACGATTACAACAGTCATAAGTCGACTGCTAAGCACACGAAGTCCCCTGCAGCACAAATATTAAGGACAAGTGAACCATGATCTCACGAATCATACGAGTGGGATGAACGGAATGGACACACACACACAGTGTTTGTGTCTTGACCTCGGCCAAATCTCTGAGTTGATTGATTGATTGACTTAATGTTTTATGACACAAAGCAGCTGGGCTATCTGCACCAAACATCCGGTAAAAATGTAAAAATAAAGTAAATAGAGTAAAAGACATAAATGGAAATGAAGGTAAAACAAAAAAAAGTATAAAACCAATGTTGACACCTAGTCTACAACGTTAAGAGAGAGAGCAGAGTAAAAGAAGTTGTAAAGTTCTTACTCTAGCAAAATGGAAATGATCATAACCTGCCAGGAAGACTAACAGGTAAGTCAGGAATCACTGTCAGTCACCTGAAGTTGGACTTTCCAGTCCTCATTCCGGGTTATGTGTCATAGCAGCCATTATCAAAATGTAAAAGAATAGAAGTTTAAAAGACACATAGCAAAATCGTAATAATGAGTAGCCAAATGTCCAGTATAAAGATAAAAGTCAAGTATATGGAGTAAAATTTGTAAAAGTAAATGAAGGTAAAAAAAACAGCAATTGAAAGAGAAAATGGCGTAAAACCAATGTTGACATCCAGTCTACAAAGTTGTAAAGAACTACCTGTAGCAGAATGGTAATGATCATAACCCACCAGGAAGACTAACAGGTAAGTATAAGAACCACCGTCAGTCACCTGAAGTTGGTCTTTCCAGTTCTGGTTCTGGGTTATGTGTCATTATGGCCAGTACTAAAAAACAAAAAATAAAGTAGTAAAAGTGTGAAATGACATGCAGCAAAAGTGTAATAACAACTCGCCAGAATGACTAACGAGTAGTTCAAACAGCAGCGTTAGTCACCTGAAGTTGGC
Organism: Carcinoscorpius rotundicauda; assembly: GCA_011833715.1. Taxonomy (NCBI): domain Eukaryota; kingdom Metazoa; phylum Arthropoda; class Merostomata; order Xiphosura; family Limulidae; genus Carcinoscorpius; species Carcinoscorpius rotundicauda. Next base: position 45,903,039 of record CM022395.1, on the reverse strand, counting down.
CTTTCCAGTCCTGGTGTCGAGTTATTTAATGTTCTGTCCATTTTCCAATGTCAAATTGAATGAGAGAGAATAAAACTGTAAAAAAGGAACCATAATTAAAAAGGTGTAATGAATAAATGTGCAATACTTAAATAAGATTAAAAAGATTAATGGCCATTAAAAAACTAAACACGTTATCAAGGTGGACAGTGTCACCATCACCAATAACACTGTCCAATGTTGCAGATAGACCGTGGGAAAAAATATGTTTAAAATATTGCCTTTGTTGAGAATTGTAACGATGGCAAGAAAGTAAAATGTGGCTCACAGAGATTTGAGCATCACAAAAACTACACACTGGTGTACCAGTTCCAGATAAAAGAAAACGACGAGTTACAAAACTGTGACCAAGTTAGAACAACTTCCTCCTTCCGAATTTTAGGGAAGCTAGATGGCCAAAGTCCAATACAGGGTTTGATTTGAAAAATGCTTGTTGTCGAGTTGCTCACTCCAAGTGGACTGCCAGCTGGCACGGAGCCGAGCCTTGAAGACAAGACCATAGTTCATGTACGGAATAGGCACAGAGGTGATAGTGCCAGAGCAGATAGATTTAGCTGCCGTGTCTGCAAACTCGTTCCCGCGAATACCAACATGGCCTGGTATCCAGAAAAACTGAATAGAAGTAGCTGTTAATGAGAAATAAGAGAGTCGGTTTTGAATATCAGCGAGAACAGAATGTGAGCCAACGTGTAGTGATTCCAGGGCCAGTATAGAATTAAGTGAATCAGTATAAATAGTACAATAGTGCAATATTGCTCAGTTGCAATATGACCCAAGACAAGAGATATGGCATACAGTTCAGCAGTGAACACAGAAGCTGTAGAGGGGATTGTGCGTGCAACTACCGAACCACAGCAAACCATAGCAGATCCCACTGAATTACCTGATTTGGAACCATCTGTATGAATGGAAATGAAATGATTGTTTGAAAGACATTTATTAAATAAATGACGTACTTTCAATCTGCCTTTTTCAGATAACTGAAAGAAATACCACATTTGAAGGCTGTAATACGCCATGGTGGGATGGGTTGACCGGTGGAATCTGCAATGTTATCCAAGGACAGACCTAATTCATCCAATTGCGCCTGGATGCGAAGGCCAAACGAAGCAATGACAGATCGTCTGTTCTGAAAAAGTACGGCTCACCGAGGAAGAAAAACACATCCCCAGGTGGGGTGCTTTGTTAAGGAACGAAGTTTCGAAGTATATTGTAAAAATAGTTGCAAACGACGAGGGTGCTGAGAAGGTTCATGAGATTCAACGTATAAGCTTTGAACTGGAGAGGTACGAAAGCCCCAGTGCAGAGTCGAAGTCCTTGGTGATGAATGGGGTCCAGCATCTTTAAGGCTGAGGGTCTGGCAAAGCCATAGACCATTGATCCATAGTCGAGTTTCGATCGAATAAGAGCACGATACATCTTTAACATTGAACATCGATCTGCCCCCCAACTGGTAGAAGAAAGGACACGGAGGATGTTCAGTGCTCTTGTGTATTTGACCCGAAGCTGCTTTAAGTGTGGTATAAAGGCCAGCTTATGATCAAAGATAAGCCCCAAGAACTTGGTCTCCGGGACCATTGGCAGCAAAACTTCACTGATATGAAGTTCAGGATCAGGATGAATACCCCGTTGACGGCAAAAGTGCATGCATACGGTTTTGAAGAGTGAGAAATTAAAGCCATTCTCCACAGTCCACTTCAGTACACGATTGAGGGCAGTTTGTAGTTGCCACTCAATATATCTCATGTTCGACAACTGACATGAAATGTGAAAGTCGTCGACATACAACCCATTCGTAATAGTGAGAGGGAGTTGTTCAGTGATGACATTTATCTTGATACTGAAGTGTGACTCTCAAAACACAGGCTTGAGGGACTCCAAGATCCTGTACAAAAGAACGGGAAAGTGTCAAACCCACACGAACTTGGAATTTCCTTTCCATTCAAAAAATTTTAATAAACAGGGGTAAATGGCCACGTAACCCATATGTATGGAAATCTCGCAAAACGCCATACCTCCATGTTGTGTCGTAAGCCTTCTTAATGTCAAAGAAAATTGATACAAGATGTTGGCGTTTGAGAAAAGCTTTTCTGATAGATGTTTCAAGACGAATTAGGTGGTCTGTGGATAAGTGCTGTCGTCGGAACCCACACTGGGTAAGCGAGAGGAGGTTGTTTGATTCGAAAACCAAACAAGACGAGCATTAAACATCCTTTCTTAGGTCTTACAAAGACAGCTCGTCAAAGCAATTGGACGGTAGTTTGAAGGAATCTTAGGATCTTTCCCTGGCTTAGAAAAAGGTAAAATAATAACCTGGCGCCAGGCATCAGGAAGAACATTTTCCTGTCAGATCCAGTTAAAGACAATCAAAAGGACATCAAGAGAAACAGGAGATAGATAGTGCAACATGTCATAATGAACATCATCAGGTCCAACAGGCGTACTGGCAGACCAATGAAGAGCTATTTTAGTTCCAACAGGGTAAAGGGACAATTATAGTAAAAGAAACAGTCAGTTAGAAAGGAAAAAAATGATTGCTCTGCCCGAGTGTTGATGGCCAAGAAGGTGGAGGAACAAGCAGAAGTGCTAGGTACCCGGCAAAAGCTTTCATCTAGAGTATCACCGATCCTCCAGACCATCAGAGAGTAAGATCGAGAGGGGGACAGAATTATAGTGCCTACTGACCTTTTGAATCCTGTCCCATGTGACCAGTTCGAAACTAATGGTAGAAAATATGCTGGTTGTGAATTTAATCCAAGATTTCTTCTGGCTTTGATGTCTCACCCACCTAGCATGTACATGAGCCTGTTGGAAAGTGTGGGATATCTACGAAAAGTATCCCAAACCATTTTTTGAGCCTTCTGTGCTCAGTGGCAAGCAGAATTCCACCACGGACGAGGATATCGTGGAAAACGTGTCAAGGTTTTAGGAATACACTGAGCAGCTGCTTGTATAATACAGCCAGTCACTGCTGCCACACAGTCGTCTATTGATGGCTGATTTACGATGGCAGGATCAAGTTCTGTGAGAGCAGTGAAAGTGGACCAGTCTGCCTCATCCAGCTTTCACACCGGGGCACGCAGGTAGGGTGGCATCGACCACGGACAGACTCTCTCAAAATAATAGGAAAATGATCACTGCCTAGTGGATTACTGTCAACCCTCCATGAAAAATGGGAGAATAATGAAGGGGAGCAAACCGAGAGATCAATAGCAGTAAAGGACTGACTAAGTGCATGAAAATAAGTGGAATAACCAGTATTGAAAAGAGAAAGATTGTGATCAGAGAGAATACGCTCTACAGATCGACCCCTCCCATCAATAACAGCACTTCTCCAGAGGGGATGATGTCCATTAAAGTCCCCCAGGATTAGAAATGGAGATGGAAACTGTTCAACAAGAGCATCAAGGTCTGATTGATCATGTGTCTCTCCAGGGGACAGGTAGAGAGAAAAAACAGTGATGGTATGACTCAAGGAAATATGTATGGCTACGGCCTCCAAGGGTGTGTTGAGTGACAAAAACAGGGTGGGAACATGCTGATCAACCAATAGTGCCACTCGTCCATCACACAGCCTATCATTTCTGTACAGAGAAAACTGCCGAATGGAGACTGTATCAGCAGGTTTGAAAAATGTTTCTTGTAAGGAAAGACAAACAAGATGGTAGGAAGCAATCAGTGTTTTGATATCATCCAAATTAGAACGCAAACCTCGATAGTTCTATTGTATCAAGGTGGCCATTTTTAAGAACGGGTTGGTGAAGTGGCTGGAGAACCCTTCTGTTTACGACCACGTCTTTTTCCTTACTGTCCTTAGTAGGAAAAGGTCTATCAACCTCCATGGATCCTGCCCTGGGTCGAGTGGGCAGGTCTTTGTTTTTCGAAGGGGATTCCAGTGACTGAGGACGCGAGCGAATTATTGTTTTGCTTCTTTTGGTGGGAAAAAAAGATGTATCAGAAGAAATGTCTGTATTTGAAACTGACGGACGTAGATCTTGAGGTTTGTTGGAACGAATAGGAGGAACAGAGATAGGTGTGAAAGTCGATTAATCAACCTTTTTAACCACGGAGGTCAAAAGGTTTTTCATTTGTTTTGAAAAGGATTCTCTTGGAGGCACAGAAAGATCTGTCTGCACTCCCACTGTAGTTGTGGAATGAAGTGCAGCAGCATATGTCCGAAATGAAGTGGTGAGCAGAAATTTTTGAGCCTTAGGATAACTAATGTTATGTATCGTATTCAGACGCTGCACCTCTTTTCCCTCCAACCATTTTGGGCAAGAACGAAAGTTAGAGGGGTGAAAACCATTGTAGTTGATGCAATGTGGGTCCATGTTACATTCATAGGCATCATGGTCCTTGCCCCCACAACGAGCACATGTCAGGTAACCACGACATGATGTCTTTGAGTGGCCGAATCTCTGAGATTGAAAACATCAGAGAGGGTTTGGAATGTATGGCTGAACTCTGCAAATGAGATAACGTGCCTTGATGGTGGCAGGTGCACGTGATGAAGTAAATGTCAAAACGAGGGTATTTGTTGGCATTGTAACTCCATCTTTGCGAGTGGAGATGCGCCTCACTGCAGAAACTCCTTGAGTAGAGAGACCAGCGAGAATCTCTGACTCGGGGATGTTCTTCAAATCCCTCTCAACAATAACTCCTCGTGATGAATTCAAAGTAGCATGAGGTGTAACCTCAATAGGTATATCCCATATTGCCTTTGAGTTCAAGAGGAGTTCACTGTGTTGGGATGTGAATGTTTCAACCAATATGTCTCCAGATCGAAGCTTCTTTACTGACTTTGAAGAGCCAGCAAGTCCCTCTAGTTCCTTCTGAATAAAAAAGGGGACAATTGTCCTAAAGGTTTTTCCGCAAGGGAATATAATATAAAAAAACGAGGTACATGTGTTACGAATGTTGAAGATTGCTGTTCAGTCTTCAAGGCGTGGTCGCTTACCCATTGACTGTTTTTTTCACAATTTGATTTAAATTTGTTGAACGAGGATCCATAGAAAAAAAGAAAAATTTCGGTACCCACTGACCCCACCCACCATGGAGCCCTACAAGGAGACGCACTACAAACTCATGCAAGGACAATGCAGCAATGCCAGGGTTTCGTGAGCACTACACTCAAACACCAGCATCAGGCACAATGTCCACAACACCCGTTGAGAACTTCCAACGCTAATACTTGGTTGACTCTAGCCCAAGTGGGCCAGCCAATTGACCCAAGGGGGCCACGCAAAGGCCGCCCGTTTACAGGAATTCAAGGCCAAAGTGGTGTGTTAAAGTTGGACCCCTCAACCACCAGGATCCTCTCATTCCCTTCACGGGTCGCCACGCACGGCAAACACGTGGGTCGATGTTTAGATCCCAGAGAAGGTAACCAGACAGAACAGAAGCTTCCTTGGGAAGTTCCCTCACCACGAACAGGAATGCACATCAAAGGGCCAAACCCCTGAGACTGACTCAGGTTAAGAACCACTGCCCTGATAGATGCTTATATACTTACAGAATTTTTAAGGCAAAATCACTAATTGTAACTGCCACCGTCCCTAGTGTTAAACTGCTAACCAGGGGAAATGCAGCTAGTCGTTAGGATCCTGCCACAAACATTATGCACGTTAAAGGATGGACTGTTATTTTTATAACACAGATAACATACTTTTAGTGTTGCACAGACTTAAACCCTGCTAGCCAGTAACGTTGGAAGCCATCTGAGCTATCCAGATTAATTGTTTTTCTAATCAGAGAACAACACCTTCGCCCACTTTTGTACACCCCATATTTGGTGCTTCTCAGTAAAGTTTAACCGAGCTGTTCCGTGGTGTGGAAGCAGGCGTTTACAGTTTTTGAAGCCTTTCTTTCGTAGATGCCGTCTTATTGTTCTTGACGTGCATTCTGCGTCCATGAGGGCCTTAATCTGGTTCGACGATTGACTGGTGTCTTGCCGGACAAACCATCGAATCTTCCTGCTCAACGCCGGCGAAAGTTTCTTGGACAAACCACTTGAAATTATCGTTCCGTATCCCTTAGGTTTACTACGCCCAATCTCACGTCGAAAGAGACCTTGCTTTTGCAGCTCGACAATTCTGCCTTGTTTAAACTCTGTCAACCTTTTAGCCTTTGCCATGTTTTTACCTAATGCAATACAGAAGATGTTTGAACACAAATGACTAAATTTCGTTATGTGTTTACCGATTAACGCTTCGTTTCAGTGTGGTCTTAAACTTTTGACCAGCTAGTATTTAGGCTAATATCATGGTGTTCACATTTTTCCTATTAAATGTTAAAACAATTTATTTTTCAATTTCTTATTTTCATCTTTCGATGTTGTTGTTTTGAATTAAGCACAAAGCTACACAATGGGCTATCTGTGCTCTGCCCACCACGGGTATCGAAACCCGGATTTTAGCGTGTAAGTCCGCAGACATACCGCTGAGCCACTGGGGGGCTTCATCTTTCGAAGCTCTACTCAAATAAGTGGTTGAGTCTAACAACACAAAACGCATAATTTTTCTTTATGTTCATTGTCTTACGATTTTGGTCAGCAGCGTATGAGTAAACTTGTAAAATAGTAGTTGGCACAAAATTAAAACTTCCTTCTACACAAAAGATTTTAAAAAATCGCGGGGTTTATTTGAAAAATCATTGTTAAATAAATAGCTTTTTCTTTCCCATATTCAGAAAAATAAAGAAGGTATGTTTTAAATACAATAAGATTTTCATATTACACAGTGTTCCGTGCAAGATAATCGCTCTGAATATCAATAACCGAACGTTTCATTTTTTCGTAAAACAAGTTTCTCACAAATCCAATCTGTACAAGTCAGTCTGACTTTCAAAGGTTAAGTTATCAAATACTTATCACAGTCAATCACATACCAACAGAAATTTGTTACTGACTGTACAAACCTGGTTTCTCATAATTAACCTCTTAGTGTAATACACGTATTATCTTTCTTCTTCTTCTTGAGGCAATGAAACATTGATAATAAAACAAACTTTCCCTAGACTTTTACGATAACACTTTTGTCGCTTCATGTTAAATTTGAACGAAGATTTTACCAACTAATTTTATAAAGTAACGTTTCATTGTTCTATTACATAATTGAATATTTCAATAGAGTAACAAAGAGTTAAAGTTCGACATAACTTTTAAGCCTTCTTCAAAAATATTTATAACATATTAATCTTCTATTAAATCGTTTTCAAAAAACTATAATTAAAAATAAATAGCTCTATTCTTAATTTTAACCCTACTAAATTCTGAATTTCTTTATTAAACACACACTTTAAAACAAATATGAGTATTATATTTATATATCTCAGAAAGTACGCTTCATAATCTACTGCTCTGAACAATTTTAAGGAATTGAGATTTTCAACATGGTTTGTTTTGGTTACATGAATGGCACCTTGTGCGCATATATATACGGTCTAGTCGCCATTCACAATTCTGTCCCACTAAGCAGAGACAGAAAGCAGAAATCACCATGCGAAACGATTTCTTTTGTCAAGCTGTGTATGAACTGAAGAACGAATTCAATCACCTCATTAAAACGTACGAACAGACAAAAACCACTAGACAGCCCTAGCTCAATAATTTGAATAGTAACATTATCAGACTATAGAGGCCTGTGTTCCGTTGGGAAAATATTCAATACATATCAATATAATAAATGGCAATTCTCACATCGTTGAAATGTTTACGTTTTAATTACACACGCGTCAGCAAAAACATAAAACATCGCATATTCAACAAATTTGCATGTACGTATAATGCAACGTAATTTCTTATATAAATAATATTTTGTATCTTTCTTTGGTAGAGAGACACGTAAAGAAATGTAGCGGATAAATGTGCATATAATAAAGCAGAAATACGTCTTACAATTCTGTAATAACAACACCCACAAAAGACTAAGACACACGTCTTAACCATCTGTTTAGTATAACAAAAACGTTAAGGAAATATAAAAGGAAAGAATAGAAAAATAAAAAAAAAACTGGTTGAGCCAAGGTCATAGATTTGTTTCACTAACCAAATTACCCAAGCCTCAGAGTTACATCTACACTTTTGTTCTACCATACTCTTACAATTGGAATGACTGTGACAAGTACGCAATAACAAAATGCTGTAGTCTACAGAAAGCATGATGTAGTCATTCTGTTATACATGTATACTAAACATTTACTAGATTAAATTTAACAGCATCCAAACCAGTTGAAGACGGTGAACCTACTTTAAATATGTCACACTTTTTACTATTATTGTTATGACAAAGTCAATTATTTAGTTTAGAATTTTTCACTTTGAGTTTTTATGTTTTTCATATGCTATATAAATATGTATATTCAGTTATTTTCCTTTTAGTTTTTAACAGGTAATAATAATAATACTGAAAGAGGTTTGGCAAAAAGTTAAGTCACTGATAAAGTTACCATACAAAAAATTATATTTATCTGTTGTGTTGTTTTGTTTTTCTTTAAATGCTTATGTTCATCTCACTATAATACTGTTTGTTTTTGAGCAAAGCCACATCAGACTATCTGCTCTGTCCACTCCAGGGAATCAAACTCTAGGTTTGTATTATAAGTCTGTAATCTTACTACTGTCCAACCAGAATATCAACAAAACTGGTAATTGTTTGATAAACAATTTTTCCATTTGTTGATTTGAACATTTAGAAAATATTCTAGAATACTTTTACATTATAAATGCACATATGCATAGCCATAAATTGTTTCTGAATGTAAAAGCATGCTCTACAAGTAATGTATCAGAACATTTCTCTAAGGAAGTACACAAAGACAAGATCTAATACTTCACTGTTGCTTGTACATCATTCACTTTCACAGATTGCATGTATGCTCATGTTACAAGCTTGTTAAACATTCACGGCTGGTTAATGAAGTGTGTTTTTAATACAGTGTACTGGTGTTTCCATATGGTATAAATCTAGCTAAGAATGTAGGGTACTCTTTACATGTACTCTGTGCAGTGGATTAAGATGGTTGACCAAGTTTTTATGAAACAATAACACTTAAATGTGATTTCATATTATAATAATAAGTACAGTTTCCACATTTTCAAAAATACAAATGCATTCTTAATTTCTTTGCAAAATATTAACTGTTTATAATAAGTTGGTTTTAATAAAATGTCTGTGTTGTTATTCTATAATAAATAAATAATGTATACCTAACTTAATATATTTATGATAAAAAATAAGACAGTATATTTGGTGAGACAGTTTTAAAAATGATTATTATTCTAAGTAAAACAGAAATATTTGTACTTTTTCAAGAAACCGATACCTCTGGTATTCTCAGACAAACACCATTGTTTTAGTGTAAATACAATTTAGATCTAAGAAAAAAATAAAATTTGAGTGAAATTTGTAGTTTAATATGAATATTTTTTTTACCTGAAAAGTAAACTTTTTAACTTTCTCATTAACCTTACATGCGTGGATAGAGACCAGTGCACGTGCTACACCACTTTACAAAGTGCTGTTCAACATGGTATTACAAATTTTATGTCGGAGTTGAAAATTACTCATTTTATCTCTGGTGATTTAGCAACAATCTATGGTAGAATAAACACAACGTGCATTATATAAAAATACCAAAAAATATGCATTATGGAGATACTAGATGTTATGAAGATTCAACACACAAGTTGCACAATGGAGAAAGAAATTGTTCTTCACAAGAACAAGACTTTGCACTCTGGCTTCTCAGAGTCTGAATCATACTGACATCATCAATTTAGACATTTGTTGACTACAGACAGATATGTAACATCTGATTATTGTGTACAACAGACTTGTACATTCTACTAAAAGATCTCCCCCTTTCTTGTAAACATTTATAAGTTTAGAATTATATTTAACATTCCTTCTCCAATGGACTAATAAGCCCATGCATGTTTGGTTACTACTGAAAACTATTTAATACTAATTTTATGGTTCATTTGTTACTTCAGTAGACCAACTATCACACAGAAAATTACCAGCTTTCTTCAGAAGAAACAAAAAATTAACAGTGTTAGTTCACATTAGAACTTTAAGCAGACCTTTCCTGTGTCACTGCATCTTTTATCAAATGTAATGGAAATGAATATTAGTTTGAAACCTTTTTTATTGTCTCAAATCCATATGTTGTTTGCAGCTCCAACTGAACTACAAAGTCACTTTAATAAAATATAATATCATACAATCACAGAAGTTTTATTTTAAAAGCGGATTTAGCCATGTTACATAACTTATCAACTGCCTCATGAAATGATATAATCCAAATATGTGTCACCAACATGGATTCTTTTCAAGCTATATATTTCATAAGATCACACAGTTGGAAAAATACCACTTTAAATCTGCAGGCTATCTTTCATATTTTATTTTATGAATGTTGTTGAATAGTTTAATGAGTCAACTTTTTATAATTTATTTAAGAGTCATAAAAAGAGAGAATTTTATTTTGGAGGGGGTTGATGGTGCACCAAACTTAATTTTGTATGTTTTCAGAAGCTATATTTACTATAATAAATATTGTATTACCATTTGATTACCATTTATTAAATGGTGCATTTAATAACCTACATTACTGTAGGTGCACCTTTCTATGGCTGGTGAAAGTTAGTAGTTTAAGAACAGGTCAACTGTTACCAAAGTTAATTTCTTCCAACTCTGCTCCTTTGATAATTATTTTAAAAATGAATTATTCTGATCTCCATGTCTGATGTAACCTCAATATACATGTATGAATAAGTCTGTTAGACCCTCTCCTACCATAATAAAAACCTGGAAATGAAGTCAGAGTATTTTTAATCTAACAAGACTTGAATAACATAAATGAAATATCTTGGTGATTGTGAAAGACTGGTTTGTAAACAATAATGAAAATAAGAATTGCCTAATGAATTCTGAATTGTTGAACATGAGCTTATATAAAACAGCTACCTCATTACTTTATTCTGTTATCAAAACAAAAGAGATAATAACTATGTTTGATATGGTTAAATTATTAGAACTGGTTGTGGGAGTAGATGATCAGCTTCGTCTTAGTCTGAGATAACTAATAATGATAAAGTAATGGTTGAAGATATCATTAGCAATTAAAGTGCACAAATGATGTAGTAATGTATTATGATATTGAAACAAAAGAACAACATATTTAGTTAGTTATATTTATTACTGGGTTGTTTTTTTTTTTAATTTTGATACAAGTTAATTCTGAAAGGAATATGACATTCTTGTGCAGAAGACAATCCTTGATTTTTCAATAACTTTAACATTAGAATAAGATCCCAAAAAGCCTTTTACAATGAATTCCCAAACTATGCATAAATGACAATAAATTCTGAACTCCCTAAAAATGTGGATAAATGAATAACTCAGATAATTTGGATATTCTGGCAATTTGAAATAAACTGAGCTTTAAGGACAATTAAAATAAATTGGTAGTTACTTATTAATGTCTTTCTATTTGAAACTATTGATCCAAAAGCCTTTTATTTCATTAACCCTCTTACATAAAGAGGTAAATCACTGATATCCTGTTTTTTTTTCAGACAGTTAAATTAGAGAATAGAATGTCTGATAAAACAAATTAAGTTCATACCACCCACCATTAGATTTTTTAATCTATGAATGATTAACTGCAAAATTATTTAAAATACTACTGTACATGTACATGATTGACTATTTTCATATTGTTTGAGCCATGTTACATATTATACTACCTGAATAAGCTAAAATATACGTATATGCTACACTTATATTAACTAAACAAGTAAACCTTATATGGCATGTTTTAAAGTCACGTTAAAATACACATTAAATTCTATCCTTAAAATTTCCATTTGAAGGTTCATACAAATCATCCATTTTATTTGTATATAAGTAAAATAACTTCTTCATAATTTGGAGAATTCTAATGCTGCAAATGTCACTTCTACTTAAGAACACAATTCAATACCAATCCAACTAAATATAATTCATAAACATATTTAAATAAGTATACTACTATCCAACAAAAACTAAAAATAAACTAGATTACAAATACACACAACTCCATAGTATCATATCAGCCTATTATTCATAATTAAAAGAAAAAGAAACTTAAAAAAATTTAATTACAGATGATAGTATGAAGCAAAAAAAAACACAAGTTATCTGTTGAAATCTGGTAGGGTTTACCCCAAAGAAAATCCTTTGAAGACTATTTCACGTACTAGATGTGGACAATAAAGGCATATAAACTAAATGAAAAGATATCATAGATATGTCTGAACCAACTAATGAAGTGATTAGATGAATGGAACAGGTAAAACTGCAGGGGAAAGATGTCTGAAAATTATGAAGGGGTTTTTAATGCATGTTTAAATAAATCTCACAAACTGTTAACTAGGTTGAGAGCTATGTATTGTGGTTAGTAGGAATAAGGACAGAACTCTTCTTGTATGCTTTCAAACTGGTCACAAACACACCAGCAAGATGGGTGGTGGCATTATTGACTCAAAAAACTCATCACCTTGAAAATAAAAATGTGTCATAAAAAAAGTACTTTTGATCCTCTAGGATGGTCAAAAATATATGCAGAATGAAAAGTGACTATTAACAAAAACCAAAGGTCACAGTCCATGCCATAAAAATGCATCTCATATTATTACTATACCTCCATTAGATTGCAGAATAGAAGCAACACAAAAAGGTTCCAAACCTTCTCTCCATGCTGAACAGAATAACTTACACTGAGATTCATCTACCACTTGGTTAGTCATGTTCCAATGGTATATGTATTACTGTAGGTGCACCTTTCTATGGCTGGTGAAAGTTAGTAGTTTAAGAACAGGTCAACTGTTACCAAAGTTAATTTCTTCCAACTCTGCTCCTTTGAAAATTATTTTAAAAATGAATTATTTTGATCTCCATGGCTGATGTAACTTCAATTTCTTTATGATTAAATGGCTACTGATCTTCTCAACCCTTACATACTGCTCTTTTTCTCTCAATCAGAACAGTTCTATCAACAACTTTCCATTAAATTCTATTGCTTTTTCTATCAAAGCTTCAATTAATTATTCTCCAACAATGCACACCTCCACATCAGCCACATCTTTACAGATTACCATCTTAATGAAAACTGAAGAACATAAAATCCATCTGGTATGTTTTTTGGTGCAATAGTCAAATGGAATAATTTTTTCAGCTTTACTTATTAGATAATGAAGTGGCATAAAACCCAAATATAATAAGAGTTCCAAATTTTTATACACAACATATTAGTTAAGCCTCACTTAGAATATTATGTAAAGTTTTGGGGCTTTGCATCTTAGAAATGAAGGTTTTAAAATAATGCTAGCAAGCCAATAAACTGTATCTTTGTATTGCAGCTTCAACATTTTTGAAGGAACATTCACAACTTCTTAATGACATATATAAATATTCTCATGATACATTTATTTCAGTCATTTCCAAAATATTTAGAACAGAAGGTTACTGTAATTGTGATTAAAATGACTATTTTTATTTGCCAGTGCCATACAAAATTTAGTTGATTTCAGTAATGTTCACCAATTATCAATTGAAAGCTTTTACTTATACTTCTTAAAAGTATAAATATACACTGTGTTGTTGTTGGGGTTAGGATTATCCTACAATAGGCATCTGTGACTTGTTGGCAAAAAATTCAAAGATAAACAAACAAACATAATATATATATTTGAAATAGTTAAATATATGTATGACAAATTAATTATTTTCGTTTTGAGAAAAGCCTACTAAGATATATTCAGTTACTTTATAAACCAGACAATCAGCTGAAATATCTTTTTCTCTTTCTATCACACTAATATTCCACGTGTAAATTATTTACAATGTGATGCAAGTTACTGCAGTTATTTACTGTTCTTCCAGAAAATGTTTGGTCTATTTTGAAAATATACTCTGTTCTTTTGGTCAAAGTGCTCTCACGTAGGTTAAGTTGCTTTAGAACCATGTTTTGATGGAATAAGTTGTTATTCCTATCTCTTTTTCTACTGTCAGTCTTACTCTAACATATTAAACATCATGCCTATTGCTTTTACCAAAGTTAACTTCATGCCAAACTTTTCCTCGGCCATAAATATACTTTCTTTTGTTATTATCTGTCTGTCTGTCTGCTGTTTCCCACTCATTTCATACAATATATGTTTATTGCTTAATCATCTGTTCACTAAGTTCTTGACAAACACAACTTAGAATAATCGTCTGCTTTCAGTTCTCTTACACTAAAAAAACTAAACAATCATAAAATATACATTCACAAAATAAACTAATTAATAATATCTACAATAATCAGTATTCTATATCATAACACATAACCAGGCAAAGTACTAGGAAATGAGAATAGTTAGATCATAGTTTGGTCAGAAATACTGCAGCTAAGCAATAATTCATAGCAAATAACCAGTACAAACCATAACTGACCAAAAAGAGAAAGGGCTCCTTACTGTCCACACATTATTATACTAAAAAATAACAAACAAGTTTTTTTTATGCACATATAATAATGTTAAAATTATTACATCAATTTGCTGTATCTGGAGGTGTTGGGAAATGTCTGCATATTAAGTCTCACCAGCATTACTAAATCTTGGTTCTGTAAAGATCATAAATATTTTATTTTAAAAGATTTCAAGAACTGTGTAAGTGTAAAAATAAGTATAGAAAGATAGGTAATTTTGAAAGAAATAAGCTGAAAACATGTGAGAATTCATATCACTGAAATAAGGGAAATTTTGGCATGATTTATTTGTTTAGGTTTAAGTTCTAAAAATATTACAATTTTCTATGCATTTATAAAATCATGTTTTTATTTATTACAATGAATTTATGTTTATTGTAAAGTCTTGGCTAACTATTATAAGAGATTTTGAAATCAGGAAATTAAGTGGTTTATGTTTGTTTTCTTTATTAAGCTGAAAGTTGTGCAAGTGAATATTTTATTTTTTGGATGAAAAGTAACTTTGGAGAATCATACGAACTGTCACCATCCATTTTTCTCTCTAGCAGTAACACATATCTTGTAAAGAAAAACCCTTCAAAGTTTCCACAATATAAGTGTATAACATCACACCACACTGTAAATCTTTACAGTAGGTAGTAATGATTTTTATTGCAAGTAATATTTTTCACATAATAGCTACTGAGGATCTTGATAAGGTAACTTTGAAAACAGTAATTAGAAACTCAGAAATTGGATATACAAATGAGTAGATTGTAGAAAGCAGAAAGAAAAAATGAATTATCATTTTTCTGATAAAACAAATAACACTGATATGGTATCTTTGCATTGTTGTATGCAGGTAATAGAAATAATAATTTGGTAACCTCATTTCATAATACCACAGATGTACTTACTCTGTGTGGAAAAGTTAATACAAAATTTGAAAGACACATAGTCTTGAGTTCTACAGAAAATGAAAATGTGAAAAATGAGGTTAAACATTGAAAAGTTTAAATGCTCTACTAAAAGCAGATATATGAGAGTTTCAAAAAATTCTGGTAAGAGAGATGCACTGATGCAAAGAGTGATGAAGATCTATGTATATTTACTGATATATTTCCTACATTCAATAAGAATTTTGTGTTCTTTCATTTAGGATACCACGAATGGTAATAAGAGCTATTACATTATATGAGTTATGCTAATAGGACTAAAAACTTGATTTTCTATGAAGTAACAGAATTAGTGATAAATAATAAATACATATAATACATTGTTATTTTATAGATATTTTCACAATGTATTCATGATGGAAAAAGTGAAATATCGACCAGTTGTATAATTCAAAGTGATGCTTGCAAAGAAAGTCTTAGAGGACTAATGTACAAAATTATCTCATGCATTGGTCTAAAATAGCAGCATTTCATACCGACCTAAAGACAGAATTCTTTAAAATTTCGTCCTTTAAATCTTAGGCACTTTTATACACTAATCCTCTGTAAGTAAGTAGTTGCTGCTCATTTCATCTTTCTTAAAAGAAATTATTTTAAACTCTAAAAAAAAAAAAAGGTATATTCCAAGACTGTGCATTAATCTTACCTAAGTGCATAAGGACTTTAAAGTTTAAGGGGGGCCAACCCAATACAACTATAAATAAAGAAATAAAACAGTTATAATTATGCGAGTGAAAAAGAAACCTTTAATTGGACATATACAATGCATTACTTCTCAATACTTCCTAAATAATACAACAATTTTATTAATGTAATAAAGAGAAATAAAAAAAACGACTGATCCAGACTTACCACTTTCATATAAATCAGTTTCATGATGTTCTCTCCTACTATTAGGCGAATATGTAACATCAGACTCTGAATCACTTTCATTCTTCATATTCAAGTTTTTATTTTTGTACAACTTCTGTCCAAAGTTCTAAGAGTTAATACAAGTTATGCGATGAAGAATATGAAGTTACACATGTTGATCACTCTATTGACTATTTTGTAACATTTCACTTTCTCAAACAAAACAGTGATAATCCATATCACAGAAGCGCAAATACAATTCTTAAAAGCACAAAACAACTTAAAAGGGGATTAATTAAAACACAAATTATCAACCAAATGAATGATTCTATTGATTGCAGTATAAAACCAATTAAGAAAATAATACTTGTATTAACTAGTAGCCGTTAATCTTAAAATAGTACAACTTTGTATGAAGTTGTAATTCTCCCTATAACTACTACAACAGGACAACTACAAGAACTTGTGACAAAAGTAGTACTATACACTGTAAATTAAAATTAACGAGACCAAGTAGTCCAAGTACATAGTTTGGAAACCCAAAAACAACTAACACCCTGATTCTTCTTTTAGCAACACCAAGCCAATGAATTGAAATACATATACATATTTATCACTTTTCGGAGTACTTCTTCAATCCTATTTTCTCTTCCTTCACGCTAATATTAATAAGGTCAAACTTCTAATACATAACTTTGACATGTTGGCATCCATAACGATGGGATACCAAAGCGCCATCTGCAAGGTATACATATTTTAACAGTAACGGTAACAAAGTGTTTCATAAAATGTTTTATATTTTACTGCTCGATTATCTTATTAATTTATGCTCGTTCAATAGAAAACAAATAGTTCATCTTCGGTAAGTTTTATTTTATATTCCCCCACATACTTGAAAAAAATAATAACAGATCTGTACACATGTGTTCGGTACATTTATATTAACATTATTTTAGAGCTCAAATATGTTCTGACAGTCCATAACACCACTTTCAGTCTTTTTCAACGTTACGACAATGCATCTTGACAAATAATTTTAAGCCTGGCATGGCCTAGCGTGTTAAGGCGTGCGCTTCGTAATCTGAGGGTCGCGGGTTCGCGCCAAACATGCTCACCCTCCCAGCCGTGGGGGCATTATAATGTGACGGTCAATCCCACTTTTCGTTGGTAAAAGAGTAACCCAAGAATTGGCGGTGGGTGGTGATGACTAGCTGCCTTCCCTCTAGTCTTACACTGCTAAATTAGAAACGGCTAGCATAGATAGACCTCGAGTAGCTTTGTGCGAAATTCCAAAACAAACAAGACAAATAATTTGTTCAAATATACGATGCAAAATCATTTAAAACAGCTTAAACGTTTTTGGATATATTCACTGTTGATTCATTAATGAAAAATTTCGCCTTACAGATCTTTTTACAAAAGAACTTACTGTTTTTGTAGGTGAAAGTAAGGATGTAGATTTGGTGTATCTAGATATTCGGAAAGTATTTGTCAAGTTGTCACATGAAAGACGTGTAAAAACTTTACCTCTGTAGATTCGGGGAGATAAGTTAGCAAATTGGATAAATGAATGGCTGGATGGAAGAAAGTAAAGGGTGGTTACAAATGGAGTTCAGTCAAATTAAAATAATTTTACGAATGGTGTACCTCAGGGCTCAATCTTAGGATTTTTGCTCTTTGTGACTTAACTCAATCACAAAGATGAAGTAATAAAGAATAAATACTTAAATTTGCAGATTATATTAAGATTATGGGTAATGCCAGCTGTGAAAAGGATGCTGCTGCTTTACATAAAGATTTATATCATTTAGTGTTAGGCAATAGATGGCAGATGGGTTTAAATTATAACAAATGCAAGAGATTGCATGTGAGGTACGATAAACTGTATTATAAGTATATTGTTAATGGAAATAACAGTGTTATGAAGAAAACGGATATTGGTGTAACAGTTGATTAGTCGTTAAAACCATTCAAGCAGGGTGCTGTTAGTAGTGGTAGAGCAAATAGGATTTTAGGTTTTATCTACAGAAAAATAATGAATACAAGACTAAAGATGTTATAATTTCAATGTTCAAGTCACTTGTAAGGCCACATTTGGAATATTTTGTTCAGCCTTGAGCTCCTTATCTTGTGAAAGAGATTAAATGTTTGGAAAGGATTCTGACGTGTTACAAGAATAGTACCTGGGATGAAGGGGTTGTATTACGAGAAGAGGCTGAAATCTTTGAAATTGTTTTCTTTTGAAAAGGAAAGAGGTAGAGAAATCTAATTGATGTGCTTAATACTGTAAGGCAAATTGACGCATCATATGTTTTTGATACTTAATAGTAAGAACAGCAGGATAAGGGGACACAACCATAAATTTTGGCAGGGTAGGTGTCATCTTCAGCAAAGACAATATAATTATTCTAACAGGGTGATTGATCTTTGTAATGGGTTTACTCCAGATCCTGTAGAGTCAGTAAATTTAAGTAAGTTTAAGAAAAAGTTTGACAATTATATAAATGATAAGGGCTGGTTTTAAGGCTTTCTGAAATTATTTTAACTTATTTCATTGGATGGAACAACAGAAATGAACCAACAGGTACGACGTTGTCCCAAAATATTAGTTCCAGTGTATGCCACTACTCTATTTGGGCTTTTTATAATGCATCTACTTTATAAAAATTAGGATTTTCCGATACACATTTTACCAACCCAGTCACATAAAAATCCGATACACTGCGCTAGTTACTTAAAGTATACGACAGTTAAACGGATATGTAATGGAAAAAAACAACAATATGTAATACTTTTTGTTGGTTATACAAATGAGATTCTTCTTGATTATGGCCAGGCATGCCCAGGAGGGGTTAAGGAGTTCGAATCCCTGTCGCACCAAACATGCTCGCCCTTTCAGCCGTATGGGGTGTTATAATGTGACGGTCAATCCCACTATTCGTTGGTAAAACAGTAGTCCAAGAGTTGGTGGTGATGACTAGCTGCCTTCTCCCTACTCTTACACTACTGAAATAGGAACAGCTAGTGCAGATAGCCCTTATGTAATTTTGCGCAAAATTAAAAACAAAACAAAACAAATAAACCTTCCTGATTATAATGCATGCGGTTCTCTAAGACGCGTGGTTTTTGCCGCAGACCTTTGTGTTTGCCAAAATTTAGCAGTGTAAGACCAGAGGGAAGGCAGCTAGTCATCAACACCCACTGTCAACACTTTTACCAACAAATAGTGGGGTTGAACGCAACTTTATAATGCCCCCATGGGTGAAAGGGTAAACACGTTTGGTTGTACGGGATTCGAACCCTTCTTAAATAGTGCAGTGTCACGTATGCTTTAAAAACTTATACTAATTTCATAAATTAAAAGTCATTGAAAAATATGTAATAAACGCACTTATTAGCCGTTTATAGTTTAACAATGAAAGACCAGAAAATTGGTTTGTTTTGAATTTTACTCAAAGCTACTCAAGGGCTATCTGCGCTAGCTGTTCCAAATTTAGAAGTGTAAGACCAGAGGGAAGGCAGCTAGTCATTACTGCTTATCGCCAGCATTTAGGCTATTATTTTAATCAATAAATTGCGTGACCCTCAGATTGGGAGTCGATCATCTTAACTACATGGCTATACCGGGCCTTACCCACAAGGTGTAGGTGAGTAAAATTCAATCACAAGGAACCATTGACAACAGTCTACCTTCCTGGCCATGGATAAAAGTACACTGTTTTTAGTTTTTTTAACAATCCTGAAAGATTTAAGCTGATTCGTCGAGTAATCCTGAGAGCATCTTTTGTAAACTACTCTGAAAGTTCCCTTAAAATTTAGATTGACATTGGTATCTTCTTTGTTTGTTTGTTTTTTGAATTTCGCACAAAGCTACTCGAGAGCTATATCTACTAGCCGTCCCTAATTTAGTAGTGTAAGACTAGAGGAAAGGCACCTAGTCATCACCACCTTATGCCAATTCTTGGGCTACTCTTTTACCAACGAATAGTGGGATTGACCGTCACATTATAACGCCCCCACGGCTGAAAGGGCGAGCATGTTTGTCGCAACGGGGATGCGAACCCACGACCCTCAGATTACGAGTGGTATGCCTTAACACGCTTGGCCATGCCAAGCCCAGGTATCTTCTTTAATTATCTGAAAATTACTCCTTCAAGTACGCCTAAGTTAACATTAGTTGAAATTTAACTGCTACTTTTGACCATAAAATCAAGAACATTTGTAAATGTAAAAATTTTGCATGATTTTTAGTAATGAGTAAATTAAGTTAATTTTATAGATGATAAAAGATACACATAAAATATTACAAGCAATTACTATTTAAAGTAAAAAGAAATGTTTGTGAATATTTATCGTATTTTATTATCTTTGCTTATAAATTATCAGTTACTTTCTAATATTATATCTAAATCCCAAAATAAGTTGTAGATCCTGAGGTAGCTACTTTTGCCACAGGAAGCTTACTGCAGTGTGGTATTTCAAAAATAAAAACTAAAGCCAACAAGCAGGTAAAAGAATTACGATAATGGAAGGAATAAGAGAACTTTTTTCAGAAAACATCTAAAATACAAATGATAAAGGAAGTACTAAAACACGAGTATGCAATAAAGAATGACGTCCAATATCCCATAAAAATTTGAACAATCAAAATTTGCAGGAATCTTAATTGTGACAATTGCAGATTTAGTTCTCTGAAATTTCTGCTCTTTCTGAAACTAGGATGGCAAAAGTCTTCAGTATACAGTGAAGAAAGAAAATATTTTACCAACTTTCAAGTGAGACCAATCTTCTAGGGTAGTATTCTACAACCCTAGATGACCTATATCACTTATCGTTTTTAATATACATATTAAAGAGGAGAGTAATTCCCATCTCATGTTGATTGGTACAGATACATGTATCTGTTTCACTCATACCAGGTGAGTGGTCGCACTGAAACGTAAACAAATGAGTGTAAGTTCTACAGACAGTCATTTTGGTGTGTAACCTTACACTGAGGCAAAAACCAATGTAAGTTTATAACTGTTTGCATCTTGGCCTGGCATGGCCAAGCGCGTACAGCGTGTGACTCGTAATCCGAGGGTTGCGGGTTCGCGCCCGCGTCGTGCTAAAGATGCTCGCCCTCCCAGCCGTGGGGGTGTATAATGTGACGGTAAATCCCACTTTTCGTTGGTAAAAGAGTAGCCCAAGAGTTGGCGGTGGGTGGTGATGACTAGCTGCCTTCCCTCTAGTCTTACACTGCTAAATTAGGGACGGCTAGCACAGATAGCCCTCGAGTAGCTTTGTGCGAAATTCCAAAACAAACAAACAAACGTTTGCATCTTATTCATAAAGATGTTAACTAGGTGCAGAACGTCTGATAAATAATCTTGAATACATTTGAATAAAGTTGTATTTTTATTCCACGTACAGATTGGTAAAATCAGGCAGTTTTCATTGCTATAATTCCTTTCTTTCTTATATTAAGGTTCTAGTAGGCCCGATCTATTAGATCTGTTGAATTTAAATATGACGTAACTCTAACACATTTAAAGTACAAAAAAACAAACTTATTTAACATGCAAAAGCTCTATCAGTCAAATGAACGAAACAAAATGAAATGAAAATTAATATAAAATTAAGTGTGATACACGACTACATAAAACTTAAAATCATGTAAAAAACTGTGAATTGAACATATGGAAACTGAAATAATATACTGAGTAGGTTAAACCAAAATAAAATAGTATAAATGAATTTAATGTTGAAATTAAACAAGAAGTTAAAGATCAAACTAGTTCCAGTAAGTTAAGTTATATTTTAAAATGAAAACATAAAATTGTATGTATATCGAACAATTAATAATACATCATAAAATTAGAATACATAGAAATAAGTATAAGCATGTACGTTCATATAAACTAAAATATAAAATGTGAATTTCACATCGTAAATGTACTCAAAAGTATAATTTAAACAAATTATGTAAAACACAGGAAAGACTGAAAGCATAATTAAGGAAACCAAGAATTAAATATGGTCAGTGAAGGTAATAAAAAAGATCCATAATTTTACCACAGTAGAATTTAAATACGAATTAAAAATTATATAAGATAGTCTCTTAAAAATGAAACACGTAGGGAACAAAATAGAGATTAATGTATATCAGTGCACGAAAATAGTAAGGAATGAGTACAGAATAAATTCAAACAAAACTTGAAGCAATTCCATATGAAAAAATAACTTGAACACAAAATAGGGTTAAAGTAAATATATATATACATATAAAATTCAAAATAAAGATTACGACAGACTCAAAATCACTTGAAAAGAAGGCCAAGCTTTCCATAGCAAGAACTACAAATGTTAATTTTTTTCCTTTATTTATGTTATGGCGGATTATATATTAAGATCGCCGTTTTACCTTCATTTTCTGTCGTCATAAGGCCTCGCGTGGCTTGGTTGTTAAGGTGCACGACTCGCATTCTGTGGCTCGCGGGCTCGAATCCCTGTTGCCGAATATGCCTACCTATTCGGGCGTGGGGACATTATAACGTACGATCAATTTAAGTATTCTTTGGTGAAAAGTATTTCACGAGTTAGTAGTGTATGGTGTTGAATACTCGCTTTCCCTTTAGTGTATACTGCTAAATGAGGGACAGCTAGCACCGCCAGCTTTTGTTTAGCTACACGCGAAATTCAAAACAAACTATCGTTGCGTGATTGCTTTAAACGGGAAACATCTCTATGTTGATGAGTTTTTCTGTGTTGCAGAATCATATAACAACTATTCAGAGAATAGTTTGCTTTTTTGTAAGATCAAAATAATTCCAGCTTCCCCAGTAAGGCAGTGGTAAGTCTTCGAACTTATAACGTTAAATCGGGAACTCGATACCCCGGTGTTCCTTAAATATTTTCATCTTTTCTTCACAGTTAGAGTAAAGATCGAGAACCGCATAAATCTCTTCAAAAGACCTAAAGGTTGGCGACATCTGTTACAGGCAATTAAAATTTGAAAAAAAAGTGTAAAATGTAAATGGAAAACTGCATAAGAACTCATAAATTTTCCATGATCATGCAATGCTTCTTCTGTGTTTAATATATCTGGTAACTCAAATATGCAAATCATTTAGACGTAAGGATATTAAATGTGTTTGTGTGTTTTCCTTATAGTAAAGCCACATCGGGCTATCAGCTCAGCCCACCGAGGAGAATCGAATTCCTGATTTAGCGTTGTAAATCCGGAGACATACTGCTGTACTAGCGGGGGTTGAGGACAGTAAAAAAAATAAGGGTGAAATACTTTTAATTTAGTGCATCAAGTATTTTGTAAGTAAAATGAAATAAAAACATAAAAGTGTAATTTATCTATACACTTAAACACCAATATAAAATTCTGTATTAGAATACCACCAACATACTGTAATTTGATTTGAAAAATATTAAAATCACATTGTATGTTTGCTGTCTCTCAATAAAAAAAAAAGACATATTATAAATTATACAGTAAACCTGTCTAATTCGAAAACTTCAGGAGAGCGGAAACCTGTACAAGCCGGAATTATCAAAATTTTGCAGCATTATCTCAAGGTTTCTTTTACAAAAGGTTCTTTATATGGAGGAACTTGAGTAATGCGAAAGGAAAATTATCTTTCACCAACCTCATCTATCAAAAAGTAGGATTAGAACCTGAGTATGGCGAAAAAAAGTTTTTGATTGAATATCAATAAATTCTTGTTTAATTAAAATATAATTTGTTTAAATATTAATAAATTCTCGGACATTTTGTTACAATAAGTATTGGTTAATATTTCTGTTCTTTTCTCTGTCGTCATTATTTTTGCAGTTAAATTATATTCATGATTTCAAGAAATACATTTGTCTTTTAAGTGCAAAATTCTACTCTTCAAATAATTTTTACGAAAATTTAGGGAAAATTTCCCATAGATAACAGATAAAATTGAAAATCTGCACTGTTTCACAAATTTAAGGAAGAATCAACTTCCTGTGGAATGGAAAGCGAATAATAAAGCGTGAATGACAAGTGCTATATTCGAGGAATTTTTGAACAAATTAAAAAATGGAACAAGAAAATAGGAATATTCTACTTTTCCCAGATAACACAACTTCACATATTTCACTTACTTAGATAAGGTTTCAAATATTTATTTCATTTTGATATAATTGTTTTTGATATTTACAATAATTTTTGTTAAATTTTTAATTTATAAACAACCAGCCAATGAAAAAATTGCAAAAAATTAAGCTTAATTATAAAAACAACACTGAAAGTAAGTGAATTGACGGACTCACGACATGCCAATCCACTCAGGAACGTACATTAATTCATATGGATTCAACTTGAGGAAGAAGTGATTCGGAGGAAAAGGTTTAAAATAAATAGTTTCTCCTCCAGCTAAGTATCCTGCCCAACGTCCAAATGTACCTTTTGTTATGATGCTATGGTTACACTTGGACAATACTGCCATGTCGTGAGCAGGAGATGGAGGATTTGGAGTAATGACTACTTTAGGGTGTTTTAAGTTTTCCTTGCACCATTTCCGGTCATCACTTACGACAATAAAAGTTACATTTCTATATCTAGACATGAAATAGCTCATGGACTTATTGAAAAAAATTGTATCTGGAAGAGAGGCACCGTACTTTAATAATACCTTATTCATATCTGTTCTTCTGACGTGAATTCCAACAAATGTGTCCATACGAGGAAATTTGTGTCGTATTTTATGTAACACCGAGTCGGCGTAATGATCAATTGGATCAATGAACCGAAATTCCCGTTTAATTTCATACCTGACAAAATCATAAAATGTTGGTGAGTTTGGGGTTTTATGTCCTCTCAAAATAACAACTTGTTTCGGTATTGTGACATCACTTGAACGTATATATCTGCCAATTTTGTATGCAGGAAGGCTATGGTTCGTTTCAGAGAGGCTTTCAGTCGAAGGTACAGACGTTTTAAAATACCGACCAATATACGTAGCAGTATGTGGCTGAAGAACAGGTTTCCTGTTGTTAAGACGGGCTAAGCCGTACAAAGTTGCAAATGTTCCCATCTGGTTTCCCAGACGACCTCTATTAGATATAATTGTAAGTGGCAATTTTTCTTCACCTACAAAGAGAAAAAAATCTTATGATAAATCTAGAATTTTTATTAATTACATATCTTAACAGAAAAGTAAAAGTTGGAGAGAAATTCATGATTCTTCATTCACAGACTTAAAAGCTCGTGTGACAGGAGTGAGACCTAAAATACACAATTTGCGTCTCATTGCTACATAAATGACATCTGATTTTGGAACCATGATGCACTATAAGAGTGACAGTGAAAACCCACAAGGCCTGCTATGACCAAGAGATTATGGAAACTTACTCGCAATCTGCGGATCGCGGGATTAAATCCCCGTTCCACGAAAAATGTTTGTCCTTTCAGACAAGGAGACAATAACATGTCACGGTCAATCCCTATATTAGTTGGTAAAAGAGTAGTCCAAAAATTGGTGGTGATTAGCTGCCTTCCCTCTTGTCTTATACTGCTGAATTAGTTACGAATAGTCTTCCAGTGGCTCAGCGGTACGTCAGTGGACTTACACGCTAAAATTTGGGTTTCGATACCCGTGATGGGCAGAGCACAGATAGCCCATTATGTAGCTTTGTACTTAATTCAAAACAATAAAAAGCTACGAATAGCGCAGATAACCTTCGTGTAGCTTTGCGCGAAATTCAAACCAAAAATAATTCTCACCATTTCATTAAACCAAGTTATCGCATGAACCTGTTCTTGGTGGAATTGATTTGTTGCCTTCCTTCTACTCTAATAATGCAAAATTATAGACGGGTATGCGCTGACAGGTGATGTGTTGTTTTGCGCATACATTATTAAACAATGAAATAAATGCAAAGAAATCGGTTACATAAATATATTTTGCTATTTTTATCACCTAAAGTAAATGATCACCTTTTTTAAAGTATAAAACGTTTATTAATATTTCTCGTCGCATTGGACAAGATACACTACATGGCCAAAAGTATGTGAACACCCTTTATAATTAATAGGTTTGGCTATTTCAGTCATACACATTGCTAATAGGTACATAATATCAAGCATACAGTCATGCAATCTCCATAGATAAAGATTGGCAGTATAATATGGCACTGTCGTAGCATGACACCTTCCCAACAAGTCAGTTCGTCAAATTTCTGCCCTGCTGGAGCTGGTCCGGTTATCTGTAAGTGCTGTTATTGTGAAGTGGAAACGTTTAGAAGCAACAACAGCTCACCCACAAAGCGACAGGCCACACAAGCATACAGAATGGTACTGCCGAGTGCTGAAGTGCGTAGCGTGTAAAAATCGTCTGTTCACAGTTGCAACACTCAGTACCGAGTTCCAAACTGTCTCTGGAAGCAACATCAGCACAAGAACTGTTCGTCGGAAGCTTTATGAAATGGGTTTCCATGTCCAAGCAGCCGCACACAAGCCTAAGATCACAATGCATTGTTCTCGCGTTGGCTGGAGTGGTGTAAATTACTCTAAAGCAGTGAAAACGCGTTCTCTGGAGTGATAACTTGCGCTGGCAGTGTGACAGACAAATATGGGTTTGATGATTGACAAAAGAATGCTACCTGCCTCAAAGTATAGTGCCAACTGTAAAGTTTTGTGGAGGAGGAATAATGGTCTGGGGCTGTTTTTCATGGTTTAAGCTCGGCTCCTTAGTTCCAGTGAAGAGAAATTTTAATGTCATAGCATACAATGACATTATAGAGAATTGTGTGCTTCCAACTTTGTGGTAACACTTTGGGGAAGGCTTTTTGTTTCAGAATGACAATGCTACCGTGCACAAAGCAAGGTCAGAGGTTGGTGTGGAAGAACTTGACTGGTCTCCACAGAGCCCTGATCTCAACCCCACTAAACACCTTTGAAATGAACTGAAACGCCGACTGCATACCAGACCTTCTCACTAGACATCAGTGCTCGACCTCAATGATGGTGTTGTGGCTGAATAGGAGCGAATCCCCGCAGCCATGTTCCAAAATCCATTGAAAAATCTTCCCAGAAGATTGGAGGCTGTTACAGAAGCAAAAAGGAAAGCAACTCCTTGTTAATGCTTAGGGATTTGGAATGAGATGTTCAACAAGCACATATGGGTGTGATGGTCAGGTGTCCACTTCGGACTTATTCCATCATCTTAAATAAAACAAAAAACAAATTAAACTTTTGAAAATGATAATTATTTATGAGATTCTCAACATATTTTATATAGATACCGACTTCTTCGTGTAAAAACTAACCATAATTGTTTAGTATTTTATCTGTACTACTAAGTCACATCATTCTAAGAAAAAAAAAGTAAAAAACATCATGATAAAAAATAAAGGCGTTAAGGTCTATTTTTTGAAAAAAAGATTTTGTTGTGAAATCTTGAAAATGAGGTAGCTATAAAGAGTGAAACATTCAAGTCATAGTGTGTTGTTAATCTAAGGCTGTCGAGAATCAGTGACTCTAAATTTTTTGAAGCACTAAATATGACAAAATTTTGGAATCTTTCAACATTGTTACGTTTTGGTTTGAATGACTGCATGAATTGCGAACACATTGTAAACATACATTCATTTCCAAACACCAGTTAAAGATTCTGCAAGCTGTAACGATATGACAGAAAGACATACTGAAGCATAGTAAATTTTGGTCTTGTAATACATAAGACATTATTTTAGTGCAGTTACAATGAAAAAAACATTTAGAGGTAAGTTTTAAGTAAATGATATTTTTCTACACAATTTGTGTTATTTCATGTTGTGTGTGAATCAAAACATTACTGGTCACAATGCTTGTAACCAAATCCTCTTTTTAGATCACTTTCCTACAATGGATAGTTTTCCAACTCATTATGCTGAGATAGTGAGTGGATTTGTTCTCTCTGCCCGAATAGTGCTATCTAAATTAATGTCACCGCGGAAGATCGTTTGTGATGGTTGCGACAACAGTTGGTTGTTCCATGTATATGTTGTTCTTTCATTTGACAGTTGTTCGAGCTGCTGGATCACTATTCCACTTGGAGAATAATACCACTTGATTCTAGCTGAACGACGGTGAAGTAACAACATCTGATGGCGCACCTGTGGAACGCATCTGTTACTGGGAAAGTGGAAGCTGGAGGATGACAATCATGTAGCATTAAATAAGCTTTCTCTTGGAACCTAATGACTTCTGGTTTTACATCTCGTTTTGTTCTTTAATTAATAAGTTGTTTTTGTTTGTCTTTTACGTCGTGTCTTTTTCCTTTCTTTTCATTTGTAACACATTATCATACTTTCCCTTCTGCATACTAGAGCCACAAATCTCCAGCCACTGGAAAATAATCAGACAGCTGTATGCTTGTCTGTTCCTTAGAAGACGCATAATAATATGTGAATATACGTGTCTGAATGGTATATGGATAGGAAGTGCCAAGCAGTGGAAAATATTACTCTGGTCACTCTGTCCATGATATTCGACACGACTGTAACAGATGTTTAAATATGATGGAAGGACAAATGTTTGACCTACATCTGGTACATCCAGACGTCAGTGAAGGTAGTCTATTCAAGAGCATGAAGTGCCAAACAGAATTTTAAGGGAGAGCAACATAATCAGCAGAAGAAGAGAATGGTACACCCATTTTGTTTGTTTTCGGTTATCTACACAATGGGTTTTCTATGCTTTGCTCTCCACAGGCATCGAAGCCCTTTTTCTAGCATTGTAGACTTACCACTTTGCCACTGAGTGTGTTGTTATACCTAAAAATATTTTTCGAAAATTACGTAAAGTGAAATCTGCACGCATCCACAAACACTCGGTGAAAGTTTCAAAATTTGGAGATTTAAGATACCTTTTAAGTATTTTCGTCAATTTATTTTCATTCATCCATCCAGCCTCCGAGTTGATCATTTCATTTATTAGGATACATGTGAATACAGTTAATAATAAACCAAAAAATTATTTTATGTGGGCATTTTAAAAACTAGCATAAAATACCTGCGTTTCGAAGGGATAAAACGTCCTTTCATAATTCACATAGGCCCAACTGTATCTACCAAGATCCTCTGTTTTTCCCTGTAATTACCCCAAGGGGTCCGTATCTCAGCAAGAACCCCATTAGGTATCTGAAAAAGTATGCAAAGTTTGATTCTGCAAGCTTGTAGATGGAAATAAGAAAACAGTGTGAATCGTGATAATCCCTTGATTTCGAAGGGATCAATGGTGACAGATACTGATACCAGATTATGATTCAGCGACTTTGAAAAGTCTATTTCTCGACCATCACCATGCTTGATTGACATCTGGACCCATTTTAGATCCACTTGGCACAACTGTAATGGTTAGGAAGGTAAACCTAAGCAATATAAATGTTTCATTTTCTAAGTTTGGTTCTGCTATCTTCAAAACTATGAAAAAACTATGCAGACAAACAAAAATGTATAAATGTAATCATAAAAAACATTGATTAATACAGAATAATAATTTCATAATACATATTAGGTTTTTTACGCTAAAACAAGGTTTCTAAACCCAGGGTAGAAATGCACAGATAGTCAGTTATTTAGCTTTGTGGTTAGCAACAAACAAACAAATAATATAATTACATGTATTTCTCAGCTTCATTTTTTAGAGTGTCCAAAGTTGTTTTGTTTTCGTGATTTTTCTCTCACATGTGATTACGACAGTTATTTGCATAAGATCTGACTTGTAAGTTTCAATTTCTTATTCATTTTTACAATAGCTATATGAGATATAGATACATATTATTATTGTTTTTGCTGTTAAACACTAATCTACCCGTATGGTGCCAACCACGGATGTCAAAATCTGTTTTTTAGCGATATAAAACTTCAGTCTTAATTGCTTATACACGAGGCATTTGTATATATATATGTATCAAACTAATATTTTGAAAAAAATATTAATCTTAAAATGAAACTACATGAATCAAAATGTACAAATTTGTAGCTAATTCATATACTTTATTGAATTATATAAACATTGTTATTTTTGTTTCTTGCTTGAAATTTGTTAGATACTCAAAGGTTTGTAATAAATTTTACCTGTGTTAGTTCGCTCAAAGGACAAAAGAAATGATGAAGCCTTGATCTCCGATGTATTGACTATTAAATCATCGACGCGTGTCGATGGAACAAGTCGAACTTTAAGCACGCTAATGAAAATCTGTCCAATTGTTAAAATGATTAAAACGACTATTTGTAAAAGAATGAAACAGATGAATACTTTCCGATGCGACATATCGTGTGTGGAGCTCAACTTCCGAACGTATCTAAGGAATACAACTGCTACACTGAAATAAATATAAAAGGCGATGTTACGTAGGCTGCTATTTATAATACTTCAATTGAAATAAATAAACAAAGTACAGTGAACACAAAATAAAATTCTACACACAGAGAAACTACGAGAAATGATTAAACCGTTACTAGCAGGTGAAGCCTAATTTCACACTCAGTTTATCGAGCTTAGCGTCGGTTTAATACTCGAGTCAAATCGTAGTATTATTCAATTTAAGTCTTTGCATTGGACAAAATATACTATTATTTAGTTTAAATAAATTTGAACATATGATCAGTGGTGGCTGTTGTCGTGTCCATTATGGAATTCGACGTATGATATACACATTTCAAATATTTTTGACTGTAAATTCTCAAATAATAATACGAGTATATTCAACAAGAAAACATAATTCATTGGTTAAATATTTAAGTACACCACCTTCTGCACTTACTAAAAAGCTGCGTCAAATTACGTTTTTACGTGGTCGATACTTGATATGAAAAGTATTTATATGTCTTAAAAAGACAGAATAATGTTATTTTTCATATTTAATATATTCCTCAAATAAAATTGCATTATTATACTTTTAAATCGTTCTTCATAATTTCACAGCAATAAGTCTATGTACATATAACACATGCGCGAACAAAACAACAGTTTACTCCATTATGGCTACGTTTTAAAGAAAATTTCCACAGAAAATAAATGCTATTTCGGAAATAGTCATACATAGCGATCCATCACGCCAATATCAAGGACTATTAAGCTTAAATCAGTCAAGGTAAATTATTCAAACAGTTAACACTACCGCAATTATCCTCCCACGGCTGGGAGGGCGAGCATTTTTGGCGCGACTCGGGTCGATACTTGATATGAAAAGTATTTATATTATGTCTTAAAAAGACAGACTAATGTTTTTTGTTAGATTTAATATATTCCTCATTTAAAATTGCATTATTATACTTCAAAATTGTTCCTCGCAATTTCGCAGCAATAAGTCTATGTACATATAACGTTAGCACATTGTTAGATTTGCGCATAACTACAAACAAACAATTATAGATTATTTGTTTGTCAATTTAGTATTGTTGCGTGTTCTTCAGTTAAATATTATTACAACAATGAATTAACAATATAACTCATGCTAATTCCGAAAAAGATGACTGCTCTTTTAGTTGAGCTGGGCATGCTCGAACAAAACAACAGTTTACTCCATTATGGCTATTTTTCTAGAAAATTTTAACAGAAAATAAATGCGTGACTTCAACTATTTCAACTTGTATAATATTATACTATATATTATACTGCATATAATGTGGATGCAAAAACAATTTTACCAAATACTAAGAAATGCTATTGCGGAAACGGTCATACTCAGCGATCCATTACGCCAATATTAAAAACTGACTATTTAGCTTAAATCAGTCAACGTAAACTGTTTAAACAGTTAATACTGCACCAATTATCCTAAGCCAAATAGCTGTTTCTATGTTTCATCTCTCTTTGTTCATGTGCTTCAGACAGTACAGGAATAGTTTTAGCCTTCCCTTATTCCTACCTTAAATAGCTACCTGCATTCATAGAAGTATAACGTGCGAGAATAACAGAATATATATTTAAATACAAATACACGTGGTTGCCTATTAATATCCAAGCATGGCCAGGTGGTGAGGGGCACACGACTGGCAATTGTTTGTAAAATAACAGTTTTTGTTTGTTTGTTTGTTTAGAATTAAGAACAAAGTTATACAATAAGCTATTTGTGCTCTATCTACCACGGTTATCGAAACCCGGTTTTTAACGGTGTGATACTGTTAATAATAGTTTGCCAGCTGCGAACGTCAGTTAATATTTTATCCGTTACTCGTACCGAACACTGAAAAAATAATATGTTATATTCAATTGTAAAACATTTTCTTCTACATTTTTTTTGTGAAGCATATTCCCGCAGATTGACAGTCACTTATTAATATTTAAAATTTTTATAAGAATATTCTCTGTTTTTCAGAATCCAACTGTACTAAATAACACAAAACACTGCTACCTGAAGTTTCATAATACTGCTATAAAAATTCATATGGAACAATAAACCATGCAGCTAATAACTCAACTAAATTAATGTTAAGTGATAAAAAAATTTGTTCCCGCAACATTATATTTCACAAATATTGTGGAATAGCATTCCTTCGTTATTTGTTAACTACTGCTATTATGTTTATGTTTTACCACCTCTTTCTCTATTGTTTAGATGAGCTGCCACTTCAGTTGCCTTAAGCATTACGTCACCTTATATATCATTAAAACTGCTATCTTATTTTCTTAGTGAGACAACATTACTAACACATGGTGGTACTGAAATTATGGTTGTGGTAACTATAGTAGTATGTCAGCTAGCTTGTCACTGTATGTAACTACGACAATCACATATTTTTTTTCAGAAGCCAAAAGATCATCAACGACTGAATTGTAATATCATGTTTTTAACTTATTCTCGACTGTTGTTCAACTTCAAGCCTATCAATGATTACATCTTCTCGATTCGTCGAAAAGATCTGATTCTTGCTTCACAGTTCAGATTCCAACATTATTTCTGGCCTCAGTGAGCATTCGAATGTTTATAGATGTCGGAATTATATAATCCGAAATTTTGGAATGTGTGTATTTTTTCTTCAAGGTGTTACGGATTATAGTTTATTTCAGATGAGTTTCCAATTTCTTATTTCAAATAACCGGAAATTTGAAGTAAATTAGATATTAGTATGTATCAAATTTTTGACACTTAACGCATACAATTTTTTTCATTAACACAAATACATTTTATTATACAAACCACAATAAAATTTATAATGGCAGTTTCAACAGATAGTTATAAACTTGTATTGTAGCACTGATATTTTTTTGCAGCAACTCTGTTCTAACTATATTTTTGTTTATTTTGTCCTAGCATTAAATATATATCTTTCTTTTATTTAACACTGACTGCTACATATTAGACTGCATTCATGTTGCTGTTACTACTCGCTGTTTCTCTTACGAAATGCTTATGAGATATTAAATTTGACTTTTATCTACATAGTTTTATACGATAATAATGTCTACATTCTTACATTTTTACTTTAAGACTTAACATAAATTACACTTTGTTATTATATATTAAAAATACCTATAAAATGTTACTCAGTTTTACCTCAACATAATGTTTATACATTTTATGCCTTACCTATAATTATAGGTTAATAGTTTCGTTTTTAGTTTACTTACTGTATAATATTTTACAGATTGTTGTTCCACAATATTATTATACATTGGTTTATATCCTAACATCGGTTTTATACTTTGTTACTTTACAACAGTTGTTCTATCTATGATTATATTATTTACGTATTACTATTCCATTTTATTATTATGGATTACAAAATTATACTCCAATTAAGGTGTAATCAAATTTATGAAAAAAGCATAGCATAGCTATAGGTAATAGCAAAATTAATAAAATCAACGTCAATAATAAATTAATACATTAAATCACTAGTTTACTAACTTTTTAGTACCGAGGTTTTTATATGAAATAAACACCCTATTACCCGAATGCTTATGAAAGCGCTCGGGTGAGAGGATTTCTATCAAACGTCTTGAACATAAATGTTTTCTAACATCATGAAGGCTTTTAAATGTAGTTGATTAGGCCTAGTACAAATATGCTAAGAGCTAATTATAAATATTCAATGTAAGAAACTTTTAATCATTAATACAAAATCTTTTGTTGAAATTACCTAATGCTTCATTTTTAGCCTGAATACAGTGGTCTTTAGAAATTATTACAGCCACTTTTAGTAGTAATTCTAATGAAACTTCTCAGCTCCAATGGCGCGTTTTGAGTAAGTAATGTTGACTCTCAACGACTTCGTGGTTCAAAGTGTCTTCAAAGTAGATAATACGTGTACAGCTGATAAGATACTAAAATAATTGTCCAACGTTTAATCTACACTTTCAAAGTAAGTGAAAACAATGTTGTGAAAGTGAAGTTATTTCTGATATTCTTCTTGTTAGATATTTTAGTGAAAACTTTAGTTGGTTAAAGATGTATTCATGTTTATTATTTAACTGTTGTAGTGATGGTATTATAATTCACTAGCTAATTGTTACGTTTTTTATGTTTTATGTTTTTCGTAGACTAACAGAAAAACATAGATAACAGCTTGTATAATTTATTACACTAAACTATTATATATGTAACAAATATAACATAAATTACATAACAACAATGACAGATATTAAGTTCAAACCTTCAAAATTAATTACAACACAAAATGGTACTGGCCTGTATCTAATATAATGATCTAGAATGAAAGTCCAAAAGTTCAGATCAGAAATCCAAAATTCCGGTCTAGGGTGTGAATTTGGTCCCACGAAGAAATACCGAAGTTTGAATGGAGAATGACGAAGTTCTTTTTCTTCTTCCCGATGGTGTTTGGGTATTTGCCCTGGAGGGTCAGGTTCACTTTGACCTCTTCCTCCTTCCTTAACATATTTTCCCTAACTCGTGATGTTATGTTAGGTCCTTTTCAGGGCAATGTCCATTTATAGTCTCTTATTCACAGTAGTCAAGCTTGCTGGTGGCATTTTTTTTTTTATCTTATTATTATTTTAAAATACATAAGTATGTAAATTATAAATACAAGATTTAAAATTTATACACATACATATTTTAATTTAATTTATTTATTTTTTTTCTTTATATTTAATATATATGTTAATTGGGGAGAGGTATTTAGGAATATCTTCATCATGTATAAGGTACCTATCTAGTTCGCATAACAAATCATTTTTCTTCCAATTTTTGTTAAAATACCTAATTGTAATATTTAGGAGTCTATCTGATATTATTGGTATGTTCGAGTAATTATGGATGAATTTAGATGATGTTGCTCTCGGAACTCTGTATGCTGTTGTGAGAAGTGCATTTTGTATTTTTTGTAGTTTGGTTTTGATTGTTACAGTACTTACAGTTACCCATGCTGGAGCTGCATAGTCTATTACTGGTCTAATATATGTTTTGTATATTTTCAAAATATTATCTGTGGATGCTCCACTGTGTTTACCAGTTAGACTCCTAACATAGTTGGTTCTTCGCCAAATTTTATTTTTAATTTCGTTGACATGTTTGATCCAAGTTAATTTTGAATCATAAGTCAGACCTAAAAATTTTGCTGATTGGGCAATCTGGAGCAGCGTGCCATTCATATATATTTCTAACTGTTGTTTTCTGTGTTTTGGCGATTTCGTAAAGAGTACGAGCTGAGTTTTTGCTGTGTTTATTTTAATTCTATATTTTTCACAGTATTCACTAATTCTATTTAATTGTGGTTGTATGTTTGTAGCTGCTATCGTGGGTGTTGCAGCACTTTTCCAGATTGCCACATCATCTGCGAACTGTGATGAGAATCCATGATTTGGATCCTTCAATGGCATATTGTTAACATACATGATGAAGAGTATAGGGCTAACCACCCCTCCCTGCGGGACACCAGCTAGTGGAGTAAAGTATTCGGAAAAAGTTCCTTCTACATTTACTCTACATTTTCTGTTTTCCAGAAAGTTAGATAACCAGCGAATAATTCCTCGCGGTAGTTCCATTTCATTCATTCGGAACCTTAGACCATCGTGCCAAACGGTGTCGAATGCTTTCTCGATATCGAGGAAACAAGCGACTGTACATTCTTTTTTGTTGAAACTATCTATAATGGTTTCGGTTAATCTTATTAAATGATCTGTCGTTTGTCTAAATTTTCTGAATCCATTCTGTTCTTCTGGTAATTTTGATGTTACCTCCAGGAATGTGGAGAGTCTATTACTTATTATTCTTTCGAGAATTTTGCCTACACAGCTGGTCAGACTGATTGGTCGATAGCTATTTGGTTTATTCGCTGGTTTTCCTTCCTTATGGAACATTAAAATATTTGCTAGCTTCCAAGAAACTGGGATATATCCTGAGGATAGCGATAAGTTAAATAGAGAATTTAGATGGTCAAACAATTTCGGAGTGCCGTTTTTTAGGATAATAACTTGTATTTCGTCTTCTCCTGGCGCTTTGTTTTTGGTGTTTTTTATTGCTTCTAGTATTTCATGTAGGGATATTTCCTTTGTTAGTAATGTGCTTTCAAAATCAGTGTTAGAACTTGTATTTGTATCAGTTATGTTTACTGGAAATATTGGTTCATATTGATGTTTATTGTTTGCTATGTGATTAGTGACTTTATTGTAGAAGTGTGTATTCGTTTCTGGATCTGTGTGAGTTTTAAATGTATTTTGGAGTTGATCCTTGAAAGCTTCGGCTATTTCTTTATTTGTACGTGCAATGGTGTTATTATGTTCAAGTGGAGGATATTTCTTTGTGTTTGTGTTTTCACTTGTGAATCTTTTAAGATGTGACCAGAATTTTTTCGGGTCAGTTATGTCGTTTAGTTTATTACAGTAATTGTCCCATTTATTTTGCTTTTGTTGTTTTATTTGAGTTCTGATGTGATTTCTAATGTTGTTTATTTGTGTTTTAGTTTCTCTGTTTCTTGTAATCATGTACTGTCTTCTTAGTTGTCTGCGCTTTTTTATTAGGTTGATTATTTCTGTGGTTGGTTTCCATGTGTTGATTGTTGTTTTGTGGTGTTGTTTTGGTATTGTTTCTTTGGCTGCTTTCTGTAGGCAATCCGTAATTGTTTGACAATAGTTGTCCATTTCGACTTGCGTTTTAACTTCTTTAATAATTTCATTTGGTAATAGATTATCTAATTCTTGTTTATAGCATTGCCAATTTGCTTTTCTGTAATTAAATTTTTCTTTCCTATATGTTATATTTTTATAGGGGGTGAGATCGAAGACGCAAAAAATTGGGAGATGATCACTATCTACATCTTTTCCCACTTGAAATTTTACTAATTTCTGGCTTAAATTATATGTACACATACACAGATCTAGTATGTCACTAGAGTTAGTAGAATAGGATGTATGTGTTGGGGTAGTATCGTTTAATAGAGCTATATTATTATCATCAATAAATTTTATTAATTTTCTACCATTTGAGTTAGAGCTTCGGCATCCAAATGAAACATTTTTACTATTTAGATCTCCTATGACTATGGTGTTTAGATTATGGGAAAAGATGTTATTTAGTAAAGTTGTATCTAGTTGTTTATTGGGTGAGCAGTAAATTCCTGCTACTGTTATTTTAGTATTATTTGATTGGAGGATATCTACAGTAACATGTTCATTGTTACTGTTTAATTCTATTTCTTCTACAGATAAATCTACTTTATGAAGCAGCATAATGCCTCTGTTTTCATCATTTTTATTTTTCCTGTCTTTTCTAATTATTGAGTAATAAGGTATTTTAAATCTATTATTATTATATGTTAAAGTTTCACTTATTATTATAATCTGGGGGTTTAATTCTTCTATTAGGTCTTCGATCTCATGTTTCTTGGAAGCTATTGCACCTTGGATGTTGATATACACTACTGTGAACATTGAGCTGTGAGCATGTAACCTGTTAGTGTAGTTATTATGTATGGTATATGAGGTGTGACGTGTTTTATCGTAATTGTGATCAGTAGTTCTATAAAATTAGTTGTTTGATTTGGTTTGGTGTATTCTGTCATAAACTCTGTTATTACATTTTTAAACACTGTTGAGAACAGGCTTGTTTTATCTGTTGTGTTACTATTAGTTTCTTGTATGGTAGTGTTGTTTTCTTTTGGTTTTTGTGTTAATGTGTTCTTGTTTTGTGTATTAGTCTTTTGTACTTGTTGTTTATGTGTTTCTTTTCCTTTTACCATTTCTGCATATGTGGTTTTTGTTGTTTTAGTATGTTCTGTTGATGTGCTTGTTTCAGGTTGGCTGCTTGATTTTGGTTGATTCTGTTCTGTTGGTGTGTCTGTTTTAGGTAAACTACTTGTTTTCGATTGATTTTGTTCTGTTGGTGTTCTGATTTGAAAAATGCGTTGCTTTATTTGTTTATATTTCTCGCATCCTTTATAATTGGCTGTGTGGGTTTGACCACAGTTACAACATTTGGGCGTTTCTTTTTCTTTCTTACATTGATTAATATGGTGTTCCCCGCCACATCCGCAACACCTCGGTGATGCTAAGCAGGCTGCTGAAACATGTCCATATCTTTGGCAGTTGTAACACTGTGTTACAACAATTGCCGGTGTTTTCAATTGCTCAACTTGATATTTTTGATACCAGAGCAATATTCCATTGTTTATTAAATTTTGTGTGTTGTAACTGTCATCAATGTCAATTCTTATCAGGTTCGTAGGTGTTTGTGTTTTCTTTGAAATTATTCTTTCTGTTCTGGTGTGTGGTATGTTTTGTTCGTCAAGTGCCTGCTTTAGAAGGTCCAGGTCAATCGTCTGATGAACCCCTCTTACCACTATCGATTTGGTTGTGGCTTACTTCCCGGTAGGTGGATTTTAATGTTTGCTGAATTAAAGGCATCTGTTGGCCATTCTTTCAGTAGTCGGTTAAAGTCGACTACATCGTGCCCTTGCACCAGTACTCCGCCTCTAGGCAAACGCTTAATGTTAACTATGTTAACATTTGGTTTGCATCTCTTTACTTCAGTGGCAAGCAGGGGTTGGTTATATTGACCTGGAATGCCTTCTATAATAATTGCATACTGTGGTGGTCTTGTTTTTGTTATAGTACTATTACTTGTTTTTTTTTTTTCATGTTTCTTTTAGAAATAACAGTGATAAAATCTTGGTCTTCCAATTCTTTATCACTATCATTTTTTTCTTCACTATCATGTTTATCAACATCCTTAGTGTTAATTTCTTTTACTGTTACATTATTTGTACTTAACCCTACTTTAGATGCAGGAGTAGCTACCTCTACCTCAGTATTGGTAGCCATCACTGCTTCTTCTTCACATTCGGAGTTTTCCGAAGAATTAACCTCTTTTATTAATTTTCTCTTAGCTTTACCTTTTTTCTTAATTACAGTTTTTGTTTTCTTAGCCGTATTTAACTCTCTTTTTGCTAAACTACAGAGAGTTAGCAATGGGGAATTAGTGATAAAATTGCCACCAGTAGTGCTTGACTTACCTGCAATAGTTTTTCCGTTAGTCGTAACGGCTTTTCCCGCCATTTCTTTGTTTGGTCTTGTAGGACCCGTTGTTGTTGTTTATTGCGGTTTCCCGCTCTTCTGTTCCTGATTTCAGAAGTTTTCTCAAATTGATTTGCTGTCTTGAACAGTTGTCAAGTAGTTCTAATACTTCTTCTTAAATTTTCAAGTAAAAACTATTAGGCCTAAATCCTTTAACCAAGAGCCGGACAAAACACGTCTTGTATCTCTCCTTCTCTCTTCAAAAGTCAAAAGTCCGAAAAGTCTGATTGATATAACTGATTTGAGACACCCTAAGTTTCGGACCATCCAAGTTCTTTTTCCGATGGTGTTTGGGTATTTGCCCTGGAGGGTCAGGTTCACTTTGACCTCTTCCTCCAAGTTCTTTTTACGATGCTTCTTGATGAACGTTTAAAACTTGCCGCCTTCCAATTTTCCCAGTCTTCCCTAAATAGTCCGTACGTGACGACTCTCAGCACAACCAGTAATTCGAATGAATCGCAAAGATTGACGAGACAAAATCTCAGCTTCTGTAGATCTAGCTTCAGTCACAAATTCAAGTTGAATAAAATCACAGCAAACACTTAAACTTTCTCAAACTAATGACTGACTCTTCTTATTCTTTTCTTCGAATAAAATCTAATGACTCTTCCCTTCTTCTCGTGCGCCTCTGTCTCTTTATATATTAGTAGGCCTAGACTTCTCGAACCATCGCGTAACTTCCACAGAGCTCCAGAGCAATCCGCGCATGTCCGTTCTTGCACGAGACTCAACGTCTAGACACTAGGCCGCCATACATTTCCGTTTATAGTCATATATTTGATCTACCTAATTCTAAAAATTTCTAAATGTTATTTTAAATGAATAACAACATATTTTTTAATTAGTTTAAACTTTGAAACAATAATATAAATATGGAAATATAAATTATAGAAATGAAAATTTAAACACAACACGACATGTTGTCGTTTACAAAACATTTACATGACATTTACATAATACTAATTGTGGTAGAAAATTTCAACTAAGATTTTCCCGTTAACTTGCAAAGTAGAGTATGATATGTTTTATTTAAGCTGAACTTTGTATTCGTTGATATTAAGATAAGTGAATATGGTACTTAAAAAGTTACCCAAAGTGTTTTCTGTGCAAGGTAACTCTGAAACTGTGATGATTATTTTGACACTTCAAACTTATGTAAGAAAATATTTTACTATTTAAACCTACCTAAGCTTATCAGTTAATAACTGATATAGTTAAAAATTTCACCTTTCCATGAGATATATAGAGTATTTCTTTATTCAAGTATATTCTCGTATATTTTCAATCTTTTTATGTAGGTGTTGTACCTGTAGTATGGCATTACAGGGATTCGCATGTTGAAAGGTATAAACGTATCTTTATATATTTATTCAGAAAAATGATGCATAACCCAATATCTAGATATTTTTACATTGTTAATGTGCCTTTCCTCTTCAATAGAGAAGCCATTTCTTGTGGTTGTACAAATGCTTATATAAAAATGTAATAAATTACAATTGTTTTTGTTCTTGTTGCTCCAAATGAATACTGAAACAAATAATTAGTGAATTATACGTTGTTGGTTTCTGGTACTGTGCTTTAAAGTTTGATGTCACTTTGGATGGTAAATGAGGTGAAAAGTGAAAGTCCTACAAGACAATAGATGCAGTAGCGAGAATCAGTGAAATGAAAAATCACTAAATAAAAGACAAGGTACATCTGTATGTACTTATTTATGGAAAAATGAGAAAGTTTCCTATTTATAACAGTTGATACACAGGAAATATATAGTCTGGTACATTTTGCCGAGGAATAATTTCATGAACAGGTTGAAAGAACATGATTTAGAAGTTCAACAATCATTCTACTCGTCGGATGAGTATCTGGTTTTGAAACAGGAAGAGATAAAATATAATAGGCCTTCAAAGATGCCATTATAGGTCCAGAAACATTAGTTGATACACTAAAGTGCAATATCATTGGGGTGCAACAAAATCTGTGGAAAAGTAATGTGTAATAAAGTTTCTTAGTTGTTCTATCTAGTTGTATTTTAAAAGTAATGTGAATAGCTCAAGGCTCCAAAATTTGAAGTCCAAGGTAAACAGGGAGCAACTGCAGAAAACAGTGTGACCATAAGTTAGACAAGATCAAATGAAAGTCTTATACGAATACGAAAGAAAAAAAGCATTAAAGCACCAGATAATTTCTGATGATCTTCAGAGTAGGTGAAGGGAGGATCTTTTGTTCAAGAGGCTTTTAGGTAAGTTGTGTATCAAATATGACTCGAAAATATTTTATGGTTGTAATAAACTTTTTTGGAGCATTCTCAATCTGGATGTCAAACAATGATGGGTTACAATATGAACGAAAAGGAAAGAAAACGGCCTTGTTTTTTATAGTTTTAATGGTAAGGTAAGGTGGCAATAATAGCTCCATATCAAGAAAGCATTGATTACAGATTATCGAACCCTACCAGAAGTAACTGTTATTAAAGAAATAGGTGAAACACTATCCGCAACAGAAACATAAGACTGTGAGCATGTTTGACCCGTCAGTATGTAAAGTACTTTCTTGTATTGGGAATAATTGCTACAGTTTCACAAAGCGTTACACAAAATATCACACCTCTCATGTGAAAACCAATAATTTACATCAATAGATTTAGAGTCGAATACGTTACTTATCTAAAACATTTCTTCATTATTATATTGGTAATTATTTTTCCAATTTATGTTTCGTAAAATACTCCACTCTGTGTTAAACAAAGATAACAACAATCATTTTGAGTTTGAATTTTCTATTCATAACCATGTCTACTTGAACATTTTTCTTTAAAGGTCTAATAATACATTTCGCCATTCATTTGTATTTAATATAGGCATCATATGTATTTCATGGTCGCGGATAATTTTCTCATTACATACTTTATGATAAAAGTAAAGTTTTACTGCAAAGTTTATCTATCTGAAAATGACAAAATGATCTTAACTCTCGCTGAAGATAAATTTTTCTAGTCTTATTTATACAGAGATTTTTGTTGCTGTTAAGCATAAAGTTATACATTGGGAAACCTGAGCTGTGCTTTAATGTGATATCGAGAACCCATTTTTTTAAGTTAAAGGTATGTAGATTTATGGCTGTGCCACTCCTAAAGGGTGGATAATGTGCAAGACAATAACAACATTTTTTTAGATATATCATTGAAAGAGAATCGAAAAAAAACATTAAATTACCACTAAGAATTATTTAGAAAGTTTAATTTATAAAACATTGGGAAAAGCCTAATATATTATTAAAACTATCTATAATGTATTTCAATAAATTTTCATTGTTACATATCTTGGAAAATAGAATATTGCTTATATTATATTTACAATTGTTACCTCAGTTGAAATTCTAGCTATTGACAAATTGTCCATAAATTAAAACCCGTTAGAATATCGTAATAGAAAACTTTTACGACATGCCAATCCATTCAGGAAGATACGTGTATTCATACGGATATAACTTAAGATATGGATGTGTCGGTGGAAAAGCCTTAAAGTAGATAGTTTCTCCTCCAGTTAAATATGCAGCCCATGTTCCAAAAGAGCCTACAGTGATAATACTATGATTACACTTGGACAAGACTGCCATGTCATGTGCAGGATATGGAGTGTGTGGAGCAATAATAATATTAGGTTGTTTTAGGTTTTTGTGGCACCATTTCCGGTCATCACTAGCGAACAAAAAAGCCACATTTAGGTACCTAGAAAGAAAATAATCTATGGATCTATTGAAATATTCAATTGATAGAAGAAAAGATTTGTGACGG
Organism: Carcinoscorpius rotundicauda; assembly: GCA_011833715.1. NCBI lineage: Eukaryota > Metazoa > Arthropoda > Merostomata > Xiphosura > Limulidae > Carcinoscorpius > Carcinoscorpius rotundicauda. The sequence continues at coordinate 45,859,424 of CM022395.1, read as the reverse complement.
TTCCTTACATTTATCATATCTGTTCTTCTCACATGAATTCCAATAAACGTCTCTACTGAACGTGTCTGTTGTATTTAATGTAACACTGACTCAGCATATTCTTCTATTGAATCAACGAATCGAAACTGTTTCTAAATCTCATATCTCACAAAATCGTAAAATGTTGGTGAATTGGGGAAATTATTGCCTCTCAAAATAACAACATTTTTGGACAATACTACATTTCTTGATTGTGTGAATGTACCGATTTTCTGACACGAAAGTTTCTTGTTTTTCTGCCGAAGCTTCAACGTTACTGGTTCAAGTTTATTTTAAAATATTTCTTAAGGAACGTTGCGGTATATAACTGTAAATGAGGTTTCCTGTTGTTGAGACGAGACAAGCCATAGAGAGTTGCCAGAGTTCCCATTTGGTTCCCTAGGCGGCCTCTGTGGGTAACAATTGTAAGATTCGGTATGATTTCATTTATACGATGATAAATATTTTCTACGTAAAAGTATAACATAAATGAAATGGATTTAAGTAAAATATTGTTTTATTTATTACTTTATAAAATAAACTTACTGCTGCATATTTGACCTTGCAAAACCATAATTTGTGGATAGTGAGGTATAAAAATAAGAAAAGGCAAATATTTTAAGTTAAATGCGACAAATATACAAATGATTATATTTATATTTCTTATATGTTGTAGAAATATGATACTATATTTAACTCAATGAAGAGAACTATTACTTCTTACATATTAGCGGTACTGTATAGTTGTAACTTTGTATATTATCTGATAAAGATAATCAGATGGCGGAAAATGTAATGAAGCATTTGAGAACGATACCTTTCGAACGACACGCAAGTCAGTTAAATAAAATATAAATATTACAAGTATAACTTGCAAGACGAAAAGAATACTTCCGAATTTCCATGATGACATTTTCATCTGTACCTCTAGGTCCAAGCAGATTAATGTTTCTGGAACACAAAACCTAATAGACATGTGAAATAATAATACGAAGTTTACTTATCTACCAGTTATTTTACCTCTGTATGTATGAGTGACATTAACATGGAAAATGTATTTTAATAAAAGTTCTCAACAAGTTAGTACCAATTATTATTCCTTTATTTATAAGTTTAAGCTTATTTATTCACGTTCTTTTCATTTTAAAAATAATATATATATATATATTAACTGGGCAAATTACAGTATTGTAACGAAATTAATATTATTTTAATATCTGTCTTAGTTTCAGTCTATTAGACATTTAAAAATGTTTTTAACAGTTTGTTAAATGTGTATTGAACAAGTTCAGTCTCTTCTGTGAATTTGTAGAAGGTTCACGAGAATAAGAATAAAGAAATATATTTTTGTTGCCTGCTGAACATTCGATAATTTTGCCGAAAGATTATAAATGGGCGAGTTAAGTGACGACATTGAAGACTGAATAATGTTTTGGAGTTTACAAAACGTTTATATGTAAATTATTACTTGTATTAACTATAAACTGTATTCCCTTCTAGTGCTTGCGCGGAAAAGTACGTATACAGGGTGTTTGGAAAGACACTGTGCACTTATATATTTATTAACAGATATGTTTAAATACAGAATACAGGAAGTAGATACGAATGACAATTATGAACAATGTTAAAGCTACCCCCATTGGCATCAATACAGGCTTTGGATCCTTTTTATTTTGTTTCTAAACACCTCTATCAAATACTGACTTGAAATAAGCTGAAAGAATGCTTTTATCGCTGCTTTCAAAGCTGTACAGTGACTTTCCCAACATCCTGTATATGCATATATATATATATATATATTATATAGGTATAAAATGCACTGAATGTGAGTGCGAATTGACAAATGACGAATATTCGAACTTATTCAATGATAAAATATAGACCATTGACTTAATATGCAAGAAAATTCAGTTTAGTGCTTAGTTAATAAAGATACATTAAGTTGATACGGCTTTAGAAGAGACACTAATATTTCATTGAAACATGTAATGTTTCCTAGAGTCGAACATTTTAGTATATTTATAAAATACATTTTTAGTATTTGTTATTGTTACTTAGTCGGCCTGCTAAATATAATTAGAATTAAGTGATGGCATAAATTAATGCTAATCGAGGAAGAGATGACATGAAATAGTAAAGCTAATCTAAAGAAATACTGCTCTAACAGTTGAGCTGGACATGCACAAGAAAAGCACTTTATCTCATGAAGAATTAAATTCCAATTATGATTAAAATTTAATATAAATTTCTAGAGAAAATAATTGCATCACTTGAACTTACCGCACATTACTGCAAAATTTTCCTCAAAGTCGAAACTTCGATGTAAACAGTTGTTCAGATTAAATTAGTGAATGTAATAAACTGAAACAGCTACTTAGTTTTAGTTAATCAATCATAACAAGTCAAACCTATTTGCTTCACACTAATACTACTATAATTAACATAAGTCTGTAAATAAACGTTTTGAAAGAACAATCTGTGATGGGCAAAGCACAGATAGTTGTCCATTGTGTAGCTTTGTGCTTAATTACAAAGAAGAAGAAGAAAAACAAAAGAAGAAGTAATACAAAAATATTTGCATTTTTCCTACCTAAAGATTTGCAGTCTTTCGTTGAATGTTGGTTTATAAAAATGATAGTCCAGTTGAATACTGAACGTGTGGATAACTATTAATAATTTGTACGCATACATTTGCCACCTGGAAACCCCAGACACAATATTTTTAGCCTTTACTCAGAAAGCATTTTGAAAAATATTGTGTTTTACTTTTGTGAGACATTTTTCTCATTTTTACTTTAACGTTTTAATATTTAATAGTTTGGTTTATAAGATAAATTTATATTCATCACAAACTAAATGAGATAAAACACTATTTTCATAAGATTCATAATAATGTTAGAACTATCAAAACATTTTGGAGAAGAATAAAACATAGTTAACATTCCTATAATATGTTTTATACATCTGTAACAGTTTTGATCATTCAGAACGACTGTATATCTGTGTGTCCTTTCAGTGGAAAAAAACCAAAATAAAACGAAAAGTAATAGTACGTTTTGTACTTAACTGCAACTGATTCATAAAATTTACTCAACTAGCCATACCACCAACTGACATGCTACATTTTACTCAATCATAGCCTTAATACACCTATTTTATCATTTGAAATTTCTGTTTATGCAATCTTTATCTAACGAAGCACTGATTTTCAATATTTTCTCATGTTATTTTAACATTGTTTCTTTTTGTTAGATTATATTGATGTCGACAGTTTTTTTAATCTAATCACTTAAAACCTGTCACAACCCACTCGACGTTGTTGTACCGTAACATTGTCTTCCGTCTTGGATAGGGTATGGTTGTTAGGATAGCACATAAAACAAAATAAAGTAAAATATTTTCTAACGTAACAAAAATATTGCAAATGTTTTATTTAGAAAGTTGGTGGGAGTCCAGTGAGAAATAATATAATTAAACCAAGACAGAATAAAAAACACTAAAATTTCATCAAAAATGTATCGTATGAGACAAGAAACATAAAGATTCACTAGAATAAATAATTTGAAACCTTAGTATTTGCCTGACTTATTATCATTTTTTATAATTATAAACGGCCCGGTATGGCCAGTTGTGTTAAAACATTTGACTTGTAATCTGAGGGTCACGGATTCGAATTCCCGTCCCACTAAACGTGCTTGCCTTTTCAGAAGTGGGAGCGTTATAATGTTATGGTCAATCCCACAATTCGTTGGTAAAAGAGAAGCCCAAGTGTTGGCGATGGAAGGTGACGGTTAGTTGCTCTCTCTCTAATTTTCACTGCTAAATTAGGGACAGCTTTGCGCGAAGTTAAAAAAACAAACAATAATTATGAACAATTGTTACTTTTTACTGATATACTACCGTATTCTGATGAAAATGGCACGCGTTTTGTAAAATGGATGTTTGTTACGAACATTACACAGCAATTATATTTAATTTTTACAAGTTTCCAAAACACATTTTGAAAAAAAACAAAATTAAGTCTTAAGGTGGCTGAGTATTTTCTGCTCTTCTTAACTGGGTTGCAGGTGACCTGTACTTTTGCACAGACTATATTTATTATATTTATTCTTTATTGTCAAGAGCAATATTTTATTTGGTAAGTTACAAAGGAAGATTGTACGGTGTTTTGAACGAGAAAGAAGTCTGAGGATTTTTCTTTGAGTTATATTATTTTGAACCTTATGACCGTCTTTAACACTATAATAACACTTTTATGCAATAACATGCTGAGACAAAGAGTTTACAGAAATATTCACTCATTAAAATGTGTGTTGTTTGATGCATTGATCCGATAATAGAAGCATTTATCCTGCACAGTGGTACCAATAAAAGTGGAATTCGAACGTACTATTTCAAAGAGAGTAAATACCACACCGCAGTGTACATGAGTTAACGTATTCAAAAAGTTAATACTTTGGTACTAATTATAAATCACTTGTGAAAACGTGTGCTGCGAGAATGGATTTCAAGTTTTAAAAAACGAGGAAACATGGTCGCAAGATGAATTGCGATTAAAGGAGTCAGCTAGACTGAAAGTAGGTTGGATTGCTCTTGTGTGCTTTGCAACATGCTTGTTGACCTCAGGCAAGAGGAAGAAAGCGGGAAAAAACAGAGCCAACAATGTTATTGAAGAGAACTTGTTATTCAGACAAGTTGACATTCACAAGGCTGGATTTAATGTAATCGAAACATTCTTTGAAGGAAGTTATGGACACTTTAGACTTCTAATAAGATAATTTTTCAAGATTTAAGCAGTCGAAACATTGTATACATTGTATTTGTTATCACTGTCCACTCACGTCCAAGTAAGTTCAGTCGTCAAAGGCATGTGGAAAAGGACAACTATTTTTATTCTATAGTAGTGATTAATCACATTCATTATGATGTACAAGTGTTTAGTTACTAAGTATTAAAATTAAATGAGCGAAATATTAGTTATATGTGTATAAACAGTTCGCATCTCGTATGTTTTGAAGTTATAACCATCCTGGAAAAGAAAACAATGCATTCCGTGCAAGTTAAATGCACCGATTTTTGGGGTTACTGTGACATTATTTTAATATATATTTTAGTTTTTAAAATGTGATATGAGATAATTCTAATAAGACAAGATTGTTATAGACTGTTACAATATGTTATTTAATGAAATCTCGTACACGTTGGAAGATTATTCTAAACTGATTCAACATTGTGGAGTATAATAGTTTGGCACGTATAAACTAAATTAATCTATAATAGTTTGCGTGTAAAGACTATATTGTATACATTTGGTTTATTATCATTACTGGCCTGTGTTGATGCAAAAACTCCTTTCTAAATTTGCATCTAAATACCTTTTGTTATGATGCTATGGTTACACTTGAACAATACTGCCATGTCGTGAACAAAAGATGGAGGATTTGGAGTAATGACTACTTTAGGGTGTTTTAAGTTTTTCTTGCACCATTTCCGGTCATCAATTACGACAATAAAAGTTACATTTCTATATCTAGATATGAAATAGCTCATGGACTTAATGAAAAAAAATTGTACCTGGATGAGAGACACTGTACTTCAATAATACCTTATTCATATCTGCTCTTCTGACGTAAATTCCAACAAATGTGTCCATACGAGAAAATTTTTGTCGTATTTTATGTAACACCGAGTCGGCGTAATGATCAATTGGATCAATGAACCGAAATTCTCGTTTTATTTCATACCTGACAAAATCATAAAATGTTGGTGAGTTTCGGTATTGTGACATTACTTGAACGTATATATCTGCCAATTTTGTATGCAGGAAGGCTATAGTTCGTTTCAGAGAGGCTTTCAGTCTCAGGTACAGACATTTTAAAATACCGACCAATATACGTAGCAGTATGTGGCTGAAGAACAGGTTTTCTGTTGTTAAGACGGGCTGAGCCGTTCAAAGTCGCAAAAGTTCCCATCTGTTTTCTCAGACGACCTCTATTAGATATAATTGTAAGTGGCAATTTTTCTTCACCGATAAAGATAAAAATCTTATGATAAATCAAGAATTTTTATTAATTACATATGTTAACAGAAAAGTAAAAGTTGGAGAGAAATTCATGATTCTTTATTCACAGACTTAGAAGCTCGTGTGACAGGAGTGAGACTTCTAAAATTCACAATTTGCGTCTCATTGCTACGTAAACGACATCTGATTTTGGAACCATGATGCACTATAAGAGTGATAGTGAAAACCCACATGGCCTGCTATGACCAAGTGATTAGGGAACCCTACTCGGAATCTGCAGATCGCGGGTTTAAATGTTTGTCCTTTCAGCCAAGGAGACAATAACGTGTCACGGTCAATCCCGTAGTTGGTAAAAGAGTAGTCCACAGGTTGGTGGTGATTAGCTGCCTTCTCTCTTGTCTCACACTGCTGAATTAGTTACGAATAGTCTCCCAGTAGCTCAGCGGTATGTCAGTGGACTTACACGCTAAAATTTGGGTTTCGATACCCGTGATGGGCAGAGCACAGATAGCCCATTATGTAGCTTTGTACTTAATTCAAAACAACAAATAGTTAAGAATAGCGCAGCTAACCTTCGTGTAGCTTTGCGCGAAATTCAAACCAAAAATAGTTCCCACTATTCCATTAAATCAAATTATCGCATGAACCTGTTCTTGGCGGTATTGATTTGTTGCCTTCCTTCTACTCTAATAATGCAAAATTATACACGGGTATGCGCTAATAGGTGATGTGTTGCTTTGCGCATACATTATTAAACAATGAAACAAATGCAAAGAAATTAGTTACGTAAATATATTTTGCTATTTTTATCACCTAAAGTAATTGATCACCTTTTTAAAAGTATAAACTTATTTTGATATTTCTCGTCGTATTGGAAAAGATACACTACATGGCCAAAATTATGTGGACACCCTTTATAATTAATAGGTTTGGCTATTTCAGTCATACCCATTACTAATAGGTACATAATATCAAGCATACAGCCGTGCAATCTCCATAAATAAAAATTGGCAGTAGAATGTGTCGTATTGAAGAGCTCAGTGACTTTAAACATGGCACTGTTGTAGCATGACACCTTTTCAACAAGTCAGTTCGTCAAATTTCTGCCCTGTTAGAGCTGGTCCGGTCATCTGTAAGTGCTGATATTGCGAAGTGGAAACGTTTAGGAGCAACAACAAGTCATCAACAAAGCGGTAGGCCACACAAGCTTACAGAACGGGATTTCCAAGTGCTGAAGTGCGTAACGTCTAAAAATCGTCTGTCCATAGTTGCAACACTCAGTACCGAGTTCCAAACTGTTTCTGGAAGCAACATCAGCACAAAAACTGTTCGTCGGGTTCTTTATGAAATGGATTTCCATGGCCAAGCAGCCACACACAAGCCTAAGATCACAATGCATTGTGCCAAGCGTTGGCTGGCGTGGTGTAAGTCACACTGGCATTGGACTTTGAAGCAGTGAAAACGCGTTCTCTGGAGTGATAACTTACGCTTCACTATCTGGCAGTGTAACAGACAAATATGGGTTTGATGATTGACAGGAGAATGCTACCTGTCTGAATGTATAGTGCCAACTGTAAAGTTTTGTGGAGGAGAAATAATGGTCTGGGGCTCACTTAGTTCCAGTGAAGAAAAATTTTAATGTTATAGCATACAATGACATTTTAGAGAATTGTATGCTTCTAACTATGTGGTAACACTTTCGAAAGGCTTTTTGCTTCAGAATGACAATGCTTCCATGCACAAAGCAAGGTCCATAAAGACGTGGTTTATCGACGTTGTTGTAGAAGAACTTGACTGGCCTGCACAGACCCCTGATCTCAACCCCACTGAACACCTTTGGAATGAACTGAAACGCCGACTGCATACCAGACCTTCTCACTAGACATCAGTGCTCGACCTCAATGATGGTGTTGTGGCTGAATAGGAGCGAATCCCCGCAGCCATGTTCCAAAATCTAGTGAAAAACCTTCCCAGGAGATTGGAGGCTGTTACAGAAGCAAAAGCCAAAGCAACTCCAGATTAATGCCCAGGGATTTGGAATGAGATGTTCAACAAGCACATATGGGTGTGATGGTCAGGTGTCCACTTCGGACTTATTTCATCAACTTAAATAAAACAAAAAAAAATTAAACTTTTCAAAATGATAATTATTTATGAGATTCTCAACATATTTTCTTCGTGTTAAAGCTAAAAATAATTGTTTTAGTATTTTATAACGTACTACTGAGTCACATCATTCTGAAAAAGTTCAAAACCATCATGATGAAAAATAAAGGCGTTGCAGTCTATTTTTTGGAAAAAGATTTTTTTGTCAAATCTTGAAAATAAGACAGCGAAAAAGAGTGAAAAATTCAAGTCATAATGTGTTGTAAATCTAAGGCTGTCGAGAATCTGTGACTAAATTTTTGAAGCACTAAATATGACAAGATTTTGAAATTTTTCAACTTTGTTACGTTTTGGTTTGAATGAGGGCATGATTTGCAAACATACTGTAAACATACATTCATTTCCAAAAACCAGTTAAAGGTTCTGCAAGATGTAACGATAAAAACAGAAAGACGTACTTAAGCAAAGTAAATTGTGGTCTTGTAATACATAAGACATTATTTTAGTGTAGTTAAAATGAAAAACCTTTAGAGGTAATATCATGTATAAAGCGTTTAAAATGCCATGTTGTTGTTTATATTATTGTTTTGAAATTTAAACCAATAAAATATGTTGTTATTTATTTAAAATAACATTTAGAATTAATTAGAAGTCATTTAGAATTAATCATTTAGAAATTTCTAGAATTAGGTAGATTGATCATTTGACTGTAAATAAAATGTATGGCGGCCTGATGTCTAGACGACGAGTCTCGTGCAAAAACAGACATGCGAAAATTACTCTGGAATTCTGTGGAAACGCGATTGTTGGAGAACACAAGAAGCATACTAGTATGAAAACAGACAGCGACGCGAGGAGAGAAGAAGAGTCAGTCATTAGTTTTTATTTATTTCAAGAGATGTTGTCTACGTTTGAGAAATTTTCAACGTTTGCTGTGTGTTTATTCAACTTGAATTTGTGACTAGAGCTAGATCTACAGAAGCTGTGATTTTATTTCGTCAATTTTTACGATTCAGTCGAATTACTGGTTATACTGAAAGTCAACACGTATAGGACTGTTTAAGGGAAAACGGGAAAAATTTGGAAAACGTCAAGTTGAGACATTCATCAAATACATCGTAAAAAGAACTTCGTCAAATTTATTGGACTGCGAATTGTTTCTGGACTTTTCCATTCAAACTTCGGAATTTCTTCGTGGGACCAAATTCACATCCTAGACTGGAATTTTGGATTTCTGATCTAGACTTTTGAACTTTCATTCTAGATCATTATATTGGACACAGGCCAGTACCATTTTGTATTGTAATTAATTTTGAAGGTTGAAACTGAATTTCTGTCATTGTTATTATATAATTTATTTTATATTTGTCACATATATAATAGTTTATTGTAATAAATTATACAAGCTGTTATCTGTGTCTTTCTGTTCCCTTTAGTCTACATAAAACACATAAAAAAACATAACAGGTAAGTTTTAAGTAAATAATATTTTTCTACACAATTTGTGTAATTTCATGTTGTGTGTGAATCAAAACATTACTGGTCACAATGCTTGTAACCAAATCCTCTTTTTAGAGCACTTCCCTACAATGGATAGTTTTTCAACTCACTACCCTGAGTTTAGTGAGTGGATTTCTTCACTCTGCCCGAGTAGTACTATCTAAATTAATGTCACTGTGAAATATTGTTTGTGACGGTTGCGACAACATTGGTTGTTGCATGTGTATGTTGTTCTTTCATTTGACAGTTGTTCGAGCTGCTGGATCACTATTCCACTTGGAGAATAATACCACTTGATTCTAGCTGAACGACGGTGAAGTAACAACATCTGATGGCGCACCTGTGGAACGCATCTGTTACTGGGAAAGTGGAAGCTGGAGGATGACAATCATGTAGCATTAAATAAGCTTTCTCTTGGGACCTAATGACTTCTGGTTTTACATCTCGTTTTGTTCTTTAATTAATAAATTGTTTTTGTTTGTCTTTTACGCCGTGTCTTTTTCCTTTCTTTTCATTTGTAACACATTACCATACTTTCCCTTCTGCATACTAGAGCCACAAATCTCCAGCCATTGGAAAATAATGAGATAGCTGTATGCTTGTCTGTTCTTTGGAAGACCCATAATAATATGTGAATATACGTGTCTGAAATGTATACGGATATGAAGTGCCAAACAGTGGAAAGCAATACTCTGATCACTTTGTTCATAATATTCGACACGACTGCAACAGATGTTTAAATATGATGGAAGGACAAATGTTTGACCTACATCTGGTACATCCAGACGTCAGTGAAGGTAGTCTATTCAAGAGCATGAAGTGCCAAACAGAATTTTAAGGGAGAGCAACATAATCAGCAGATGAAGAGAATGGTACACCCATTTTGTTTGTTTTAGGTTATCTACACAATGGGTTATCTGTGCTTTGCTCTCCACGGGTATTGAAGCCCTGCTTCTAGCACTGTAGACATACCACTTTGCCACTGAGTGTGTTGTAAAACCTAAAAATATTTTTCGAAAATTACGTAAAATGAAATCTGCAAGCATCCACAAACATCCGGTAAAAGTTTCAAAATTTGGAGACTTAAGATACCTTTTAAGTATTTTCGTCAATTTATTTTCATTCATCCATCCAGCCTACGAGTTGATCATTTCATTTATTAGGATACATGTGAATACAGTTAATAATAAACCAAATAATTATTTTATGTGGATATTTTAGAAAACTAGTATAAAATATAAAATACCTGCGTTTCGAAGGAATAAAATGACCTTTCATAATTCACATAGGCCCTATTATATCTATCAAGATCCTCTGTTTTGCCCTGTAATTACCCCAAAGGGATCCGTACCTCAGCAAGAATTCCATTAGGTATTTGAGCAAGTGTGCAAAGGTTGATTCTGCTAGCTTGTAGTTGGGGTTAAAAAAACAGTTTGAATCGTGGTGTTTCCTGGGTTTCGAAGGGATCCATGGTGACAGAATCTGATACCAGATTATGATTTAGCGACTTTGAAAAGTCTATTCCTAGACCATCACGATGCTTGTTTGACGTCTGGACCCATTTTAGATCCTCTTGACACAACTGTGAAGGTTTTGAAAGGAGGCCAAAGCAATATAAATAAGAACATCCCCGATTAATTTGCTAAGTTTGGTTCTGCTATCTTCATAACTATAAAAGAACTATGCAGACAAACAAAAAATGTGTAAATATATTCATAAACAATACTGATTAATACAGAATAATAATTTCATCATACATATTAGGTTTATTACGTTAAAAACAGGGTTTCGAAACACACGGTAGAAACTCACATATAGTCAGTTGTTTAGCTGTTTTGTGGTTAGCAACAAACAAACAAATAATATAATTACATGTATTTCTCAGCTTCATTTTTGGAGTGTCCAAAGCGGTTTCGTTTTCGTAATTTTTCTTTCACATGTGATTACTTGCATTAGATCTTACTTGTAAGTTTCAATTTCTTATTCATTTTTAATTTAATTGAAAAGAACATGTACAAATAGCTATACGAGATATAGATGCATATTTCTTTGCTTTTATCCTACTCGTATGGTGCATCCTTTGCTGTTATCCAACCCGCATCTACCCTTTATGGTGCCCACCGTGGATGTCAAAATCCGTTTTTTAGCGATATAAAAGTTGAGTCTCAATTGCTTATACACGAGGCATTTGTGTGTATATATATATATATATATGTATCAAACTAATATTTTGAAAAAATATTAATCTTAAAATGAAACTACACGAATCAAAATGTTCATACTTGTTGCTGATTCAGGTACTTTAGCGAACCATATAAACATTGTTATTTTTGTTTCTTGTTTGAACTTTGTTAGAGACTCAAAATTTGTAATATATTTTACCTGTGTTAGTTCGGTCAAGGGAGAAAAGAAATGATGAAGCCTTGATCTCCGATGTATTGACTATTAAATCACCGACGCGTGTTTCTACAAGTAATGCCTTACCTGACGAATACGACAAGAATGGAACAATTCAAACTTTAAGCACGCTAATGAAAATCTATCCAGTTGTAAAAATGGTTAAAACGACTATTTGTAAAAGAATGAAACAGATGAATACTTTCCTATGCAACAAATCGTGTGTGGGACGCAACTTCCGAAGGTATCTAAGGAATACAACTGCTACACTGAAATAAATATAAAAGGCTTTGTTACGTAGGCTGCTATTTATAATACTTCAATTGAAATAAATAAACAAAGTTTTGTAAACACATAATAAAATTCTAGACACAGAGAAACTACGAGAAATGATAAAACCGTTACTAGCATGTAAAGTCTAAATACACACTCAGTTTATCGAGCATAGCGTTAGTCAAAAACTCGAGTCAAACTGTAGTGTTATTCAACTTAAGTCTTCGCATTGGACAACATATACTATTATTGAGTTTAAGAAAATTTGAACATATGTATCAGTAGTGGCTGTAGACGTGTCCATTGTGGAATTCGACGTATGATATACACATTTCAAATATTTTGACTGTAAATTCTCAAATTATAATACGAGTATATTCAACAATAAAACATAGTACATTGGTTTAATATTTAAGTACACTGTACTTACTAAAAAGCTGCGTCAAATTACGTTTTTACGTGGTCGATACTTGTCATGAAAAGTATTTATAATATGTTTCAAAAAACAGGCTAGTGTTTTTTTAATATATTCCTCAAATAAAATTGCATTATTATACTTTTAAATTGTTCCTCGCAATTTCACAGCAATAAGTCTATGTACATAAAACGCTTGTTTGTTTTTGGAATTTTGCACAAAGCTACTCGAGAGCTATCTGTGCTAGCCGTCCCTAGTTTTGTAGTGTAAGACTAGAAAGAAGGCAGCTAGTCATCACCACCCACCGCCAACTCTTGGGCTACTCTTTTACCAACGAAAAGTGGAATTGACCGAAACTTATAACGCCCCCACGGCTGGGAGGGCGAGCATTTTTGGCGCTACTCGGGTCGATACTTGATATGAAAAGTATTTATATGTCTTAAAAAGACAGACTAATGTTTTTTTGTTAGGTTTACTATATTCCTAATTTAAAATTGCATTATTATACTTCAAAATTGTTCCTCGCAATTTTGCAGCAATAAGTCTATATACATTTTACGCTAGCTCATTGTTAGATTTGCGCATAACTACAAATAAACAATTATATATCATTCGTTTGCCAATTTAGTATTGTTGCGTAGTTCATCAGTTAAATATTATTACAACAATTAATTAATGATATAACTCATGCTAATTTACAAAAAGATGACTGCTCTTTAAGTTGAGCTGGGCATGCGCGAAAAAAACAATAGTTAACTCCATTATGGCTACTTTTCAAGAAAATTTTAACAGAAAATAAATGCGTGATGTCAGCTATTTCAATTTGTGCGCACATTACTAGAAAATTCTTCTGCATATAAAGTGGATGCAAAAACAACTTTACCAAATACAGATACTAAGAAATGCTATTGCGAAAATAGTCATACACAACGATCCATCACGCCAATATTAAAGACTGACTATTTTGCTTAAATCAGTCAACGTAAACTATTTAAAGAGTTAATACTACCGAAATTATCCTAAGCCAAATAGCTGTTTCAGTGTTTTATCTCTTTTTGTTCATGTGCTACATTCAGTACAGGAATAGTTTTAGCCTTCTCTTATTCCTACCTTAAATAGCTACCTGCATTCATAAAAGTATAACGTACGAGAATAACAGTATATATATCTAAATACAAATACACGTGGTAGCCTATTAATAATCAAGTATGGCCAGGTGGTGAGGGCCACTCGACTCGCAATTGTTTGTAAAATAGCAGATTTTGTGTGTTTGTTTAGAATTAAGAACAAAGCTACACAATGGGCTATCTGTGCTCTACCCACCACGGGTATCGAAACCCGGATTTTAGCGTGTAAGTCCGCAGACATACCACTGAGCCACTGGGGGGTAGGAGGCAAAAGAGTAGGCCTTTCAGCCGTGGGGGCGTTATAATGTTGTAAGAGTCAATCACATTATTCGTTGGTAAAAGAGTAGCCCAACAGTTGGTGACGGGTGGTGGTTACTAGTTGCATTTCCTCTGGTCTTACATTGCTAATTAGGGACGGCTAGCACAGTTAACTCTCGTATAGCTGTGTGCGAAATGAAAAACAAACAAAGAGACCATTAATAATAGTTTGCCAGCTGCGAACGCCAGCTAATATTCTTATCCGTTGTAAAACATTTTCTTCTTCACTTTTTTTCATGAAGCACATTCCCGCAGGTTGATATTCAATTGTTAATATTTACCTTTTTGTAAGAATATTCTCTATTTTTCAGAATCCAAATGTACAAAATAACACAAAACACTGTTACCTAAAGTTTCATATTACTGCTATAAAAATTCATATGGAACAATAAACCATGCAGCTAACAACTCAACTGAATAAATGTTAAGTGATAAAAAAAATTTGTTCCCACGACATTACATTTCACAAGTATAGTGGAATATCATTCCTTCGTCATTTGTTAACTACTGATATTATGTTTATGTTTTATCACCTCCTTCTCTGTTGTTCAGATGAGCTGTCACTTCAGTTGCCTTAAGCATTACGTCACCTTATATATCATTAGAACTTATAACTTATTATATTTTCTTAATGAGACAACATTACTAACACATGGTGGTACTGAAATTATGGTTGTGGTAACTATAGTGGTATGTTAACCAGCTTGTCACTGTATGTAACTACGACAATCACATATTTTTTTTCAGAAGCCAAAAGATCATCCTCCACTGAATTGTAATATCATGTTTTTAACTTATTCTCGACTGTTGTTCAACTTCAAGCCTATCAATGATTACATCTTCTCGATTCGTCGAAAAGATCTGATTCTTGCTTCACAGTTCAGATTCCAACATTATTTCTGGCCTCAGTGAGCATTCGACCGTTAAAAAGAGGTCGAAATCATATAATCTGAAATATTGGAATGTGTGTATTTTTCTCTTCAAGGTGTTACGTATTATAGTTTATTTCAGATGAGTTTCCGATTTGTTATTTCAAATAACCGGAAATTTGAAGTTAAATTCAGAAGTTAATTAGATTTTAGTATTATCGAATTTTTGAAACCTAACGCACACAATTTTCTTCCTTAACACAAATACATTTTATTATACAAACCACAAGAATATTTATAATGGCAGTTTCAACAGATAATTTTTAACTTGTACTGTAGCACTGACAACTACATGTTAGGCTGCATTCATGTTGCTGTAACTACTCGCTGTTTCTTTTTCAAAATGAGGCCTGGCATGGCCGAGCGCGTTAAGGCGTGCACTCGTAATCCGAGGGTCGCGGGTTCGCGCCCGCGTCGCGCTAAAACATGCTCGCCCTCCCAGCCGTGGGGGTGTATTATGTGACGGTCAATCCCACTATTCGTTGGCAAAAGAGTAGCCCAAGAGTTGGCGGTGGGTGGTGATGACTAGCTGCCTTCCCTCTAGTCTTACACTGGAAAATTAGGGACGGCTAGCACAGATAGCCCCTCGAGTAGCTTTGTGCGAAATTCCAAAAAACAAACAAACAAACTTTTTCAAAATGCTTATGATATATTAGATTTGGCTTTTATCTACGTAGTTTTAGACCATAATAATGTCTACATTCTTAGATTTTTACCTTAAGACTTAACATAAATTATACTTTGTTATTTTATATTAAAAATAACTATAAAATGTTACTCAACATAATGTTTGTACATTTTATGTCTTACCTAT
Organism: Carcinoscorpius rotundicauda; assembly: GCA_011833715.1. Lineage (NCBI taxonomy): Eukaryota > Metazoa > Arthropoda > Merostomata > Xiphosura > Limulidae > Carcinoscorpius > Carcinoscorpius rotundicauda. Next base: position 45,843,505 of record CM022395.1, on the reverse strand, counting down.
AGTTATAGCTTAATAGTTTCGTTTTTAATTTACTTACTGTATAATATTTCACAGATTGTTGTTCCAAAATAATATTATTATACATTGGTTTATATCCTAACACTGGTTTTATACTTTGTTACTTTACAACAGATGTTCTATCTATGATTATATTATTTACGTATTACTGTTCCATTTTATTATTATGGATTTCAAAATTATACTTCAAGTGAGAAGTAATTAAATTTATGAAGAAAACATAGCATAGATATAGGTAATATCAAAATTCATAAAATTAAAGTCAATAATAAATTGACACATTAAATCATTAGTTTACTTATTCTTTAGTACCGAGGCTTTTATATGAAATGAACACCCTATTTCCCGAATGCTTATGAAAGCGCTCGGATGAGAAGATTTTATTTGATTTCTGTCAAAACGTCTTGAAGCTAAATATTTTCTAACATCATGAAGGCTTTTAAATGTAGTTGATTAGGCCTAGTACAAATATGCTAAGAGCTAATTATAAATATTCAATGTAAGAAACTTTTAATCATTAATACAAAATCTTTTGTTGAAATTACCTAATGCTTCATTTTTAGCCTGAATACAGTGGTCTTTAGAAATTATTACAGCCACTTTTAGTAGTAGTTCTAATGGAACTTCTCAACTTCAATGGCGCGTTTTGAATTACTAATGTTGAGTCTCAACGACTTCGTGGTTCAAAGCTCTGATTCAATAGATAATATGTGTACAGCTGATAAGATACTAAAACAATTTTTCCAACGGGTAATCTACACTGTCAAAGTCACTAAAAACAATGTTGTGAAAGAGAAGTTATTTTTGATATTCTTCTTGTTAGATATTTTAGTGAAAACTTTACAGTTGGTTAAAGATGTATTCATGTTTCTTACCTAACTGTTGTTGTGATGACATTATAATTCACAAGCTAATTTTGTTAGAAAATTTCAAATAAGATTTTCCCGTTAAGTTGCAAAGGAAATTTGGAGTTAAATTTGGATGAAAAATGTAGACTGAAGAGAGATGAGGCGTCTACAGTCACCAGAGTAGCTGAGAAAAATAAAGCAATACATCAAGACCTTCATGTACTTTATGTACTAAAAAACAATACTATTTATAATAACGGTTAAAACTAATAGTTTGTGGAAATGGTGATTTATATATAAAAAATATTACATATGTATATATATATATATATGTACTGAATCTTCTGTCTGGTCTAAAACAATATTATATCGACGATCAGGGTCCACGACGAGTAAATTGATTCTGAGTTGATGTTGTCACAACTCACTTAAGCTTATGGTGTCTTTCTTGGCTAGCCTTGTATTGTCTAACAGTTGAGCGGTTTATAATGTTCGAAATCTATAAACGGTCCTGGTCAAATTCTAAAGTTTTCTGATTAATTGGCGTTAATCAGAATTGCAGCTTCCTAGGCCTATATGGCATAGTGGCTGCAGCTGATGAATAAGGTTATTTTTGTTTCTCGGTACATCGGATTTTATATGTCAAACATATGAATGGAAAAGTTCATAAAAATAGAAAATGAAACTTTTATGTCATTGCAGGTGTATGGGTGATTTGTTATACATGTCTGTTTGTTTTGTTTATTGATACTGTCTTCTTATGTTTATTTTAATCAACAATTGTTTCAAATGAAAAACGGAGACATTGAAAGAACAGTTGATACACAGGAAATATATAGTCTGGTTCAGTTTGCCGAGAAATATTTTCATGAACAGGTTAAAAGAACGTGATTTAGAGGTTTAACAAATATTCTACTGGTCGTATGATTATCTGGTTTTGAAACAGGAAGAGATAAAATATAATAGGCCTTCAAAGATGCCATTATAGGTCCTGAAACATTAGTTGATATACAAAAGTAAAATATCATTGCGATGCAACAAAATCTGTGGAAAAGTAATGTGTAATAAAGTTTCTTAGTTGTTCTGGCTAGTTGTGTTTTAAAAGTAATGTGGAGAGCTTAAGGCTCCAAAATTTGAAGTCCAAGGTGAACGGGGAGCAACTGCAGAAAACCATACAGTGTGACCATAAGTTAGACAAGATCAAATGAAAGCCTTATACGAATACGGAAGAAAAAAAGGATGAAAGCATTAGACAATTCCTGATGATCTTCAGAGTAGGTGAAGGGAGAATCTTTTGTTTAAGAAGTAAGGTAAGGTTCAAGAGGCTAGGTAAGTTGTGTATCAAATATGACTTGAAGATATTTCATGGTTTTAAAGAGCTTTTTTGGAGCATTCTCAATCCGGATGTCAAAAAATGATGGGTTACAATATGAACGAAAAGGAAAGAAAACGGCTATTTTATAGTTTTAATGGTGAGGTGAGATGACAGTAGTGACTTCATATCAAGAAAGCATTGATTACAGATTGCAGAGATAACTGTTATTCATGAAATAGGTGAAACACTATCTATAAGAGCAACATAAGACTGTGAGCATGGTTAACCCGTCAGTATGTGAAGTACTTTCTTGTATTGGGAATAATTTCTACAATTACACAGAGCGTTACACGAAATGTCACAGCTCTCATGATTAATTTCCAAAACATAATTGCCACTGACATTCTGAAGTTTTAACATTCCATTGAATGATACATGAACTCAGTTTTGTTTACGTTGGAAGTGTTTCTTGCCTGATTTTTTCCTTCCAATTTTTTTTCTGATGAACTATAATATCCAGTTAAATTTGTGAAAATAGTTAATATCTATAATTACTAATGAATAAAAATGATTGACATTTTTATATTACCCGGTGATACAGTGCAGTAACAATTTAAAAATGGTAAAGAAAGTATTTTTAGTCTTATATCTCCAGAAGGCAAATTTATAAGCTCAATAGTTCACTATAATCGCTTCGACGAGAACTTTCGATATCTTACATGCTATGCGAGATACGTAACATGTGAAAAACAATAATTAAACTACTTACATCAATAGATTTAGAGTATAATACGTTACTTATTTAAAACATTTCTTCATATTGATATAGGTAATTTTTTTTTCAATTTATGATATCGATATATAAAACAGTGTTCGAATATATATTTCATCCCTTATGCGTGTGCATAAAATCTTACTCAAAGCTCAAAATATTAAAATATTTGATTAATGTTTCTAGACCAGAGGCCAACCATTTTATTTGTTCATTTAAAGTTACTTTATCTTTATTAAAATTATTACATTTATCTTGACAGAAATGTTTCGTAAGATACTCCACTCTGTGTTAAACAAAGTTAACAACAATCATTTTGATCTTGAATTATCTATTTATGTCCATGCCAACTTAAACACTTTTCTTTAAAGGTTATATAATACATTTCTTCATTTATTCCTACTTGATTATTATATTCTCTCATTATATAATCTACGATAAAAGTAAAGTTTTATTGCAAAGTTCATCCATCTGAAAATGTCAAGAATGATCTTAGCTCTCGCTGAAGATAAAATTTTCTTGTCATATCTATACAGAGATTTTTGTTGTTGTTAAGCATAAAGTTATACATGAGGAAACCTTAGCTGTGCCTTATACTGATATGGAGAACCCATTTTTTAAAGTTAAAGGTATGTAGATTTATGGCTGTGCCACTCCTAAAGGGTGGATAATGTGCAAAACAATTACAAAATTTTTTAGATATATTATTTGAAGAGAATCGAAAAAAACATTAAATAACCGCTAAGAATTATTTAGAAAGTTTAATTTATAAAATATTGGGAAAAGCCTGATATATTATTAAAACTACCTATAATGTATTTTAATAAATGTTCATTGTTACATATCTAGGAAAATAGAACATTGCTCGTATTATATTTACAATTGTTACCTCAGTTGAAATTCAATTCTAGCTATTGACCAATTGTTCTTAAATTACAGCTTGTTGAAATATCACATTAGAAAACTTTTACGACATGCCAATCCATTCAGGAAGATACGTGTATTCATACGGATATAACTTAAGATTTGGATGTTTCGATGGAAAAGCCTTAAAGTAGATAATTTTTCCTCCAGTTAAGTATGCAGCACATGTTTCAAAAGAGCCTACAGTAATAATACTATGATTACACTTGGACAAGACTGCCATGTCATGTGCAGGAGACGGAGCGTGTGGAGCAGTAATAATATTAGGGTGTTTTAGGTTTTCGTGGCACCATTTCCGGTAAGTCACTAGCGAACAAAAAAAGCCACATTTAGGTACCTAGAAAGAAAATAATCTATGGATTTATTGAAATATTCAATTGGTAGAAGAGAAGATTTCTGACGTTTCAGTAATTTCACCATACCTGTACTTCTCACATGAATTCTTATAAACGTCTCTACTGAACGTGTCTGTTGTATTTGATGTAACACTGACTCAGCATATTTTTCTATTGAATCAACAAACCGAAACTGTTCTTTAATCTCATATCGCACAAAACCGTAAAATGTTGGTGAATTGGGGAATTTATAGCCTCCCAAAATAACGACATTTTTGGACAATGCTGCATCTCTTGATTGTATGAATGTACTGATATTATGGCACAAAAGTTTCTTGTTTTTCTGCCGAAGCTTCAACGTTACTGGTAAGTTTATTTTATAATATTTCTTAAGGAAGTTTGCAGTATATAACTGTAGATAAGGTTTCCTGTTGTTGGGACAAGATAAGCCATAGAGCAGGGGTTCCAAACCTGGGGGGTCGCGAAGCCTTGTCAGGGAAGTCGCCCAGCCTTGTTAGAAGTAGCTTAGGATAACATTAATTTTACTTCATTAATTACATTTTTTTTGTTTCGGTGTAAAGCAAAACGTGTGCTACGTTAGTTCAATGTCATTAGGTGATATTATGGGTGTATGTATGCGTGCCTGTGTGAATGTGTATGTGTCTGCAACTGTATGTATGTGTGTACTAGTGAGTAGCGAGTATGTGAGTGCACGTATGCTTGTGTGTCTGTTTAGCTGTGATTAAGTGTGTGTGCTCGCTGTCGACACGTGAGTCACATGTCCGTTGCTGATTAGTGGATGACGAATCGCGCGACTGGTCACGCTCCATTCCCTCCCAATACTTACCCCATCATTACTCTACTTGCACCACCCACAAGTTGTCAGTGTAAGATCTACAGTTGCCTAAACGTTCATTATTCAACATTTTTATTTTATGCTAACAAGGAGATAAGTAAGCAGTAGAGGTGAGTTGTGTCCATGGCTAAACTGCGCAGATACTCAGTATGCTACCTCAACATTGGCTTCACCACTGTGCTCACCAACGACGGCATCGAGAAACCATAGTGTGTTTTGTGAACTGTGTTTTAAAAGCCAAAGAATCGATAGAAGCGGGTCGTTTCAGCAGCAGAGTTTAGCCGTAGTGGATGCTTCGTATGAGATTGCATTCGAAATTTCTAAACAAAAAAAAGCCTCACATGATTGGAGAAACACTTCTTAAACCCTGCATAATGAAAGCAGTAAATCTTATTCTTGGAGAAGCCAGTGCAAAGAAGATGCAGTAAGTATCCCTGTCAAATAATACTATACAGAGGCGCATTTCTAAAATTGCTATGGATGTGAATGAACAGGTTTTGACTGAAATCAAGGGTTTCCCTTTGTTCTCCTTTTAGCTCGACGAGTCAACAGATGTAAGTTCATGTTATCAGTTGCTTGTCTTCGTGAGATACATTAATTCAGGTGACATCAAAGACGAATTCTTATTCTGCAGTGCACTTGAAACCACAACAAAAGCTGATGATGTCATGGAAAAAATTTGAACTTTTTTCAAGACGAAGACCTTCAATGGGAAAACGTGTGTGGGGTTTGTACGGATGGGGCACCGGCTATGCTGGGATCGAATTCAGGATTCAAGTCGAGAGTAAAGAAGCTAGCACCTCAAGCAAAGGGCATTCGCTGCATGATTCATCGATATGCTCTCGCCGGTAAGACTCTCCCTGCCTCTCTGCAGGAAGTGCTTGAATCTGTAATCAAAATTGTAAAATATGTGAAGACTCAAGCACTCAACACTCGACTATTCAAAGAACTATGCAAAGACATGAATGTTGACCACGAAGCCCTTCTCTTCTACACATCAGTACGTTGGTTGTTGAAATGAAACGTTATTAATCGTGTCTTTGAAATGAGAGATGAAATAAAGCTATTCCTGGAGACTTAAGAAAGGAAAGATCTTGTAGCTCACTTCAAAGATGAAGCATGGAATAAAAGGGTTGCGTCCCTCGCCGACATTTTTAACCAGTTGAACAAGCTCAATTTGAAGCTTCAAGGAAGGAAACATATGTTCTCCTTTTTCAAGATAGTCTTCGGGCCTTTGTTTCCAAGCTGCAGAATTGGCGTCGGAAAACCAATCTTGGAAACATTGCTATGTTTGAAAAACTTTGTGGAGTGACGGATGAGTCTCAGATCCAACTGGATCAATTCCTCAAGGATGAGATTACTGAACATTTTCAGTTTCTAGAAAAGCAAGTCGAGCGTTACTTCCCTGAGCTATCACAGGAACAGAAGACCCTGGTAAGGAACCCATTTTGTACTGAACTTGATGTATCAGAATCCCAGATGATATCCAAGATGCATTTCTGGATCTAAGGAACGACTCTTCAGCTCCTGATCCGTTCAAGGTTAAATCCGTGACTCAGTTCTGGCGCGCTATGTATCAGTCATACTTCAAAGTCAGCATGATAGCTTTACGTGTCCTTGTTCCATTTGTTTCTACCTACTTGTGTTAGGCAGGATTTTCCACTCTTGTCAATATAAAAACAAAGAATAAGAACAGATTGGATGTTGGAGATGACATGAGATTGGCTCTAACAAACGCTCGGCCACGAAATTCAAAGCTAGCTGCTGAAATGCAACATCAGGCATCTCACTAGCTGGGTTGGATGGCTGTTCAAACCTATGTTAATATTATTTTAAGAAATATATGTTCTTTTTGTGAATTCAGGTTGGACCAATGTGATTTAATTTGCTAATAAATAATTACAGAAGTTTTAAATATTTTTTAGATGTTTCTTTCCCTCTCCTTCACAGAAAATAATAAAAAAATAAGCTGCTGATAGTAAGCTCTAAGTAGGGGGTCACATGGGTTTCAAACTTTTAGGTAAGGGGTCGTGAGTGCCAAAAGGTTGAGAATCCCTGCCATAGAGAGTTGCAAGTGTTCCCATTTGGTTCCCGAGGCAACCTCTGTTTGTAACAATTGTAAGCTTTAGTCTGATTTCATCTATACGAAAAAAAGTTTATTCAAGAAACGAATGGGAAAAAATTCGATGATAAATACCACCAACGTAGAAGTATAACATAAATGAAATGGATTTAAATAAAATATTGTAATATATTTCTCACTTTATAAAATAAACTTACTGCTGCATATTTGACCTTGCAAAACCATAATTTGTGGATGGTGAGGTATAAAAATTAGAAAAGGCAAATATTTTAAGTTGAATGCGATAAATATACAAATTATTATATTAATATTTCTTATATGTTGTAGAAACATGATACCATATTAAACTCAATGAAGAAAACTATTACTTCTTACATATTAGCGGTACTGTATAGTTGTAACTTTGTATATTATCTGATAAAGATAATCAGATGGCGGAAAATGTAATGAAGCATTTGAGAACGATACCTTTCGAACGACACGCAAGTCAGTTAAATAAAATATAAATATTACAAGTATAACATGCAAGACGAAAAGAATAGTTCCGAATTTCCATACTGACATTTTCATCTGTACCTCTAGGTCCAAGCAGATAACGTGAAATCATATCCCAATGTTCAAAACATAAAATATTATACATAAATTTCATCGTTAGAGCATTGTGAAACCTAATCACAATACTTTCTTTGTACATCAGCTCGATTGAGCTAAATACATTAGTGAAGTAAAACACTTATTTAGATTAATGATAGTTACTGGGCAATTTACACTATTGTAACGAATTTAATATTATTTTAATATCTACGTTAGATTCAGTTTATTAGACACTTAAAAATGTTTTTAGCATTTTGTTAAATATGTATTGCACAAGTTCAGTCTGTTCTCTGAATTTGTAGAAGATTCACGAGAATAATAATAAAAAAAATATATTTTTGTTGGCGACTGAACATTCGATAATTTTACCGAAAGATTATAAATCGGCGTGTTAAGTGACGACATTTAAGACCAAATATTGTTTTGGAGTTTACGAAACGTTTTGTATAAATCATTACTTGTACTAACTATAAATTGTATTCCCTTCTAGTACTTGCGCGGAAAAGTACATATACAGGGTGTTTGGAATATCACTGTTCACTCACATATTTATTTACAGATATGTTTCAGAATTTTATATGCAAAAACGGCTCGTTTGGGTTGAGAAAATATTTTACATAGAAGAGCGAACAACGTTTCGACCTTCTTCGGTCATCGTTAGGTTCACAAAGAAAGATATGTTTCAATATAGAATAGGCCTGGCAAGGCCTAGCCCGTTAAGGCGTGCGCTTCGTTACCTGAGGGTTGCGTGTTCGCGCCCGAGTCGCGCCAAACATATCGACCTTTCAGCCGTGGCAGCGTTATAATGTGACGGTCAATCCCACTTTTCGTTGGTAAAAGAGTAACCTAAGAGTTGGCGGTGGGTGGTGATGACTAGCTGTCTTCCCTCTAGTCTTACACTGCTAAATTAGGGACAGCTAGCACAGATAGCACTCGAGTAGCTTTGTGCGAAATTAAAAAAACAAACAACTAAAGAAACATTGCTCTTACAGTACAAGAAAAGCACTTTTTTTTATGCAGTGACTTATAGAGATATAGCATTGTCCAAAAATGTCGTTATTTTGGGAGGCTATAAATTTCCCAATTCACCAACATTTTACGATTTTGTGAAATATGAGATTAAAGAACAGTTTCGGTTTGTTGATTCAATAGAAAAATATGCTGAGTCAGTGTTACATCAAATACAACAGACACGTTCAGTAGAGACGTTTATAAGAATTCATGTGAGAAGAACAGATATGGTGAAACAACTGAAACGTCACAAATCTTCTCTTCTATTAATTAAATATTTCAATAAATCCATAGATTATTTTCTTTCTAGGTACCTAAATGTGTCTTTTGTGGTTGCTAGTGACTTACCGGAAATGGTGCCAAGAACACCTAAAACACCCTAATATTATTATTGCTCCACACGCTCCATATCCTGCACATGACATGGCAGTCTTGTCCAAGCGTAATCACTGTAGGCTCTTTTGGAACATGGGCTGCACACTTAACTGGAGGAAAAACTATTTACTTTAAGGTTTTTCCACCGAAACATCCAAATCTTAAGTTATATCCGTATGAATACACGTATCTTCCTGAATGGATTGGCATGTCGTAAAAGTTTTCTAATGTGATATTTCAACAGGCTGTAATTTACGAACAATTCAACAATAGACAATTGGTCAAAAGAAAGAATTTCAACTGAGGTAACAATTGCAAATATAATACGAGCAATATTCTATTTTCCAAGATATATAACAATAAACATTTATTGAAATACATTATAGGTAGTTTTAATAATATATCAGGCTTTTCCCAATGTTTTATAAATTAAACTTTCTAAATAATTCTCAGCGGTAATTTAATATTTTTTTCGATTATCTTCAACTGATATATCTAAAAATTTTTGTAATTGTCTTGCATATAATCCACCCTTTAGGAGTGGCACAGCCATAAATCTACATACCTTTAACTTTAAAAAAATTCAAAGTAGTAGATATTAGTAGAAGGCACAGCTGAGGTTTCCCATTGTAAAACTTTATGCTTAATAACAACAAAAATCTCTGTATAGATAAGAAAAGAAAATTTAATCTTTAGCGGAAGTGAAGATCATTCTTGTCGTTTTCAGATGAATAAACTTTGCAGTAAAACCTTCCTTTCATCGTAGAGCATATAATGAAAGAATTCTTCGCGATCACGGAATACACATGATGCTTATCTTTAGTACGAATAAATGGCAAAATGTAATATACGACCTTAAAGAAAAGTGTTTTAGTAGACATAATCATGAATAGATAATCCAATACCAAAATGATTGTTGTTAACTTTGTTTATCACTAAGTGGAGTATTTTATGAAACAATTGTATCAAGATAAATGTACTCATTTTAATAAAGTAACTTTAAATGAATAAATAAAATGGTTGACCTCTGGTGCAGAGACATTAATCGCATTTCAAATATTTTAATATTTTGAACTTTGATTAAGACTCTATGCACACTTCATAGAAAAATACTTCATGATAAAAATATGAACAAATGTTTTAAATAAGTAGCCCGTTCTCTTCTGTATCAAGCGCCCCTCCAGTAAAGGGGTATGTTTACGGATTTACAAAGGTAAAAGAAGGGGTTCGATTCCCCGCGGTGGGCTTAACAGGTAGCCCGATGTGGCATTGTTATATGAGAACACGCTATTATAAATCCAATGATTTTAATAGTTTAAATATTGGTTTTTCACGTTACATATTTAATATATTTGGTTTGATTTCTTAAATATATAAATTCAATAAATTTGATATTATTTTAATATTATATAATCTTTCAAGGCACGACTACCAATATTCCATTTACGAGTGAATTTCTCCAATTCATATATAATAAGATCAGTGAACTTGGAGGATATCGGTAACTCCTCTCGACGCTGTTATAGGAAATACTGAGATAATAAAGTTGGATTCGGGAGATATGAGACTAAAATACCTTACGATTTTTTAAAAATCGTTAATGCAGGGTATCACCAGCTCACGTACAAAACTTGAATCATCTTCATTAGTAATTACAATCATCGGCTCATATGAAAAATGTATCAGGATATTATAGTTTATTACAAAGAAATGGAAGGAAAAAAACTAGCAAGAACACTTTCAGCGTGATCGAACTTATTTTATGTGTCATACAAATACACGTTATAACTTTAGTATGTCAGTGATAACTATATTTTAATAATGAATTATGAAAGGTATTGTATTATTTGTAATACACTCCATAACTCTAGAAATTCTTCGCAATACGAAAAACTGTTTTATACACTGACGGACCAAACATGTACACAGTCTTATGTTGCTTTTGTAGATAACGTTTCACCAATTTCTTAAATTAATATAGTCTCTAACATTGTCCCCTTTCTGGAACTGCACTTTCTTATTCCTCATTAGCATCAACTGGACGTTCAAGATATTACAAAGAAACCTTTGTTAAAACTTCTTTCCCAAAACTCAACCAAGATACTCATTAGGAACATTAGTATTTTTCCTTTGTCTACATCCATTAATATTTTTTATATTCAGTTGGCTATCTTCAACAGACACCACACTACCTCATATAGAGTGTTTAAATCTCCGTCATGCCAGAATAAACTTCCTTTTTCTTTCTCCTGGTGACATTCTAACACCTCATATTACACACAGGCTTTTATCCTGTTTCTTGGAGAAAGATAATTGTTTTTGCTTTTTTAAAAACCTATCAACCTCTTATATACACAGTTGGCCAAAATCTTAAGGCCAACGAACATAAAGGAAAAAATATGTATTTTGCGTTGTTAGACTCAACCTCTTATTTGAGTTAGCCTTCAAAAGATGAAAATGACAAAAGTGGCCCCCCAGTGGCTCAGCGGTATGTCTGCAGACTTACACGCTAAAATCCGGGTTTTGATACCCGTGATGGGCAGAGCACAGATAGCCCATTGTGCAGCTTTGTGCTTAATTCTAAACAACAACAACAACAACGACAAAAGGGAAAAATAAAACTAAAAACGTTTTTACCATTTAATAGAGAAAATGTGAACACTTTGATATTAGCCTAAATACTAGTTGGTAAAAAGTTTAAGACCATACTGAAACGAAGCATTAATCGGTAAACACGAAACGAAATTTAGTCATTTGTGTTCAAGCATTTGCGTTGTCAAGTCAACGTCTCCCACTGGCATCTCCTGTGTTGCATTGGATAAAAAACATGGTAAAGGTTAAAAAGTTGACAGAGTTTGAACAAGGCAGAATTGTCGAAATGCAAAAGCGAGGTGCCATCGCTGGTGAGATTGGGCGTAATAAAGTTGCTGTTACATTTTTTTTAAAAGACCCTAAGGGATACGGAACGAGAATTTCAAGTGGTCGGCGGAAGAAGATTTCGCAGGCGTTGAGCAGGATAATTCGACGGGTTCTCCGGTAATATACCAGCCGATCGTCGAACCACATTAAGGCCCTTACGGATGCAGAATGCAGCTCAAGGAAAATAAGATGGCATCGACGAGAGAAAGGCTTTAAAAACCGTAAACAACTTGCCAATCCTCCTTTCCCACCACGAAACAGGTCGGTTAAACTTTCTGAGAAGCACCAAACATGGGACGTAGAAAAGTGGAAGAAGGCTTTGTTCTCTGATGAGAAAAAAATTTAACCTTAATGGATCAGATGGTTTCCAACTGTACTGATAATGATAAGAATATCGCACTAGAGACACAGTGGAGAAAGTTCCATCATGATCTGGGGTGCTTTCTCCTTGCATGGAACAAGAAAGCTTCAAGTTATACAGGGATGTAAAACAGCAGCTGGCTACATAAACATGCCTAATTGATTGAAGGCCCGCGCTTGTATGGAAATTATTGGATTTTTCAGCAAGACAACTCTGCAATCCACAATGCCTGCAGGACAAAGGACTTTTTATAGCGAATAGCGTGATTCTTTTGGACCATCCAGCGTGTTCGCCCGAACTGAACCCCATTGAAAATGTATGGGAGGTGGATGGCAAGGGAAGTCTGTAGAAATGGACGTCAATTCCAAAGAGTGCATGATCTCCGTGAAGCCATCTTCACCACTTGGAATGATATTCCAGGCTTTCTTGAAACGCTTTCTTCGAAATTATTGCAATGGCGGCTGTGCAACTCACTACTGAGATCTTTGGTTAAACATTTCCTACCCTGTATAGGACTTCTTTCTTGTATGGTCTTCTTAAACTCTTAACCAGCTAATATTTAGACTAATTTGATCGTGTTAACATTTTCCCTATTAAATAATACAAAACTTTCTTTTTTATTCCCATTTCTTATTTTAAACTTTCGGAGTTCTACTGAAATAAATGGTTGTTGAGTCTAACAACGCAAAATGCACATTTTTTCTTCATGTTCATTGGCCTTAAAAATTTAGCTAGAAGTGTATATATGTATATACAGATGAGATCATACCGTCCCATTGACATAACTGGAGTTTTTAGATATTTTTTATTGTCAAATGATGAACAATATATAGCAGTAGTTACAATTCCAAGTTTTTAAATTTTACCAAGTAAGAGTAGAAGTGTTTGTGATTATTTGCAAAAATACTGTTAAATTGCAAGACTAGTTGGTAAATCGTAATTCTCTTTGAAATAACTCTCGTCTGCTGAACAGAATGTTTTCATTTTCATACTGCAGGCCCAGCAACTGTTTTTTCTACATTATCAGTTGGAATTGATCTTGCGTACTTTACTACTAGGGGGCGGTACTCGTGTTTCCAATATTAGGCAAATATTTTTAATATTACCAAATCAGAGTAGAAGTGTTTGTTATTAAGTTCCCGCTATGGATATTCTGTATGCTCACATCACTACTGAAGTATGAATAATTAATATGTGTGCTTATCTTCATAGATAAAACTCGACACGTTGTACATGTAATGATCACGTGAAATTGTATCTTTTGTGAAGATATCTGATTTTTCGATTCACTTCCATTGTTTGTTTGTTTTGGAATTTCGCACAAAGCTATTCGAGGGCTATCTGTGCTAGCCGTCCCTAATTTAGCAGTGTAAGACTAGAGGGAAGGCAGCTAGTCATGACCACCCACCGCCAACTCTTGGGCTACTCTTTTACCAACGAAAAGTGGGATTGACCGTCACATTATACACCCCCCACGGCTGGGAGGGCGAGCATGTTTAGCGCGACGCAGGCGCGAACCCGGATTCACTTCCAAGCGATCAAGTATGTTTAAGACGAGAGTGACGATAGGTCCCCAAACCACATGTATCATTACCATCGGGCTATACGTTAACAAGCGGTACTAGTTTTGTGTAAACTTTGTAATCCACCATCTAATTTTCCTTTAAATTGTAATCAGTGTGTAGTACACCACACTCTTTCCTAATTACGACATTGTAAAAATACTGTTAAATTGCAAGACTAATTGGTTAACCGTAGTTCTCATTGAAATAACTCTGGTTTGCTGAACAGAATGTTTTCATTTCCATACTGCAGGGCTAGCAAGTGTTTTTTCTACAGTATCAGTTGGGATTGATCTTGCGTACTTTATTACTATGGGGCGCTACTCGTGTTTTTAATATTAGGGAAAAAAGGATAGGGAGGGAAGAAACAGAAACAATAATCTCCTTACAAAAGGCGTTTCGCTCGGTCGCGATGAGAAGCGATAAAGAGATGATTTGTCTGACATGTGTCGACGTGTCTCACTAAGGTAATATTTAATACATCGGTATAAAACACTAATTCATCAGGTACATATTTAATTACATCTCTTAAACACATACATGTAATAAGTTCAGAAAAACTTTTATCAAAATATCATGCAATGATTTAAAATTTACTGTTTCACCAGTTTTACTTTTTCATAACAAATCAGGTAATAATTTCTAAGAATTTCGGTAATATGATCCTACTGCACAGTTTTTAACATAATATCTTTTAACACATTCTTAATTTTCTCAAATCACAGATTTTTAAACTCTGACATGAAGGGTCAAATATTCAGGTCGTATTTGCGTAAAAAACGTTTCTAAGCAATGTCGTAAAAAATATAATACAATCTTTATGTGATCCAAATTTAGATAGGAGTTTTTGCTTCAACACAGGCTACTAATGATAATAAACACAATGTTATTTTTTCTGACACAGAAACTATTGTAGATTTATGTAGTTTCTACGTGCAAAACGATCATACTCCACATCGTTGAATCAGTTTAGAATAATCTTCCAACGTGTACGAGATTTCATTAAACAACATATGGTAACAGTCTATAACAATCTTGTCTCATTAGAATTATCTCATATCACATTTTAAAAACTAAAATATATATTAAAATAATGTTACAGTAATCCCAAAAATCGGTGCATTTAACTTGCACGGAATGCATTGTTTTCTTTTCCAGGATGGTTATAACTTCAAAACATACGAGATGCGAACTGTTTATACACATATAACTAATAATTCGCTCATTTAATTTTAATACTTAGTAACTAAACACTTGTACATCATAATGAATGTGATTAATCACTACTATAGAATTAAAATAGTTGTCCTTTTTCACATGTCTTTGACGACTGAACTTACTTGTACGCGAGTCGACAATGATAACAAATACAATGCATACAATATTTCGACTGCGTAAATCTTGGAAATTTATCTAATTAGAAGTCTAAAGTGTCCATAACTTCTTTTTCGTTCAAAACACCGTACAATCTTTTTTTTATAACTTTCCAAATAAAATATTGCACTTAACGATAAAAATTAAATATAATGAATATAGTCTGCACAAAAGTAAAGGCCACCTACAATCCAGTTAGGTAGAGCAGAAAATATTCAGCCACTTAACGACTTAATTTTATTTTTTCAAAATGTGTTTTGGAAACTTGTAAAAACTTAATATAATTGTTGTGTAATGTTGGTAACAAACATCCATTTTATTTAAAACTCATGCCATTTTCATCAGAATACGGTAGTATATTAATAAAAAGTAACAATTGTTCATAGTTATTCTTTGTTTTTTAACTTCGCGCAAAGCCGTCCCTAATTTAGCAGTGAAAACTAGAGAGAAAGCAACTTGTCATCACCTTCCACCGCCAACAATTGGGCTTCTATTTTACCAACGAATTGTGGGATAATAACGCTACCACTTTTGAAAAGGCAAGCATGTTTGGTGCGACGGGAATTCGAATCCGTGACCCTCAGATTACAAGTCCAATGCCTTAAAACACCTGGCCATACCGGGCCGCTCATGATCATAAAAAATGATAATAAGTCATGCACATACGAAGGTTTCAAAGTGTTTATTCTAGTGAGTCTTTATGTTTTTTTTATCTCATACGATGGGTTTTTTGATGAAATTTTAGTATTTTTTATTCTGTCTTGGTTTAATTGTATTATTTCTCACTAGACTCCTTCCAGCTTTCCAAATAAAACATTTGCAATATTTTTGTTACAATATAAAATATTTTACTTTATTTTGTTTCATGTATTATCATAACAACCATACCCTGTCCAAGACGGAAGACAATGTTACGGTACAACAACATCAAGTGGGTTGTGACAGGTTTTAAGTGATTAGAAAAAGAAAACTGTCAACATAAACATAACCTAACGAAAAGAAACAATGTTAAAATAACATAAGAAATATTGAAAATCAGTGCTTCGTGAGATAAATATAGCATAAACAGAAATTTCAAATGATAAAATACAAGGTGTATTGAGGCTATGATTGAGTTAATTGTAGCATGTAAATTGGGGTAGGCCTAGTTGAGTAAATTTTATGAATCAGTTGCAGTTAAGTACAAAACGTACTATTACTTTTCGTTTTATTTTGTTTTTTTCCACTGAAAGGACACAAAGATATACAGTCGTTCTGAATGACTAAAACTGTTACAGATGTATAAAAGCACATTATAGGAATGTTAACTATGTTTTATTCTTCTCAAAAATGGTTTGATAGTACAAACATTATTATCAATCTTAAGGTTAGAGTGTTTTATCTCATTTAGTTTGTGATGAAAAAAATTTATCTTATAAACCAAACTAATAAATATTAAAACGTTAAAGTAAAGATGAGAAAAGTGTCTCACAAAAGTAAAACACAATATCTTTCAAAATGCATTCTGAGTAAAAGTTAAATATATTGTGTTTGGGGTTTCCAGGTGGCAAATGCATGTGTACAAATTATTAGTAGTAATCCACACGTTCCGTATTCAACTGGACTGTCATTTTTATAAACCAACATTCCACGAAAGACTGCAGGAACTTTAGGTAGGAAAAATGCAAATATTTTTGTGTTAATTCTTTCTTTGTTTTTTCTTCTTTTTGGATGTAGTTAAGCACAAAACAACAAAATGGACAACTATCTGTGCTTTGCCCATCACAGATTGTTCTTTCGAAACGTTTATTCACAGATTTATGTTAATAAAAGTAGTATTAGTGTGAAGCAAATAGTTTTTGACTTGTTTTGAATTAGTTACGAATAGCGCAGCTAACCTTCGTGTAGCTTTGCGCGAAATTCAAACCAAAATAATTCCCACTGTTCCATTAAACCAAATTATCGCATGAATCTGTTCTCGGCGGTATTGATTTGTTGCCTTCCTTCTACTTTATTAATGCAAAATTATAGACGGGTATGCGCTAATAGGTGATGTGTAGCTTTGCCCATACATTATTAAACAATGAAACAAATGCAAAGAAATTAGTTACATAAATATATTTTGCTATTTTTATCACCTTAAGTTATTGATCACCTTTTTTAAAGTGTAAAACTTATATTAATATTTCTCGTCGTATTGGACATGATACACTACATGGCCAAAAGTATGTGGACACCCTTTATAATAAATAGGTTTGGCTATTCCAGTCATACACATTGTTAATAGGTACATAATATTAAGCATAAAGCCATGCAATCTCCATAGATAAAGACTGGCAGTAGAATATGTCGTACTGAAGAGCTCAGTGACTTTCAACGTGGCACTGTCGTAGGATGACATTTTTCCAGTAAGTCAGTTAGTCAAATTTCTGCCCTGCTGGAGCTGGTCCGGTCATCTGTAAGTGCTGATATTGCGAAGTGGAAACGTTTAGGAGCAACAACAGGTCATCAACAAAGCGATAGGCCACACAAGCTCACAGAAGGGGACTGCCGAGAGCTGAAGTGCGTAGCGTGTAAAAATCGTCTGTCCATAGTTGCAACACTCAGTACCAAATTGTCTCTGGAAGCAACATAAGCACAAGACTTTTCGTCGAGAGCTTTATGAAATGAGTTTCCATGGCCAAGCAGCCTCACACAAGCCTAAGATCACAATGCATTGTGCCAAGCGTTAATTGGAGTGGTGTAAATCACACTGGCATTGGACTCTGGAGCAGTGAAAACGCGTTCTATGGAGTGATAACTCACGCTTCACTATCTGGCAGTTTGACAGCCAAATATGGGTTTGATGATTGACAGGAGAATGCTACCAGCCTGAATGTATAGTGCCAACTGTAAATTTTGTGGAGTAGGAATAATGGCCTGGGCTGTTTTTCATGGTTTAAGCTCGGTTCCTTAGTTCCAGTGAAGAGAAATTTTAATGTTATAGCATACAATGACATTATAGAGAATTTGGTGCTTCCAACTTTGTAGTAACAGTTTGGGTATGCTTTTTGTTTCAGAATGACAATGCTCCCGTGCACAAAGCAAGGTCCATAAAGACATGTTTTATCGAGGTTGCTGTAGAAGAACTTGACTGGCCTGCACAGAGCCCTGATCTCAACCCCAATGAACACTTTTGGGATGAACTAAACCGCCGACTGCGAGCCAAGCCTTCTAACCCAACATCAGTGCTCCACCTCACTAATACTGTTGTGGCTGAATATGAGTGAATCCCCGCAGCCATGTTACAAAATCTAGTGAGAATCCTTCCCAGGAGATTGGAGGCTGTTACAGAAGCAAAAAGGAAAGCAACTCCATATTAATGCCCAGGGATTTGGAATGAGATGTTCAACAAGCACATATTAGTATGATGGTCTGGTGTCCACTTCGGACTTATTCCATCACTTTAAATTAAAACAACAACAACAAAGTAAACTTTTCAAAATGATAATTATTTATGAGATTCTCAACATATTTTCTATAGATACCGATTTCTTCGTGTTAAAGCTAACCATAACTGTTTTAGTATTTTATAACATGTACTACTGAGTCACATCATTCCAAAAAGATGTTCAAAAACATCATGATAAAAAAATAAAAACGTTGCAATTTATTTTAGAAAAAAGATTTTGTTGTTAAATCTTGAAAATGAGATAGCTATAAAGAGTGAAACATTCAAGTCATAGTGTGTTGTTAATCTAAGGCTGCCGAGAATCAGTGACTCAAAATTTTTTGAAATACCAAATATGACAAGATTTTGGAATCTTTCAACATTGTTACATTTTGGTTTGAATGACTGCATTATTTGCGAACATATTTTAAACATACATTCATTTTCAAAAACCAGTTAAAGGTTCTCCAAGCTGTAACGATATAACAGTGTATATTGAGATTTCGGTGTTGTTTTTCAGAAACTAGATCATGCTCATTAATTTTAAGTCGTAACAAGAATTATTCTCAGTTGTTTTCATATCTGAGCAAATTTATTACGAAGAGATGCATAAATATGATATTTATCTTCACAGTTATAAATATGTCCTACAATAAGTCCTACGGAACAATAGGTGCAGCAGCGAGAATCAGTGTAATGTATAATCACTAAATGAAAGATAAGGTACATCTGTATATACTTATTTATAGAAAAATGAGAAAGTTTCCCATTTGTATTATCTGGTATAAAACAATATTATATCGACGATCAAGGTCCACGACGAGTAAATTAATTCAGAATTGATATTGTCACAACTCACTTAAGCTTATGGTGTCTTTCTTGGCTAGCCTTGTGCTGACTAACAGTTGAGCGGTTTATAATGTTCGAAATCTATAAACGGTCCTGGTCAAATTATATAGTTTACTGATTAATAGGCGTTAATTACAATTACAGCTTCCGAGGCCTATATAGCATAGTGGCTGCAGCTGATGAATAAGGTTATCCTTGTTTACCGGCACATCGGACTTCATATGCCAAACATATGAATGGAATAGGGCATAAAAATAGAAAATGAAACTTTTATGTCATTGCAGGTGTATGGGTGATTTGTTATTCATGTATGTTTTTTCTGTTTATTGATACTGTCTTCTTATGTTTGTTTTAATTAACAATTGTTTCAAATGAAAAACGGAAACATGGAAAGAACAGTTGATACACAGGAAATATATAGTCTGGTTCAAGTTGCCGAGGAATATTTTCATGAACAAGTTGGAAGAACATGATTTAGAGGTTTAACAAATATTCTACTAATCGTATGAGTATCTGGTTTTGAAACAAGATTGCCATTATAGGTCCAGAAACATTAGTTGATATATTAAAGTGAAATATTATTGAGATGTAGCAAAATCTGTGGAAAACTAACGTGTAACAAAGTTTCTTAGTTCTTCTAGCTAGTTGTATTTTAAAAGTGATGTGGAAAGATCAAGGCAACTGTAGAAAACCAAACAGTGTGACCACAAGTTTGAAAAGATCAAATGAAAGACTTACACGAATACGGAATAAAAAGAGGATTAAACCACTAGATAATTTTTGATGATCTTCAGAGTAAGTGAAGGGAGGATCTTTTGTTCAAGAGGCTTTTGGGTAAGTTGTGTATCAAATATGACTCGAAGATACAGGGTGGTCGCTAGAAAAGCGGAAAATTTGAGGGTCAGATGAAATCATGAATAAAATGCATGCTTACTCATTTCTATTTTGATTTCTTTACATCATGAATAAAATGCATGATTTTAATAATTTTGAGCATCTATGAGTGTAATATAACATATGCCTTTAAAAAACTTTGTAAAAGTTATTCTTTGTAAAAATAAATAGCTGTTTGACAAATTTTCCGCTTTTCTAGCGAACACCCTGTATATTATGGTTGTAATGAACCTTTAGGGAGCATTCTCAATCTGGATGTCAAACAGCAATGGATTACAATATGAACGAAAAGGAAAGAAAACGGCCTTGTTTTTTATACTTTTGATGGAAAGGTAAGGTGACAATAGTGACTTCATATCAAGAAAGCACTGATTACAGATTGTGGAACCCTACCAGAAGTAACTGTTATTAAAGAAATAGGTGAAACATTGTCTACAAGAGCAACATAAGACTGTGAGCATGTTCGACCCGTCAGTATGTAAAGTATTTTCTTGTGCTGGAAATAATTTCTACAATTACACAGAGCGTTACACAAAATATCACACCTCTCATGTGAAAACCAATAATTAAACTATTTATATCGATAGATTTAGAGTAGAATACGTTACTTATCTAAAACATTTCTTCATATTTATATTGGTAATTATTTTTTCCAATTTATGATATCGATATATAAAACAGTGTTTGAATATATATTTCAACCCTTATACGTGTGCATAGAGTTATAATCAAAGTTCAAATTATTAAAATATTTTAAATGCGATTAACATCTCTACACCAGAGGCCAACCATTTTATTTGTTCATTTAAAGTTAATTTATCTTTATTAAAATTATAACATTTATCCTGACGGCAATGTTTCGTAAAATACTCCACTCTGTGTCAAACAAAGTTAACAGCAATCATTTTGGTCTTGGATTATCTATTCATGACCATGTAATTTTAAACATTTTTCTTTAAAGGTCATATAATACATTTCACCATTCATTCGTACTTAAGACAGGCATCATGTGATTTCCGTGATCGCAGAGAATTCTCTCATTATATACTCTACGATAAAAGGAAGGTTTTATTGCAAAGTTTACCCATCTGAAAATGACAAGAATGATTTTAACTCTCGCCGAAGAAAAATTTTCTTGTCATATCTATGCAGAGATTTTTGTTTTTGTTAAGCATAAAGTAATACATTGGGAAATATGAGCTGTGCTTTATAGTGATAATAGATGCAACATTTATCCTGCATAGTGGAACCAGTAAAAGCGGAATTCGAACGTACTATTACAAAGATAGTGAATACCACATTGCACTGTACATGAGTTATCATGTTCAAAAGTTAATACTTTGGTACTAATTATAAATCCTCAGGCGGGAAGACACAGAGCCAACAATGTTATTGTAGAGGACTTGTTATTCACACAAGTTGACATTCACAAGGCTGGATTTAATGTAATCGGAACATTATTTGAAGGAAGTTATTGACACTTTAGACTTCTAATTAGATAATTTTCCAAGATCTCCGCAGTCGGAATATTGTATACATTGTATTTATTATCACTGTCGAATCGCGTACAAGTAAGTTCAGTCGTCAAAGGCATGTGAAAAAGGACAACTATTTTTATTCTATAGTAGTGATTAATCACATTCATAATGATGTAGAAAAATTGTTTATAACAGTGTTTAGTAACTAATTATTAAAATGAAATGAGTGAAATATTTTTCATATGTGTATAAACAGTTTGCATCTCGTATGTTTTGAAGTTATAACTATCCTAGAAAAGGAAACAATGCATTCCGTGCAAGTTAAACGCACTGATTTTTGAGGTTACTGTAACATTATTTTAAAACATATTTTAGTTTTTAAAATGCAATATGAGATAATTCTAATAAAACTAGATTGTTATAGACTGCTACCGTATGTTGTTTAATGAAATCTCATATACGTTGAAAGATTATTCTAAACTGATTCAACGTTGTGGAGTATGATCGTTTTGCACGTAGAAACTACATAAATCTACAATAGTTTCTGTGTAAGAAACAATAACATTGTGTTTATTATCATTAGTGGCCTGTGTTGAAGCAAAAACTCCTATCTAAATTTGGATCGCTTAAAGATAGTATTGTATTTTTCATGACATTGCTTAGAAACTTTTTTTACGCAAATACGTTCTGAATATTTGACCTTTTATGTCAGATTTTAAAAATCTGTGATTTGAGAAAATTAAGAAAGTGTTAAAAGATATTATGTTAAGATTGTGTAGTAGGACCATATTACCGAAATTCTTAGAAATTATTACCTGATTTATTATGAAAAAGTAAAACTGGTGAAACAGTAAATTTTAAATCATTGCATGATATTTTGATAAAAGTTTTTCTGAACTTATTACATGTATGTGTTTAAGAGATGTAATTAAATATGTACCTGATGAATTAGTGTTTTATACCGATGTATTAAATATTACCTTAGTGAGACACGTCGACACATGTCAGACAAATCATCTCTTTGACGAGCGAAACGTCTTTTGTAAGGAGATTATTGTTTCTATTTCTTCTCTCCCTATCCTTTTTTGCCTAATATTGGAAATAAGAGTACCGCCCCTAGTAGTAAAGTACGCAAGATCAATCCCAACTGATACTGTAGAAAAACACTTGCTAGGCCTGCAGTATGAAAATGAAAACATTCTGTTTAGCAGACGAGATTTATTTCAACAAGAGTTATGGTTAACCAACTAGTCTTGCTATTTAACAGTATTTTTCCAATGTCGTAATTAGGAAAGGGTGTGGTGTACTACACACTGATTACAATTTAAAGGAAAATTAGATGGTGGATTACGAAGTTTACATAAAATTAGTACCGGTTGTTAACGTATGATAATACATGTGGTTTGGGTACGTATCATCACTCTCGTCTAAAACATACTTGATCGCTTGGAAGTGAATCGAAAAATCAGATATCTTCACAAAAGATACAATTTCAAGTGATCAATACACATACAACGTGTGGAGTTTTATCTTTTAGTTTCATCTATGAAGATAAGCACACATATGAATTATTCATACTTAAATAATGATGTGAGCATTCAGAATATGCATAGCGGAAACTTAATAACAAACACATCTACTCTGATTTGGTAAAATTTAGAAACTTGGAATTTGAACTACTGCTATATATTGTTTATCAATTGACAAGAAAAACATCTAAAAATTCCAGTTAGATCAATGGGACGGTATAATCTCAGTTATATATAGATATATACACTTCTGGCTAAAACCTTAAGGCCAATGAACGTGAAAAAATATGCATTTTGCGTTGTTAGACTCAATAACCATTTATTTCAGTAGAGTTCCTAAAGTTTAAAATAAGAAAAGGGAATATAAAAATAAAGAAAATTTTGTAGTATTTAATAGAGAAAATGTTAACACGATGAAATTAGCCTGAATATTAGCTGGTTAACGGTTTAAAAAAGACCACACCAAAAAGAAGCCCTAAACATGGTAGGAAATGTTTATCAAGAGATCTCAGTAGTGAGTTGCGCATCTGTCATTGCGAATAATTTCAAACATTGGCTTTGGCGTGGTCGAAAAAAGCGTTTCCAGAAGGCTGGCTGGAATGTTATTCCAAGTGGTGAAGATGGCTTCACGAAGATCATGCACTCTTTGGAATTGACGTCCATTTCTACAGACTTCCATTGCCATCCACCTCCCAAACATTTTCAATGGGGTTCAGTTCGAGCGAACACGCTGGATGGTCCAAAAGAATCACGCTATTCGCTATAAAAAGTCCTTTGTCCTGCAGGCATTGTGGATTGCAGAGTTGTCTTGCTGAAAAATCCAATAATTTCCATACAAGCGAGGCCGTTCAATCATTTAGGCATGTTTATGTAGCTAACTGCTGTTTTACACCCCTGTATAACTTGAAGCTCTCTTGTTCCATGGAAGGAGAAAGCACCCCAGATCATGATGGAACTTTCTCCACTGTGTCTCTTGTGCGATATTCTTATCGTGTCAGTACAGTTGGAAACCATCTGATCCGTTTAGGTTAATTTTTTCTCATCAGAGAACAAAGCCTTCTTCCCCTTTTCTTCGCCCTTTGTTTGGTGCTTCTCAGCAAAGTTTAACCGACCTGTTTCGACCTGGTGTGAAAGGAGGATTGGCAAGTTGTTTACGGTTTTTTAAAGCCTTTCTCTCGTCGATGCCATCTTATTTTCCTTGAGCTGCATTCTGCATCCGTAAGGGCCTTAATGTGGATCGTCGATAGGCTGGTATATTACCGGAGAACCCGTCGAATTATCCTGCTCAACGCCCGCGAAATGTTCTTGCGCCGACCACTTGAAATTCTCGTTCCGTATCCCTTAGGGTCTTTAAAAAAAAATGTAACAGCAACTTTATTACGCCCAATCTTACCAGCAATGGCACGTTGAGAGAGACCTCGCTTTTGCATTTCGACAATTCTGCCTTGTTCAAACTCTGTCAACTTTTTAACTTTCACCATGTTTTTATCCAATGCAACACAGGAGATGCCAGAGGGAGACGTTGACTTGACAACGCTAATGCTTGAACACAAATGACTAAATTTCGTTTCGTGTTTACCGATGAACGCTTCGTTTCAGTATGGTCTTAAACTTTTTACCAACTAGTATTTAGGCTAATATGAAAGTGTTCACATTTTCTCTATTAAATGGTAAAAACGTTTTTTAGTTTTATTTTTGCTTTTTCTTATTTTCATCTTTTGAAGCTCAACTCAAATAAGTGGTTGAGTCTTACAACGCAAAATACATATATTTTCTTTATGTTCGTTGGCCTTACGATTTTGGCCAGCTGTGTATAAAAGAGGTAGATAGGTTTTTTAAAAAGCAGAAACAGTTATCTTTCTCCAAGAAACAGGATAAAAGCCTGTGTGTAATATGAGGTGTTAGAATGTCACCAGGAGAAAGAAAAAGGAAGTTTACTCTGGCATGACGGAGATCTAAACACTCTATATGAGGTAGTGTGGTGTATGTTGAAGATAGCCAACTGAATATAAAAAACTATCATATTAGAAAACTTTTACGACGTGCCAATCCATTCAGGAAGATACGTGTATTCATATGGATATAACTTAAGATATGGATGTTTCGATGGAAAAGCCTTGAAGTAGATAGTTTCTCCTCCAGTTAAGTATGCAGCCCATGTTCCAAAAGAGCCTACAGTGATAATACTATGATTACACTTGGACAAGACTGCCATGTCATGTGCAGGAGACGGAGCGTGTGGAGCAATTATAATATTAGGGTGTTTTAGGATTTCGTGACACCATTTCCGGTTATCACTAGCGACCACAAAAGCCACATTTAGGTACCTAGAAAGAAAATAATTTTATGGATTTGTTGAAATATTCAATTGACGGAAGAGAAGATTTGTGACGTTTAATTACATTTATCATATCTGTTCTTCTCACATGAATTCCTACAAACGTCTCTACTAAACGTGTCTGTTGTATTTGATGTAACAATGACTCAGCATATTGTTCTATTGAATCAACAAACCGAAACTGTTCTTTAATCTCATACCTCA
Source organism: Carcinoscorpius rotundicauda (assembly GCA_011833715.1). Taxonomy (NCBI): domain Eukaryota; kingdom Metazoa; phylum Arthropoda; class Merostomata; order Xiphosura; family Limulidae; genus Carcinoscorpius; species Carcinoscorpius rotundicauda. The sequence continues at coordinate 45,817,457 of CM022395.1, read as the reverse complement.
CAAAATCGTAAAATGTTGTTGAATTGGGGAATTTATAGCCTCCCAAAATAAGGACATTTTTAGACAATGCTGCATCTCTTGATTGTATGAATGTACTGATGTTATGATACAAAAGTTTCTTGTTTTTCTGCCGAAGCTTCAACGTTACTCGTAAGTTTATTTTAAAATATTTCTTAAGGAAGTTTGCAGTATATAACTGTAGATAAGGATTCCTGTTGTTGAGACGAGACAAGCCATAGAGAGTGGCCAGTGTTCCAATTTGGTTCCCTATGCGGCCTCTGTTGGTAACAATTGTAAGCTTTGTTGTGATTTCATCTATACGAAAAAAAGTTTATTCAAGGAATGTATGGGAAAAATTCGATGACAAATACTACCTACGTGAAAGTATAACATTAATGAAATGAATTTAAGTGAAATATTGTAATATATTTATTACTTGATAAAATAAACTTACTCTTGCAGATGTGACCTTGCAAAACAATAATTTTTGTGTGGTGAGGTATAAAAATAAGGAAGGGCAAATATTTTAAGTTAAATGCGATAAATATACAAATGATTATATTTATATTTCTTATATGTTGCAGAAATATGATACTATATTTAACTCAATGAAGAGAACTATAACTTCTTAGAAATTAGCGGTATTGTATTGTTGTAACTTTGTATATTACCTGAATTAAGATAATCAGATGGCGGAAAATGTAATGAAGCATTTGAGAACGATACCTTTCGAACGACAAGCAAGTCAGTTAAATAAAATATAAATATTACAAGTATTACTTGCAAGACGAAAAGAATACTTCCGAATTTCCATGACGACAGTTTCATCTGTACCTCTAGGTCCAAGCAGATTAATGTTTCTGGAACGCAAGAAACCTAATAGACATGTGAAATAATAATACTATGTTTACTAATTTACCAGTTATTTTACTTCTGTATGTATGTGTGACATTAACATGGAAAATGTATTTTAATAAAAGTTTCAAGAAGTTAGTACAAATTATTATTCCTTTATTTACGAGTTTAAGCTTATTTTTTCACGTTATTTTCATTTTGATAATAATATATATATATATATTAAGTAATAAAATTCTGCACACAGAAAAAACTTTCAGAAACAGTTACGTGAAATCATATTCCAATGCTCATCACATAAAATATTGTACTTAAATTTCATCGTTGCAGCATTTTGAAACCAAATCACAATATTTTCTTTACACATCACCTCGATTGAGCTAAATACATTCGTGAAGTAAAACACTTTTCTAGCTTAATGATTGCAACGAATTTAATATTATTTTAATATCTAAGTTAGTTTCAGATTTATTAGACACTTGAAAATGTTTTTAACATTTTGTTAAATGTGTATTGAACAAGTTCAGTCTGTTCTCTGAATTTGTAGTAGGTTCACGAGAATAAGAATCAAAGAAATATATTTTTGTTACCTTTTTAACATTCGATAATTTTGCCGAAAGATTATAAATCGGCGCGTTAAGTGACGACATTGAAAACTGAATATTGTTTTAGAGTTTACAAACGTTTATGTATAAACCATTACTTGTACTAAATATGAATTGTATTCCCTTCTTGAACTTACGCGAAGACAGTACATATACAGGGTGTTCGGAAAGTCACTGTACACAAACATGTTTCAAAATAGAAAACAGGAAATAAATATGAATGACAATTATAAAAAATGTTGAAAGTGACTCCCCGTTGGCATCAATACAGGCTTTGGATCCTTCTTATTTTGTTTCTAAACACCGCTGTCAGTTGCTGGCTTGAATTAGACTGAATGAATACTGTTATCACTGCATTCAAAACTGCACAGTGACTTTCCGAACAACCTGTATATACATATATATATATATATATATATTATATAGGTATAAAGTGTACTGAATGTTAGTGAGAATTGACAAGTGACGATAATTCGAACTTTTTCAATGACGAAATATAGACCCTTGACTGTATATGCAAGAAAATTCAGTTTAGTACTTAGTATATATTTGTTAATAGAGACACAGTAATTTGATACGACTTAAGAAGAGAGACCAATATTTCATTGGAACATGTAATGTTTCCTGAAGTCGAACATCTTAGTATATTTATAAAATACATTTTTAGTATTTATTATTGTTACTTAATCAGCCTACTAAATATAATTAGAACAAAGTGATGGCGTAAATTAATGCTAATCGAGAAACAGATGACATGAAACAGTAAAGCTAATGTAAAGAAATACTGTTCTTACAATTAAGACGGACATGCACAAGAAAAGCACTGTACTACTATAATTAAAATAAGTCTGTAAATAAACGTTTTGAAAGAACAATCTGTGATAAACAGAGCACAGATAGCTGTTAATTGTGTAGCTCTGTGCTTAACTAGAAACAAAAAGAAGAAAACTGAAGAAAGAATTCTTGCAAATATATTTGCATTTTTCCCACCTAAAGTTTCTTTAGTGGAATGTTGGTTTATAAAAATGACAGTCCAGTTGAATACGGAACGTGTGGATAACTATTAATAATTTGTACGTTTGCCACCTGGAAACCCCAGACACAATATTTTTTAGCTTTCACTCAGAACTTTGAAAAAAATATTGTGTTTTACTTTTGTGAGACACTTTTCTCATCTTTATTTTAACGTTTTAATATTTACTAGTTTGGTTTATAAGATAAATTTATATTCATCACAAATGAAATAAATGAAATAAAACACTATTACCATGAGATTTATAATAATGTTAGTACTATCAAAACATTTTTGAGAAGAATAAATCATAATTAACATACCTAGAAAGATGCATTTATACATCTGTAACAGTTTTGATCATTCATAACGACTGTATATCTGTGTGTCCTTTCAGAGGAGAAAAGCAAAATAAAACGAAAAGTAATAGTACGTTTTGTACTTAACTGCAACTGATTTATAAAATTTACTCAACTAGGCCTACCCCCAACTGACATGCTACAATTAACTCAATCACAGCCTCAATACATCTTGTATTTTATCATTTCAAATTTCTGTTTATGCTATATTTATCTCACGAAGCACTGATTTTCAATATTTCTTATGTTATTTTAACATTGTTTCTTTTTGATAAGTTATGTTTATGTTGACAGTTTTCTTTTTCTAATCACTTAAAACCTGTCACAACCCACTCGACGTTATTGTGCCGTAACATTATCTTTCGTTTTCGACAAGGGTAAGGTTGTTAGGATAATACAAGAAACAAAATAAAGTAAAATATTTTATAACATAACAAAATATTGCAAATGTTTTATTTAGAAAGTTGGAAGGAGTCTAGAGAGAAATAATATAATTAAATCAGGACAGAATAAAAAATACTAAAATTTCATCAAAAAACGCATCGTATGAGATAAGAAACATAAAGATTCACTAGAATAAACACTTTGAAACCTTGGTATTTGCCTAACTTATTATCATTTTTTATATTTTTGAACGGCCCGGTATGGCCAGGCGTGTTAAGGCATTCGACTTGTAATCTGAGGGTCACGGGTTCGAATTCCCGTCGCACCAAACATGCTTGTTTTTTCAGAAGTGGGAGCGATATAATGTGACGGTCAATTCCACAATTCGTCGGTAAAAGAGAAGCTCATGTGTTGGCGGTTGAAGGTGATATCAAGTTTCTTTCTCTCCAGTTTTCACTGCTAAATTAGGGACGGCTTTGCGCGAAGTTAAAAATCAACAACAATAATTATGAACAATTGTTTCTTTTTATTAGTGTACTAAAGTATTCTGATGAAAATGGCACGAGCTTTGAATAAAATGAATGTTTGTTACGAACATTACATAACAATTATATTAAGTTTTTACAAGTTTCCAAAACACATTTTGGAAAAAAAATGTTGTTAGGTGGCTGAATATTTTCTGCCCTTCATAACTGGATTGTAGGTGGCCTGTACTTTTGCGCAGACTATATTCATTATATTTAATTTTTATCGTTCAGGGCAATATTTTATTTGGCGAATTACAAATGAAGATTGTACGGTGTTTTGAACGAGAAAGAAGTCTGAGGTATTTTCTTTGAGTTATATTATTTTGAACCTTATGACCGTCTTTTACCTTATAATAACACTTTTCTGCAACAACCAAGACAAATTCCCGCACAGCCAGAATTATTAGCTTATTAAAATGTGTGTTGTTTGATGCATTGATCCGATAATCGATGCACCATTTATCCTGCATTGTGGTACCAGTAAAAATGGAATTAGAACGTTCTATAACAAAGATATTGAAAAAGTTAATACTTTGGTACTAATTGTAAATCACTTGTAAAAACGTTTGCTGCGAGAGTGAATTACAAGTTTTAAAAAACTAGGAAACATGGTCGCAAGGTGATTTGCATTTGAAAGAGTCAGTTACACTGAAAGTAGTTTGGACTGCTCTTGCGTGCTTTGCAACATGCTTGTTTACTTCAGACAATAGGAAAAAGGCGGGAAGAAACAGAACTTGTTTTTTTGAAATTTCGCACAAAGCTACTCGAGGGCTTTGCCATCCCCAATTTAGCAGTGTAAGACTAATGGGAAAACAGTTAGTGATCACCACCCACCGCCAACTCTTGAGCTACTATTTTACCAACGAATAGTGGAATTGACCGCCAGCACGGCTGGGAGGGCGAGAATGTTTAAACGCGACGCGGGCGCGAAAACGCCACCCTCGGATTACAAGTCGCACTCATTACACGTTTGAGACAAGTTGACATTCACAAGGCAGGATTTAATGTAATCGGAACATTCTTTTAAGGAAGCTATGGACACTTATACTTCTAATTAGATAATTTTCCAAGATTTACGCAGTCGAAATATTGTATAAATTGTATTTATTAGCACTGTCGACTTGCGTCCAAGTAAGTTCAGTCGTCAAAGACATATGAAAAAAGACAACTATGTTTATTCTATAGTAGTGATTAATCACATTCTTTATGATGGAAAAAAATGATTTATTAGAGTGTTTAGTAACTGAGTATTAAAATTAAATGAGCGAAATATTTGTTATGTGTGTATAGACAGTTTGCATCTCGTATGTTTTGAAGTTTTTACCATCCTGGAAACAGAAACAATGCATTCGGTGCCAGTTAAAGGCACCGATTTTTCAGGTTACTGTAACATTATTTTAAAATGTATTTTAGTTTTTAAAATGTAATTTGAGATAATTCTAATAAAACTAGATTGTTATAGACTGTTACCATATGTTGTTTAATGAAATCTCATACACGTTGCAAGATAATTCTAAACTGATTCAACGTTGTGGAGTTTGATTGTTTTGCATGTATAAACTACATTAATCTATAATAGTTTGTGTGTGAGAAACAATAACATTGTGTTTATTATCATTAGTGGCCTGTGTTGAAGTAAAAACTCCTATCTAAATTTGGATCCAAATACGTTTTGTTATGATGCTATGGTTCCCTTGCACCATTTCCGGTCATCACTTACGACAATAAAAGTTACATTTCTGTATCTAGAAAAGAAAGAACTCAAGGAATTATTGAAAAAAATTGTATCTGGAAGAGAGGCACCGTACTTTAATTATACCTTTTTCATATCTATTCTTCTGACGTAAATTACAACAAATGTGTCCATACGAGGGAATTTTTGTCGTATTCTATGTAATACCGAGTCGATGTAATGATCAATTGGATCAATGAATCGAAATTCCCGTTTTATTTTATGCCTGACAAAATCATAAAATGTTGGTGAGTTTGGGGTTTTATGTCCTTTCAAAATAACAACTTGTTTCGGTATTGTGACATCACTTGAACGTATATATCTGCCAATTTTGTATGCAGGAAGGCTATGGTTAGTTTTAGAGAGGCTTTCAGTCGCAGGTACAGACATTTTAAAATACCGACCAATATACATAGCAGTATGTGCCTGAAGAACAGGTTTCCCGTTGTTAAGACGGGCTGAGCCGTACAATGTTGCAAATATTCCCATCTGGTTTCCTAGACGACCTCTATTAGATATAATTGTAAGTGGCAATTTTTCTTCACCTATAAAGAGAAAAAAACCTTATGATAAATCTAGAATTTTATTAATTACATATCTTGACAAAAAAGTAAAAGTCGGAGAGAAATTCACGATTCTTCATTTACAGACCTAGAAGCTCGTGTGACAGGAGTGAGACTTCTAAAATTCACAATTTGCGTCTCATTGCTACATAAACGACATCTGATTTTGGAACCATAATACACTATAAGAGTGATAGTGAAAACCCACAAGGCCTGCTATGACCAAGTGATTAGGGAACTCTTCTCGCAATCTGCGGATCGCGGGTTTAAATCCCCGTCCCACGAAAAATGTTTGTCCTTTCAGACAAAGAGACAATAACATGTCACGGTCAATCCCAATATTAGTTGGTGAAAGAGTAGTCTAAGAGTTAGTGGTTATTAACTGCCTTCCCTTCGGTCTTACACTGCTTTGCGCGAAATTCAAATAAAAAATAATTCCCACTATTCCATTAAACCAAATTATCACATGAATCTGTTCTTGGCGACATTGATTTGTTGCCTTCCTTCTTCTCCATTAATGCAAAATTATAAACGGGTATGCGCTAATAGGTGATGTGTAGCTTTGCGCATACATTATCAAATAATGAAACAAATGCAAATAAATCAGTTACATTGATGTATTTTGCTATTTTTATCACCTAAAGTAATTGATCACCTTTTTTAAAGTATAAAACGTTTATTAATATTTCTCGTCGTATTGAACAAGATGCACTACATGGTCAAAAGTATGTGGACACCCTTTATAATTAATAGGTTTAGCTATTTCAGCCATACCCATTGCTAAAAGGTACATAATATCAAGCATACAGCCATGCAATCTTCATAGACAAAGATTGGAAGAAGAATGTGTTGTACTGAAGATCTCAGTGTCTTTCAACGTAGCATTGTCGAACGATGACGTCTTTTCATCAGGTTAGTTCGTCAAATTTCTGTCCAGCTAGAGCTGGTCCGGTCATCTGTAAGTGTTGATATTGCGAAGTGGAAACGTTTAGGAGCAACAACAGCTCAACCACGAAGCGGTAAGCCACACAAGCTTACTGAACGGTACTGCCAAGTGCTGAAGTGCGTAGCGAGTAAAAATCGTCTGTTCACAGTTGCAACACTCAGTACCGAGTTCCAAACTGTCTCTGAAAGCAACATCAACAAAATAACTGTTCGTCGGGAGCTTTATGAAATGGGTTTCCATGGCCAAGCATTTGCACACAATCCTAAGATCACAATGCATTGTGTCAAACGTTAATTGGAGTGGTGTAAATCACACTGGCATTGGACTCTGGAGCAGTGAAAACGCGTTCTATGGAGTGATAACTCACGCTTCACTATCTGGCAGTTTGACAGCCAAATATGGGTTTGATCATAGACAGGAGAATGCTACCAGCCTGAATGTATAGTGCCAACTGTAAATTTTGTGGAGTAGAAATAAAGGTCTGGGGCTGTTTTTCATGGTTTAAGCTCGGCTCCTTAGTTCCAGTAAAGGGAAATTTTGATGTTATAGCATACAATGACATTCTAGAGAATTATGTGCTTCCAACTTTGTGACAACACTTCGGGGAAAACTTTTTGTTTCAGAATGAGAATGCTTCCGTGCATAAAGCAAGGTCCATAAAGACATAGTTTATCGAGGTTGGTGTGGAAGAATTTGACTGGTCTCCACAGAGCCCTGATCTCAACTCCACTGAACTCCTTTGTAATGAACTGAAACGCCTACTGCGAGCCAGGCCTTCTCACCCGACATCAGTGCTCGACCTCACTAATGCTGTTGTGGCTGAATAGGAGCGAATCCTTGCAGCCATGTTCCAAACTCTAGTGAAAAAAATTCCCAGAAGATTGGAGGCTGTTACAGAAGCAAAAGGGAAAGCAACTCTATATTAATGCCCAAGGTTTTGGAATGAGATGCTCAACAAGCACATGTGGGTGTGATGGTCAGGTGTACACTTCGGTCTTATTCCATCACCTTAAATTAAAAAATCAACAAAGTAAACTTTTCAAAATGATAATTATTTTTGAGAGTCTTAACATATTTTATATAGATATCGACTTCTTCCTGTTAAAGAGAAACATAACTGTTTAAGTATTTTATATGTACTACTAAGTCACATCATTCTAAGAAAAAAAAAGTTAAAACATCATGATAAAAAATAAAGGCGTTGCAGTCTATTTTATGAAAAAAGATTTTGTTGTCAAATCTTGAAAAGGAGATAGCTGCAAAGAGTGAAACATTCAAGTCATAGTGTGTTGTTAATCTAAGGTTGTGGAGAATCGGTGACTCTATTCAAGTCTATTTAAGAGCATCAAGTGCCAAACATTATTTTAAGGGAGAGCAACATAATCAGCAGAAGAAAAGAATGGTACACCCATTTTTTGTTTTAGGTTAAGCACAAACTACACAATGGGTTATCTGTGCTCTGCTCACCACGGGCATCGAAGCCCTTTTTCCAGCATTGTAGACATACCACTTTGCCACTGAGTGTGTTGTTATACCTAAAAATATTTTTTTCGAAAATTACGTAAATTGAAATCTGCAAACATCCACAAACACCCGATGAAAGTTTCAAAATTTGGAGATTTAAGTTACCTTTAAGTATTTTCGTCAATTTATTTTCATTCATCCATTCAGCCTGCGATTTGATCATTTCATTTATCAGGATACATGTGAATACAGTTAATAATAAGTTAAAAAACTATATTTTGTGGGCATTTTGAAAACTAGCATAAAATACCTGCATTTCGAAGGGATAAAACGTCCTTTCAGAATTCACTTAGGCTTTATTGTATTCACCGAGATCCTCTGTTTTTCCCTGTAGTTACCCCACAGGTATCCGTTCTTCAGCAAGAACCCCATTAAGTATCTGAGAAAGTATGCAAAGTTTGATTCTGCTAGCTTGTAGATGGGGTTAAGAAAACAGTTTGAATCGGTTGTTCCCTTGGTTCCGAAGGGATCCATGGTGACAGATACTGATACCATTTTGATTCATGTAGTTTCAATTTCACTTTTACAATAGTTATTTGAGATATAGATACATATTTTTTTTGCTGTTAAACAATAATCTACCCGTATGGTGTCCACCACGGATGTCAAAATTAGTTTTTTGCTTGTACACGAGATATTTGTGTATATATATGTATCAAACTAATATTTTGAAAATATATAAATCTGAAAATGAAACTACATGAATCAAAATGTACAAATAGGTAGCTGTATCATGTACTTTGGTGAACCATATAAACATTGTTATTTTTGTTTCTTGCTTGAATGTTGTTAGATACTCAAAGGCTTGTAATAAATTTTACCTGTGTTAGTTCGCTCAAAGGACAAAAGAAATGATGAAACCTTGATCTCCGATGTATTGACTATTAAATCAGCGACGCGTGTTTCTACGAGTAATGCCTTGCCTAACGAATTACTCAAGAATGGAACAAGTCGAACTTTAAGCACGCTAATGAAAATCTGTCCAATTGTTAAAATGATTAAAACGACTATTTGTAAAAGAATGAAACAGATGAATACTTTCCGATGCGACATATCGTGTGTGGAGCTCAACTTCCGAACGTATCTGAGGAATACAACTGCTACATTGAAATAAATATAAAAGGCGATGTTACATAGGCTGCTATTTATAATACTTCAATTGAAATAAATAAACAAAGTACAGTGAACACAAAATAAAATTTTACACGCAGAGAAACTACGAGAAATGATTAAACCGTTACTAGCAGGTGAAGCCTAATTTTACACTCAGTTTATCGAGCTTAGCTTCGGTTGAATACTCGAGTCAAATTGTAGTGTTATTCAATTTAAGTCTTTGCATTGGACAAAATATACTATTATTGAGTTTAAATAAATTTAAACATATGTACCAGTAGTGGCAGCAGACCTGTTCATTGTAAAATTCCACGTATGATATACACATTTTAAATATTTTTGACTATAAATTCTCAAATAATAACACTAGTATGTTCAATGATAAAACGTAGAACGTTGGTTTAATAGTTTAGTACACCACCTACTGCACTTACTGTGAAGCTGCGTCAAATTACGTTTTTACGCAGTCGATACTTGTTATGAAAAGTATTTATAATATGTCTTAAATTGCCAGACTAATGTTTTTTGTCATATTTAATATATTCCTCAAATAAAATTGCATTATTATACTTTTAAACCGTTCCTCGCAATTTCACAGCAATAAGTCTATGTACATATAACGCATGCGCGAACAAAACAACAGTTTACTCCATTATGGCTACGTTTTAAAGAAAATTTCCACAGAAAATAAATGCGTAATTTCAACTTGTGCGCATATAATAAGAAAATATTACTGCATATAATGTGGATGCAAAAACAATTTTACCAAATACAGAATCAAAGAAATGCTATTTCGGAAATAGTCATAGATAGCGATCCATCACGCCAATATTAAGGACTATTAAGCTTAAATCAGTCAACGTAAATTATTCAGTTAGTACTACCGCAATTATCTTAAGCCAAATAGCTGTTTCAGTGTTTTATCTCTCTTTGTTCATGTGCTACAGACAGTACAGGAATAGGTTTAGCCTTTTCTTATTCCCACCTTAAATAGCTACCTGTATTCATAGAAGTATAACGTACGAGAATAACAGTATATATATATTTAAATACAAATACACGTGATAGCCTATTAATATCCAAGCATGGCCAGGTGGTGAGGGCCACTCGACTCGCAATTGTTTGTAAAATATAAGATTTTGTTTGTTTGTTTAAATTAAGAACAAAGCTACACAATGAGCTATTTGCGCTCTATCTACCACGGGTATGGAAACCCGGTTTTTAGCGGTGCGAGCCCGCAGACATACTTTTGTGCCACTGGAGGCAAAAGAGTAGGCCTTTCAGCCGTGGGGACGTTATAATGTGGTAAGAGTCAATCACACTATTCGTTGGTAAAAGAGTAGCCCAAAAGTTGGTGGTAGGTTGTGGTTACTAGCTGCATTCCCTCTGGTCTTACACTACTAATTAGGGACGGCTGGCGCAGTTAACTCTCGTGTAGCTGTGTGCGAAATGAAAAACAAACAAAGAGACCATTAATAATAGTTTGCCAGCTGCGAACGCCAGTTAATATTTTTATCCGTAACTCGTACTGAACACAGCAAAAATAATATGCTATATTCAATTGTAAGACATTTTCTTCTACACTTTTTTTCTGAAGCACATTTCTGCACGTTGACATTCGATTATTAATGTTTAACATTTTATAAGAATATTCTCTATTTTTCAGAATTCAAATGTACTAAATAACACAAAACACTGTTACCTAAAGTTTCATAATACTGCTATAAAAATTCATCTGGAACAATAAACCATGCAGCTAACAACTCAAATAAATAAATAAGTGATAAAAAAAATTTGTTCCCACGACATTACATTTCACAAGTATAGTGGAATATCATTCCTTCGTTATTTGTTAACTACTGATATTATTTTTATGTTTCACCACCTCCTTCTCTGTTGTTTAGATGAGCTGTCTGCGGACTTACACGCTAAAATCCGGGTTTCGATACCCGTGTTGGGCAGAGCACAGATAGCCCATTGTGTAGCTTTGTGCTTAATTCAAAAAAAACAACAGCTTCTTAGTGAGACAACATTACTAACACATGGTGGTACTGAAATTATGGTTGTGGTAACTATAGTAGTATGTTAACCAGCTTGTCACTGAATGTGACTAAGTTAATCACATTTTTTTTTTTCAGAAGCCAAAAAAACCATCCTCCACTGAATTGTAATCTCATGCTTTTAACTTATTCTCGACTGTTGTTCAACTTCAAGCCTATCACTGATTACATCTTCTCGATTCATCGAAAAGATCTGATTCTTGCTTCACAGTTCAGATTCCAACATTATTTCTGGCCTCAGTGAGCATTCGACCGTTTATAGAGGTCGGAATTATATAATCCGAAATTTTAGAATGTGTGTCCTAGCATTAAATATATATCTTTCTTTTATTTAATACTGACTGCTACATATTAGACTGCCTTCATGTTGCTGTTAGTACTCGCTGTTTCTCTTTCGAAATGCTATATTAAATTTGACTTTTATCTACGTAGTTTTATACGATAATAATGTCTACATTCTTACATTGTTACCTTAAGACTTAATATAAATTACACTTTTTATTATATATTAAAAATACCTATAAAATGTTACTCAGTTTTACCTCAACATAATGTTTATACATTTTATGCCTTATTTATAATTATAGTTAATAGTTTCGTTTTTAATTCACTTACTGTATAATATTTTAGAGATTGTTGTTCTACAATAATATTATTATACATTAGTTTATATCCTTACACTTGTTTTATACTTTGTTAATTTTAAACAGTTGTTTTAACTATGATGATATTATTTACATATTGCCATTCCATTTTATTATTACGGATTAATAATTTATACTTCTAGTAAAATGTAATCAAATTTATGAAGAAAACATACCATGGATATAGATAATATCAAAATTCATAAAATTAACGTCAATAATAAATTAACACATTAAATCATTAGTTTACTTATTCTTTAGTACCGAGGCTTTTATATGAAATGAACACCCTATTACTCGAATGTTTTTGAAAGCGGTCGGATGAGAGGATTTCTATTTGATTTGTGTCAAAAAGTCTTGAAGCTAAATGTTTTCTAACATCATGAAGGCTTTTAAATGTAGTTGATTAGGCCTAGTACAAATATGCTAAGAGCTAATTATAAATATTCAATGTAAGAAACTTTTAATCATCAAGACAAAATCTTTTGTTGAAATTACTTAATGCTTCAATTTTACCCTGAATATAGTGGTCTTTAGAAATTATTACAGTCACTTTAAGCAGTAACTCTAATAAAACTTCCCAGCTCCAATGGTGCGTTTTGAATTACTAATGTTGAATCTCAACGACTTCGTGGTTCAAAGTTCTGATTCAGTAGATAATATGTGTACAGCTGATAAGATACTAAGATAATTTTCCAAAGTCACTGAAAACAGTGTTGTGAAAGCGAAGTTATTTTTGATATTCTTCTTGTTAGATATTTAAGTGAAAACTTTACAGTTGGTTAAAGATGTATTCATGTTTCTTACCTAACTGTTGTAGTGATGACATTATAATTCACTTGCAAATTGTGGAAGAAAATTTCAACTAAGATTTTCCCGTTAAATTGCAAAGTAGAAAATGATATGTTTTATTTAAGCTGAACTTTGTATTCTTTGATATTAAGATAGGTGAATATGGTACTTTGTCATTAAGCAAAAAGTTACCCAAAGGGCTATCTGTACAGGGCGACTCTAAAACTGTGATGAATATTTTGACACTTCAAACTTAAGTAAGGAAATATTTTACTAATAAAACGTACTTAAGCTTAACTGTTAATAATTGATATAGTTAAAATTTCACCCTTCCCTGAGCCGTACAGAGTATATCTTTATTAAGGTATATTCTCGTAAATTTTCAATGTTTTAATGTAGGTGTTTTGTCTATAGTATGGTATTACTGGGAATCGAATGTTGAAATACATAAACGTATTTTAATATTTTTATTCAGATAAATGATGCATAACCCAGTATCTAGATATTTTTACATTGTTAATGTGTCTTTCTTCTTCAATGGAGAAGCCCATTTCTTGAAGTTGTATAAATGCTTATACAAAAATGTAATGAATTACAGTTGTTTTTGTTGTTGTTTTCTCCATATGAATGCTAAAACAAATAATTAGTGAATTATACGTTGTTGGTTTCTGGTACTGTGCTTTAAAGTTTGATGCCACTTTAGATGGTAAATGGGGTGAAAAGTAAAAGTCCTACAAAACAATAGGTGCAGCTGTAACGATATAACAGTGTATATTGAGATTTCGGTGTTGTTTTTCAGAAACTAGATCATGCTCATTAATATTAAGTCGTAACAAGAATTATTCTCAGTTGTTTTCATATCTGAGCAAATTTATTACGAAGAGATGCATAAATATGATATTTATCTTCACAGTTATAAATATGTCCTACAATAAGTCCTACGGAACAATAGGTGCAGCAGCGAGAATCAGTGTAATGTATAATCACTAAATGAAAGATAAGGTACATCTGTATATACTTATTTATAGAAAAATGAGAAAGTTTCCCATTTGTATTATCTGGTCTAAAACAGTTTTATATCGACGATCAAGGTCCATAACGAGCAAATTAATTCAGAGTTGATATTGTCACAACTCACTTAAGCTTATGGTGTCTTTCTTGGCTAGCCTTGTGCTGACTAACAGTTGAGCGGTTTATAATGTTCGAAATCTATAAACGGTCCTGGTCAAATTATATAGTTTACTGATTAATAGGCGTTAATCACAATTACAGCTTCCGACACCTATATAGCATAGTGGCTGCAGTTGATGAATAAGGTTATCCTTGTTTATCGGCACATCGGATTTTATATGTCAAAGAAATGAATGGAACAGGGCATAAAAATAGAAAATAAAACTTTTATGTCATTGTAGGTGTATGGGTGATATGTTATTCATGTATGTTTTTTCTGCTCATGTTTGTTTCAATCAACAATTGTTTCAAATGAAAAACGGAACATGGAAAGAACAGTTGATACACAGGAAATATATAGTCTGGTTCAATTTGCCGAGAAATATTTTCATGAACAGGTTGAAAGAACATGGTTTAGAGTTTTAACAAATAGTCTACTCGTCGTATGACTACCTAGTTTTGAAAAATGATGAGATAAAAGATAACAGGAGTTCAAAGATGCCATTATAGGTCCAGAAACATTAATTGATATACTAAAGTGAAATATCATTTAAATGTAACAAAATGTGTGGAAAAGTAACGTGTAACAAAATTTCTTAGTTCTTCTAGCTAGCTGTATTTTAAAAGTAATGTGGAGAGCTCAAGGCTCTAAAATTTGAAGTTTAATTTAAACGGGGAGCAACTGCAGAAAACCAAACAGTGTGACCATAAGTTAGACAAGATCAAATAAAAGCCTTATACGAATACGCAAGAAAAAGAGATTAAACCACTAGATAATTCCTGATGATCTTCAGAGTAGGTGAAGGAAGGATCTTTTGTTCAAGAGGCTTTTAGGTAAGTTGTGTATCAAATATGACTCGAAAATATTTTATGGTTGTAATAAACTTTTTGGGAGCATTCTCAATCTGGATGTCAAACAATGATGGGTTACAATATGAACGAAAAGGAAAGAAAACGGCCTTGTTTTTATAGTTTTAATGGTAAGGTAAGGTGGCAATAATAACTCCATATCAAGAAAGCATTGATTACAGATTATCGAACCCTACCAGAAGTAACTGTCATTGATGAAATAGGTGAAACACATTCCACAAGAGGAACATAAGACTGTGAGCATGTTTGACACGTCAATATGTAAAGTACTTCTTGTATTGGGAATAATTTCTACAGTTACACAGAGCGTTACACAAAATATCACCTCTCATGTGAAAACCAATAATTAAACCATTTACATCAATAGATTTAGAGTAGAATACGTTACTTATTTTAAACATTTCTTCATATTTATATTGGTAATTATTTTTTCTAATTTATGACATCGATATATAAAAGTTTTTGAATATATTTCAACCCTTATACGTGTGCATAGAGTCTTAATCAAAGTTCAAAATATTAATTATTTTAAATGCGATTAACGTCTCTACACCAGAGACCAACCATTTTATTTGTTCATTTAAAGTTACTTTATCTTTAATAAATTATTATATTTATCTTGACAGAAATGTTTCGTAAAATACACCACTCTGTGTTAAACAAAGTTAACAACAATCATTTTGGTCTTGGATTATTGTTCATGACCATGTCTACTTAAACACTTTTCTTTAAAGGTTATATAATACATTTCTTCATTTATTCGTACTTGATTATTATATTCTCTCATTATATAATCTACGATAAAAGTAAAGTTTTATTGCAAAGTTCATCCATCTGAAAATGTCAAGAATGATCTTAGCTCTCGCTGAAGATAAAATTTTCTTGTCATATCTATACAGAGATTTTGTTGTTGTTAAGCATAAAGTTATACACGAGGAAACCTTAGCTGTGCCTTATACTGATATCGAGAATCCATTTTTTAAAGTTAAAGGTAGTAGATTTATGGCTGTGCCACTCCTAAAGGGTGGATTATATGCAAAATAATAACAAAATTTTTCTTGATATATCATTTGAAGAGAATCGAAAAAACCCATTAAATACTGCTAAGAATCATTAAGAAAGAGAAATATTGTAATATATTTATACTTGATAAAATAAACTTACTCCTGTAGATGTGACCTTGCAAAACCATAATTTGTGTATAGTGAGGTGTAAAAATAAGGAAGGGCAAATATTTTAAGTTAAATGCGATAAATATACAAATGAATATATTTATATTCCTTATATGTTGCAGAAATATGATACTATATTTAACTCAATGAAGAGAACTATCACTTCTTACAAATTAGCGGTATTGTATAGTTGTAACTTTGTATATTACCTGAATTAAGATAATCAGATGGCGGAAAATGTAATGAAGCATTTGAGAACGATACCTTTCGAACGACACGCAAGTCAGTTAAATAAAATATAAATATTACAAGTATTACTTGCAAGACGAAAAGAATACTTCCGAATTTCCATGACGACAGTTTCATCTGTACCTCTAGGTCCAAGCAGATTAGTGTTTCTGGAACGCAAGAAACCTAATAGACATGTGAAATAATAATACTATGTTTACTAATTTACCAGTTATTTTACTTCTGTATGTATGTGTGACATTAATATGGAAAATGTATTTTAATAAAAGTTTCAAGAAGTTAGTACAAATTATTATTCCTTTATTTACGAGTTTAAGCTTATTTTTTCACGATATTTCATTTTGATAATAATATATATATATATTAAGTAATAAAATTCTGCACACAGAAAAAACTTTCAGAAACAGTTACGTGAAATCATATTCCAATGCTCATCACATAAAATATTGTACTTAAATTTCATCGTTGCAGCATTTGAAACCAAATCACAATATTTTCTTTACACATCACCTCGATTGAGCTAAATACATTCGTGAAGTAAAACACTTTTCTAGCTTAATGATTGCAACGAATTTAATATTATTTTAATATCTATGTTAGTTTCAATCTATTGGACATTTGAAAATGTTTTTAACATTTTGTTAAATGTGTATTGAACAAGTTCAGTCTGTTCTCTGAATTTGTAGTAGGTTCACGAGAATAAGAATCAAAGAAATATTTTTGTTACCTTTTTAACATTCGATAATTTTGCCGAAAGATTATAAATCGGCGCGTTAAGTGACGACATTGAAACTGAATATTGTTTTAGAGTTTACAAAACGTTTATGTATAAACCATTACTTGTACTAAATATGAATTGTATTCCCTTCTTGAACTTACGCGAAGACAGTACATATACAGGGTGTTCGGAAAGTCACTGTACACAAACATGTTTCAAAATAGAAAACAGGAAATAAAATGAATGACAATATAAAAAATGTTGAAAGTGACTCCCCGTTGGCATCAATACAGGCTTTGGATCCTTCTTATTTTGTTTCTAAACACCGCTGTCAGTTGCTGGCTTGAATTAGACTGAATGAATACTGTTATCACTGCATTCAAACTGCACAGTGACTTTCCGAACAACCTGTATATACATATATATATATATATTATATAGGTATAAAGTGCACTGAATGTTAGTGAGAATTGACAAGTGACGATAATTCGAACTTTTTCAATGACGAAATATAGACCCTTGACTGTATATGCAAGAAAATTCAGTTAGTACTTAGTATATTTGTTAATAGAGACACAGTAATTTGATACGACTTAAGAAGAG
This sequence comes from Carcinoscorpius rotundicauda, assembly GCA_011833715.1. Taxonomy (NCBI): domain Eukaryota; kingdom Metazoa; phylum Arthropoda; class Merostomata; order Xiphosura; family Limulidae; genus Carcinoscorpius; species Carcinoscorpius rotundicauda. The sequence goes on along the minus strand of CM022395.1, from coordinate 45,799,559 downwards.
AGACCAATATTTCATTGGAACATGTAATGTTTCCTGAAGTCGAACATCTTAGTATATTTATAAAATACATTTTTAGTATTTATTAGTTACTTAATCAGCCTACTAAATATAATTAGAACAAAGTGATGGCGTAAATTAATGCTAATCGAGAAACAGATGACATGAAACAGTAAAGCTAATGTAAAGAAATACTGTTCTTACAATTAAGACGGACATGCACAAGAAAAGCACTGTACTACTATAATTAAAATAAGTCTGTAAATAAACGTTTTGAAAGAACAATCTGTGATAAACAGAGCACAGATAGCTGTTAATTGTGTAGCTCTGTGCTTAACTAGAAACAAAAGAAGAAAACTGAAGAAAGAATTCTTGCAAATATATTGCATTTTTCCCACCTAAAGTTTCTTTAGTGGAATGTTGGTTTATAAAAATGACAGTCCAGTTGAATACGGAACGTGTGGATAACTATTAATAATTTGTACGTTTGCCACCTGGAAACCCCAGACACAATATTTTTTAGCTTTCACTCAGAACTTTGAAAAAAATATTGTGTTTTACTTTTGTGAGACACTTTTCTCATCTTTATTTTAACGTTTTAATATTTACTAGTTTGGTTTATAAGATAAATTTATATTCATCACAAATGAAATAAATGAAATAAAACACTATTACCATGAGATTTATAATAATGTTAGTACTATCAAAACATTTTTGAGAAGAATAAATCATAATTAACATACCTAGAAAGATGCATTTATACATCTGTAACAGTTTTGATCATTCATAACGACTGTATATCTGTGTGTCCTTTCAGAGGAGAAAAGCAAAATAAAACGAAAAGTAATAGTACGTTTTGTACTTAACTGCAACTGATTTATAAAATTTACTCAACTAGGCCTACCCCCAACTGACATGCTACAATTAACTCAATCACAGCCTCAATACACCTTGTATTTTATCATTTGAAATTTCTGTTTATGCTATATTTATCTCACGAAGCACTGATTTTCAATATTTCTTATGTTATTTTAACATTGTTTCTTTTTGATAAGTTATGTTTATGTTGACAGTTTTCTTTTTCTAATAACTTAAAACCTGTCACAACCCACTCGACGTTATTGTGCCGTAACATTGTCTTTCGTTTTCGACAAGGGTATGGTTGTTAGGATAATACAAGAAACAAAATAAAGTAAAATATTTTATAACATAACAAAATATTGGAAATGTTTTATTTAGAAAGTTGGAAGGAGTCTAGAGAGAAATAATATAATTAAATCAGAATAAAAAATACTAAAATTTCATCAAAAACGCATCGTATGAGTAAGAAACATAAAGATTCACTAGAATAAACACTTTGAAACCTTGGTATTTGCCTAACTTATTATCATTTTTTATATTTTTGAACGGCCCGGTATGGCCAGGCGTGTTAAGGCATTCGACTTGTAATCTGAGGGTCACGGGTTCGAATTCCCGTCGCACCAAACATGCTTGTTTTTTCAGAAGTGGGAGCGATATAATGTGACGGTCAATTCCACAATTCGTCGGTAAAAGAGAAGCTCATGTGTTGGCGGTTGAAGGTGATATCAAGTTTCTTTCTCTCCAGTTTTCACTGCTAAATTAGGGACGGCTTTGCGCGAAGTTAAAAACAAACAAACAATAATTATGAACAATTGTTTCTTTTTATTAGTGTACTAAAGTATTCTGATGAAAATGGCACGAGCTTTGAATAAAATGAATGTTTGTAACGAACATTACATAACAATTATATTAAGTTTTTACAAGTTTCCAAAACACATTTTGGAAAAAAAATGTTGTTAGGTGGCTGAATATTTTCTGCCCTTCATAAATGGATTGTAGGTGGCCTGTACTTTTGCGCAGACTATATTATTTATATTTAATTTTTATCGTTCAGGGCAATATTTTATTTGGCGAATTACAAATGAAGATTGTACGGTGTTTTGAACGAGAAAGAAGTCTGAGGTATTTTCTTTGAGTTATATTATTTTGAACCTTATGACCGTCTTTTACCTTATAATAACACTTTTCTGCAACAACCAAGACAAATTCCCGCACAGACAGAATTATTAACTTATTAAAATGTGTGTTGTTTGATGCATTGATCCGATAATCGATGCACCATTTATCCTGCATTGTGGTACCAGTAAAAATGGAATTAGAACGTTCTATAACAAAGATATTGAAAAAGTTAATACTTTGGTACTAATTGTAAATCACTTGTAAAAACGTTTGCTGCGAGAGTGAATTACAAGTTTTAAAAAACTAGGAAACATGGTCGCAAGGTGATTTGCATTTGAAAGAGTCAGTTACACTGAAAGTAGTTTGGACTGCTCTTGCGTGCTTTGCAACATGCTTGTTTACTTCAGACAATAGGAAAAAGGCGGGAAGAAACAGAACTTGTTTTTTTGAAATTTCGCACAAAGCTACTCGAGGGCTATCTGTTCTAGCCATCCCCAATTTAGCAGTGTAAGACTAATGGGAAAACAGTTAGTGATCACCACCCACCGCCAACTCTTGAGCTACTATTTTACCAACGAATAGTGGAATTGACCACCAGCACGGCTGGGAGGGCGAGAATGTTTAAACGCGACGCGGGCGCGAAAACGCCACCCTCGGATTACAAGTCGCACTCATTACACGTTTGAGACAAGTTGACATTCACAAGGCAGGATTTAATGTAATCGGAACATTCTTTTAAGGAAGCTATGGACACTTATACTTCTAATTAGATAATTTTCCAAGATTTACGCAGTCGAAATATTGTATAAATTGTATTTATTAGCACTCTCGACTTGCGTCCAAGTAAGTTCAGTCGTCAAAGACATATGAAAAAGTACAACTATGTTTATTTTATAGTAGTGATTAATCACATTCTTTATGATGGAAAAAAATGATTTATTAGAGTGTTTAGTAACTGAGTATTAAAATTAAATGAGCGAAATATTTGTTATGTGTGTATAGACAGTTTGCATCTCGTATGTTTTGAAGTTTTTACCATCCTGGAAACAGAAACAATGCATTCGGTGCAAGTTAAAGGCACCGATTTTTCAGGTTACTGTAACATTATTTTAAAATGTAATTTGCGATAATTCTAATAAAACTAGATTGTTATAGACTGTTACCATATGTTGTTTAATGAAATCTCATACACGTTGCAAGATAATTCTAAACTGATTCAACGTTGTGGAGTTTGATTGTTTTGCATGTATAAACTACATTAATCTATAATAGTTTGTGTGTGAGAAACAATAACATTGTGTTTATTATCATTAGTGGCCTGTGTTGAAGTAAAAACTCCTATCTAAATTTGGATCCAAATACGTTTTGTTATGATGCTATGGTTCCCTTGCACCATTTCCGGTCATTACTTACGACAATAAAAGTTACATTTCTGTATCTAGATAAGAAAGAACTCAAGGAATTATTGAAAAAAATTGTATCTGGAAGAGAGGCACCGTACTTTAATTATACCTTTTTCATATCTATTCTTCTGACGTAAATTACAACAAATGTGTCCATACGAGGGAATTTTTGTCGTATTCTATGTAATACCGAGTCGACGTAATGATCAATTGGATCAATGAATCGAAATTCCCGTTTTATTTTATGCCTGACAAAATCATAAAATGTTGGTGAGTTTGGGGTTTTATGTCCTTTCAAAATAACAACTTGTTTCGGTATTGTGACATCACTTGAACGTATATATCTGCCAATTTTGTATGCAGGAAGGCTATGGTTAGTTTTAGAGAGGCTTTCAGTCGCAGGTACAGACATTTTAAAATACCGACCAATATACGTAGCAGTATGTGCCTGAAGAACAGGTTTCCCGTTGTTAAGACGGGCTGAGCCGTACAATGTTGCAAATATTCCCATCTGGTTTCCTAGACGACCTCTATTAGATATAATTGTAAGTGGCAATTTTTCTTCACCTATAAAGAGAAAAAAACCTTATGATAAATCTAGAATTTTATTAATTACATATCTTGACAAAAAAGTAAAAGTCGGAGAGAAATTCACGATTCTTCATTTACAGACCTAGAAGCTCGTGTGACAGGAGTGAGACTTCTAAAATTCACAATTTGCGTCTCATTGCTACATAAACGACATCTGATTTTGGAACCATAATACACTATAAGAGTGATAGTGAAAACCCACAAGGCCTGCTATGACCAAGTGATTAGGGAACTCTTCTCGCAATCTGCGGATCGCGGGTTTAAATCCCCGTCCCACGAAAAATGTTTGTCCTTTCAGACAAAGAGACAATAACATGTCACGGTCAATCCCAATATTAGTTGGTGAAAGAGTAGTCTAAGAGTTAGTGGTTATTAACTGCCTTCCCTTCGGTCTTACACTGCTTTGCGCGAAATTCAAATAAAAAATAATTCCCACTATTCCATTAAACCAAATTATCACATGAATCTGTTCTTGGCGACATTGATTTGTTGCCTTCCTTCTTCTCCATTAATGCAAAATTATAGACGGGTATGCGCTAATAGGTGATGTGTAGCTTTGCGCATACATTATCAAATAATGAAACAAATGCAAATAAATCAGTTACATTGATGTATTTTGCTATTTTTATCACCTAAAGTAATTGATCACCTTTTTTAAAGTATAAAACGTTTATTAATATTTCTCGTCGTATTGAACAAGATGCACTACATGGTCAAAAGTATGTGGACACCCTTTATAATTAATAGGTTTAGCTATTTCAGCCATACCCATTGCTAAAAGGTACATAATATCAAGCATACAGCCATGCAATCTTCATAGACAAAGATTGGAAGAAGAATGTGTTGTACTGAAGATCTCAGTGTCTTTCAACGTAGCATTGTCGAACGATGACGTCTTTTCATCAGGTTAGTTCGTCAAATTTCTGTCCAGCTAGAGCTGGTCCGGTCATCTGTAAGTGTTGATATTGCGAAGTGGAAACGTTTAGGAGCAACAACAGCTCAACCACGAAGCGGTAAGCCACACAAGCTTACTGAACGGTACTGCCAAGTGCTGAAGTGCGTAGCGTGTAAAAATCGTCTGTTCACAGTTGCAACACTCAGTACCGAGTTCCAAACTGTCTCTGAAAGCAACGTCAACAAAATAACTGTTCGTCGGGAGCTTTATGAAATGGGTTTCCATGGCCAAGCATTCGCACACAATCCTAAGATCACAATGCATTGTGTCAAACGTTAATTGGAGTGGTGTAAATCACACTGGCATTGGACTCTGGAGCAGTGAAAACGCGTTCTATGGAGTGATAACTCACGCTTCACTATCTGGCAGTTTGACAGCCAAATATGGGTTTGATCATAGACAGGAGAATGCTACCAGCCTGAATGTATAGTGACAACTGTAAATTTTGTGGAGTAGAAATAAAGGTCTGGGGCTGTTTTTCATGATTTAAGCTCGGCTCCTTAGTTCCAGTAAAGGGAAATTTTGATGTTATAGCATACAATGACATTCTAGAGAATTGTGTGCTTCCAACTTTGTGACAACACTTCGGGGAAAACTTTTTGTTTCAGAATGAGAATGCTTCCGTGCATAAAGCAAGGTCCATAAAGACATAGTTTATCGAGGTTGGTGTGGAAGAATTTGACTGGTCTCCACAGAGCCCTGATCTCAACTCCACTGAACTCCTTTGTAATGAACTGAAACGCCTACTGCGAGCCAGGCCTTCTCACCCGACATCAGTGCTCGACCTCACTAATGCTGTTGTGGCTGAATAGGAGCGAATCCTTGCAGCCATGTTCCAAACTCTAGTGAAAAACCTTCCCAGAAGATTGGAGGCTGTTACAGAAGCAAAAGGGAAAGCAACTCTATATTAATGCCCAAGGTTTTGGAATGAGATGCTCAACAAGCACATATGGGTGTGATGGTCAGGTGTACACATCGGTCTTATTCCATCACCTTAAATAAAAAACAACAACAAAGTAAACTTTTCAAAATGATAATTATTTTTGAGAGTCTTAACATATTTTATATAGATATCGACTTCCTGTTAAAGAGAAACATAACTGTTTAAGTATTTTATATGTACTACTAAGTCACATCATTCTAAGAAAAAAAAAGTTAAAACATCATGATAAAAAATAAAGGCGTTGCAGTCTATTTTATGAAAAAAGATTTTGTTGTCAAATCTTGAAAAGGAGATAGCTGCAAAGAGTGAAACATTCAAGTCATAGTGTGTTGTTAATCTAAGGTTGTGGAGAATCGGTGACTCTATTCAAGTCTATTCAAGAGCATCAAGTGCCAAACATAATTTTAAGGGAGAGCAACATAATCAGCAGAAGAAAAGAATGGTACACCCATTTTTTGTTTTAGGTTAAGCACAAACTACACAATGGGTTATCTGTGCTCTGCTCACCACGGGCATCGAAGCCCTTTTTCCAGCATTGTAGACATACCACTTTGCCACTGAGTGTGTGTTATACCTAAAAATATTTTTTCGAAAATTACGTAAATTGAAATCTGCAAACATCCACAAACACCCGATGAAAGTTTCAAAATTTGGAGATTTAAGTTACCTTTAAGTATTTTCGTCAATTTATTTTCATTCATCCATTCAGCCTGCGATTTGATCATTTCATTTATCAGGATACATGTGAATACAGTTAATAATAAGTTAAAAAATTATATTTTGTGGGCATTTTGAAAACTAGCATAAAATACCTGCATTTCGAAGGGATAAAACGTCCTTTCAGAATTCACTTAGGCTTTATTGTATTCACCGAGATCCTCTGTTTTTCCCTGTAGTTACCCCACAGGTATCCGTTCTTCAGCAAGAACCCCATTAAGTATCTGAGAAAGTATGCAAAGTTTGATTCTGCTAGCTTGTAGATGGGGTTAAGAAAACAGTTTGAATCGGTTGTTCCCTTGGTTCCGAAGGGATCCATGGTCACAGAATCAGATACCAGATTATGACTCAGCGAATTTGAAAAGTCTATTCCTGGACCATCACCATGCTTGGTTGACATCTGGATCCATTTTAGATCCTTTTGGGACTACTGTGATGCTTATTAGGAAGGTAGATCTAAACAATATAAATAAGAATATCCCTGATTAATTCGCTAAGTTTGGTTCTGCTATCTTCAAAACTATAAAAGAACCATGCAGACCAACAAAAATGTGTAAATATATTCATAAACAACATTGATTAATATAGAATAATAATTTCGTCATACATATTAGGTTTATTACACTAAAAACAGGGTTTCGAAACCTACGGTTGATAAGCTCAGATAGTCAGTTGCTTTGTGGCTAGCAACAAAAAATAATATAATTACATGTATTTCTCAGCTTCATTTTTAAAGTATCCAAAGTTGTTTTGTTTTCGTGAATTTTTCTTTCACGTGTGATTATGGTAATTACTTGGATTAGATTTTACTTGTTAGTTTCAATTTCACTTTTACAATAGTTATTTGAGATATAGATACATATTTTTTTTGCTGTTAAACAATAATCTACCCGTATGGTGTCCACCACGGATGTCAAAATTAGTTTTTTGCTTGTACACGAGATATTTGTGTATATATATGTATCAAACTAATATTTTGAAAATATAAATCTGAAAATGAAACTACATGAATCAAAATGTACAAATAGGTAGCTGTATCATGTACTTTGGTGAACCATATAAACATTGTTATTTTTGTTTCTTGCTTGAATGTTGTCAGAGACTCAAAGGCTTGTAATAAATTTTACCTGTGTTAGTTCGCTCAAAGGACAAAAGAAATGATGAAACCTTGATCTCCGATGTATTGACTATTAAATCAGCGACGCGTGTTTCTACGAGTAATGCCTTGCCTAACGAATTACTCAAGAATGGAACAAGTCGAACTTTAAGCACGCTAATGAAAATCTGTCCAATTGTTAAAATGATTAAAACGACTATTTGTAAAAGAATGAAACAGATGAATACTTTCCGATGCGGCATATCGTGTGTGGAGCTCAACTTCCGAACGTATCTAAGGAATACAACTGCTACATTGAAATAAATATAAAAGGCGATGTTACATAGGCTGCTATTTATAATACTTCAATTGAAATAAATAAACAAAGTACAGTGAACACAAAATAAAATTTTACACGCAGAGAAACTACGAGAAGTGATTAAACCGTTACTAGCAGGTGAAGCCTAATTTTACACTCAGTTTATCGAGCTTAGCTTCGGTTGAATACTCGAGTCAAATTGTAGTGTTATTCAATTTAAGTCTTTGCATTGGACAAAATATACTATTATTGAGTTTAAATAAATTTGAACATATGTACCAGTAGTGGCAGCAGACCTGTTCATTGTAAAATTCCACGTATGATATACACATTTCAAATATTTTTGACTATAAATTCTCAAATAATAACACTAGTATGTTCAATGATAAAACGTAGAACGTTGGTTTAATAGTTTAGTCACCACCTACTGCACTTACTGTGAAGCTGCGTCAAATTACGTTTTTTACGCAGTCGATACTTGTTATGAAAAGTATTTATATGTCTTAAAAAGCCAGACTAATGTTTTTTGTCATATTTAATATATTCCTCAAATAAAATTGCATTATTATACTTTTAAACCGTTCCTCGCAATTTCACAGCAATAAGTCTATGTACATATAACGCATGCGCGAACAAAACAACAGTTTACTCCATTATGGCTACGTTTTAAAGAAAATTTCCACAGAAAATAAATGCGTAATTTCAACTTGTGCGCATATAATAAGAAAATATTACTGCATATAATGTGGATGCAAAAACAATTTTACCAAATACAGAATCAAAGAAATGCTATTTCGGAAATAGTCATAGATAGCGATCCATCACGCCAATATTAAGGACTATTAAGCTTAAATCAGTCAACGTAAATTATTCAGTTAATACTACCGCAATTATCTTAAGCCAAATAGCTGTTTCAGTGTTTTATCTCTCTTTGTTCATGTGCTACAGACAGTACAGGAATAGGTTTAGCCTTTTCTTATTCCCACCTTAAATAGCTACCTGTATTCATAGAAGTATAACGTACGAGAATAACAGTATATATATATTTAAATACAAATACACGTGATAGCCTATTAATATCCAAGCATGGCCAGGTGGTGAGGGCCACTCGACTCGCAATTGTTTGTAAAATAGCAGATTTTGTTTGTTTGTTTAAATTAAGAACAAAGCTACACAATGAGCTATTTGCGCTCTATCTACCACGGGTATGGAAACCCGGTTTTTAGCGGTGCGAGCCCGCAGACATACTTTTGTGCCACTGGAGGCAAAAGAGTAGGCCTTTCAGCCGTGGGGACGTTATAATGTGGTAAGAGTCAATCACACTATTCGTTGGTAAAAGAGTAGCCCAAAAGTTGGTGGTGGGTTGTGGTTACTAGCTGCATTCCCTCTGGTCTTACACTACTAATTAGGGACGGCTGGCGCAGTTAACTCTCGTGTAGCTGTGTGCGAAATGAAAAACAAACAAAGAGACCATTAATAATAGTTTGCCAGCTGCGAACGCCAGTTAATATTTTTATCCGTAACTCGTACTGAACACAGCAAAAATAATATGCTATATTCAATTGTAAGACATTTTCTTCTACACTTTTTTTGTGAAGCACATTTCTGCACGTTGACATTCGATTATTAATGTTTAACATTTTATAAGAATATTCTCTATTTTTCAGAATCCAAATGTACTAAATAACACAAAACACTGTTACCTAAAGTTTCATAATACTGCTATAAAAATTCATCTGGAACAATAAACCATGCAGCTAACAACTCAAATAAATAAATAAGTGATAAAAAAAAATGTTTCCGCAACATTATATTTCACAAGTATAGTGGAATAGCATTCCTTCGTTATTTGTTAACTACTGATATTATTTTTATGTTTCACCACCTCCTTCTCTGTTGTTTAGATGAGCTGTCTGTGGACTTACACGCTAAAATCCGGGTTTCGATACCCGTGTTGGGCAGAGCACAGATAGCCCATTGTGTAGCTTTGTGCTTAATTCAAAAACAACAACAGCTTCTTAGTGAGACAACATTACTAACACATGGTGGTACTGAAATTATGGTTGTGGTAACTATAGTAGTATGTTAACCAGCTTGTCACTGAATGTGACTAAGTTAATCACATTTTTTTTTTCAGAAGCCAAAAAACCCATCCTCCACTGAATTGTAATCTCATGCTTTTAACTTATTCTCGACTGTTGTTCAACTTCAAGCCTATCACTGATTACATCTTCTCGATTCATCGAAAAGATCTGATTCTTGCTTCACAGTTCAGATTCCAACATTATTTCTGGCCTCAGTGAGCATTCGACCGTTTATAGAGGTCGGAATTATATAATCCGAAATTTTAGAATGTGTGTCCTAGCATTAAATATATATCTTTCTTTTATTAATACTGACTGCTACATATTAGACTGCCTTCATGTTGCTGTTAGTACTCGCTGTTTCTCTTTCGAAATGCTATATTAAATTTGACTTTTATCTACGTAGTTTTATACGATAATAATGTCTACATTCTTACATTGTTACCTTAAGACTTAATATAAATTACACTTTTTATTATATATTAAAAATACCTATAAAATGTTACTCAGTTTTACCTCAACATAATGTTTATACATTTTATGCCTTATTTATAATTATAGTTAATAGTTTCGTTTTTAATTCACTTACTGTATAATATTTTAGAGATTGTTGTTCTACAATAATATTATTATACATTAGTTTATATCCTTACACTTGTTTTATACTTTGTTAATTTTAAACAGTTGTTTTAACTATGATGATATTATTTACATATTGCCATTCCATTTTATTATTATGGATTAATAATTTATACTTCTAGTAAAATGTAATCAAATTTATGAAGAAAACATACCATGGATATAGATAATATCAAAATTCATAAAATTAACGTCAATAATAAATTAACACATTAAATCATTAGTTTACTTATTCTTTAGTACCGAGGCTTTTATATGAAATGAACACCCTATTACTCGAATGTTTTTGAAAGCGGTCGGATGAGAGGATTTCTATTTGATTTGTGTCAAAAAGTCTTGAAGCTAAATGTTTTCTAACATCATGAAGGCTTTTAAATGTAGTTGATTAGGCCTAGTACAAATATGCTAAGAGCTAATTATAAATATTCAATGTAAGAAACTTTTAATCATCAAGACAAAATCTTTTGTTGAAATTACTTAATGCTTCAATTTTACCCTGAATATAGTGGTCTTTAGAAATTATTACAGTCACTTTAAGCAGTAACTCTAATAAAACTTCCCAGCTCCAATGGTGCGTTTTGAATTACTAATGTTGAATCTCAACGACTTCGTGGTTCAAAGTTCTGATTCAGTAGATAATATGTGTACAGCTGATAAGATACTAAGATAATTTTCCAAAGTCACTGAAAACAGTGTTGTGAAAGCGAAGTTATTTTTGATATTCTTCTTGTTAGATATTTAAGTGAAAACTTTACAGTTGGTTAAAGATGTATTCATGTTTCTTACCTAACTGTTGTAGTGATGACATTACAATTCACTTGCAAATTGTGGAAGAAAATTTCAACTAAGATTTTCCCGTTAAATTGCAAAGTAGAAAATGATATGTTTTATTTAAGCTGAACTTTGTATTCTTTGATATTAAGATAAGTGAATATGGTACTTTGTCATTAAGCAAAAAGTTACCCAAAGGGCTATCTGTACAGGGCGACTCTAAAACTGTGATGAATATTTTGACACTTCAAACTTAAGTAAGGAAATATTTTACTAATAAAACGTACTTAAGCTTAACTGTTAATAATTGATATAGTTAAAATTTTCACCCTTCCCTGAGCCGTACAGAGTATATCTTTATTAAGGTATATTCTCGTAAATTTTCAATGTTTTAATGTAGGTGTTTTGTCTATAGTATGGTATTACTGGGAATCGAATGTTGAAATACATAAACGTATTTTAATATTTTTATTCAGATAAATGATGCATAACCCAGTATCTAGATATTTTTACATTGTTAATGTGTCTTTCTTCTTCAATGGAGAAGCCCATTTCTTGAAGTTGTATAAATGCTTATACAAAAATGTAATGAATTACAGTTGTTTTTGTTGTTGTTTCTCCATATGAATGCTAAAACAAATAATTAGTGAATTATACGTTGTTGGTTTCTGGTACTGTGCTTTAAAGTTTGATGCCACTTTAGATGGTAAATGGGGTGAAAAGTAAAAGTCCTACAAAACAATAGGTGCAGCTGTAACGATATAACAGTGTATATTGAGATTTCGGTGTTGTTTTTCAGAAACTAGATCATGCTCATTAATATTAAGTCGTAACAAGAATTATTCTCAGTTGTTTTCATATCTGAGCAAATTTATTACGAAGAGATGCATAAATATGATATTTATCTTCACAGTTATAAATATGTCCTACAATAAGTCCTACGGAACAATAGGTGCAGCAGCGAGAATCAGTGTAATGTATAATCACTAAATGAAAGATAAGGTACATCTGTATATACTTATTTATAGAAAAATGAGAAAGTTTCCCATTGGTATTATCAGGTCTAAAACAGTTTTATATCGACGATCAAGGTCCATAACGAGCAAATTAATTCAGAGTTGATATTGTCACAACTCACTTAAGCTTATGGTGTCTTTCTTGGCTAGCCTTGTGCTGACTAACAGTTGAGCGGTTTATAATGTTCGAAATCTATAAACGGTCCTGGTCAAATTATATAGTTTACTTATTAATAGGCGTTAATCACAATTACAGCTTCCGACACCTATATAGCATAGTGGCTGCAGTTGATGAATAAGGTTATCCTTGTTTATCGGCACATCGGATTTTATATGTCAAAGAAATGAATGGAACAGGGCATAAAAATAGAAAATAAAACTTTTATGTCATTGTAGGTGTATGGGTAATATGTTATTCATGTATGTGTTTTCTGCTCATGTTTGTTTCAATCAACAATTGTTTCAAATGAAAAACGGAAACATGGAAAGAACAGTTGATACACAGGAAATATATAGTCTGATTCAATTTGCCGAGAAATATTTTCATGAACAGGTTGAAAGAACATGGTTTAGAGTTTTAACAAATAGTCTACTCGTCGTATGACTACCTAGTTTTGAAAAATGATGAGATAAAAGATAACAGGAGTTCAAAGATGCCATTATAGGTCCAGAAACATTAATTGATATACTAAAGTGAAATATCATTTAAATGTAACAAAATGTGTGGAAAAGTAACGTGTAACAAAATTTCTTAGTTCTTCTAGCTAGCTGTATTTTAAAAGTAATGTGGAGAGCTCAAGGCTCTAAAATTTGAAGTTTAATTTAAACGGGGAGCAACTGCAGAAAACCAAACAGTGTGACCATAAGTTAGACAAGATCAAATAAAAGCCTTATACGAATACGCAAGAAAAAGAGGATTAAACCACTAGATAATTCCTGATGATCTTCAGAGTAGGTGAAGGAAGGATCTTTTGTTCAAGAGGCTTTTAGGTAAGTTGTGTATCAAATATGACTCGAAAATATTTTATGGTTGTAATAAACTTTTTGGGAGCATTCTCAATCTGGATGTCAAACAATGATGGGTTACAATATGAACGAAAAGGAAAGAAAACGGCCTTGTTTTTTATAGTTTTAATGGTAAGGTAAGGTGGCAATAATAACTCCATATCAAGAAAGCATTGATTACAGATTATCGAACCCTACCAGAAGTAACTGTCATTGATGAAATAGGTGAAACACATTCCACAAGAGGAACATAAGACTGTGAGCATGTTTGACACGTCAATATGTAAAGTACTTTCTTGTATTGGGAATAATTTCTACAGTTACACAGAGCGTTACACAAAATATCACACCTCTCATGTGAAAACCAATAATTAAACCATTTACATCAATAGATTTAGAGTAGAATACGTTACTTATTTTAAACATTTCTTCATATTTATATTGGTAATTATTTTTTCTAATTTATGACATCGATATATAAAAGTTTTTGAATATATATTTCAACCCTTATACGTGTGCATAGAGTCTTAATCAAAGTTCAAAATATTAATATATTTTAAATGCGATTAACGTCTCTACACCAGAGACCAACCATTTTATTTGTTCATTTAAAGTTACTTTATCTTTAATAAAATTATTATATTTATCTTGACAGAAATGTTTCGTAAAATACACCACTCTGTGTTAAACAAAGTTAACAACAATCATTTTGGTCTTGGATTATTTGTTCATGACCATGTCTACTTAAACACTTTTCTTTAAAGGTTATATAATACATTTCTTCATTTATTCGTACTTGATTATTATATTCTCTCATTATATAATCTACGATAAAAGTAAAGTTTTATTGCAAAGTTCATCCATCTGAAAATGTCAAGAATGATCTTAGCTCTCGCTGAAGATAAAATTTTCTTGTCATATCTATACAGAGATTTTTGTTGTTGTTAAGCATAAAGTTATACACGAGGAAACCTTAGCTGTGCCTTATACTGATATCGAGAATCCATTTTTTAAAGTTAAAGGTATGTAGATTTATGGCTGTGCCACTCCTAAAGGGTGGATTATATGCAAAATAATAACAAAATTTTTCTTGATATATCATTTGAAGAGAATCGAAAAAACCCATTAAATTACTGCTAAGAATCATTAAGAAAGAGAAATATTGTAATATATTTATTACTTGATAAAATAAACTTACTCCTGTAGATGTGACCTTGCAAAACCATAATTTGTGTATAGTGAGGTGTAAAAATAAGGAAGGGCAAATATTTTAAGTTAAATGCGATAAATATACAAATGAATATATTTATATTCCTTATATGTTGCAGAAATATGATACTATATTTAACTCAATGAAGAGAACTATCACTTCTTACAAATTAGCGGTATTGTATAGTTGTAACTTTGTATATTACCTGAATTAAGATAATCAGATGGCGGAAAATGTAATGAAGCATTTGAGAACGATACCTTTCGAACGACACGCAAGTCAGTTAAATAAAATATAAATATTACAAGTATTACTTGCAAGACGAAAAGAATACTTCCGAATTTCCATGACGACAGTTTCATCTGTACCTCTAGGTCCAAGCAGATTAGTGTTTCTGGAACGCAAGAAACCTAATAGACATGTGAAATAATAATACTATGTTTACTAATTTACCAGTTATTTTACTTCTGTATGTATGTGTGACATTAATATGGAAAATGTATTTTAATAAAAGTTTCAAGAAGTTAGTACAAATTATTATTCCTTTATTTACGAGTTTAAGCTTATTTTTTCACGATATTTTCATTTTGATAATAATATATATATATATATTAAGTAATAAAATTCTGCACACAGAAAAAACTTTCAGAAACAGTTACGTGAAATCATATTCCAATGCTCATCACATAAAATATTGTACTTAAATTTCATCGTTGCAGCATTTTGAAACCAAATCACAATATTTTCTTTACACATCACCTCGATTGAGCTAAATACATTCGTGAAGTAAAACACTTTTCTAGCTTAATGATTGCAACGAATTTAATATTATTTTAATATCTATGTTAGTTTCAATCTATTGGACATTTGAAAATGTTTTTAACATTTTGTTAAATGTGTATTGAACAAGTTCAGTCTGTTCTCTGAATTTGTAGTAGGTTCACGAGAATAAGAATCAAAGAAATATATTTTTGTTACCTTTTTAACATTCGATAATTTTGCCGAAAGATTATAAATCGGCGCGTTAAGTGACGACATTGAAAACTGAATATTGTTTTAGAGTTTACAAAACGTTTATGTATAAACCATTACTTGTACTAAATATGAATTGTATTCCCTTCTTGAACTTACGCGAAGACAGTACATATACAGGGTGTTCGGAAAGTCACTGTACACAAACATGTTTCAAAATAGAAAACAGGAAATAAATATGAATGACAATTATAAAAAATGTTGAAAGTGACTCCCCGTTGGCATCAATACAGGCTTTGGATCCTTCTTATTTTGTTTCTAAACACCGCTGTCAGTTGCTGGCTTGAATTAGACTGAATGAATACTGTTATCACTGCATTCAAAACTGCACAGTGACTTTCCGAACAACCTGTATATACATATATATATATATATATTATATAGGTATAAAGTGCACTGAATGTTAGTGAGAATTGACAAGTGACGATAATTCGAACTTTTTCAATGACGAAATATAGACCCTTGACTGTATATGCAAGAAAATTCAGTTTAGTACTTAGTATATATTTGTTAATAGAGACACAGTAATTTGATACGACTTAAGAAGAGAGACCAATATTTCATTGGAACATGTAATGTTTCCTGAAGTCGAACATCTTAGTATATTTATAAAATACATTTTTAGTATTTATTATTGTTACTTAATCAGCCTACTAAATATAATTAGAACAAAGTGATGGCGTAAATTAATGCTAATCGAGAAACAGATGACATGAAACAGTAAAGCTAATGTAAAGAAATACTGTTCTTACAATTAAGACGGACATGCACAAGAAAAGCACTGTACTACTATAATTAAAATAAGTCTGTAAATAAACGTTTTGAAAGAACAATCTGTGATAAACAGAGCACAGATAGCTGTTAATTGTGTAGCTCTGTGCTTAACTAGAAACAAAAAGAAGAAAACTGAAGAAAGAATTCTTGCAAATATATTTGCATTTTTCCCACCTAAAGTTTCTTTAGTGGAATGTTGGTTTATAAAAATGACAGTCCAGTTGAATACGGAACGTGTGGATAACTATTAATAATTTGTACGTTTGCCACCTGGAAACCCCAGACACAATATTTTTTAGCTTTCACTCAGAACTTTGAAAAAAATATTGTGTTTTACTTTTGTGAGACACTTTTCTCATCTTTATTTTAACGTTTTAATATTTACTAGTTTGGTTTATAAGATAAATTTATATTCATCACAAATGAAATAAATGAAATAAAACACTATTACCATGAGATTTATAATAATGTTAGTACTATCAAAACATTTTTGAGAAGAATAAATCATAATTAACATACCTAGAAAGATGCATTTATACATCTGTAACAGTTTTGATCATTCATAACGACTGTATATCTGTGTGTCCTTTCAGAGGAGAAAAGCAAAATAAAACGAAAAGTAATAGTACGTTTTGTACTTAACTGCAACTGATTTATAAAATTTACTCAACTAGGCCTACCCCCAACTGACATGCTACAATTAACTCAATCACAGCCTCAATACACCTTGTATTTTATCATTTGAAATTTCTGTTTATGCTATATTTATCTCACGAAGCACTGATTTTCAATATTTCTTATGTTATTTTAACATTGTTTCTTTTTGATAAGTTATGTTTATGTTGACAGTTTTCTTTTTCTAATAACTTAAAACCTGTCACAACCCACTCGACGTTATTGTGCCGTAACATTGTCTTTCGTTTTCGACAAGGGTATGGTTGTTAGGATAATACAAGAAACAAAATAAAGTAAAATATTTTATAACATAACAAAATATTGGAAATGTTTTATTTAGAAAGTTGGAAGGAGTCTAGAGAGAAATAATATAATTAAATCAGGACAGAATAAAAAATACTAAAATTTCATCAAAAAACGCATCGTATGAGATAAGAAACATAAAGATTCACTAGAATAAACACTTTGAAACCTTGGTATTTGCCTAACTTATTATCATTTTTTATATTTTTGAACGGCCCGGTATGGCCAGGCGTGTTAAGGCATTCGACTTGTAATCTGAGGGTCACGGGTTCGAATTCCCGTCGCACCAAACATGCTTGTTTTTTCAGAAGTGGGAGCGATATAATGTGACGGTCAATTCCACAATTCGTCGGTAAAAGAGAAGCTCATGTGTTGGCGGTTGAAGGTGATATCAAGTTTCTTTCTCTCCAGTTTTCACTGCTAAATTAGGGACGGCTTTGCGCGAAGTTAAAAACAAACAAACAATAATTATGAACAATTGTTTCTTTTTATTAGTGTACTAAAGTATTCTGATGAAAATGGCACGAGCTTTGAATAAAATGAATGTTTGTAACGAACATTACATAACAATTATATTAAGTTTTTACAAGTTTCCAAAACACATTTTGGAAAAAAAATGTTGTTAGGTGGCTGAATATTTTCTGCCCTTCATAAATGGATTGTAGGTGGCCTGTACTTTTGCGCAGACTATATTATTTATATTTAATTTTTATCGTTCAGGGCAATATTTTATTTGGCGAATTACAAATGAAGATTGTACGGTGTTTTGAACGAGAAAGAAGTCTGAGGTATTTTCTTTGAGTTATATTATTTTGAACCTTATGACCGTCTTTTACCTTATAATAACACTTTTCTGCAACAACCAAGACAAATTCCCGCACAGACAGAATTATTAACTTATTAAAATGTGTGTTGTTTGATGCATTGATCCGATAATCGATGCACCATTTATCCTGCATTGTGGTACCAGTAAAAATGGAATTAGAACGTTCTATAACAAAGATATTGAAAAAGTTAATACTTTGGTACTAATTGTAAATCACTTGTAAAAACGTTTGCTGCGAGAGTGAATTACAAGTTTTAAAAAACTAGGAAACATGGTCGCAAGGTGATTTGCATTTGAAAGAGTCAGTTACACTGAAAGTAGTTTGGACTGCTCTTGCGTGCTTTGCAACATGCTTGTTTACTTCAGACAATAGGAAAAAGGCGGGAAGAAACAGAACTTGTTTTTTTGAAATTTCGCACAAAGCTACTCGAGGGCTATCTGTTCTAGCCATCCCCAATTTAGCAGTGTAAGACTAATGGGAAAACAGTTAGTGATCACCACCCACCGCCAACTCTTGAGCTACTATTTTACCAACGAATAGTGGAATTGACCACCAGCACGGCTGGGAGGGCGAGAATGTTTAAACGCGACGCGGGCGCGAAAACGCCACCCTCGGATTACAAGTCGCACTCATTACACGTTTGAGACAAGTTGACATTCACAAGGCAGGATTTAATGTAATCGGAACATTCTTTTAAGGAAGCTATGGACACTTATACTTCTAATTAGATAATTTTCCAAGATTTACGCAGTCGAAATATTGTATAAATTGTATTTATTAGCACTCTCGACTTGCGTCCAAGTAAGTTCAGTCGTCAAAGACATATGAAAAAGTACAACTATGTTTATTTTATAGTAGTGATTAATCACATTCTTTATGATGGAAAAAAATGATTTATTAGAGTGTTTAGTAACTGAGTATTAAAATTAAATGAGCGAAATATTTGTTATGTGTGTATAGACAGTTTGCATCTCGTATGTTTTGAAGTTTTTACCATCCTGGAAACAGAAACAATGCATTCGGTGCAAGTTAAAGGCACCGATTTTTCAGGTTACTGTAACATTATTTTAAAATGTAATTTGCGATAATTCTAATAAAACTAGATTGTTATAGACTGTTACCATATGTTGTTTAATGAAATCTCATACACGTTGCAAGATAATTCTAAACTGATTCAACGTTGTGGAGTTTGATTGTTTTGCATGTATAAACTACATTAATCTATAATAGTTTGTGTGTGAGAAACAATAACATTGTGTTTATTATCATTAGTGGCCTGTGTTGAAGTAAAAACTCCTATCTAAATTTGGATCCAAATACGTTTTGTTATGATGCTATGGTTCCCTTGCACCATTTCCGGTCATTACTTACGACAATAAAAGTTACATTTCTGTATCTAGATAAGAAAGAACTCAAGGAATTATTGAAAAAAATTGTATCTGGAAGAGAGGCACCGTACTTTAATTATACCTTTTTCATATCTATTCTTCTGACGTAAATTACAACAAATGTGTCCATACGAGGGAATTTTTGTCGTATTCTATGTAATACCGAGTCGACGTAATGATCAATTGGATCAATGAATCGAAATTCCCGTTTTATTTTATGCCTGACAAAATCATAAAATGTTGGTGAGTTTGGGGTTTTATGTCCTTTCAAAATAACAACTTGTTTCGGTATTGTGACATCACTTGAACGTATATATCTGCCAATTTTGTATGCAGGAAGGCTATGGTTAGTTTTAGAGAGGCTTTCAGTCGCAGGTACAGACATTTTAAAATACCGACCAATATACGTAGCAGTATGTGCCTGAAGAACAGGTTTCCCGTTGTTAAGACGGGCTGAGCCGTACAATGTTGCAAATATTCCCATCTGGTTTCCTAGACGACCTCTATTAGATATAATTGTAAGTGGCAATTTTTCTTCACCTATAAAGAGAAAAAAACCTTATGATAAATCTAGAATTTTATTAATTACATATCTTGACAAAAAAGTAAAAGTCGGAGAGAAATTCACGATTCTTCATTTACAGACCTAGAAGCTCGTGTGACAGGAGTGAGACTTCTAAAATTCACAATTTGCGTCTCATTGCTACATAAACGACATCTGATTTTGGAACCATAATACACTATAAGAGTGATAGTGAAAACCCACAAGGCCTGCTATGACCAAGTGATTAGGGAACTCTTCTCGCAATCTGCGGATCGCGGGTTTAAATCCCCGTCCCACGAAAAATGTTTGTCCTTTCAGACAAAGAGACAATAACATGTCACGGTCAATCCCAATATTAGTTGGTGAAAGAGTAGTCTAAGAGTTAGTGGTTATTAACTGCCTTCCCTTCGGTCTTACACTGCTTTGCGCGAAATTCAAATAAAAAATAATTCCCACTATTCCATTAAACCAAATTATCACATGAATCTGTTCTTGGCGACATTGATTTGTTGCCTTCCTTCTTCTCCATTAATGCAAAATTATAGACGGGTATGCGCTAATAGGTGATGTGTAGCTTTGCGCATACATTATCAAATAATGAAACAAATGCAAATAAATCAGTTACATTGATGTATTTTGCTATTTTTATCACCTAAAGTAATTGATCACCTTTTTTAAAGTATAAAACGTTTATTAATATTTCTCGTCGTATTGAACAAGATGCACTACATGGTCAAAAGTATGTGGACACCCTTTATAATTAATAGGTTTAGCTATTTCAGCCATACCCATTGCTAAAAGGTACATAATATCAAGCATACAGCCATGCAATCTTCATAGACAAAGATTGGAAGAAGAATGTGTTGTACTGAAGATCTCAGTGTCTTTCAACGTAGCATTGTCGAACGATGACGTCTTTTCATCAGGTTAGTTCGTCAAATTTCTGTCCAGCTAGAGCTGGTCCGGTCATCTGTAAGTGTTGATATTGCGAAGTGGAAACGTTTAGGAGCAACAACAGCTCAACCACGAAGCGGTAAGCCACACAAGCTTACTGAACGGTACTGCCAAGTGCTGAAGTGCGTAGCGTGTAAAAATCGTCTGTTCACAGTTGCAACACTCAGTACCGAGTTCCAAACTGTCTCTGAAAGCAACGTCAACAAAATAACTGTTCGTCGGGAGCTTTATGAAATGGGTTTCCATGGCCAAGCATTCGCACACAATCCTAAGATCACAATGCATTGTGTCAAACGTTAATTGGAGTGGTGTAAATCACACTGGCATTGGACTCTGGAGCAGTGAAAACGCGTTCTATGGAGTGATAACTCACGCTTCACTATCTGGCAGTTTGACAGCCAAATATGGGTTTGATCATAGACAGGAGAATGCTACCAGCCTGAATGTATAGTGACAACTGTAAATTTTGTGGAGTAGAAATAAAGGTCTGGGGCTGTTTTTCATGATTTAAGCTCGGCTCCTTAGTTCCAGTAAAGGGAAATTTTGATGTTATAGCATACAATGACATTCTAGAGAATTGTGTGCTTCCAACTTTGTGACAACACTTCGGGGAAAACTTTTTGTTTCAGAATGAGAATGCTTCCGTGCATAAAGCAAGGTCCATAAAGACATAGTTTATCGAGGTTGGTGTGGAAGAATTTGACTGGTCTCCACAGAGCCCTGATCTCAACTCCACTGAACTCCTTTGTAATGAACTGAAACGCCTACTGCGAGCCAGGCCTTCTCACCCGACATCAGTGCTCGACCTCACTAATGCTGTTGTGGCTGAATAGGAGCGAATCCTTGCAGCCATGTTCCAAACTCTAGTGAAAAACCTTCCCAGAAGATTGGAGGCTGTTACAGAAGCAAAAGGGAAAGCAACTCTATATTAATGCCCAAGGTTTTGGAATGAGATGCTCAACAAGCACATATGGGTGTGATGGTCAGGTGTACACATCGGTCTTATTCCATCACCTTAAATAAAAAACAACAACAAAGTAAACTTTTCAAAATGATAATTATTTTTGAGAGTCTTAACATATTTTATATAGATATCGACTTCTTCCTGTTAAAGAGAAACATAACTGTTTAAGTATTTTATATGTACTACTAAGTCACATCATTCTAAGAAAAAAAAAGTTAAAACATCATGATAAAAAATAAAGGCGTTGCAGTCTATTTTATGAAAAAAGATTTTGTTGTCAAATCTTGAAAAGGAGATAGCTGCAAAGAGTGAAACATTCAAGTCATAGTGTGTTGTTAATCTAAGGTTGTGGAGAATCGGTGACTCTATTCAAGTCTATTCAAGAGCATCAAGTGCCAAACATAATTTTAAGGGAGAGCAACATAATCAGCAGAAGAAAAGAATGGTACACCCATTTTTTGTTTTAGGTTAAGCACAAACTACACAATGGGTTATCTGTGCTCTGCTCACCACGGGCATCGAAGCCCTTTTTCCAGCATTGTAGACATACCACTTTGCCACTGAGTGTGTTGTTATACCTAAAAATATTTTTTTCGAAAATTACGTAAATTGAAATCTGCAAACATCCACAAACACCCGATGAAAGTTTCAAAATTTGGAGATTTAAGTTACCTTTAAGTATTTTCGTCAATTTATTTTCATTCATCCATTCAGCCTGCGATTTGATCATTTCATTTATCAGGATACATGTGAATACAGTTAATAATAAGTTAAAAAATTATATTTTGTGGGCATTTTGAAAACTAGCATAAAATACCTGCATTTCGAAGGGATAAAACGTCCTTTCAGAATTCACTTAGGCTTTATTGTATTCACCGAGATCCTCTGTTTTTCCCTGTAGTTACCCCACAGGTATCCGTTCTTCAGCAAGAACCCCATTAAGTATCTGAGAAAGTATGCAAAGTTTGATTCTGCTAGCTTGTAGATGGGGTTAAGAAAACAGTTTGAATCGGTTGTTCCCTTGGTTCCGAAGGGATCCATGGTCACAGAATCAGATACCAGATTATGACTCAGCGAATTTGAAAAGTCTATTCCTGGACCATCACCATGCTTGGTTGACATCTGGATCCATTTTAGATCCTTTTGGGACTACTGTGATGCTTATTAGGA
Organism: Carcinoscorpius rotundicauda; assembly: GCA_011833715.1. Classification (NCBI taxonomy): domain Eukaryota; kingdom Metazoa; phylum Arthropoda; class Merostomata; order Xiphosura; family Limulidae; genus Carcinoscorpius; species Carcinoscorpius rotundicauda. The sequence goes on along the minus strand of CM022395.1, from coordinate 45,776,202 downwards.
AGGTAGATCTAAACAATATAAATAAGAATATCCCTGATTAATTCGCTAAGTTTGGTTCTGCTATCTTCAAAACTATAAAAGAACCATGCAGACCAACAAAAATGTGTAAATATATTCATAAACAACATTGATTAATATAGAATAATAATTTCGTCATACATATTAGGTTTATTACACTAAAAACAGGGTTTCGAAACCTACGGTTGATAAGCTCAGATAGTCAGTTGCTTTGTGGCTAGCAACAAACAAATAATATAATTACATGTATTTCTCAGCTTCATTTTTAAAGTATCCAAAGTTGTTTTGTTTTCGTGAATTTTTCTTTCACGTGTGATTATGGTAATTACTTGGATTAGATTTTACTTGTTAGTTTCAATTTCACTTTTACAATAGTTATTTGAGATATAGATACATATTTTTTTTGCTGTTAAACAATAATCTACCCGTATGGTGTCCACCACGGATGTCAAAATTAGTTTTTTGCTTGTACACGAGATATTTGTGTATATATATGTATCAAACTAATATTTTGAAAATATATAAATCTGAAAATGAAACTACATGAATCAAAATGTACAAATAGGTAGCTGTATCATGTACTTTGGTGAACCATATAAACATTGTTATTTTTGTTTCTTGCTTGAATGTTGTCAGAGACTCAAAGGCTTGTAATAAATTTTACCTGTGTTAGTTCGCTCAAAGGACAAAAGAAATGATGAAACCTTGATCTCCGATGTATTGACTATTAAATCAGCGACGCGTGTTTCTACGAGTAATGCCTTGCCTAACGAATTACTCAAGAATGGAACAAGTCGAACTTTAAGCACGCTAATGAAAATCTGTCCAATTGTTAAAATGATTAAAACGACTATTTGTAAAAGAATGAAACAGATGAATACTTTCCGATGCGGCATATCGTGTGTGGAGCTCAACTTCCGAACGTATCTAAGGAATACAACTGCTACATTGAAATAAATATAAAAGGCGATGTTACATAGGCTGCTATTTATAATACTTCAATTGAAATAAATAAACAAAGTACAGTGAACACAAAATAAAATTTTACACGCAGAGAAACTACGAGAAGTGATTAAACCGTTACTAGCAGGTGAAGCCTAATTTTACACTCAGTTTATCGAGCTTAGCTTCGGTTGAATACTCGAGTCAAATTGTAGTGTTATTCAATTTAAGTCTTTGCATTGGACAAAATATACTATTATTGAGTTTAAATAAATTTGAACATATGTACCAGTAGTGGCAGCAGACCTGTTCATTGTAAAATTCCACGTATGATATACACATTTCAAATATTTTTGACTATAAATTCTCAAATAATAACACTAGTATGTTCAATGATAAAACGTAGAACGTTGGTTTAATAGTTTAGTACACCACCTACTGCACTTACTGTGAAGCTGCGTCAAATTACGTTTTTACGCAGTCGATACTTGTTATGAAAAGTATTTATAATATGTCTTAAAAAGCCAGACTAATGTTTTTTGTCATATTTAATATATTCCTCAAATAAAATTGCATTATTATACTTTTAAACCGTTCCTCGCAATTTCACAGCAATAAGTCTATGTACATATAACGCATGCGCGAACAAAACAACAGTTTACTCCATTATGGCTACGTTTTAAAGAAAATTTCCACAGAAAATAAATGCGTAATTTCAACTTGTGCGCATATAATAAGAAAATATTACTGCATATAATGTGGATGCAAAAACAATTTTACCAAATACAGAATCAAAGAAATGCTATTTCGGAAATAGTCATAGATAGCGATCCATCACGCCAATATTAAGGACTATTAAGCTTAAATCAGTCAACGTAAATTATTCAGTTAATACTACCGCAATTATCTTAAGCCAAATAGCTGTTTCAGTGTTTTATCTCTCTTTGTTCATGTGCTACAGACAGTACAGGAATAGGTTTAGCCTTTTCTTATTCCCACCTTAAATAGCTACCTGTATTCATAGAAGTATAACGTACGAGAATAACAGTATATATATATTTAAATACAAATACACGTGATAGCCTATTAATATCCAAGCATGGCCAGGTGGTGAGGGCCACTCGACTCGCAATTGTTTGTAAAATAGCAGATTTTGTTTGTTTGTTTAAATTAAGAACAAAGCTACACAATGAGCTATTTGCGCTCTATCTACCACGGGTATGGAAACCCGGTTTTTAGCGGTGCGAGCCCGCAGACATACTTTTGTGCCACTGGAGGCAAAAGAGTAGGCCTTTCAGCCGTGGGGACGTTATAATGTGGTAAGAGTCAATCACACTATTCGTTGGTAAAAGAGTAGCCCAAAAGTTGGTGGTGGGTTGTGGTTACTAGCTGCATTCCCTCTGGTCTTACACTACTAATTAGGGACGGCTGGCGCAGTTAACTCTCGTGTAGCTGTGTGCGAAATGAAAAACAAACAAAGAGACCATTAATAATAGTTTGCCAGCTGCGAACGCCAGTTAATATTTTTATCCGTAACTCGTACTGAACACAGCAAAAATAATATGCTATATTCAATTGTAAGACATTTTCTTCTACACTTTTTTTGTGAAGCACATTTCTGCACGTTGACATTCGATTATTAATGTTTAACATTTTATAAGAATATTCTCTATTTTTCAGAATCCAAATGTACTAAATAACACAAAACACTGTTACCTAAAGTTTCATAATACTGCTATAAAAATTCATCTGGAACAATAAACCATGCAGCTAACAACTCAAATAAATAAATAAGTGATAAAAAAAATGTTTCCGCAACATTATATTTCACAAGTATAGTGGAATAGCATTCCTTCGTTATTTGTTAACTACTGATATTATTTTTATGTTTCACCACCTCCTTCTCTGTTGTTTAGATGAGCTGTCTGTGGACTTACACGCTAAAATCCGGGTTTCGATACCCGTGTTGGGCAGAGCACAGATAGCCCATTGTGTAGCTTTGTGCTTAATTCAAAAACAACAACAGCTTCTTAGTGAGACAACATTACTAACACATGGTGGTACTGAAATTATGGTTGTGGTAACTATAGTAGTATGTTAACCAGCTTGTCACTGAATGTGACTAAGTTAATCACATTTTTTTTTTCAGAAGCCAAAAAACCCATCCTCCACTGAATTGTAATCTCATGCTTTTAACTTATTCTCGACTGTTGTTCAACTTCAAGCCTATCACTGATTACATCTTCTCGATTCATCGAAAAGATCTGATTCTTGCTTCACAGTTCAGATTCCAACATTATTTCTGGCCTCAGTGAGCATTCGACCGTTTATAGAGGTCGGAATTATATAATCCGAAATTTTAGAATGTGTGTCCTAGCATTAAATATATATCTTTCTTTTATTTAATACTGACTGCTACATATTAGACTGCCTTCATGTTGCTGTTAGTACTCGCTGTTTCTCTTTCGAAATGCTATATTAAATTTGACTTTTATCTACGTAGTTTTATACGATAATAATGTCTACATTCTTACATTGTTACCTTAAGACTTAATATAAATTACACTTTTATTATATATTAAAAATACCTATAAAATGTTACTCAGTTTTACCTCAACATAATGTTTATACATTTTATGCCTTATTTATAATTATAGTTAATAGTTTCGTTTTTAATTCACTTACTGTATAATATTTTAGAGATTGTTGTTCTACAATAATATTATTATACATTAGTTTATATCCTTACACTTGTTTTATACTTTGTTAATTTTAAACAGTTGTTTTAACTATGATGATATTATTTACATATTGCCATTCCATTTTATTATTATGGATTAATAATTTATACTTCTAGTAAAATGTAATCAAATTTATGAAGAAAACATACCATGGATATAGATAATATCAAAATTCATAAAATTAACGTCAATAATAAATTAACATTAAATCATTAGTTTACTTATTCTTTAGTACCGAGGCTTTTATATGAAATGAACACCCTATTACTCGAATGTTTTTGAAAGCGGTCGGATGAGAGGATTTCTATTTGATTTGTGTCAAAAAGTCTTGAAGCTAAATGTTTTCTAACATCATGAAGGCTTTTAAATGTAGTTGATTAGGCCTAGTACAAATATGCTAAGAGCTAATTATAAATATTCAATGTAAGAAACTTTTAATCATCAAGACAAAATCTTTTGTTGAAATTACTTAATGCTTCAATTTTACCCTGAATATAGTGGTCTTTAGAAATTATTACAGTCACTTTAAGCAGTAACTCTAATAAAACTTCCCAGCTCCAATGGTGCGTTTTGAATTACTAATGTTGAATCTCAACGACTTCGTGGTTCAAAGTTCTGATTCAGTAGATAATATGTGTACAGCTGATAAGATACTAAGATAATTTTCCAAAGTCACTGAAAAGTGTTGTGAAAGCGAAGTTATTTTTGATATTCTTCTTGTTAGATATTTAAGTGAAAACTTTACAGTTGGTTAAAGATGTATTCATGTTTCTTACCTAACTGTTGTAGTGATGACATTACAATTCACTTGCAAATTGTGGAAGAAAATTTCAACTAAGATTTTCCCGTTAAATTGCAAAGTAGAAAATGATATGTTTTATTTAAGCTGAACTTTGTATTCTTTGATATTAAGATAAGTGAATATGGTACTTTGTCATTAAGCAAAAAGTTACCCAAAGGGCTATCTGTACAGGGCGACTCTAAAACTGTGATGAATATTTTGACACTTCAAACTTAAGTAAGGAAATATTTTACTAATAAAACGTACTTAAGCTTAACTGTTAATAATTGATATAGTTAAAATTTTCACCCTTCCCTGAGCCGTACAGAGTATATCTTTATTAAGGTATATTCTCGTAAATTTTCAATGTTTTAATGTAGGTGTTTTGTCTATAGTATGGTATTACTGGGAATCGAATGTTGAAATACATAAACGTATTTTAATATTTTTATTCAGATAAATGATGCCTAGTAACCCAGTATCTAGATATTTTTACATTGTTAATGTGTCTTTACTTCTTGCAATGGAGAAAAGCCCATTTCTTGAAGTTGTATACAATGCTTATACAAAAATGTAATGAATTTCCAGTGTTTTTGTTGTTGTTTCTCCATATGAATGCTAAAATCAAATTAATTAGTGAATATACGTTGTTGGTTTCTGGTACCTGTGCTTGAAAGTGGCTTGATGCCACTTTAGATGGTAAATGGGGTGAAAAGTAAAAGTTCCTACAAAACAATAGGTGCAAGCTGTAACCGATATACAGTGTATATTGAGATTTCGTGTTGTTTTTCAGAACTAGATCATGCTCATTAATATTAAGTCCGTAACAAGAATTATTCTCAGTTGTTTTCATATCTGAGCAAATTTTACGAAGAGATGCATAAATATGATATTTATCTTCACAGTTATAAATATGTCCTACAATAAGTCCTACGGAACAATAGGTGCAGCAGCGAGAATCAGTGTAATGTATAATCACTAAATGAAAGATAAGGTACATCTGTATATACTTATTTATAGAAAAAATGAGAAAGTTTCCCATTGGTATTATCAGGTCTAAAACAGTTTTATATCGACGATCAAGGTCCATAACGAGCAAATTAATTCAGAGTTGATATTGTCACAACTCACTTAAGCTTATGGTGTCTTTCTTGGCTAGCCTTGTGCTGACTAACAGTGAGCGGTTTATAATGTTCGAAATCTATAAACGGTCCTGGTCAAATTATATAGTTTACTTATTAATAGGCGTTAATCACAATTACAGCTTCCGACACCTATATAGCATAGTGGCTGCAGTTGATGAATAAGGTTATCCTTGTTTATCGGCACATCGGATTTTATATGTCAAAGAAATGAATGGAACAGGGCATAAAAATAGAAAATAAAACTTTTATGTCATTGTAGGTGTATGGGTAATATGTTATTCATGTATGTGTTTTCTGCTCATGTTTGTTTCAATCAACAATTGTTTCAAATGAAAAACGGAAACATGGAAAGAACAGTTGATACACAGGAAATATATAGTCCTGATTCAATTTGCCGAGAAATATTTTCATGAACAGGTTGAAAGAACATGGTTTAGAGTTTTAACAAATAGTCTACTCGTCGTATGACTACCTAGTTTTGAAAAATGATGAGATAAAAGATAACAGGAGTTCAAAGATGCCATTATAGGTCCAGAAACATTAATTGATATACTAAAGTGAAATATCATTTAAATGTAACAAAATGTGTGGAAAAGTAACGTGTAACAAAATTTCTTAGTTCTTCTAGCTAGCTGTATTTTAAAAGTAATGTGGAGAGCTCAAGGCTCTAAAATTTGAAGTTTAATTTAAACGGGGAGCAACTGCAGAAAACCAAACAGTGTGATTAAACCACTAGATAATTCCTGATGATCTTCAGAGTAGGTGAAGGAAGGATCTTTTGTTCAAGAGGCTTTTAGGTAAGTTGTGTATCAAATATGACTCGAAAATATTTTATGGTTGTAATAAACTTTTTGGGAGCATTCTCAATCTGGATGTCAAACAATGATGGGTTACAATATGAACGAAAAGGAAAGAAAACGGCCTTGTTTTTTATAGTTTTAATGGTAAGGTAAGGTGGCAATAATAACTCCATATCAAGAAAGCATTGATTACAGATTATCGAACCCTACCAGAAGTAACTGTCATTGATGAAATAGGTGAAACACATTCCACAAGAGGAACATAAGACTGTGAGCATGTTTGACACGTCAATATGTAAAGTACTTTCTTGTATTGGGAATAATTTCTACAGTTACACAGAGCGTTACACCAAAATATCACACCTCTCATGTGAAAACCAATAATTAAACCATTTACATCAATAGATTTAGAGTAGAATACGTTACTTATTTTAAACATTTCTTCATATTTATATTGGTAATTATTTTTTCTAATTTATGACATCGATATATAAAAGTTTTTGAATATATATTTTAACCCTTATACGTGTGCATAGAGTCTTAATCAAAGTTCAAAATATTAATATATTTTAAATGCGATTAACGTCTCTACACCAGAGACCAACCATTTTATTTGTTCATTTAAAGTTACTTTATCTTTAATAAAATTATTATATTTATCTTGACAGAAATGTTTCGTAAAATACACCACTCTGTGTTAAACAAAGTTAACAACAATCATTTTGGTCTTGGATTATTTGTTCATGACCATGTCTACTTAAACACTTTTCTTTAAAGGTTATATAATACATTTCTTCATTTATTCGTACTTGATTATTATATTCTCTCATTATATAATCTACGATAAAAGTAAAGTTTTATTGCAAAGTTCATCCATCTGAAAATGTCAAGAATGATCTTAGCTCTCGCTGAAGATAAAATTTTCTTGTCATATCTATACAGAGATTTTTGTTGTTGTTAAGCATAAAGTTATACACGAGGAAACCTTAGCTGTGCCTTATACTGATATCGAGAATCCATTTTTTAAAGTTAAAGGTATGTAGATTTATGGCTGTGCCACTCCTAAAGGGTGGATTATATGCAAAATAATAACAAAATTTTTCTTGATATATCATTTGAAGAGAATCGAAAAAACCCATTAAATTACTGCTAAGAATCATTAAGAAAGAGAAATATTGTAATATATTTATTACTTGATAAAATAAACTTACTCCTGTAGATGTGACCTTGCAAAACCATAATTTGTGTATAGTGAGGTGTAAAAATAAGGAAGGGCAAATATTTTAAGTTAAATGCGATAAATATACAAATGAATATATTTATATTCCTTATATGTTGCAGAAATATGATACTATATTTAACTCAATGAAGAGAACTATCACTTCTTACAAATTAGCGGTATTGTATAGTTGTAACTTTGTATATTACCTGAATTAAGATAATCAGATGGCGGAAAATGTAATGAAGCATTTGAGAACGATACCTTTCGAACGACACGCAAGTCAGTTAAATAAAATATAAATATTACAAGTATAACTTGCAAGACGAAAAGAATAGTTCCGAATTTCCATGATGACATTTTCATCTGTACCTTTAGGTCCAAGCAGATTAATGTTTCTGGAACACAAGAAACCTAATAGACATGTGAAATAATAATACGAAGTTTACTAATCTACCAGTTATTTTACCTCTGTATGTATGAATGACACTAACAAAAGAATGTATTTTAATAAAAGTTCTCAAAGAGTTAGTACAAATTATCATTTTTTTTATTTAGGAGTTGAATCTTATTTTTCCACATTCTTTTCATTTTAATAATAATATATATATATATATATATATATATATACATGTCTCCCAGTGGCTCAGCGGTATGTCTGCGGACTTACACGCTAAAATCCGGGTTTCGATACCCGTGGTGGGCAGAGTACAGATAGCCCATTGTGTAGCTTTGTGCTTAATTCAAAACAACAACAACAACAATATATATACATATTAACTTATAAAATCCTACATAAAGAAAAATTTTCAGAAACAATTACGTGAAATCGTATCTCAATGTTCAAAACATAAAATATTACGCTTAAATTTCATCGTTAGAGCATTGTGAAACCTAATCACAATACTTTCTTTATACATCAGCTCGATTGAGCTAAATATATTCGTGAAGTAAAACACTTATTTAGATTAATGATAGTTACTGGGCAATTTGCACTATTGTAACGAATTTAATATTATTTTAATATCTATGTTAGATTCAGTTTATTAGACATTTAAAAATGTTTTTAGCGTTTTGTTAAATATGTATTGCACAAGTTCAGTCTGTTCTCTGAATTTGTGGAAGATTCACGAGAATAATAATAAAAAAATATATATTTTTGTTGGCGACTGAACATTTTACCGAAAGATTATAAATCGGCGTGTTGAGTGACGACATTAAAGACCGAATATTCTTTTTGGAGTTTACGAAACGTTTTGTATAAATCATTACTTGTACTAAGTATAAATTGCATTCCCTTCTAGCACTTGCGCGGAAAATTACATATAGAGGGTGTTCGGAACATCACTGTTCACTTACATATTTATTAACAGATATGTTTCAGAATTTTATATGCAAAAACAGCTCGTTTGGGTTGAGAAAATATTTTACATAGAAGAGCGAACAACGTTTCGACCTTCTTCAGTCACCGTCAGGTTCACAAAAAAGATACATTTCAATATAGAATTTATTTGGATTGCCCTAGCGCGTTAAGGCGTGCGCTTCGTTGTCTGAGGGTTGCGGGTTCGCGCCCGAGTCGCGCCAAACATGCTCGCCCTTTCAGCCGTGGCAGCGTTATAATGTGACGGTCAATCCCACTTTTCGTTGGTAAAAGAGTAGCCCAAGAGTTGGCGGTGGGTGGTGATGACTTGCTGCCTTCCCTCTAGTCTTACACTGCTAAATTAGGAACGGCTAGCACAGATAGCCCTCGAGTTGCTTTGTGCGAAATTCAAAAGCAAACAACTAAAGAAACACTGCTCTTACAGTTGAGCCGGAAATGTACAAGAAAAGCATTTTATTTTATGCAATGACTTCAGACTATAGAGATGTAGCATTGTCCAAAAATGTCGTTATTTTGAGAGATTATAAATTCCCCAATTTGTCAACATTTTACGATTTTGTGCGATATGAGATTAAAGAACAGATTCGGTTTGTTGATTCAATAGAAGAATATGCTGAGTCAGTGTTACATCAAATACAACAGACACGTTCAGTAGAGACGTTTATAAGAATTCATGTGAGAAGAAGAGGTATGGTGAAATTACTGAAACGTCACAAATTTTCTCTTCTATCAATTGAATATTTCAATAAATCCATAGATTATTTTCTTTCTAGGTACCTAAATGTGGCTTTTGTGGTCGCTAGTGATGACCGGAAATGGTGCCAAGAACACCTAAAACACCCTAATATTATTATTGCTCCACACGCTCCATGTCCTGCACATGACATGGCAGTCTTGTCCAAGCGTAATCACTGTAGGCTCTTTTGGAACATGGGCTGCATACTTAACTGGAGGAGAAACTATCTACTTTAATGTTTTTCCACCGAAACATCCATATCTTAAGTTATATCCGTATGAATACACGAATCTTCCTGAACAGATTGGCATGTCGTAAAAGTTTTCTAACATGATATTTCAACAGGCTGTAATTTACGAACAATTCGTCAATAGCTAGAATTTCAACTGAGGTAACAATTGCAAATATAATACGAGCAATATTCTATTTTCCAAGATATATAACAATAAACATTTATTGAAATACATTATAGGTAGTTTTAATAATATATCAGGCTTTTCCCAATGTTTTATAAATTAAACTTTCTAAATAATTCTCAGCGGTAATTTAATATTTTTTTCGATTATCTTCAACTGATATATCTAAAAATTTTTGTAATTGTCTTGCATATAATCCACCCTTTAGGAGTGGCACAGCCATAAATCTACATACCTTTAACTTTAAAAAAATTCAAAGTAGTAGATATTAGTAGAAGGCACAGCTGAGGTTTCCCATTGTAAAACTTTATGCTTAATAACAACAAAAATCTCTGTATAGATAAGAAAAGAAAATTTAATCTTTAGCGGAAGTGAAGATCATTCTTGTCGTTTTCAGATGGATAAACTTTGCAGTAAAACCTTCCTTTCATCGTAGAGCATATAATGAGAGAATTCTTCGCGATCACGGAATACACATGATGCTTATCTTTAGTACGAATAAATGGCAAAATGTAATATACGACCTTAAAGAAAAGTGTTTTAGTAGACATAATCATGAATAGATAATCCAATACCAAAATGATTGTTGTTAACTTTGTTTATCACTAAATGGAGTATTTTATGAAACAATTGTATCAAGATAAATGTACTCATTTTAATAAAGTAACTTTAAATGAATAAATAAAATGGTTGACCTCTGGTGCAGAGACATTAATCGCATTTCAAATATTTTAATATTTTGAACTTTGATTAAGACTCTATGCACACTTCATAGAAAAATACTTCATGATAAAAATATGAACAAATGTTTTAAATAAGTAGCCCGTTCTCTTCTGTATCAAGCGCCCCTCCAGTAAAGGGGTATGTTTACGGATTTACAAAGGTAAAAGAAGGGGTTCGATTCCCCGCGGTGGGCTTAACAGGTAGCCCGATGTGGCATTGTTATATGAGAACACGCTATTATAAATCCAATGATTTTAATAGTTTAGATATTGGTTTTTCACGTAAAATACAAAAGATATTTGGTTTGATTTCTTAACAATATAAATTCAATAAATGTGATATTATTTTAATATTATATAATCTTTCAAGGCACGACTACAATATTCCATTTACGAGTGAATTTCTCCAATTCATATATAATAAGATCAGTGAACTTGGAGGATATCGGTAACTCCTCTCGACGCTGTTATAGGAAATACTGAGATAATAAAGTTGGATTCGGGAGATATAAGACTAAAATACCTTACGATTTTTTAAAAATCGTTTCTGCAGGGTATCACCAGCTCACGTACAAAACTTGAATCATCTTCATTAGTAATTATATTTGATGATGATGATGTTTTGAATTAAGCACAAAGCTAAACAATGGGCTATCTGTGCTCTGCCCATCACGGGTATCGAAACCCGGATTTTAGCGTGTAAGTCCGCAGACATACCGCTGAGCCACTGGGGGGCAGGAATTATATTTATCGGCTCATATGAAAAATATATCAGGATATTATAGTTTATTACAAAGAAATGGAAGGAAAAAAACTAGCAAGAACACTTTCAGCGTGATCGAACTTATTTTATGTGTCATACAAATACACGTTAAAACTTTAGTATGTCAGTGATAACTATATTTTAATAATGAATTATGAAAGGTATTTTATTATTTGTAATACACTCCATAACTCTAGAAATTCTTCGCAATACGAAAAACTGTTTTATACACTGACGGACCAAACATGTACACAGTCTTATGTTGCTCTTGTAGATAACGTTTCACTAGTTTCTTAAACTAATACAGTCTCTAACATTGTCCCCTTTCTGGAACTGCACTTTCTTATTCCTCATTAGCATCAACTGGATATTCAAGATATTACAAAGAAACCTTTGTTAAAACTATTTTCCCAGAACTCAACCAAGATACTGATTAGGAACTTGAGCATTTTTTCTTTTCCTACATCCATTAATATTTTTTATATACATTTGGCTATCTTCATAAGACACCAGACTACCTCATATAGAGTGTTTAGATCTCTGTCATGCCACAGTAAACTTCCGTTTTCTTTCTCCTGGTGATATTCTAACACCTCATATTACACACAGGCATTTATCCTGTTTCTTGGAGAAAGATAATTGTTTCTGCTTTTTTAAAAACCTATCAACCTCTTATATACACAGTTGGCCAAAATCTTAAGGCCAACGAACATAAAGAAAAAATATGTATTTTGCGTTGTTGGACTCAACCACTTATTTGAGTTGAGCTTCAAAAGATGAAAATAAGAAAAGGGAAAAATAACACTAAAAAACGTTTTTACCATTTAATAGAGAAAATGTGGACACTTTGATATTAGCCTAAATACTAATTGGTAAAAAGTTTAAGACCATACTGAAACGAAGCGTTAATCGGTAAACACAAAACGAAATTTAGTCATTTGTGTTGAAGCATTAGCGTTGTCAAGTCAACGTCTCCCACTGGCATCTCCTGTGTTGCCTTTGAATAAAAACATGGTAAAGGTTAAAAAGTTGACAAAGTTTGAACAAGGCAGAATTGTCGAAATGCAAAAGCGAGGTCTCTCTCAACGTGCCATTGCTGGTGAGATTGGGCGTAATAAAGTTGCTGTTACATTTTTTTTAAAAGACCCTAAAAGATACGGAACGAGAATTTCAAGTGGTCGGCGCAAGAAGATTTCGCGGGCGTTGAGCAAGATGATTCGACGTGTTCTCCGGTAATATACTAGCCGAAGGTCGAACCACATTAAGGTCCTTACGGATGCAGAATGCAGCTCAAGGAAAATAAGATGGCATCGACGAGAGAAAGGCTTTAAAAACTGTAAACAACTTGCCAATCCTCCTTTCCCACCACGAAATAGGTCGGTTAAACTTTGCTGAGAAGCACCAAACATGGGACGTACAAAAGTGGAAGAAGGCTTTGTTTTCTGAAGAGAAAAAAATTAACCTTAATGGATCAGATGGTTTCCAACTGTACTGACACGATAAGAATATCGCACTAGAGACACAATGGAGAAAGTTCCATCATGATCTGCGGTGCTTTCTCCTCATATGGAACAAGAAAGCTTCAAGTTATACAGGGGTGTAAAACAGCAGCTGGCTACATAAACATGCCTAATTGATTGAAGGCCCTCGCTTGTATGGAAATTATTGGATTTTTTAGCAGGACAACTCTGCAATCCACAATGCCTGCAGGACAAAGGACTTTTTATAGCGAATAGCGTGATTCTTTTGGACCATCCAGCCTGTTCGTTCGAACTGAACCCCATTGAAAATGTTTGGGTGGTGGATGGCAAGGGTAGTCTGTAGAAATGGACGTCAATTTAAAAGAGTATATTATCTTCGTGAAGCCATCTTCACCACTTGGAGTAACATTCCAGCCAGCCTTCTTGAAACGCTTTCTTCGAAATTATGGCAATGACGGCTGCGCTACTCACTACTGAGATCTCTGATAAAGCATTTCCTACCCTGTTTAGGACTTCTTTCTGGTATGGTCTTCTTAAACTATTATCCACCTAATGTTTAGGCTAATTTCATCGTGTTAACATTTTCCCTATTAAATATTACAAAAGTTTCTTTATTTTTCTTTTCTCTTTTCTTATTTTAAACTTTCGGAGTTCCGCTGAAATAAATGGTTGTTTGGTCTAACAACGCAAAATGCACATTTTTTCTTGATGTTCATTGGCCTTAAAAATTTAGCTAGAAGTGTATATATGTATATACAGATGAGATCATACCGTCCCATTGACATAACTGGAGTTTTTAGATATTTTTTATTGTCAAATGATGAACAATATATAGCAGTAGTTACAATTCCAAGTTTTTAAATTTTACCAAGTAAGAGTAGAAGTGTTTGTGATTATTTGCAAAAATACTGTTAAATTGCAAGACTAGTTGGTAAATCGTAATTCTCTTTGAAATAACTCTCGTCTGCTGAACAGAATGTTTTCATTTTCATACTGCAGGCCCAGCAAGTGTTTTTTCTACATTATCAGTTGGGATTGATCTTGCGTGCTTTACTACTAGGGGGCGGTACTCGTGTTTCCAATATTAGGCAAATATTTCCAATATTACCAAATCAAAGTAGAAGAGTTTGTTACTAAGTTCCCGCTATGCATATTCTGTATGCTCACATCATTACTAAAGTATGAATAATTAATATGTGTGCTTATCTTCATAGATAAAACTAAAAGATAAAACTCGACACGTTGTATATATATTGATCACGTGAAATTGTATCTTTTGTGAAGATATCTGATTTTTCGATTCACTTCCAAGCGATGAAGTATGTTTAAGACGAGAGTGACGATAGGTCCCCAAACCACATCTATCATTACCATCGGGCTATACGTTAACAAGCGGTTCTAATTTTGTGTAAACTTTGTAATCCACCATCTAATTTTCCTTTAAATTGTAATCAGTGTGTAGTACACCACACCCTTTCCTAATTACGACAATGGAAAAATACTGTTAAATTGCAAGACTAGTTGGTTAACCGTAGTTCTCATTGAAATAACTCTGGTTTGCTGAATAGAATGTTTTCATTTCCATACTGCAGGGCTAGCAAGTGTTTTTTCTACAGTATCAGTTGGGATTGATCTTGCGTACTTTATTACTATGGGGCGGTACTCTTATTTCCAATATTAGGGAAAAAAGGATAGGGAGGGAAGAAAGAGAAACAATAATCTCCTTACAAAAGGCGTTTCGCTCGGTCGCGATAGGAAGCGGCCGTGATGTCAAAAAGATGATTTGTCTGACATGTGTCGATGTGTCTCACTAAGGTAATATTTAATACATCGGTATAAAACACTAATTCATCAGGTACATATTTAATTACATCTCTAAAACACATACATGTAATAAGTTCAGAAAATTTGTTTTCAAAATATCATGCAATGATTTAAAGTTTTCCGTTTCACCAGTTTTACTCTTTCATAATAAATCAGGTAATAATTTCTAAGAATTTCTGTAATATGATCCTACTGCACAGTTTTTAACATAATATATTTTAACACTTTCTTAATTCTTTCAAATCACAGATTTTTAAACTCTGACATGAAGGGTCAAATATTCAGGTAGTATTTGCGTAAAAAACGTTTCTAAGCAATATCATGAAAAATATAATACTGTCTTTAAGTGATCCAAATTTAGATAGGAGTTTTTACTTCAACAAAGGCCACTAATGATAATAAACACAATGTTATTGTTTCTTACACAGAAACTATTGTAGATTTATGTAGTTTATACGTGCAAAACGATCATACTCCACAACGTTGAATCAGTTTAGAATAATCTTCCAACGTGTACGAGATTTCATTAAACAACATATGGTAACAGTCTATAACAATCTTGTCTCATTAGAATTATCTCATATCACATTATAAAAACTAAAATATTTATTAAAATAATGTTACAGTAACCCTAAAAATCGGTGCATTTAACTTGCACGGAATGCACTGTTTCCTTTTCCAGGATGGTTATAACTTCAAAACATACGAGATGCAAACTGCTTATACACATATAACTAATAATTCGCTCATTTAATTTTAATACTTAGTAACTAAACACTTTAATAAATAATTTTTCTACATCATAATAAATGTGATTAATCACTACTATAAAATAAAAATAGTTGTCCTTTTTCATATGTCTTTGACGACTGAACTTACTTGTACGCGATTCGACAGTGATAATAAATACAATGTATACAATATTCCGACTGCGGAGATCTTGGAAAATTATCTAATTAGAAGTCTAAAGTGTCCATAACTTCCTTCAAAGAATGTTTCGATTACATTAAATCCAGCCTTGTGAATGTCAACTTGTCGAATAACAAGTCCTCTACAATAACATCGTTGGCTCTGTTTTCCCCGCTTTCTTCCTCTTGCCTGAGGTCAACAAGCATGTTGCAAAGCACGCTAGAGCAGTCCGAACTACTTTCAGTGCAGTTGACTCCTCTAATTGCAATTCACCTTGCGACCATGTTTCCTAGTTTTTAAAACTTGTAATCCATACTCGCAGTAAACGTTTTAACAAGTGATTTATAATTATTACCAAAGTATTAACTTTTGAACATGACAACTCATGTATACTGCGATGTGGTATTCACTATCTTTGTAATAATATGTTCGAATTCCACTTTTACTGGTACCACTATGTAGGATAAATGGTGCATCGATTTTCGGGTCAATGCATCAAACAACACACATTTTAATGAGTAAATAATTCTGTAAACTCTTTGATTCAGCATGTGCGGGAATTTGTCTTGGTTGTTGCAGAAAAGTGTTATTATAAGGTAAAAGACGATCTCAAAGTTCAAAATAATATAACTCAAAGAAAAAATCTCAGACTTCTTTTTCGTTCAAAACACCGTACAATCTTCCTCTCTAACTTTCCAAATAAAATATTGCACTTAACGATAAAAATTAAATTTTATGAATATAGTCTGCGCAAAAGTAAAGGCCATCTACAATCCAGTTAGGAAGAGCAAAAAATATTCAGCCACCTAACGATTTAATTTTATTTTTTTCAAAATGTGTTTTGGAAACTTGTAAAAACTTAATATAATTGTTGTGTAATGTTGGTAACAAACATCCAATTTATTTAAAACTCGTGCTATTTTCATCAGAATACGGTAGTATAATAATAAAAAGTAGCAATTGTTCATAGTTATTCTTTGTTTTTCAACTTCGCGCAAAGCCGTCCCTAATTTAGCAGTGAAAACTAGAAAGAAAGCAACTTGTCATCACCTTCCACCGCCAACAGTTGGGCTTCTATTTTACCAAAGAATTGTGGGATTGGTCATCACATAATAACGCTACCACTTTTGAAAAGGCAAGCATGTTTGGTGCGACGGAAATTCGAACCCGTGACCCTCAGATTACAAGTCGAATGATCTCATTTATATATAGATATATACACTTCTGGCTAAAATCTTAAGGCCATTGAATGTGAAAAAATATGCATTTTGCGTTGTTAGACTCAACAACCATTTATTTCAGTAGAGTTCCTAAAGTTTAAAATAAGAAAAGGTAATATAAAAATAAAGAAACTTTTGCAGTATTTAATAAGGAAAATGTTACCATGATGAAACTGGCGCAAATTTTAGCTGGTTAGAAGTTTAAGAAGACCACACGAAAAAGAAGTCCTAAACAGGGTAGGAAATGCTTATCAAGAGATCTCAGTAGTGAGTTGTGCAGCCGTCATTGCGAATAATTTCAAACATTGGCTTCGGCGTGGTCGAAAAAAGCGTTTCCAGAAGGCTGGCTGGAATGTTATTCCAAGTGGTGAAGATGGTTTCACGGAGATCATGCACTCTTTGGAATTGACGTCCATTTCTACAGACTTCCCTTGCCATCCACCTCCCAAACATTTTCAAAGGGGTTCAGTTCGGGCGAACACGCTGGATGGTCCAAAAGAATCACGCTATTCGCTATAAAAAGTCCTTTGTTCTGCAGGCATTGTGGATTGCAAGTTGTCTTGCTGAAAAATTTAAACATTTCCTTACAAGCGAGGGCCTTCAATCAATTAGGCATGTTTATGTACCCAGCTGCTGTTTTACACCCCTGTATAACTTGAAGCTCTCTTGTTCCATGTGAGGAGAAAGCACCGCAGATCATGATAGAATTTTCTCCACTGTGTCTTTAGTGCGATATTCTTATCGTGTCAGTTCAGTTTGAAACCATCTGATCCATTAAGTTTAAATTTTTTTCTCATCAGAAAACAAAGTCTTCTTCCACTTTTCTACGTCGCATGTTTGGTGTCTCTCAGCAAAATTTAACCGACCTGTTTCGTGGTGGGAAAGGAGGATTGGCAAGTTGTTTACGGTTTTTAAAGCTTTTCTCTCGTCCATGCCGTCTTATTTTCCTTGGGCTGCATTCTGCACCCGTAAGGACCTTAATGTGGTTCGACCTTCGGCTGGTATATTACCGGAGAACCCGTCGAATTATCCTGCTCAACGCCCGCGAAATGTTCTTGCGCCGACCACTTGAAATTCTCGTTCCGTGTCCCTTTGGGTCTTTTAAAAAAAATGTAACAGCAATTTTATTACGCCCAATCTCACCAGCGATGGCACGTTGAGAGAGACCTTGCTTTTGCATTTCGTCAATTCTGCCTTGTTCAAACTCTATCAACTTTTTAACCTTTACCATGTTTTTTATCCAATGCAACACAGGAGATGCCAGTGGGAGACGTTGACTGGACAACGCTAATGCTTGAACACAAATGACTAAATTTCGTTTCGTGTTTACCGATTAATGCTTCGTTTCAGTATGGTCTTGAACTTTTTACCAACTAGTATTTAGGCTAATATCAAAGTGTTCACATTTTCTCTATTAAATGGTAAAAACGTTTTTTAGTGTTATTTTTCCCTTTTCTTATTTTCATCTTTTGAAGCTCAACTCAAATAAGTGGTTGAGTCCAACAACGCAAAATACATATTTTTTCTTTATGTTCGTTGGCCTTAAGATTTTGGCCAACTGTGTATATAAAAGGTTGATAGGTTTTTGAAAAAGCAGAAACAATTATCTTTCTCCAAGAAACAGGATAAATGCCTGTGTGTAATATGAGGTGTTAGAATATCACCAGGAGAAAGAAAACGGAAGTTTACTGTGGCATGACAGAGATCTAAATACTCTATATGAGGTAGTGTGGTGTCTGTTGAAGATAGCCAAATGTATATAAAAAATATTAATGGATGTAGGAAAAGAAAAAATGCTCAAGTTCCTAATCAGTATCTTGGTTGAGTTCTGGGAAAGAAGTTTTAACAAAGGTTTCTTTGTAATATCTTGAATGTCTAGTTGATGCTAATGAGGAATAAGAAAGTGCAGTTCCAGAAAGGGGACAATGTATTAGGGGAGACTGTATTAGTTTAAGAAATTGGTTAAACGTTGTCTACAAGAGGAACATAAGACTGTGTACATGTTTGGTAGGTCAGTGTATAAAACAGTTTTTCGTATTGCGAAGAATTTCCAGAGTTATGGAGTGTATTACAAATAATACAATACCTTTCATAATTCATTATTAAAATATAGTTATCACTGACATACTAAAGTTTTAACGTGTATTTGTATGACACATAAAATAAGTTCGATCACGCTGAAAGTGTTCTTGCTAGTTTTTTTCCTTCCATTTCTTTGTAATAAACTATAATATCCTGATACATTTTTCATATGAGCCGATGATTATAATTACTAATGAAGATGATTCAAGTTTTGTACGTGAGCTGGTGATACCCTGCAGTAACGATTTTAAAAAGATCGTAAAAATCGTCTTATATCTCCCGAATCCAACTTTATTATCTCAGTATTTCCTATAACAGCGTCGAGAGGAGTTACCGATATCCTCCAAGTTCACTGATCTTATTATATATAAAATGGAAAAATGCACTCGTAAATGAAATATTGGTAGTCGTGCCTTAAAATATTATATAATATTATAATAATATCAAATTTATTGAATTTATATATTTAAAAAATCAAACCAAATATATTAAATATATAACGTGAAAAACCAATATTTAAACTATTAAAATCATTGGATTTATAATAGCGTGTTCTCATATAACAAAGCCATATCGGACGACCTGTTAAACCCTCATAGGGGAATCGAACCCCTGATTTTCCATTTCTTTGTAATAAACTATAAACATTAAATTACCGCTAAGATCTATTTAGAAAGTTTAATTTATAAAACATTGGGAAAATCCTAATTTTTTATTAAAACTATCTATATTGTATTTCAATAAATGTTCATTGTTACATATCTAGGAAAATAGGATATTGCTCGTATTATATTTGCAATTGTTACCTCAGTTAAAATTCTAGCTATTGACGAATTGTTCTTAAATTACAGCCTGTTGAAGTATCATATTAGAAAACTTTTACGACATGCCAATCCATTCAGGAAGGTACATGTATTCATATGGATATAACTTAAGATATGGATGTTTCGATGGAAAAGCCATAAAGTAGATAGTTTCTCCTCCAGTTAAATATGCAGCCCATGTTCCAAAAGAGCCTACAGTGATAATACTATGATTACACTTGGACAAGACTGCCATGTCATGTGCAGGAGACGGAGCGTGTGGAGCAATTATAATATTAGGGTGTTTTAGGTTTTCGTGGCACCATTTCCGGTCATCACTAGCCACCACAAAAGCCACATTTAAGTACCTAGAAAGAAAATAATCTATGGATTTATTGAAATATTCAATTGACGGAAGAGAAGATTTGTGACGTTCCATTACATTTATCATATCTGTTCTTCTCACATGAATTCCTATAAACGTCTCTACTAAACGTGTCTGTTGTATTTGATGTAACAATGACTCAGCATATTGTTCTATTGAATCAACAAACCGAAACTGTTCTTTAATCTCATACCTCACAAAATCGAAAAATGTTGGTGAATTGGGGAATTTATAGCCTCCCAAAATAAGGACATTTTTGGACAATGCTGCATCTCTTGATTGTATGAATGTACTGATGTTATGATACAAAAGTTTCTTGTTTTTCTGCCAAAGCTTCAACGTTACTGGTAAGTTTATTTTAAAATATTTCTTAAGGAAGTTTGCAGTATATAACTGCAGATAAGGTTTCCTGTTGTTGAGACGAGACAAGCCATAGAGAGTGGCCAGTGTTCCCATTTGGTTCCCTAGACGGCCTCTGTTGGTAACAATTGTAAGCTTTGGTGTGATTTCATCTGTACGAAAAAAAGTTTATTCAAGGAATGTATGGGAAAAATTCGATGACAGATACTACCTACGTGAAAGTATAACATTAATGAAATGGATTTAAGTGAAATATTGTAATATATTTATTATTTGATAAAACTAACTTACTCCTGCAGATTTGACCTTGCAAAACCATAATTTGTGTATAGTGAGGTATAAAAATAAGGAAGGGCAAATATTTTAAGTTAAATGCGATAAATATACAAATGATCATATTTATATTTCTTATATGTTGCAGAAATATGATACTATATTTAGCTCAATGAAGAGAACTATCACTTCTTACAAATTAGCGGTATTGTATAGTTGTAACTTTGTATATTACCTGAATTAAGATAATCAGATGGCGGAAAATGTAATGAAGCATTTGAGAACGATACCTTTCGAATGACACGCAAGTCAGTTAAATAAAATATAAATATTGCAAGTATTACTTGCAAGACGAAAAGAATACTTCCGAATTTCCACGACGACAGTTTCATTTGTTCCTCTTGGTCCAAGAAACCTAATACACATGCGAAATAATAATACTATGTTTACTAATTTACCAGTTCTTTTACCTCTGTATGTATGTGTGACATTAACATGGAAAATGTATTTTAATAAAAGTTTTCAAGAAGTTACTACAAATTATTATTCCTTTATTTACGAGTTTAAGCTTATTTTTCCACGTTATTTTCATTTTGATAATAATATATATATATATATTAAGTAATAAAATTCTGCACAAAGAAAAAATTTTCAGAAACAGTTACGTGAAATCATGTTCCAATGTTGAGCACATAAAATATTGTACTTAAATTTCATCGTTGCAGCATTTTGAAACCAAATCACAATATTTTCTTTACACATCACCTCGATTGAGCTAAATACATTCGTGAAGTAAAACACTTTTCTAGCTTAATGATTGCAACGAATTTAATATTATTTTAATATCTAAGTTAGTTTCAGATTTATTAGACACTTGAAAATGTTTTTAACATTTTGTTAAATGTGTATTGAACAAGTTCAGTCTGTTCTCTGAATTTTTAGTAGGTTCACGAGAATAAGAATCAAGAAATATATTTTTGTTACCTTTTGAACATTCGATAATTTTGTCGAAGGATTATAAATCGGCGCGTTAAGTGACGACATTGAAGACTGAATATTGTTTTAGAGTTTACAAAACGTTTCTGTATAAACCATTACTTGTGCGAACTATAAATTGTATTCCCTTCCTGAACTTACGCAAAAACAGTACATATACAGGGTGTTCGGAAAGTCACTGTACACAAACATGTTTCAAAATAGAATACAAGAAATAAATATGAATGACAATTATAAAAAATGTTGAAAGTGACTCCCCGTTGGCATCAATACAGGCTTTGGATCCTTCTTATTTTGTTTCTAAACACCGCTGTCAGTTGCTGGCTTGAATTAGACTGAATGAATGCTGTTATCACTGCATTCAAAACTGCACAGTGACTTTCCGAACAACCTGCATATACATATATATATATATATATATATATATATATATTATATAGGTATAAAGTGCACTGAATGTTAGTGAGAATTGACAAGTGACGATAATTCGAACTTTTTCAATGACGAAATATAGACCCTTGACTGTATATGCAAGAAAATTCAGTTTAGTACTTAGTATATATTTGTTGATAGAGACACAGTAATTTGATACGACTTAAGAAGAGAGACCAATATTTCATTGGAACATGTAATGTTTCCTGAAGTCTAACATCTTAGTATATTTATAAAATACTATAATTAAAATAAGTCTGTAAATAAACGTTTTAAAAGAACAATCTGTGATGAACAGAGCATAGATAGCTGTTAATTGTGTAGCTCTGTGCTTAACTACAAACAAAAAGAAGACAACTGAGGAAAGAATTAACACAAAAATATTTGCATTTTTCCTACCTAAAGTTTCTGCAGTCTTTCGTGGAATGTTGGTTTATAAAAATGACAGTCCAGTTAAATACGGTACGTGTGGATAACTATTAATAATTTGTACGTTTGCCACCTGGAAACCCCAGACACAATATTTTTAGCTTTCACTCAGAACGCATTTTGAATAAATATTGTGTTTCACTTTTGTGAGACAGTTTTCTCATCTTTACTTTAACGTTTTAATATTTAATAGCTTGGTTTATAAGATAAATTTATATTCATCACAAACTAAATGAAATAAAACACTATTACCAAGAGATTTATAATAATGTTAGTACTATCAAAACATTTTTGAGAAGAATAAATCATAATTAACATTCCTATAAAGATGCATTTATACATCTGTAACAGTTTTGGTCATTCAGAACGACTGTATATTTGTGTGTCCTTTCAGTGGGGAAAAACAAAATAAAACGAAAAGTATGTTTTTTTTTTGTTTTGGAATGTCGCACAAAGCTACTCGAGGGCTATCTGAGCTAGCCGTCCCTAATTTTGCAGTGTAAGACTAGAGGGAAGGCAGCTAGTCATGACCACCCACCGCCAACTCTTGGGCTACTCTTTTACCAACGAATAGTGGGATTGACCGTCACATTATACACCCCCACGGCTAGGAGGGTGAGGATCCGCGACCCTCGGATTACGAGTGCACGCCTTAACGCGCTCGGCCATGCCAAGCCTAAAACGAAAAGTAACAGTACGTTTTATACTTAACTGCAACTGATTTATAAAATTTACTCAACTAGGCCTTCCCCCAACTGACATGCTACAATTAACTCAATCATAGCCTTAATACCCCTTGTATTTTATCATTTGAAATTTCTGTTTATGCTACATTTATCTCACGAAGCACTGATTTTCAATATTTTCTCATGTTATTTTAACATTGTTTCTTTTTGTTAGGTTATGTTTATGTTGACAGTTTTCTTTTTCTAATCACTGAAAACCTGTCACAACCCACTCGATGTTGTTGTACCGTAACATTGTTTTCCGTTTTGGGCAGGGTATGGTTGTTAGGATAATAATAGGATATAAACTAAAATATTTTATAACGTAACAAAAATATTGCAAATGTTTTATTTGGGAAGTTGGAAGAAGTCTAGTGAGAAATAATATAATTAAATCAGGACAGAATAAAAAATACTAAAATTTCATCAAAAACGCATCGTATGAAATAAGAAACATAAAGATTCACTAGAATAAACACTTTGAAACCTTGGTATTTGCCTGACTTATTATCATTTTTTATAATTATGAACGGCCCGGTATGGCCAGGCGTGTTAAGGCATTCGACTTGTAATCTGAGGGTCACGGGTTCGAATTCCCGTCGCACCAAACATGCTTGCTTTTTCAGAAGTGGGAGCGATATAACGTGACGGTCGATCCCACAATTCGTCGGTAAAAGAGAAGCCCATGTGTTGGCGTTGAAGGTGATATCAAGTTTCTTTCTCTCTAGTTTTCAATGCTAAATTAGGGACGGCTTTGCGCGAAGTTAAAAACAAACAAACAATAATTATGAACAATTGTTTCTTTATATTAGTGTACTAAAGTATTCTGATGAAAATGGCACGAGTTTTGAATAAAATGAATGTTTGTGACGAACATCACACAACAATTATATGAAGTTTTTACAAGTTTCCAAAACACATTTTGGAAAAAAAAATGTTGTTAGGTGGCTGAATATTTTCTGCCCTTCATAACTGGATTGTAGGTGGCCTGTACTTTTGCGCATATAATATTCATTATATTTAATTTTTATCGTTAAGGGCAATATTTTATTTGGTAAGTTACAAAGATAGATTGTACGGTGTTTTGAACGAGAAAGAAGTCTGAGGTATTTTCTTTGAGTTATATTATTTTGAACCTTATTACCGTCTTTTACCTTATAATAACACTTTTCTGCAACAACCAAGACAAATTCCCGCACAGACAGAATTATTAACTTATTAAAATGTGTGTTGTTTGATGCATTGATCCGATAATCGATGCACCATTTATCCTGCATTATGGTACCGATAAAAGTGGAATTAGAACGTTCTGTAACAAAGATATTGAAAAAGTTAATACTTTGGTACTAATTGTAAATCATTTGCTGCAAGAGTGAATTACAAGTTTTAAACAACTAGGAAACATGGTCGCAAGGTGAATTGCATTTAAAAGAGTCAGTTACACTGAAAGTAGTTTGAACTGCTCTTGCGTGCTTTGCAATATGCTTGTTTACTTCAGGCAATAGGAAAAAGGCGGGAAGAAACAGAACTTGTTTTTTTGAAATTTCGCATAAAGCTACTCGAGGGCTATCTGTTCTAGCCATCCCCAATTTAGCAGTGTAAGACTAATGGGAAAACAGTTAGTGATCACCACCCACCGCCAACTCTTGAGCTACTATTTTACCAACGAATAGTGGAATTGACCACCAGCACGGCTGGGAGGGCAAGAATGTTTGAACGCAACGCGGGCGCGAACCCGCCACCCTCGGATTACAAGTCGCACTCATTACACGTTTGAGACAAGTTGACATTCACAAGGCAGAATTTAATATAATCGGAACATTCTTTTAAGGAAGCTATGGACACTTATACTTCTAATTAGATAATTTTCCAAGATTTACGCAGTCAAAATATTGTATACATTCTGTTTATTATCACTGTCGACTCGCGTCCAAGTAAGTTCAGTCGTCAAAAACATATGAAAAAGGACAACTATGTTTATTCTATAGTAGTGATTAATCACATTTATTATGATGTAGAAAAATTATTTATTAAAGTGTTTAGTAACTGAGTATTAAAATTAAATGAGCGAAATATTTGTCATGTGTGTATAGACAGTTTGCATCTCGTATGTTTTGAAGTTATAACCATCCTGGAAAAGGAAACAATGCATTCGGTGCAAGTTAAAGGCACCGATTTTTCAGGTTACTGTAACATTATTTTAAAATGTAATTTGAGATAATTCTAATAAAACTAGATTGTTATAGACTGTTACCATATGTTGTTTAATGAAATCTCATACACGTTGTAAGATAATTCTAAACTGATTCAACGTTGTGGAGTTTGATTGTTTTGCATGTATAAACTACATTAATCTATAATAGTTTGTGTGTGAGAAACAATAACATTGTGTTTATTATCATTAGTGGCCTGTGTTGAAGTGAAAACTCCTATCTAAATTTGGATCCAAATACGTTTTGTTATGATGCTATGGTTACCTTGCACCATTTCCGGTCATTACTTACGACAATAAAAGTTACATTTCTGTATCTAGATAAGAAATAGTTCAAAGAATTATTGAAAAAAATGTATCTGGAAGAGAGGCACCGTACTTTAATTATACCTTTTTCATATCTGTTCTTCTGACGTGAATTACAACAAATGTGTCCAAACGAGGGAATTTTTGTCGTATTTTATGTAATACCGAGTCGGCGTAATGATCAATTGGATCAATGAACCGAAATTCCCGTTTTATTTCATGCCTGACAAAATCATAAAATGTTGGTGAGTTTGGGGTTTTATGTCCTCTCAAAATAACCTATTTCGGTATTGTGACATCACTTGAACGTATATATCTGCCAATTTTGTATGCAGGAAGGCTATGGTTCGTTTCAGAAAGGCTTTCAGTCGCAGGTACAGACCAAAATACCGACCAATATAGGGTGCAGTACAGTGTTCCCTCGCCACTTCGCGGGCTCGGCCGACCCCCCCCCCACATATATATATATATGTCTATATGTCTATATATATATAATTTGTCTATAATATTAATATAGGTATAATGGTGTTCCTTTATATTGGTTTATTTTGGGTTTAAGCTGTTGTATAAGTAAGGCTTCTTTAATTTTTCGTTTGTTTATGTTTGTTTCTTTATTTAGTATTTTAGTGTTTTCTATGGTTATGTTGTGTCCATTTGACTTGCAGTGTTCGAAAACGTGTGAAGGTGACTTTTTATGTTCTTTGAATCTGGTTTCCATTTTTCTACTTGTTTCTCCTATATAGAAGTCGTGGCAGTTATCACATTGTATTTTATAAATAATGTTGGTGTGGTGTTTGTCAGTGTAGTTCTTACATAGTATAGACCTTAGTTTTGTGCCTGGTTTTTGAATAAATTTAGTGTTAACTGGAATGTTATATTTTGTTACTAGTTTTTGCCAAATGTTGGTTATTTGTTTGCTGATGTCAGGAATATATGGTATACAGCAGTATATGGTTTCGTGATTTTTTGATTCGTGAGATATATTTACTTTTGTTGGTTGATTTTGCTTTCTGTCTAGGTGTGTGCGTATAATGTTTTCTACGGTTTGTGGAGGAAACTTATTAATGTTGATGAAGTGTTGTTTTATTTTATCTAATTCATCGTTAATTTTATCTGGTGAGCATAGTTTTATGGCTGTGTTTATCTGGTTTCTTAGTATGTTGAGTTTTTGTTTTGTTTCATGTGCTGAGTCCCAAGGAATGTATAGTCCAGTATGGGTGATTTTTCGGTGGATTTCTGTTTTGAATTGTGTGTCGGTTCTTATAATTTTGAGGTTAAGAAATGATATTTGACTGCTTTCTTCCTGTTCACATGTGAAGTTAATGTTGGGATGTATAGAGTTAATGTGAGTGAAAAAGTTAAGTATGTGTTCTGTAGATTCGAATCCCGCAATCGTGTCATCTACATATCTGTACCAGTATAGTGGTGGATGTAATGCTGTATTAATTGCTTGTGTTTCAATTTGTGTCATAAAAATATTGGCTAGAACTGGCGATACTGGGTTGCCCATGCTTAGGCCATTTGTTTGTATATAGTTTTGGTTGTTGAACATGAAGTTTGTCTTTATTGTGGTGAATTCTATGAGGGTTGCTAACTGGTTACTGGGAATGTCTATGATCGGGTTAGGGTCTCGAATATAGAGTTCTAAGGCTATCTTGCAGGCTTCTGTTGTTGGAATTTCTGTGAAGAGGGATATAACATCGAAACTGGCCATTAAGGCTTTATGATTAAGTTGATTTAGATTGGACTTGAAATTAAAAGAGTCTTTGATGAATGAGCTGGCTGATGTTGCATATTTGGAGAACAGGAAGAAAGCAATCAAATATCATTTCTTAACCTCAAAATTATAAGAACCGACACACAATTCAAAACAGAAATCCACCGAAAAATCACCCATACTGGACTATACATTCCTTGGGACTCAGCACATGAAACAAAACAAAAACTCAACATACTAAGAAACCAGATAAACACAGCCATAAAACTATGCTCACCAGATAAAATTAACGATGAATTAGATAAAATAAAACAACACTTCATCAACATTAATAAGTTTCCTCCACAAACCGTAGAAAACATTATACGCACACACCTAGACAGAAAGCAAAATCAACCAACAAAAGTAAATATATCTCACGAATCAAAAAATCACGAAACCATATACTGCTGTATACCATATATTCCTGACATCAGCAAACAAATAACCAACATTTGGCAAAAACTAGTAACAAAATATAACATTCCAGTTAACACTAAATTTATTCAAAAACCAGGCACAAAACTAAGGTCTATACTATGTAAGAACTACACTGACAAACACCACACCAACATTATTTATAAAATACAATGTGATAACTGCCACGACTTCTATATAGGAGAAACAAGTAGAAAAATGGAAACCAGATTCAAAGAACATAAAAAGTCACCTTCACACGTTTTCGAACACTGCAAGTCAAATGGACACAACATAACCATAGAAAACACTAAAATACTAAATAAAGAAACAAACATAAACAAACGAAAAATTAAAGAAGCCTTACTTATACAACAGCTTAAACCCAAAATAAACCAATATAAAGGAACACCATTATACCTATATTAATATTATAGACAAAATTATATATTCAAACCGCGCCCTCTACATTGCAACACTCAATTATACAACCCCTCCCAAACATGTGGTCAGCTTCCGACCAGTAACCCTTTCTTTGTGAACCTGACGATGACCGAAGAAGGTCGAAACGTTGTTCGCTCTTCTATTTGAAGTGTTTTCTGGGCCCAGAAGAGCCGTTTTTGCATATAAAAGTTATTGATCACCTTTTTAAAAGTATAAAACTTATATTAATATTTCTCGTCGTATTGGACATGATACACTACATGGCCAAAAGTATGTGGACACCCTTAATAATTAATAGGTTTGGCTATTTCTAGCCATACCCATTGCTAAAAGGTACAAAATATCAAGCATACAGCCATGCAATCTCTATAGACAAAGATTGGAAGAAGAATGTATTGTACTGAAGAGCTCAGTGTCTTTCAACGTAGCATTGTCGAAGGATGACATCTTTTCATCAAGTCAGTTCGTCAAATTTCTGCCCTGCGAGAGCTGGTCCGGTCATCTGTAAGTGTTGATATTGCGAAGTGGAAACGTTTAAGAGCAACAGCAGCTCAACCACGAAGCGGTAGGCCACACAAGCTTACTTAATGGTACTGCAAAGTGCTGAAGTGCGTAGCGTGTAAAAATCGTCTGTTCACAGTTGCAACACTCAGTACCGAGTAACAAACTGTGTCTGAAAGCAACATCAGCAAAATAACTGTTCGTATTTATGAAATGGGTTTCCATGGCCAAGCATTCGCACACAATCCTAAAATCACAATGCATTGTGCCAAGCGTTAATTGGAGTGGTGTAAATCACACTGGCATTGGACTCTGGAGCAGTGAAAACGCGGTCTATGGAGTGATAACTCACGCTTCACTATCTGGCAGTTTGACAGCCAAATATGGGTTTGGACATTGAGAGGAGAATGCTACCAGCCTGAATGTATAGTGCCGACTGTAATTTTTTTGGAGTAGAAATAAAGGTCTGGGGCTGTTTTTCATGGTTTAAGCTCGGCTCCCTAGTTCCAGTAAAGGGAAAGTTTAATGTTATAGCATACAATAACATTATAGAGAATTGTGTGCTTCCAACTTTGTGGCAACACTTCGGGGAAGGCTTTTTGTTTCAGAATGACAATGCTTCCGTGCACAAAGCAAGGTCCATAAAGACATAGTTTATCAAGGTTGGTGTGGAAGAACTTGACTGGTCTCCACAGAGCCCTGATCTCAACTCCACTGAACACCTTTGAGATGAACTGAAACGCCTACTGCGAGCCAGGCCTTCTCACCCGACATCAGTGCTCGACCTCACTAATACTGTTGTGGCTGAATAGGAGCGAATCACCGCACCCATATTCCAAACTCTAGTGAAAAACCTTCCCAGAAGATTGGAGGCTGTTACAGAAGCAAAAGGGAAAGCAACTCTATATTAATGCCCAAGGTTTTGGAATGAGATGCTCAACAAGCACATGTGGGTGTGATGGTCAGGTGTACACTTCGGTCTTATTCCATCACCTTAAATTAAAAAATCAACAAAGTAAACTTTTCAAAATGATAATTATTTTTGAGAGTCTTAACATATTTTATATAGATATCGACTTCTTCCTGTTAAAGCTAACCATACTGTTTAAGTATTTTATCTGTACTACTAAGTCACATCATTCTAAGAAAAAAAAGTTAAAAACATCATGATAAAAAATAAAGGCGTTAAGGTCTATTTTTTGAAAAAAAGATTTTGTTGTCAAATCTTGAAACTGAGATAGCTATAAAGAGTGAAACATTCGAGTCATAGTGTGTTGTTAATCTAAGGCTATCGAGAATCAGTGACTCTAAATTTTTTGAAGCACTAAATACGACAAGATTTTGGAATCTTTCAATATTGTTACCTTTTGGTTTGAATGACTGCATGATTTGCGAACATATTGTAAACATACATTCATTTCCAAAAAAACAGTTAAAGGTTCTCCAAGCTGTAACGATATAATAGTTTATATTGAGATTTCGGTGTTGTTTTCAGAAACGAGTTCATGCTCATTAATATTAAGTCGTAACAAAAATTATTCTCAGTTGTTTTCGTGTCTGAGCCAATTTATTACAAAGAGATGTATTCACTGAAATGGTTGAAATATGATATTTGTCTTCACAGCCATAAATATGGTGGCTCAACAAAGGATGTTGGAGGTGCCATAAAATAGGCGATGCAGTTTTCAACTGTGGGAAACTATATTATTTAAGTGAGAAAAGTTATGGCTATTTCACTCTACTAATTTACAGTCCCTCTGATATACCTACAAAGATTGCTTCGCAAAATGAGAGAGACGTACTGAAGCATAGTAAATTGTGGTCTTGTAATACATAGGACATAATTTTAGTGTAGCTACAATGAAAAAAACCTTTACAGGTAAGTTTTAAGTAAATGATATTTTTCTACACAATTTGTGTAATTTCATGTTGTGTGTGAATCAAAACATTACTGGTCACAATGCTTGTAACCAAATCCTCTTTTTAGAGCACTTTCTTACAATGGATATTTGAAGTTTTTCAACTCACTACACTGAGTTCAGTGAGTGGATTTGTTCCCTCTGCCCGAGTAGTACTATTTAAATTAATGTCACCGTGAAATATTGATTGTGACGGTTGCGACAACAGATGGTTGTTGCATGTGTATGTTGTTCTTTCAGTTGGCAGTTGTTTGAGTTACCGGATTAACATTCCACTTGGAGAATAGTACCACCTGATTCCAGTTGAACGACGGTGAAGTAAGAACATCTGATGGCGCACTTATGGAACGCAACTGTTACTGCGAAAGTGGTAGGTTGACAATCATGTAGCATTAAACAAGCTTTTTCTTGGGACCTAATGACTTCTGATTTTACATCTCGTTTTGTTCTTCAATTAATAAATTGTTTTTGTTTGTCCTTTACGCCATGTCTTTTTCCTTTCTTTTCATTTGCAACAAATTACTATATTTTCCCTTCTGCATACTAGAGCCACAAATCTCCAGCCACTGGAAAATAATCAGATAGCTGTATGCTTGTCTGTTCCTTAGAAAACGTATAATAATATGTGAATATACGTGTCTGAATTTTATACAGATCTGAAGTGCCAAGCAATGGAAAGTAATTATCTGGTCACTTTGTTCATGATATTCGACACGACTGTAACAGATGTTTAAATATGATGGAAGGACAAATGTTTGACCTACATCTGGTACAACTAGACGTCAGTAAAGGAAGTCTATTGAAGAGCATCAAGTGCCAAACAGAATTTTAAGGGAGAGCAACATAATCAGCAGAAGAAAAGAATGGTACACCCATTTTTTGTTTTAGGTTAAGCACAAACTACACAATGGGTTATCTGTGCTCTGCTCACCACGGGCATCGAAGCCCTTTTTCTAGCATTGCAGACATACCACTTTGCCACTGAGTGTGTTGTGATACCTAAAAATATTTTTCGAAAATTACGTAAAGTGAAATCTGCAAGCATCCACAAACACTCGGTGAAAGTTTCAAAATTTGGAGAGTTAAGTTACCTTTAAGTATTTTCGTCAATTTATTTTCATTCATCCATTCAGCCTACGAGTTGATTATTTCATTTATCAGGATACATGTGAATACAGTTAATAATAAGTTAAAAAATTATTTTATGTGGGCATTTTAAAAACTAGCATAAAATACCTGCGTTTCGAAGGGATAAAACATCCTTTCATAATTCACTTAGGCTTTATTGTATTCACCGAGATCCTCTGTTTTTCTGTGTAGTTACCCCAAGAGTATCCGTTCTTCAGCAAGAACCCCATTAAGTATCTGAGAAAGTATGCAAAGTTTGATTCTGCTAGCTTGTATATGGGGTTAAGAAAACAGTTTGAATCGGTTGTTCCCTTGGTTCCGAAGGGATCCATGGTCACAGAATCTGATACCAGATTATGACTCGGGCTTGACATGGCCTAGCACGTTAAGGCGTGCGCCTCGTAATTCGAGAGTTGCGGGTTCGCGCCTGAATCGCGCTAAACATGCTCGCCCTCTCAGCCGTGGGGACGTTATTGTGTGACGGTCAGTACTATTCGTTGGTAAAAGAGTAGCCCAAGAGTTGGCGGTGGGTGGTGATGACTAGCTGCCTTCCTTCTTGTCTTACACTACTAAATTAGGAACGGCTAGCACAGATAGACCTCTAGTTGCTTTGTGCGAGTCCCCCAGTGGCTCAGCGGTATGTCTGCGGACTTACACGCTACAATCCGGGTTTCGATACCCGTGGTGGGCAGAGCACAGATAGCCCATTGTGTAGCTTTGTGCTTAATTCAAAACAACAATAACAATAGTTCTTTAATAGTTTTGAAGATAGCAGAACCAAACTTAGCAAACTAATCAGGGATGTTCGTATTTATGTTGCTTAGGCCTACCTTCCTAAGCATCACAGTACTGCCAAAAGAATCTAAAATGGGTCCAGATGTCAACCAAGCGTGGTGATGGTCCAGGAATAGACTTTTTAAATTCGCTGAGTCATAATCTTTTCTTTTTTTTGGAATTTCGCACAAAGCTTTGTTGTTGTTGTTTAGAATTAAGCACCAAGCTACACAATGGGCTATCTGTGCTCTGCCCACCACGGGTATCGAAACCCGGATTTTAGCGTGTCAGTCCGCAGACATATCGCTGAGCCACTGGGGGGCTAGAGGGCCACTCGACTCGCAATTGTTTGTAAAATAGCAGATTTTGTTTGTTTGTTTAAATTAAGAAAAAACTACACAATGATCTATTTGCGCTCTATCTACTACGGGGATCGAAACCCGGTTTTTAGCGGTGCGAGCCCGCAGACATACTTTTGTGCTACTGGAGGCAAAAGAGTAGGCCTTTCAGCCGTGGGGACGTTATAATGTGGTAAGAGTCAATCACACTATTCGTTGGTAAAAGAGTAGCCCAAAAGTTGGTGGTGGGTTGTGGTTACTAGCTGCATTCCCTCTGGTCTTACACTACTAATTAGGGACGGCTGGCGCAGTTAACTCTCGTGTAGCTGTGTGCGAAATGAAAATCAAACAAAGATACTATTAATAATAGTTTGCCAGCTGCGAACGCCAGTTAATATTTTTTTTCGTTACTCGTACTGAACACTGGAAAAATAATATGCTATATTCAATTGTAAAACATTTTCTTCTACACTTTTTTTGTGAAGCACACTCCCGCACGTTGACATTCGATTATTAATATTTAACATTTTTAGGAGAATATTCTCTATTTTTCAGAATCCAAATGTACTAATTACACAAAACACTGTTACCTAAAGTTTCATAATACAGCTATAAAAATTCATCTGGAACAATAAACCATGCAGCTAACAACTCAACTAAATAAATGTTAAGTGATAAAAAAAAATTGTTCCCACAACATTACATTTCACAAGTATAGTGGAATAGCATTCCTTCGTTATTTGTTAACTACTGCTATTATGTTTATGTTTTACCACCTCTTTCTCTGTTGTTCAGATGAGCTGTCACTTCAGTTGCCTTAAGCATTACGTCACCTTACATATCATTAGAACTGATAACTTATTTTCTTAGTGAGGCCCCCAGTGGCTCAGCGGTATGTCTGAGGACTTACACGCTAAAATCCGGGTTTCGATACCCGTGGTGGGGAGAGCACAGATAGCCCATTGTGTAGCTTTGTGCTTAATTCAAAAACAACAACAGCTTCTTAGTGAGACAACATTACTAACACATGGTGGTACTGAAATTATGGTTGTGGTAACTCTAGTAGTATGTTAACCAGCTTGTCACTGTATGTAACAAAGTTAATCACTTTTTTTTTTTCAAAGGCGAAAAAAATCCTCCTCCTACTGAATTGTAATCTCATGTTTTTAACTTATTCTCGACTGTTGTTCAACTTCAAGCCTATCACTGATTACATCTTCTCGATTCATCGAAAAGATCTGATTCTTGCTTCACAGTTCAGATTCCAACATTATTTCTGGCCTCAGTGAGCATTGGACCGTTTATAGAGGTCGAAATTTTTCAATCCGAAATTTTGGAATGTGTGTACCTTTTTCTTCAAGGTGTTACGTATTATAGTTTATTTCAGACGAGTTTCCGATTTGTTATTTCAAATAACCGGAAATTTGAAGTTAAATTTAGAAGTTAATTAGACATTAGTAAGTATCGAATTTTTGACACTTAACGCACACATTTTTCTTCCTCAACAGAAATAAATTTTATTATACAAACTACAAGAAAATTTATAATGGCAGTTATAACAGATAGTTATAAACTTGTATTGTAGCACTGATATGTTTTGAGGCGACTCTGTTCTAACTATATTTTTGTTTATTTTGTCCTAGCATTAAATATATATCTCTCTTTTATTTAAAACTGACTGCTACATATTAGACTGCATTCATGTTGCTGTTACTACCCTCTGTTTCTCTTTCGAAATGCCCCCCAGTGGCTAAGCGGTATGTCTGCGGACTTACACGCTAAAATCCGGGTTTCGATACCCGTGGTGGGCAGAGCACAGATAGCCCATTGTGTAGCTTTGTGCTTAATTCAAAAAACAAACAAACAAAACTCTTTCGAAATGCTTATGAAATATTAGATTTGACTTTTATCTACGTAGTTTTATACGATAATAATGTCTACATTCTTACCTTAAGGCGTAACATAAATTACACCTTGTTATTATATATTAAAAATAACTATAAAATGTTACTCAGTTTTACCTCAACATAATGTTTATACATTTTATGCCTTACCTATAATTATAGCTTAATAGTTTCGTTTTTAGTTTACTTACTGTGTAATATTTTACAGATTGTTGTTCTACAATATTATTATTATACATTAGTTTATATCCTTACATCGGTTTTATACTTTGTTACTTTACAACAGTTGTTCTATCTATGATTATATTATTTACGTATTGCTATTCCATTTTATTATTATGGATTACTAAATTATACTCCAAGTAAGGTGAAATCAAATTTATGAAGAAAACATAGCATAGATATAGGTAATATCAAAATTCATAAAATTAACGTCAGTAATAAATTAACACATTAAATCACTAGTTTACTTATTCTTTAGTACCGAGGCTTTTATATGAAATGAACACCCTATTACCCGAATGCTTAAGAAAGCGCTCGGATGAGAGGATTTCTGTCAAAACGTCTTGAACCTAAATGTTTTCTAACATCATTAATGCTTCATTTTTACCCTGAAAATAGTGGTCTTTAGAAATTATTACAGCCACTTTTAGTAGTAACTCTAATGAAACTTCTCAGCTCCAATGGCGCGTTTTGAATTACAAATGTTGAGTCTCAACAACTTCGTGGTTCAAAGCTCTGATTCAGTAGATAATACGTGTACAGCTGATTAGATACTAAAATAATTTTCCAACGGGTAATCTACACTGTCAAAATCACTGAAAACAATGTTGTGAAAGCGAAGTTATTTTTTGATATTCTTCTTGTTAGATATTTTAGTGAAAACTTTACAGTTAGTTAAAGATGTATTCATGTTTTTTACCTAACTGTTGTAGTGATGACATTATAATTCACTAGCTAATTATGGTAGAAAATTTCAACTAAGATTTTCCCTGTTAAATTGCAAAGTAGAATACGATATGTTTTATTTAAGTTGAACTTTGTATACGTTGATATTAAGATAGGTGAATATTGTACTTTGTCATTAAGCAAAAAGTTACTCAAAGGATTAACTGTACAAGGTGACTCTGAAACTGTGATGAATATTTTAACACTTCAAACTTATGTCAGAAAATATTTTACTCATAAAACCTACTTAAGCTTAACAGTTAATAACTGACATAGTTAAAAATATCACCTTTCCATGAGATGTATCGAGTATTTCTTTACTCAGGTATATTCTCGTGTGCATAGAGTCTTAATCAAAGTTCAATCTATTAAAATATTTGAAATACGATTAGTGTCTCTAAACCAGAGGCCAACCATTTTATTTGTTCATTAATAGTTACTTTATCTTTATTAAAATTATTACATTTATCTTGACAGAAATGTTTTGTAAAATACTCCACTCTGTGTTAAACAAAGTTAACAACAATCATTTTGGTACTGGATAATCTATTCATGACCATACCAACTTAAACACTTTTCTTTAAATGTCATATAATACATTTCTTCAATTATTCGTACTTAATATAGGCATCATCTGTATTCCGTGATCTCGGAGAATTCTCTCATTATACACTTTACGATAAAAGTAAAGTTTATCTATCTGAAAATGAGAAAAATGATCTTAACTCTCGCTGAAGATAAAATTTTCTTGTCATATCTATACAGAGATTTTTGTTGCTGTTAAGCATAAAGTTATACATGAGGAAACCTTAGCTGTGCCTTATACTGATATGGAGAACCCATTTTTTAAAGTTAAAGGTATGTAGATTTATGGCTGTGCCACTCCTAAAGGGTGGATAATGTGCAAGACAATTACAAATTTTTTTAGATATATCAGTTGAAGATAATCGAAAAAAACATTAAATTACCGCTGAGAATTATTTAGAAAGTTTAATTTATAAAACATTGGGAAAAGCCTGATATATTATTAAAACTACCTATAATGTATTTTAATAAATGTTCATTGTTACATATCTTGGAAAATAGAATATTGCTCGTATTATATTTACAATTGTTACCTCAGTTGAAATTCTAGCTATTGACGAATTGTTCGTAAATTACAGCCTGTTGAACTATCATATTAGAAAACTTTTACGACATGCCAATCCATTCAGAAAGACATGTGTTTTCATACGAATATAACTTAAGATATGGATGTTTCGGTGGAAAAGCCTTAAAGTAGATAGTTTCTCCTCCAGTTAAGTATGCAGCCCATGTTCCAAAAGAGCCTACAGTGATTACACTTGGACAAGACTACCATGTCATGTGCAGGAGACGAAGCGTCTGGAGCAATTATAATATTAGGGTGTTTTAGGTTTTCGCGGCACCATTTCCGGTCATCACTAGCGACCACAAAAGCCACATTTAGGTACCTAGAAAGAAAATAATCTATGGAATTATTGAAATATTCAATTAATAAAAGAGAAGATTTGTGACGTTTCATTACATTTATCATATCTGTTCTTCTCACATGAATTCCTATAAACGTCTCTACTAAACGTGTCTGTTGTATTTGATGTAACACTGACTCAGCATATTTTTCTATTGAATCAACAAACCGAAACTGTTCTTTAATCTCATATCGCACAAAACCGTAAAATGTTGGTGAATTGGGGAATTTATAGCCTCCCAAAATAACGACATTTTTGGACAATGCTTCATCTCTTGATTGTACGAATGTACTGATGTTATGATACAAAAGTTTCTTGTTTTTCTGCCGAAGCTTCAACGTTACTGGTAAGTTTATTTTAAAATATTTCTTAAGGAAGTTTGCAGTATATAACTGTAGATAAGGTTTCCTGTTGTTGAGACGAGACAAGCCATAGAGAGTTGCCAGTGTTCCTATTTGATTCCCTAGGCGGCCTCTTTTGGTAACAATTGTAAGCTTTGGTGTGATTTCATCTATACGAAAAAAAGTTTATTCAAGGAATGTATGGGAAAAATTCGATGACAAATACTACCTGCGTAAAAGTATAACATTAATGAAATGGATTTAAGTGAAATATTGTAATATATTTATTACTTGATAAAATAAACTTACTCCTGCAGATTTGACCTTGCAAAACCATAATTTGTGTATAGTGAGGTATAAAAATAAGGTATGGCAAATATTTTAAGTTAAATGCGATAAATATACAAATGATTATATTTATATTTCTTATATGTTTTTTAGAAATATGACACCATATTTTACTCAATGAAGAGAACTATTACTTGTTATATATTAGCGGTACTGTTCAGTTGTAACTTTGTATATTACCTGAATTAAAATAATCAGATGGCGGAAAATGTAATGAAGCATTTTCGAACGATATTTTTCGAACGACATGCAAGTCAATGAAATAAAATATAAATATTACAAGTATAACTTGCAAGACGAAAAGAATACTTTCGAATTTCCACGACGACAGTTTCATCTGTACCTCTAGGTCCAAGCAGATTAATGTTTCTGGAACACAAGAAACCTAATAGACATGTGAAATAATAATACTATGTTTACTAATTTACCATTTATTTTACCTCTGTATGTATGAGTGACATTAACATGGAAAATAAATTTTAATAAAAATTCTCAACATCAGCTTAGTTTTCCACGTTCTTTTCATTTTAATAATAATAATACATATATATATATTAAGTTATAAAATTCTGCTCAAAGAAAAACTTTCAGAAACAATTACGTGAAGTCATATTCCAATGTTTAGTACATAAAATATTATACTTAAGTTTCATCGTTAGAGCATTGTGAAACCTAATCACAATATTTTCTTTACACAACACCTCAATTGAGCTAAATACATTAGTGAAGTAAAACACTTATGTAGCTTAATGATTGTTATTGGGCAATTTATACTGTCCACCAGTGGCTCAGCGGTATGTCTGCGGACTTACGCATAAAAATCGGGGTTTCGATACCCGTGGTGGGCGGAGCACAGATAGCCCATTGTGTAGCTTTGTGCTTAATTCCAAACAACAACAATTTATACTATTGTTTTGATTTTAATATTATTTAAATATCTATGTTAGTTTCAATTTATTAGACATTTAAATTTTTTTTTAACATTTTGTTAAATGTGTATTGTACAAGTTCAGTTTGTTCTCTGAATTTGTAGAAGGTTTACAAGAATAAGAATAAAAATATATATTTTTGTTGCCTACTGATCATTCGATTATAAATCGGAGCGTTAAGTCACGACATTGAAGACTTAATATTATTTTAGAGTTTACAAAACCTTTATGTATAAACCATTACTTGTATTAAATATAAATTGTATTCCCTTCCAGTGGCGCAGCAGAATGTCTTGGGACCCACTATATAAAAACCTGATTTCGATACCCATAGTGGGCAGAACAGAGCTTAATTCGAAAGAAACAAAGAAATAGCGTTATCGTTTGAATATTAAGATGTATTTGCGTTAAGAAAGAACATTGTGTGTTTCGATCTTGTTGGCAAATATAACAAATTTAACACTTATCGACATTTAATTAACTTTTAAATAAAAATAAAAATATACAGCTATTTGATGTTATGATTTTTGAAATATTACAGTTATTTGACAGTGTATTGTATGTAATATATTGTTATTCTAGGAGGGAGGTGTAACGGATTTAATACTGTAATATCTTTTGTTACAAGAGAAAGACTTCGTACCCCTGCATCGTGAATAGTTTTTCCTAATAACTTAAAAAGTATCATGATTAAGATAATGAAAGTATTGTATATTATAAATATTATACTAACATACATCTACATAAATGTTTATGTAAATTGAACGTAAAATAAACTATTCATAAACAAATAACCAAACATAGGAGGGTCAGAAAGTGTTCGTTCGTCTACTTTAATGATCAGTTGTGCAGCCTTTCAAGTGAATTACTTGGCGCAATTTCTCCTCATAGCCCTCCATGATCGTTTAACAGTACTCGACTGTTATTTTCTTCCATTCATCTTCACAGAAGGCCTCCAACTCTTGCAAGTTTTTCGGATGATGTTAATGAACCTTGGTCTTCAACTCATGCCAAACGTTTTCAATTGGGTTGAGATCGGATGACTGCAATGGCCACTCCAGAACACTTATGTTGTTACTCTGCAACCAGGATTGCACATATTTCGATGTTCCGCAAGTTCCGAGCATCATTCTTGATACAAGTGCCTAATATATCAACGTACTCTTCTTTTTTCATGATTCTGTTGACGCGGTGATGGCTGCCTTCACCAGAAGAGCTGAAGGAACCCCATAGCATGATCAAGCCACCTCCGTGTTTAACTGTAGGGACGATATTCTTTGGAAGATTTCGTTCCCCCTTCTTACGAAAAATATAGCGAACATCATTATGGCTGAAAAGCTCAATTTTAGTCTCGTCTGACCAACAAATACTCTTCCAACAAGTAAAGGGTTTATATACATGCTTTCTTCCATACCTCAATCGTGCTTCTAAATAAACAGACTTTAAATATGGAGTTCTACGAGGACGACATGCTTTAAACTCAGAAGAGCGTAACATGTTCGTAACTGTAGAGGTACTTACTTCAACCCCAATTTTTGTACGTCATAACGTGTTAAACGAGGGTTCCTACTAACTTCTCTGAGAACCTTCCTCTTGGTTCTCTTTGCAATTTTGGTGGGGCGTCCGGCCGGAGGGAGGTTAGCAGTTGACCCGGTAAGCTTAAACTTGGCAATTATGCTTTGAACAGTAGATTTCAGCAGATTATGATGTGTAGCAATACCGGAAAGAGACACACGAAATTTGTATTTTACAATAATTCGTTTTTTTTTTAAATCACTGGAAAGTTGTTTCCTGTTTGCCATGATGACCAAGCAGATAATGACGGAGACAGCGCTAAATTGCCGGAAGTAAATGTTTTGCTGGCTAAATTCCAATAATTATGAGCCAAGTGTCTAGTTCTGGAATGGAATAATGTAGTATATTCACCAAACTAAACAACATTTTTACGAGAATATGTTTTTTCACACGTTTTGAAATGTACGAACATTTTCTGCTCCTATTTTTGGTTATTTGTTCATAAACAGTTTATTTGTCGTTTAATTTATATAAAAATTTATGTAAATGCGTGTTAGTATAATAATTATAATGCATCATATGTCTATTAGCCTAATCGTGATACTTTTTAAGTTATGGGAAAAAAAAAACTACTCGAGACGCAGTGGTACGAACACTTTCTGTCGTACCTGTAATTAGTCTCTCCTAAAATATTCAAAAAGGAAAATGTATATAAATACAACAAACGCTTCAACTTCCTCGTAATATTATGTTATTAATACTGAATTTATTTTTTATTCTATATGTAAAAGCTGTCGAGTTTATTTTATTCGAGCTTCGTAATTTTCTATCAGACAATATCTATTCTGCACATAATTTACTGCAATACTGCATGAAGGGCATAAGTGTGCAACTTGTATGATATCTCGAGATTATGACCTTGCCAAAATTTGAATAAAAACCGCCAGTAACATTTTAGCGAAAGCAGCAATGTTTCTTGTGACAAAACGAGCATTGAACCTAAACAACGGCAGCGTTGTGTTTAATAAATTCGAATTCATAAACTTTAATCGCCATGTTTGGTCTTGAAACTAAATTCTATGAGTTAGTCAGTTACAGACGTAAATTTAGTGATTTTTATAATCAGTAATTTTTCGCTACACATTTCAACCGCTTCTCACCTAAATCAACTGAAACACTTTGAATTTGAATTAATTTATATGTGATTAGTTTGTTTTTGAATTTCGCGTAAAGCTACTCGAGGGCTATCTGCGCTAGCCGTCCCTAATTTAATAGTGTAAGACTAGAGGAAAGGGAGCTAGTCATCACAACCAACCGCCAACTCTTGGGCTACTCTTTTACCAACGAATAATGGGATGGACCGTACATTATAACGCCCACACGGCTGAAAAGGCGAGCATGTTTGGTGCGACGGGGTGCGAACCCGCGACCCTCAAATTACGAGTCGCACGCCTTAACCCACCTGGCCACACCAGGTCACTGTTATCGTAAAGTTAATAAGATTTCCTCTTGGAGAAGCGCAAACTGGTTTACATTCTGAACTTTTATCTATAACGTAAGCTTTGAAACGTTTTCGAAAAAACGGTTCATTCTTAAACAATTACACAAATTTTATAGGATTTGTTTGCAGAAGAATAACATTATGAGGACAGCCAAACAATTACTCTGATACACGATTCGAATAAATGAATAAAATTCTTATCAATACATATGTGGTTTGGTGTTTTACTCAGCATTTACATTTTCTTGGTAAGAAAACTCCGATTTTAGTTTAACTTTCTTACTGTAGCATGATTAATTTTACATATTCCGGCAGTCAGGAAGTTTCAATATTATAGGAGATGTCCAGCCATAGTATCTGAAATATTATTTTTAAACCATACTTTTAGTCATATCAATGTCACCACGCAATATATTATATTATCAGATTTCACTTGCTAGTAGTCATTCTCATTCTACTGAAATTCACGTCACCGTGTTCGACCCCATCATTTAGTTATTACCACACTTCAGGGGAGATATAATAAAAAAGAAACAAGGTTAAACGAGTTAGGTATCTTGAGAGTATAAAACTTTAGCCTGTGTTATTAAGTATGCTTACAACTAGTTGCGTGTTATTTCATAGGAAGATGATTAAATACAAGTTACAAGAACGATCTAATTAAACAAAAAGTGAATGTACCTCTACCTTATCATGATGGCTTCTTAGGCCTAAACGTTCACACGGTAAAATATGTTTAATTAGTCAGGGTTATCGAAAATCTTTTCAGACAACACACAATTATCACAGCCATTTTACAATACAATAAAACTAAAATAACCTTAATAAACTAGTGTCAAACTCCAAGTTAATATTCGTCGTAAATTTAAACGTAAAATACCTTGAAACGTGAAATAAATGAAAGTCAATTACAATTGTGCAAAACAAAACACAAAACCGATTTAGGTACAGAATTAGTCCGAAAAGACTCATAACGGAGCCAAACACAATCGTAAATATGATAATTGGGGAAAACGTGACTTGGGATATTGATAAATGAAACCCGTTTATAAACTTTAGATATAAGTTTAAACGACAAAGTACAATAAAATATCAAGCATTGAAATTAATAAAACTGAATATGATAGAACTAAATACAGAAAACGAAACTGAAATGTGTTAGTCTCATAATCGCAACACAGAAGTCGAGTGAAACAGAAAAAGTGATACAGAAGAATTAAAATAAAATGTGTGTTACGTTCAGAAATTAATGTCAAGTATACGAGCTTGCATATTAAATTTTGTGTAGAACTGAAAACTTAAAAAGTATAAATTAGGAAAATAAAACAGATATAATAATTATTGTAAGAAAAGGTGTAACATCAGGTACAACTCAAGTTAAAGAAAACTGGTAAGACGTCAGGTAAAGTGGCCCGGCATAGACATGTGGGTTACGGCGTTCGACTCGTAATCCGAGGGTCGGGTCGCGTTGGTAAAAGAGTAGCCCTCTAGTCTCACATTGCTAAATTAGAGACGGCTTGCGCAGATAACCCTCGTGTAGCTTTGCGCGAAATTCAAAACAAACTCATAAATAATGTCCGAAAATTTAATACAGAAAGTGCGTCATTATTTCTGTCTTTGTAGAAGGCTTGAATGACTAAAATATGTAGTAGGGCATATATAAAAATGTTCAGACGAATAAAAGAAACTAACCCAACTCCAATTTTTCATGTCATTAATTAAATAAACCATTATGAAGATGGATGAGTCTGAGGAGCACATTAGGCATATAATGCTTTATGAGTTTAAAAAATCCAATAGTGCAGCAGAAACTACACGAAGCATTCAAAGTGTTTATGATGAGGAATCTCTTAATGAAAGTAAATGTCGGAGATGGTTTCAGAAATTCAGATTAATTATGCACCACGTTCAGATCCTCCTGCTGAATTTAATGATGACTTACTGTTGGCTGCACTTGATAAAAATTGTACTGTAACAGTTGTAGAATTAGCACAAAAATTTAATTCAACCCATTCAACAGTTCATCATCATCTGCAACAGCTTGGAAAGATCTTAAAACTTAGAAAATGGTCCCCCATGACTTGGCAAAAGCCAACCTTAGAGCTTGTTTGTTTGTTTGTTTGTTTTGGAATTTCGCACAAAGCTACTCGAGGGCTATCTGTGCTAGCCGTCCCTAATTTTGCAGTGTAAGACTAGAGGGAAGGCAGCTAGTCATCACCACCCACCGCCAACTCTTGGGCTACTCTTTTACGAATAGTGGGATTGACCGTCACATTATACACCCCCACGGCTGGGAGGGCGAGCATGTTTAGCGCGACGCGGGCGCGAACCCGCGACCCTCGGATTACGAGTGCACGCCTTAACGCGCTCGGCCATGCCAGGCCTACCAACCTTAGAGCAAGAGTGACATTCTCTTCACTCTCGTAAATGT
Source organism: Carcinoscorpius rotundicauda (assembly GCA_011833715.1). Lineage (NCBI taxonomy): Eukaryota > Metazoa > Arthropoda > Merostomata > Xiphosura > Limulidae > Carcinoscorpius > Carcinoscorpius rotundicauda. The sequence goes on along the minus strand of CM022395.1, from coordinate 45,731,417 downwards.
AACACCAATACATGCCACTATCTTATGCTATTTTCAAAAGGCTTTATCATGCAACAAAAGTTTCCACAAATAAATATTTATAAGATTTTACACAAAATTTCATCTATTTGTTCAGAAAGCAAATATTTTAATGTATATCAGGACGACTGGTATGGGTGTTAACACTTTTACTAATAAAACAGAGAACAACGTTTATTAGTAAAAAATATTAATACCCATACTATCCGTCCTGAGACTCATTTTTACTTCAAGTGGGTTTCGCGTCATCACAAAAGATTTTAATGTCTTTTCCATCTTATTGATAAGTTAGAATTCACAGCAATCATCAGTTGAAATTGATCTTTAGTGCTCTAGGGTGACTTAGCTGTCTTATCCGTATATGACTAACAAGTGTCACATGCCGCTATATTTCACTTACAGCATTGAAAAGGAAACATAGTAATGTTTTATTACTAATTTTTGCCGGATAACTTGATAAATAAGGGTCAAAACTCACTTTTTGACTGCTGATTTATCAGTAAGCCAATTACCTTAGTTTCACTACAATCGATTGGTCGTCTCAAACGATGTATCATATAGATGTTGGAATGTGAACTACCACTCCATAGCTATGTATTTAGCAATCACTTTAGCAGGAATGGTCATTTCTTTCAGTCATTGATTTGTCAATCATCCAACCATTCTAACTGCTGAACGAACTCACCCATCTCAGACATACTGACTAAGAAATCATTGTCAACATAATAGTCAATCATTAGATGTTGAATAACTATTTTCTTCATCTGAGTCTTGTCAACTCAGCACTGCTAGCATCTTGGTTCATCCCGTCTTAATGCTTTGTTCATCAAAAGAGGCAACTAGCTCATCTGTCTCTGGTTAGTTGGGCAACCATTTATCAAGGTGATTATTGATGGGAAAGAATTTCAGCTTCTCCATGAATTCAATTAGTTTTCGTGTATCACCTTACCAATTATTTGAACTATTGACCTAGTCATCAAATTCCGCTATAGATTTTTAAAGGTCATGTAAATATTTTACCTAATCTGAGGATTTATTTCGTATTACAACTTACCTCACTGGAAACGCGAAGGAAACAAGAACTGTAAACCTATCTAGAAAATCAATGGAGTGAATAAAATTTCTTTTGAAGTTTCGTGATTTCATAACTTGCACTGAAAAATTATACGCTGAATATATTGAAAAACTATACTAAAATAAACAATGGGCACAAATTAGTTTTGCTAGTACAAACGCAACTAAAATGATCCTACACACACTTTTATTAACTGAAGTGTCATTTTGACCTAGTGGTTGGCGTGCCATGCTGCAGATCCAGGGTTCAAGGTTCGAGAAAAGATGCCACTGGCAATGCTCTGCATATTTAGCTGTAGGCACTTTATAAAAATGACAATTAATCCACATATTAATTTTAAAATGTTGAACAACCTTTTGTGGCGAAAGGCACTGTTGTCTGATTCCTCTGTTTTTAGTTAACAGTTCAAAATTTAGGCCAACTACATCTATACCGCAGAGATGCCAACTATTTCAAATGACTGAGCGTTATGATTGTAGACAAAGCCCTTTATCATTTGCGGCTACTAGGTCTGACCAATGTCTCTAAGCTGTTTATTATTATATTATTATTATAACTATTATTATTTAATACTGCTATAGATTGCTTATTAAAACTGTGCTTTGTGTATTTAATAAATAAATTAAAAACAATTCTTTTAAAATTGTCTTTTATTTAGTTCAGAGTAACAAACATACTGGTAAAACAACACTGAACGTGCACAAACGGTAAGCAGAAAAAGCCTGTGTATAAGGACTAGTTTATCTCATGTTTATGACAGTTATTGTAATAGTTTTGTAGTGTTGCAGCTTTTGCTTTCATGAAAATGTATCTAGATGGTTGAGAGTTATAACAACATTGTCCATTTGACTGCATACACATCTTGTGAGCTATAATACTGCTCAAAACTGAGGTGTTCAAGTTTAATCTGAAGTTGCTTTTGTTTGTAGTCACTAAACTAAATATCCTTTCATTGTCAGCATTAGAATGGAAGATTGTAAGAATTCCAAGCATAACCTACACGGAATGTCATACTTCTGGTTGTCATTTCCATCCTTAACTGCAGACAGCTGAATTCAAAACTTGTCAACATTCATTTGAAGGACAGTTTCTATGAAAGTATCAATTTGATAGTTCAAATATTGCCCTTGCAACTTGTCAATGGTATCTTGCTCATGTGTATTGACAAGCACAAGATACCTGTCTGTGAAGAAGCATAGAGAAGAGAAATCTTTGCTGAATTTCAGTTTTGAATCAGCAACCTCTACGTGAATCAGAACTTAGAGGGAAATGTTTCATCATGTAATTTGTAGCTGCAATATAGTATTTCTTGACACTGGTGTAGAAGCTGATCAGGTCCAGGTCCTTTTCATATTTAACAATGTATTCCTTGGCAGCATTTCCAATAGAAACTGCCTCATCAAATTTGTGCAAGGATTAATTGTTGTAGTCAAGTTCAGTGATGTTGCCTTTAAGATATTCTGGCTTGATGTATATGACAAGCATATTTTTAACTTGTGTAATCAGAGTTCTATGCATAATGAGTATGCAAGGTTCTTCTCTTTGCAATATCAATTTGGCTTGCTCAAATAGAGGAATTGCAGACTGAAGAAAAAGACAAAATAACAAGTTCATTTTGTTGTACAAGAAAACTGTTATCTTATCTAATATATATGCTCTGTACATAACTTGTCTTGGTTACTTCCTTCCTAGCTTTCGTTTTCTTCTCTTTCTTTCATTGACTGTCTATTCCTTAGTTCAAGGTCAGACTGCCTAAACATATATTGAGTTATATCAAATGTTCCTTTGTCTGCTTTTGGGGACTGTTGTCTTGTGTTCCTGTGTGGCTGAGAGGATGTCTTAACTGTGTCCTTGTGTGGTTGAGAGGATATCCTAATTGTTAAAGTCTTGCTGCCTGACTGAGCGCACGTTTAGACCCTTTGGATCTAGTTTTTCCTTTTCACAGCGAAAATACTTCTTCAATAGCTTTCACATGTCCAATATTCTGTTGAGGCACATCCAAAGTGATAGCCATCTTGTGTTAACAAGTTGTGGAATTTTTCTTGTTTCTTTGTCATACAATCCTTGAAAATCTTTGAAATGCTGTTTTCTCCTAGCACATTTGTCCAGAAAATAGTAGATATCTATCCATATATCAGAAATTGCGCAGGGAAGTTCTCTGGAAACTATCTAGGCAGCAATATTCATGAGGTGATAGGCACAGCCCATGAAGTAAATGCTAGGCAGTCGTCTTGAGATGTGTCTCATCACACCTTTACCAAACCAGACATAACTGAGGTATTGTCTGAAGAAAAACTAAGACAGTTTTCCCATGGAATTTTCGTCTTTGTCAATTCGTGCTCCAAAAGCTTGAAAATATTATCTCCCGTTGAAGCTTCTTTCCATTCCACTTTTGTCAAAAGAGAACACAATTTTTCCAAGCAAAGGGTCGAGGTATCGTTTACCATTGGATAAAGTTTTGAGTCATCCATGTCTGTGGATTTATCTGTGGTTAAACTGTAAACACTGTTAGTAAGTATGCTTGAAATCATTTTGTCATCTTCACAACCAAACAATTGTACAATTGCTGTAGTTTTGGTTCTAGCACAGTCATATTTTTTCGTTATATGAGAGTCTGGGAACATTTTCCCGTTTTACATGATCAGCTACAGCTAGAGGTAAATTATGAGCAGTAACGAATTGCGTAAACGTCACTTTAGCATTTATGGTTTCATATTCTGAATTATTACTCATAAATGTCGTTATCTGCATCGTTTCTGTTTTCGCCTTAGTCTTTTGTTGGTGAGATACCGATTTTTTATGTTTGGAACAATCGTTTATTCCGCCATGCACTACAAAAAATTCGATGTGACAAACTGTACAAAACGCATGAGTGTCACTGACTTTTGGTGCAATGACCAAATATTTTGTACTGTACTCTTTCAGAAATTTTTGATTCACAGTTTTAGTCCTTTTAGATTTGCCAGTGACAAGACAATCTAGTGAACGAGGCCTTTTTTTTTTCCAACTTGTGTTTCTATGTATGGAGAAGCACCGCACTCAAACTATTCGGAGATACAAAAATGTTTTATTGTTTCAAGCACAAACATGATTATCGCAAGTAGCCATTTGGACTATGTCTTTTATTTATTATCAAACTTTATTTATATCTAACTAGAAATTTTCTTTTCATTCCTTTCAAGCCATGGGGGAACAATTTATCACTTTATTGTATAGGCCTATATAATATATATATAGTAATTTGAGGGTTGCAACAAGTCGTAATATTTGTCTGTATGAGTGTGTAGTCGTAATGTATGCACCAAAATCGTAACGATTACACTCAAATCGTAATGGTTGGCATTTTTTACCGGAGTGGTCACTGTTCTGGACGTTCAGCCCAAGTGCACAGAAGACGCAGTTCAGGTTGAAAATTCCAATACTTCTGCGTCCAATTTTTACAGTATCAGTATTCTTTGGAACGATTAAATACACACAGTAAACAGAATTGTTTTCAATGTATTCAATCACCATGTGTTCTATGTTTGAGAAAAAAAAAAGCATATTGTGAGAATTCTGAGATGATGGATAGATTTTCCTAAACAAAAAATCAGTTGTAAACTATTATAGTGCTAAAGCCAAGTAAATAAATAAAAAATGCAACGTTTAAATTTACAGAATTGAAAGTATTTTATTGAAGCCGTCAACGGCCTCTTTGAAAACTTTTTCACTGTCGCTCCGGTCACTAGATTCATATAAATGATTGTTTGGCCTTGTGTAAAAGATAGAATTGAAGCTATATAAATATAATAGTACTAGCTGTTGTATGTCCATGCAACTAATTCTCAGGCGGTTTTGCGCATAAATTGTGATTTCACATTTTGTGTCTTACCGTTTTTTATGGGTTTGCACTTTTTTACAATTATACGTGAAGTAGTGGTTCTCAAACGTTTCAGATTCGTATACCAATTTTTATTTATTTTTTTACAATTACTTGTTTGTTTGTTTGTTTTTGAATTTCGCACAAAGCTACTCGAGGACTATCTGTGCTAGCCGTCCCTAATTTAGCAGTGTAAGACTAGAGAGAAGGCAGCTAGTCATCACCACCCACCGCCAACTCTTGGGCTACTCTTTTACCAACGAATAGTGGGATTGACCGTAAAATTATAACGTCCCCACGGCTGTCAGGTCGAGCATGTTTGGCGCGACGCGGACGCGAACCCGCGACCCTCGGATTACTAGACGCACGCCTTACGCACTAGGCCGGGCCCTTTACAATCCTAACACAGACCTGCATTAAAAAAAAAGATAAAACCTAGCAAGAAGAATTCATATCTTAATACTTACCTATTAATGTGAAGGAGATGATTGTTTCCTTCTGGCACGATTGAAGAATATGTTACTGCACTTGTCAATTTTAAGGGAAGAAAATGCTAATGAGTCTATACAAGTAGTCGGTGAGTTTATAAGTAGGTACATGTACATGGATAGATCAGATGGGGCTTTTTACAAATTTTATTATTATTTATATTAATTTTGTCGTGTACCACTGATATTAGCTCCATGTATCACAGTCTGAGAATCTCTGGTTCAGGGAAGCATATATTCATCTCCTAAGATAACCTTTCTTTAATCATTGATTTACATAACTTCCGTCCAGGGAGCGGGTACTTCAGCTATTAAATAAATAATTGGTTTGATTTATTTTGAATTTCGTGCATAGCTACTCGAGAGATATCTGCGGTAGTCGTCCCTGATTTAGCAGTGTAAAAGTAGATGGAAGGCAGCTAGTTATCACCACCCACCGCCATCTCTTGGGATATATTTTTACCAACGATTAGTGGGATTGATGGTAACATTATAACGCCTCCACGGCTGAAAGGGAGAGCATGTTTGGCGTGATGGGACCCTCAGATTATGAGTAGAGTATCTTAACCACCTAGTCTTACACTGCTAAATTAGGGACGGCTAGCGTAGATAGCCTTTGTGCAGCTTTGCGCGAAATTTAAAACAAACCAAAATAACCATTTATACAGTTAGAGACCACTCTTGTTTGTTACTAAATAACTAAGTAAGCCATATTATCCGACCCATATTGTCACTGCGCATGGTTACATGAGGAGTCAATCTTTCTTTGTTCAAGCAGATTAGATTGCATTAATCGTTTAATTCTTTTGTTACTAAATAACAAACAAGAGTCTTTTGAAATTGTTCTACTGTATCAGTTGGTTAAATCTTGTTAGGTTTTTTAATATCTAACAATGTCAAAAAGTTTCAGTAATTTTTTTGTTTGGTTTAAATCACGAACCTTTACAATAAGATCTCTGTGATTTGCCCATCGTTCGTATCGAAACCATATTTATTAGCATTATAAGCCTAATAATATATCGCTGAGTCACTGCTGAGCCGAAAAAATATGTGGCGGGTATGGTCATAGCATGAAAAATTAATTATGGTGTAAACATATTTACATGTCCTGAAATTCACATTTAAAGTAAGAGGCATTTTCCATTAGACTTAAGATAAATAGTGCAGTAATGTTTTAATAGTCTATATAGAATAAGTCAGGCCTTTTTCTTCTTCTATGGTAACAGCTGTAACCTGCAGAAAGTGTTTTAAATTACTCGTTATGTATATAATACATTATACATAACAGTGAGACGGATGAAGGCAATGTGTGAGAACAATAGAAACAAAAATATGTTCATTCAGCTAAAAATATTCATATCTATACTTCCTATATACATTCATATAACGGAAACGATTAAAATATTGAATGATTCATTCTTGAGCGCGTGGAAAAGAATTAAACGATTAATGCAATCTAATCTGCTTGAACAAAGAAAGATTGACTCCTCATGTAACCATGCGCAGTGACAATATGGGTCGGATAATATGGCTTACTTCCTTAACGATACAAAAGGACTTTAAAGGTACATTATCTAAGCTTTTTAGCAATTATGGCGGTGCTCTTTACATGCTTAGGGTACCAAACGCTTAATTAAGTCAAGCCTTCTTCATTAATGTAACTCGGATCGAAAGTCACTTATCCTTTCAACAGTTGTATATATAGTATAACTATGTGAATAGAATGTGTTGATGTCTAACTCGTGTAATTAATCATAACCTCACACAGAGTTAGATAAAACATGACAGTTTTTTTTCCCTTTTAGCTTGAAATGATTCATTTCCACTTGTGTAAGGAAAAAAAGAACAATTTATTAACGATAATTCATTTAAAACTAATGTATGGATCAAAACTAGTTATTTAGGGAAGTTTTATATCATAAAGTAAGTAGCAGCATTCATGTTAAGTTATCGATATTCCATTTAACGGGGAGCCGGCCTGACTAGGTGGTTCACAGATTTGAATTTCAATCACACCAAACATGCTCGCCTTTTCAGTTGTGAGGGCGTTATAATGTGACGGTCAAACCCACTATTTGCTTGTAAAAGAGTAACCCAAGAGTTGGCGGTGGGTGGCGATGACTAGCTGCCTTTCCTCTTGTCTTACACTGCTAAATTAGGGACGGCTAGCACAAATAGCCCTCGAGTAGCTTTGCGGGAAATTTAAATAAACAAACAAACAGTCTGTTGTCTCTTCAGATACGGTATGAATGAACAATTTATTCTAATTTGGTTTTCAAATAGTCACTCACGTCTAGATTATAAAAAAAAATAGTGAGGTTACAAAATTGATTTCATATAATGATATACCTGAAAATCTATGTGGATATTCAGTAAAGTAAGTTTATGTAATGTTAGATCCAAGAATGTTTGTGAGACATTTTTGTGAGTCGGGTTTTTCTTGTGTGGAAGCTTTCTTTAATATGAAGTTTAAGATTTGAAATTCCTGGGAAATATTTATATGAAATAATGGCTTCTGCTTGTGAATGGACAGCTGAGTGACTGCGTTTGAGTAATAGATGGTCGGTCTTATTGGATACTCCTCAATGTTTACAGCACTAGTTTCTAAGTGGTGTTATAATTATATAATGATCTAATTATAACTACAAGAGTACTTATACATGAGGCACGAACGCATCAATATTGGTATTTGATTTTTGTAATAAAAGATGTTTTTAAATTTTGAAGTTTCCTTTAAATATTAGTCTGAGTTAACTTGACATTCGTTATTTTTATGAATGAAGGCAGCTTATATTTAATGATAAAGTCTATAAGCTCAAAAAAGGGAAATAGATGAGGACAGTATTATGTTTGATATTATGTGGTTGGTACTACATAAAAACAGCTGAAATCAGTTGAAAAGTGCTATAAATTGAAATGTGTTCTAAATAAAACATCCTTTTCCTATCACCGTATGGGTCAATAATTAATTATCAATAAATAATGTGCTTCGTGTTTACAAGATAGACGTATTATCTTATGTAGGCTAACATAATTAGCATACTATACAAAGAACAAACATTTTCTATTGATGACAAAAATTTGACCAGGTTTCGTATGTAAGTTTCAATATCAGATTGTTCAACTTTTCAAGTATAAAAAAACTGTGTTAGCATTTCTTTTAAAGTTTCAAATGCATACCCAACACAATTAAGTTATTCAATTTTTGTGACGATTCACGCTTATCTTACGAAAACGTAATATTGTGTTGCCGTATTTTCGAATTACATGTTTTAAGTTTGATAAAATAATATTTATTTATTTATCGTTGTGTTAAAAATTAAATGTATAAAATATTTAGGTGAAATAAATCATTTTAAGGGAGTTAAGAAGAAACCAAAATAGTAACTTTATCTGTAATTTGAAATGTAAATAAAATTCATATCAAACCGTCGATTGTGGAAGAACTAAACTCTTTCTATTAAAAGGCTTTAAAATACATGGAGTGAGACTGAAGGATGTAGTATTGTGTTATTGAGCATTTAAAAAAAACAACCTTATGCAGCTTACAGTTTTTTGTTTTTTGTTGTTCAAAGGCATAAGAAATACCCACTCTATTGTGACATAGGAGAATGTTTATTATATACTTTCCTAGTTGATTATCTAATTTCAGAGTTTTAAAGTACTTAAATAAAGTATAGCTACTGGGAAAACACTTGCTTCATCTTTATCGAAACAACCGCGTACAGTACTGTAGAACATTTCTTGTAAATTACATTTATGGAAATCAATTTGCCTATCAAATTTTCTTTATTGTAGGTAATTCTTAAAAAAGCGAGAAAGGCTTAATTTATTTCGAATAATGAGCTGGATTCCCTAGACTTTGTGTGACGTAAACAAAAACAAAACTAGAAGTCTTAATTTTAAAAGTATGTTTTTCAATTGTTTACATTAGCAAAAAATTACGTTGTTTGATGCAGCATTCACATTCATCGCAAACATTATGAGGAGTTTTAGACAATAAAAGCATGATTGTTTGCTGCAGTGTAATATTGGAGAACCCGCAGTTTACCACAAATAAACACGATCACTAGAAATGTAAAGGTACACTCTAGATATCATTCAACGTTCTAAAATAATACGGTCCCTAAAACCATCTTAACTTTCTAGTATTACTGCAAAAATGCAGGCCTGGCATGGCCAACCGCGTTAAGGCATGCGCTCGTAATCTGAGGGTCGCGGGTTCGCATCCGAGTCGCGCTAAACATGCTCGCCCTCCCAACCGTCGGGGCGTTATAATTTTACGGTCAATCCCACTTTTCGTTGGTAAAAGAGTAGCCCAAGAGTTGGCAGTGGGTGGTGATGACTAGCTGCCTTCCTTCTAGTCTTGCACTGCTAAATTAGGAATGGCTAGCACAGATAGCCCTCGAGTAGCTTTGTGCGAAATTCCAAAACAAACAAGCAAAAATGCAAGTTGTATATACCTTAAATTCCTTATATTCTACCGTCAGGGTGAAATGCATAGGACCATACTAACATTTGCAACTATTCATTATCCGCAATTGTATTCCAAGCACTGCTGAAACTGTACTTTCCTGTTTGTATTTACAACCATTCATTATCCGCAGTTGTATTTCAAGCACTGCTGAAACTGTACTTTCCTGTTTGTATTTGCAACCATTCATTATCCGCAGTTGTATTTCAAGCACTGCTGAAACTGTACTTTCATGTTTGTATTTGCAACCATTCATTATCCGCAGTTGTTTTCCAAGCATTGCTGAAACTGTAATTTCCTGTTTTCATTTGCAACAAATATTTTTGAGCTGGGTGTAATGCTCTTTTCATAGTACAGTAATATATATATATATAAATTAAACACACAAACATTATCGAAGTTGCTGGTTAAAAGGAATACGATTTGACGCCTATATCATTTCACTAGCTTTTTCAACATTATTTTACCTCAATCGTTCACTAATAAGTAACTGTAGCAGTTTTTGTGGTTGCAGATGCAAATTTTTCTTATGGCTACAGTTAATTAACTCTGAAAATAAATCTCATTATATAACTTGACAACTGAAAATAATCCGACAATGATACTTTTGCTAAATGTATATCTGATTATACGCCACTTTTAAAGTTCAATTGATTCTTGCTTTTACCCGCTGTTTTACAAGCAGATGATATTATTATATCTTCGCAGTTATAGGATCCAAGGATTCATTTGACACAATGTGATTTTAATCGTTTTCGTGAGAGAAGTAAAAATAATTTGTTTAAGTAAATATTTGATGTGTGTAAGAGCCAACTTTAAATAAACGTAATAATTAGAATCTTTGGAAAGGATGTAAGTTTACCTACGTACAGGGGATCACTTATATATTATGAAAACTCAAGTAAATTAGCTATAGTTTCCCTGCTAATGATTGTATGGCTTTAAAGCTACAGTCACGTGAGAGACATCTTTAACATGTAAAAGCAAACTACGCTATCTAGTCTTATAAAATGCCTCCGTGGAAGATTAACTCGAAGCTTACGAAGTTACTTATTTTAAAAATAAATATTTGTTTAGCGAAATTGGTAAAATATGTTTGCTTGTGTTTTAACTTTGCGCAAAGCTAGACGATGGCTATCTGTGCTAGCCGTCTCTAATTTATTGGTGTAATACTAAAGGGAAGACCATTCACCGCCAACTCTTGGGTTAAGTTTTTGCCAACAAATAGTGGGATTGATCATCACATTATAAAGCCCACACGGTTGAAAAGGCGAGCATGTCTGGTGCGACAGGAATTGAAACCCGCAACCCTTATATTATGAATAGGGTGCCTTAACCACCTGATCATGCTGGGCTCTAGTAACACATGTAGAGCCAAGGAACATAAAATTTCGATGAAAAGTATCTTCAACGTTTTCCATGGAAGTGAAGAACCAACAACACAGTGACTGAGACGAGCTTCGAAATCACACCAGAACCAATCAAGACTAGTATTTAATATTCTCATTCATAAAATAAAATCTATAGCAACAAAAAACTTCCAAACCTCCTCTCTCACAAAAAAAAAAAACATTATGACCAAAACTAATTTCAGATGTTATTCAAATGGATATATTTATACAATTTTCATATCTAAAGGATAACAAGTGTTTCATCTGTAAAAATAATATTGCTACACATGTCATTGTCTTATTGAGCATTTTAGAAAACAACCTTATGCAGCTTACAGTTTTTTGTTCTTTATTGTTCAAAGGCATTAAGAAATACCCACTCTATTGTGACATAGGAAAATGTTTATTGTATACTTTCCTAGTATGTGGTGCACATGTCATTGGTTTTCCAGGACTTATTTTCAAATCTTTGCAGACCTTCTAAATTTTTGCAACAGTGTGTTATATCACAAGGTGATATAACGGTGTGAGAAGACATTCTGGCGGGATTTTATTATTATAGCTTTGATATCTAAATTATATCTCTACACTTCTCTTACTTATGTTTATTTGTGAATTTAGGCGTAACAAACACAAGAAATACTTATTACATCAACATAGATACTTTATATAAGCTAAAATAATATTACATTTCTTTTGTAAACAATGTTATCATTACCTTTCAAAATAAGCATTCTGACAAATATGTGGTATTCTTTTAAAAATCTTTAGTTCAGGGTAAAACAGAAATTACTAACTATGAATAGATTAACATTAGTTAACATAAAAGTTATCATAAGATCTAACAGTTTCGGCTTTAAGAAAACGCACTCGATGTTAGTTGCGTGATAACAACGACATGAGGATATATCTTATAAAACTTCTTGTTGAGTGATATTATGTTATTGCTGCGTACATATCTTGTAAAAAATATTTCACAGTTTTATAACAACATAACTGATAATAGAACACTGAGAATTTAGCAAAACTAAAGAATTATATCATTTCACCAAATTTGTACAGCTATCTATCCAAATGCAGAACAAAGTGGTGCAGATATGTAAATTCTCTCAGCAATTCCGTTGTATCTTATCTGACGAGAAAAGAAAAAAACACATTGCACAGGCATGGAAAATGGGTAATGTCTAATGGATAAGAGATAACCCACTTTCACAACGAAACAGTGAATGTCATTTATCAGTGAAGTCTGTTAAACAGCTTTCATTGTATTTGGATATGTCCAGAAGTAAAATACGAGTTGTGATTATATGTTGTACTGCTAAAAGTTTTGTCTATAAACTTCCAATATCGACTTAGAAAACTGATATCCAGGGTGGTCAAACAGAATTGACGTGTTAATGTAAGTGAGCTTACCTCAGAGTTTGTCAAGTCGATTAAGAAAGTATTGAGCATAATTTTTATTTAATCATGCTGTAACTCCACAACCTTCTCATCAAGTCGGTCAAAAAATCACGTCATTCGCAGTGGTAAATTAAATGTGGAACGTGGACCCTGGTCATGAAATAACAGTTACGGGAAACTAATTTCTTGTATTCTTAGTTTTACCTTTTGCTTACTTTGTAATTACATTTTCCACAAACAGGTTTCGTTTTTCGTATTGTTTAAAGAACACTACGTCATTACTGTGATAGACTATTTAAGTAACAAGATCATTTGCAAAGAATCTGTTAACTCTGTGCTCTACAAATTACCATGAATCATGACAGTGGTTCGTAATAGGTATCGCAAGAAATTGCACAAAATCCTAATAGAATGTTTGGGGAAAAAAGAGCTTAACAGTAAAGATTCAGTTCACACAATACTTTAAAACATTTACTATTGATTGCTAATGTTGTATATATAAAAATGTATAAAAGCAACTGTTTAAACTTACAAGGAAAAATAAAATTAATACAAAACGGCCTGTTAGTAATTCTTTTCCCATTTATTATTTTCTTGCCAGCCTACAACAAAAACAACTTGGTATATTACACACAAAGCATTTTGTAGAATACTAAATCAAGCACTGCGAAGGTCGTAGAAATATAGAAAAGTCACATGTTTCTTCGATATTTTATCTAAACTAAAGAATATTACACTTATAATGTGAACAGTATTATCATTACCATCTAAAGTTAGATTTCTTACAAATATTTGGCGTTATAAAAATCTTAAGTACAGGGAAAAACAGGAATTACCAGTCAATAATAGATTAACATTAAAAAACTGTAATATCTAGATACACAAAGCTTTGTGTAATATACAATCGGTGTCTGTAAAAACTAAATTCTATATTTTGTATGAAGTGAAGGAGTAAAGATAAAAATCAATTTTACATAACATTAAATATTAAATACTATTTGTATGATAATTAATTAAAAAACACAAAGTTTAATTGACGCGATGTTTTAGACATACGTGTCTTATTTGAAATGGCTAATTTTTTATTGGTATTTTTTCACACTTACTGAGGTTGTATCTTAGTCTAGACATACATTTGTTTATTGGATAATTTACTTACAAAAATACGATGAGTGCTGACTGTATTCTTAAACAATTTTCCATAAAAATATTCAGTTGCAACTTAAATCTTACAATAGTTTTCGGCATTTTGGAGCCATGGGTGATGGTCATTTACTACTAGTCTGTCTGACAAGAACCGACTGTGGGCCTTTCCTCTAACCTGTCACTTTCAAGTTGGGAATGTCTATTAAAAACCCTTAGGTCTAATTTTGAAAGAAAGTTTTATTTAGAAGTTCCTGTGACAAAATAAATTAATTAATATTGTAATTACACTAACAAGCTATCCAGTGGCTGTTAGAAAGATCGTAAAGAATAGTTTAAAGTTATATGATAACTAAATATTAGTTCAATTTATTTTCTTTCTGTGGCAAAAATATTAAATCTCATCGACAATGAAACAAAAACTAGCATTTGTTAGTAAATTTATTTATTTTGTTTCAAATATTTGTTTATTTAGTCGTTTCTTTAATAAAAATCCAAGTATTTAATTGAGAATCATACGGTGCTATATTTTCGTTTTTTACGAAGATTTTGAATAACATGTTATCTGTTCAGGTACAAGGAGACTGAGCATTTTATTCTCATTTGTTTTTCAAATAGTCACTGACATTTAGAAAATTAACAAATAACTGGACGTTGTTGTCTGATGTTTATCTATCGAACACTGCTATAGATGCTGCATTTATATCTTCTGCATTCAAATGTCGTGAAACCCTCATGACACAGAAATCCTGCTTCTCAAACCGCTTTTAAACCGAAGAGGATGGTTAGGTATCGTGGACTTACTCTTCCAGATCAATCACGCCATTTTATTGGCTCTGAACGAAATAGAGGATTATGTCAGCACATGATCAGAATTTCTGATAAAGCTCGAAAGTCTCTTTGCTTTTGTTTTTATTCCATTTGGCTTCCATGTCTCTATGCCGAGAGGGGATAACCACGTCTTTTAACACAATATCACCCTGCGTATTCCATTTCTGTTTGTTTGAAAATAAGGGGGAATAGATAATTTTTTCCAAACTCTTGGCACACTAGTGCGGATGTAATTTCCTATGTTTACTCTGTAACATTTTTATATTGGTCACTCATAAATTAATTGGTGAAGGCACTAACAACTTTATTTACTTTCCTCTGTATCTGTTGCTGACAGAATTACTTTCCGTCATTTATATTTCGAATAAAAGTGATACAATAGTGTTTAAAATGAAAATAGTTTAGTCCACACATGATAAAACAATAATACCACTATAATGCTTTTCAGTACATGTCAAGTAATACACGATCTATTCAGGAATAAGCAGGGTTGACAAATTCCTGAATATTTCCTCTATTCTTAAGATAAATTATCATTCATATCAACCAAAGGTAATTAAAATTGTCTTTACTTTTCCATTAATGTTTAAGACAATGGAGATCACAGAATTTTATCACTTAATTCAAGTTTTTAAGTAATTTCAGTCTTAATAGGAAAAGTTTGAAATGAAATACTAATTTATAATTGAAGTTGCATCGAGTGTGATAATCTATATTTTTTTATGTTTTGTAAGAGAACGTTAATCTCCATAATCTCAAAAATCCACTTGTTTGTGGGCAACTCATTACTTTAGTTTCAATTATTATTTCCTTCTTTTTTAAGACAGGTTTGCATTTATATAGAAAATCTTGAAAATATTAATTTAGTTTTCTAATAATAAAATAAAGTATTTGAGTTATTGATATATTACTGACTGTGTTATTAACATAAAAGAAATGATAAAAAGCAGTAATTGAAAACTTTTTGATTTTTCGTTATATTCGTAAAGTTAAAAAAATATAAAAATAAATATATCTTTAGATGCGTCTCATAAAACTATAATTGATATTTATATAATATTTTTTACTTTCGACTTAGTTCTTATTAAACCATACCCCGCTGGGACAGTGGTAAGTCTTTGGATTTTAAATGCTAAAATCAAAGGTTTGATTCCTCTCGGTGGACACAATAGATAGTTCAATGGGGCTTTACTATAAGATGAACATTTAAATACACTTATTAAACAACGAAATACGCTCTTAGAGGGTACAGAAAGACTACAGCTATTTTAAAAGGTTTACAAGCTGATTACAGTAATCAGAGTCATGCTTTCAAACCGTTACGTAATGACATCTGTCCTTTTAAAACACTTAAGTGAGAATACAAATGGATCAGTCAGTCATATGAAAGTGTCATCTAACAAAAAAATAAGTTATTTAAAAGTGCAAGTGTTGCAAAAACAAAATGTGAAACTGGGTATGGTAAGTAAAGAAATTTGGAATAGTTAACCCAGTTTTCACGTTCATGTTACTACTGGGTGTAAAAGGAGAGTCAACTGGAATATGTGTCTTTCCTGTTTTTTATGATCAATTGTATACTTGTCATTGAAAAAACAATATATTAATTTTTGTTTGTAAAATATACAATATGGTATACTGTTTAAAATCAGTGCGGATAAGTTCTTGAAGTATCTTTGAATAAACCCTTAAAATAGCTGTTTCAGAATATACTTAAAGTTGTTTCGCTTCACAGAATGCGACTGGTCTTCCAAAGGCATTCAATGCATCCCCAATTAGCAGACCTCTATATTCTCTTAATTCCCTCATCTTCAAAGAATTTTTTGATGGAGCGGTAGGGCGAAACACGAGGTAGTAATGGTACAATTCCAGATGGTGTGAAAGGTAGAACCTTAGCCAGAGCTTTTTTTTGCTCACACTAAACCTATACACTTATATATGTCACATTTCTATATAGAAATGGAGCAAGGTCTAATTTCTTCTTATTTTCCACAGGGTGGAAGGCGACTCATTGTTAGGAAACAAGGTACTTTACAAATGTCACTGCTCCACTGGACGCGCCCTGGACAACACTGCAGGCGACCTATTTTGTCTTTTTCTATAAGCAGAAAATATTTTCTTAAATCAAGTTTGTTTTCTAACAACAACTTATTGCTTTATGTATCACCTCTCGTGTCAAACGGAGAACATACGGTTCTTAATCGTTTCCACTTTGACCATCTGTGATATTTTATAAACATTTTGACTAATGTGTAAAATGGTACCAGTTTCGTCTGGTCTTTAATGGAAATTATAATTTAACAATATGTTAATGTGTCTGCGATTAAAGTGAAAATATCCCAAAACACATTTTTATTTTTTGCATTAATCATTCCATTTAAAGCATGAGTCTTACTGAGCATAGTTTGTTCTAGGCCAAAAAGTAGTGTTTAGCTGTTAATTTTTGGTTGATCTAGGGTTATTAACTTTATAGCAATTGGATATTTTTGAGAAGAAAAGAGTATCCTTGTGTCTCTTTTAACTTACTCTCATTGATATCATAAAGTTAACTTGCACATTTCTAGTTTTTTATATTGTGATTTTTAAATTGTTGATAATTATTCGAACAACTATAATACAATATTTTTGTTATTGTTTTATTCTATGTCTTAGTTAACGCAGAATTATAAATTTTCATTTAGAAACTATCTATTTATATAAATATTTAGCGAAAAGAAGGAAAAGTAAGATAAACATAAATTTTAAAATAAAATACTTTTGTATGTCGGAAGATAGACGAAAAACCAAAAATCAATAGATAAATAAATCAAACAAGATAAAAATGAAAGTGAAAAACAGATCTGTTATAAAAATATTAGATGTTCTATAGATCGAATGGAGAATGGAAGCATAATCAGATATTTTACTTTTAGTTTTTCTCAAAACATGTGCTATAGATTGCACTTATAAATAAAACAAGATAACCTTATCCGTTATTGTTTTGATTGTATATCCAACTGGGTATCTGTTTTGCCAAGTTTAGAAATAACACCAGTGAGACATCGGTTGCTGCAAGGCATAATATGTGATGAATAGTTCAATAAAGCTTCGAAACACGAGCATCATTTGTCCATCAGTGACACGATATTGTAGTAAGTAATAGATAAGTACCTATCATTTATTCTTTTTCCTTCCACCAACTACTTGCTGTGACACTTTGGCCGTTACAATATATTGCGTTAGTGATGAATGACATCCCATCTAAGAGGTGAAAGCGCAGAATTTGCGTAGAAAACGGTTTCTTGAAAGAAAGCTGCAAGCCGCCGCTATACGTTTACTAAATATAAAGTTTGACAGCGGTGTATTATTTGTCATCAGGGATCTACCGTCACTTTTCTTTCTTAAACATTACACACCTATTGAATTAAGACCACTGACTTTAGAAAGACTGGGATAACGTTCGCGTGAATAAAAATGTTAGAGCGATTTATCACCTGATTTTCTAAGAGTAAACTAACATCTTTACGGCCTCTGATTTTGCTTGTTGCTCTAAGCTGTTAATTTGTTCCATATAATATCAGAACTGAGGTTTTTCTGTGGAAAACCAGGCTTATAGTTCTGTAGTAAACCGGAATGAGCATATTTAACAGTGAACATGGACGCTGTACTCTGTTTCTATGACAACTGAAACAGCTGCTAACAAAATTTGATAACGAGAGTTAATAAATAAACATATATTTCAGTGATAATTAATACGCAGGCAAACTTCCTGTGTGTGAATTTTATATCAAAGCCACATCGGGCTAACTGTTATGTACATCTGTTATTATTCTGTGATAGTCAATAAACAGGTAAAAAACGAATTAAGAAATACAATATAAAAATATCGTAGTGAGTACCAATGCATAAATACTGTACTGAGATTTCATGAGAAATATTTCTCTGAGAATTAAAACAGAGATAACTACATATTTATATCAGCTTGAGCCAATAGAGAGATAAAATACCAATTGAGAGTTAATAGGTAGCGCACAGACTCCAAAGATCTAATGGTTCACAATAGCCATATTAGATATTGTAAATTCACTATGACTTTATTTTCTCAGATCTGACATGTGAACGTTTATCACCTTTGATAAAACTTTGAATTAAACATATTCTTTTGTTTTATACTTTGTAATATCAAGCTCCGCATATCGTTGAATGTTATTATAAACTGCAAGTAATCATATATTAAGTTTCCAATAGCTTGTAGCCTACAGCTTCTCTTCTCTCAAATCCACGCACTTCGTGACGTTTTGACATCTTGTACAAATTTTAACGTTGTCAGTCTACATACCTAGGCCTTCAGTTTTTCAAGTTTATTCTTTCAGAATATTTCAGATTGTCGGGTTTCTTGTTTCTTGATCATATGATTTCTTAGTATGATAATTGTACCTACATGGTGTGACTATGTAACAATAATTACTGCAAACCATATTTAAACATGCTCGTTTGGTTCTGTCGCAAATAAAGGCACCTTCCTGTTACTTATAGTGCTCGACATTTTTACAATTTCTACACAAATTTTCAATCTAAACTTGTCTTATATGAAAATTACACACTGAAAATATACTCATGGTTGAAGAATGCGATAGCACGCATGCTATCTATGTTTATTTACTTAATAACTATATTATACACAGCAAGGGAAAAAACCCAGCAACAAACCAAAATTAACGACAAACATAAATAAATAATATTTGCTTCCATGATCACAAATGAATCAAACTCCTTTCGTTGTAGCAATGTAAATGTAATGGGATGTAAGTCCTCTAAGAAGCAACATAGATGTTAGATATTTGCAAAGAAACCTAAACTTTAGCTTAATAATTAATATTTTTAGAGACATACTTATATTGATCCATGAACATTCTATTTTAGGTAAGATAATCAATCAAGATATCTGTAACATTAACATGTTTATGGAAACATTGACCAGATAAAAATATTAAAATCCAGTAATTTTTGTATTACGATAATTGATATTTCATTCAATATTAAGAACATTGAATTAAAGATTTCTTCTAAATTGGAATGCACTACTCATATTTATTAGAAGTGAAAACAAGCATAGTGCTTCAAATTTCCTGTTGTTCATATCGTGTTTCCCACTTCACAAAAGAACGCTAAGCCTAATTTTCAACTTTTCAGATTAAATTCATTACTTTTTTTTTCCTGTGAAAGCACTTTCATGAGGTGATGTACTCTATTTTTAAAACATGATAAACTCAGAATCATGCAATGATTTTTAATTTTTCAGATACATAAAATTTTCCATCAATGATCTTTTCCACTTCTAGTTTCAGTACAAATAATTCTTCCTCACAATTAAACTTATAGAGGAAAAAACTGTAAATTAATTCATTGTTTTTACGCATGGGGGCACTGCTATCCCGACGAAGTTAAAGATAGCACATTATTTTAGCTGAACTTAGTGGAGTGTTTCTTACCAAAGCAAGAGCTTTGAGAAAGTATAACGCTTATCGACCGTACTCAGTTTAGTAGGGCTGCCGAGATTTAACAGTTTCTTGTGGAGTGAGGAACTTACTCCTGTCGTAGCTGGCCTCTAGGAAAAACCGTCAGTGGATTGAGTTTGATTGAAAACTGCACGTGACTGTGCAAAACGTTAAAGTATTTTTATCGTAACTTTGTACATGTTATAGTTGTTTTGTTTTTGTCAGAAGGCAGTAAGTTAGAACTACGTTAGAAGAAAGCATAATATAATATACGTTTACTGGATGTATCAGAAGAAATATATACCGAGTGAAAGGAATTTTCTTTAACACAAGGGTTAAGTATGAATGTGTGTTGTCTGTAGACTTACAATAGCCATTTCTAGCTCAAAGGATTTTTGTTCCTCTGTTTTATTCATTTACTTTCAAAGCCCCTGAAGTAATAGCTTTCAATCAATTAGGAAGGATTATATAAGGATATGTTGTTTTAAGTCATTCTTTTCAACTATTTTTAGCTTCTAAATATCCTGAAACAGTATCATGGTTGAAATTTTAGAATGGTTTTCATTAACTGTTATGTGTTTGTAAAGGAAACTATAATCTGTGAAGAATAACACTTTAGTAATTCACTTTCAGTACTATAAATATCTCATTAAAAGTTTTGTAATTCAAACTGTGAACATTTTATTGATATTTAAATGGATTTAAGTTGTCCATAGTGAAAGTGGTATTTATCTTATTCTTGAACAAAAATAATGTTACTTTTGTAGGTCGAAGTTCACGTTTACTATGCGGAAGTTTCATCTACAGTTATATTCTAAGCGCACTGTTGGCCGGCGTATTCTCCTTGTTACCGTATTATTCTTCCCGATTTTCTGTTATGTGTACTTCAATTTACTGCATTGTTTTCACAGTCGTCAGTTAACGATAGACCAGGCAGCTTTCTTGATGCTTCGTTTGAACAATTCCTACCAACACAATGTAGACAAAGAATCAAAACCAGCAATAGCTGAAAGAAAACGACCCAGTGACTATAGAGATTACGTAGTGAGAGCTTGGTTGCCGAGAAGAATACATGAACGATTTGAGGCTTTGTCTGGAAGCTTAGAGAGTAACCTTCCTGTAAAAAGGAAACATTATATTAAAAATTACATTTTAATAAAGACACCGAGAACTCATACGCTTGTGAGTAATAAATCCCTACGCCTTTACTTCACCGATGAGTCTCGAAAAGAAAATAGTGACGAAAAAGATACACAGAAAAAAATTGAAAACTTCCCTAAATCTAGATTACCCCAAGCGTTGATAATTGGCGTCAAAAAATGTGGAACACGAGCTCTGCTGGAGTTTCTTCGTCTTCATCCCAACGTTCGAGCTCCTGGTCCCGAGATACACTTTTTTGACAAGAACTATCATCTGGGTTTAGAATGGTACAGGTGAGTGAGTAGTTTATTCGAAATTCACACCAGAACAAAATATAATGAACTCTTGAAGAAAACAATGACACATGCGCTCAAATATACTATTTTAACTCATACGTTGTTTTGTCGTTTCATTTGAGAAACTATAATAAAAACATAATAAAACGTTAAAAGATACAAAGATAAAATTCTTGATATTTTTCAGCAAAAACGATCTTGACTGTTGGAAGTAAGTCGTTAATCAAAATTAAACTCATTTAGTAGGTTCGTTAACGCTGCTGATTGGATCAGGTCATTCTTCAGGAGTTAGGGTATCTTACAGTTCAGTTAAAGTAATACTCTTATAACAGTAGTTAATATTATCGAACAAGAAATTCTTGTGATATTGCCACTAACGTCCCAGTTTGCAGGTAAGTTTAATCAAACGGTTATTCATGTGAAAAGTGTTAACGCGTACAAGTTTCGTTTACTGAAGAACGAGTACACGTAATTAGTTTACTGTATACATGTGTGAAAAATGTTTAACACCAGAGTAAAGAACACTTCTATAATGTTAAACCTGCCAGTTAAGCAGTATGGATATATGTTATTCCTTCTATTTATTATTTTTTGACAATGACAACACTGAAAGTGTCTTGAAAATCTGTCGTGCTTTTCTAAAAAATACTTATTATGGTGCCTGAAGTTTTGTAAACGTTTCACGAAACGCTAATTTTTCCTTATGGATAAAGCATTTTGTATCTAAGACGTTTTATAGATAAATGTTAAGGAGAATTTATAGTCCGAAATTAGAATAAGGGTTTAGCAGGTAAACAAAGTCATGTACTTATTTGTTAACTTAACCTAATATATGTAAACTACATTCAAGTTGTGCAAATTTTGTTTAAACAATAAAACGTATTTCGTGTAACATTAACAACAATAGAAAAAATAAACTATTTCATGGAGTTTATTGTTTTTAATATTACTCAGTTTGTATGGTATCTCATGTTCCACTAATTATGCTGTTTTTCAAGGTAAAGGCTACATTTTCTCCATATGCGTGTAGTTTTATGGTAATAATGATGCATATTAAAATATAAACCCGTAAATAACAGGAGAACAGCTATTGGGACCATAGAAATACAAGTGTGAAAAATATAAATAAACAAATACGTATATACATATATGTATATCTTAAAACAGTCTTAAAACTACATTTCTTTCAGTGCAAAGTTCATTTTGTATGTATCAAATATGGTTAGAAACTTCAAAACAAACGTCGCTGGTACAGTGTCTGAGAAATAAACCATCTATTTTTGTATGATATTTGTCTCGCATACTAATTAAGATTTTCAACGTATAACTACTGAAGAACGAATGTTTTCCATCACACGCTTTGTTTCTTCAGGCACTATAAGCTATTTTTACGTATTATCTGTTATCATCTTAAGTATAGATTGCTTAAACAATTAAACTACAACAGTACATTTTATTTTTACATTGCTGAACTCTCTCTCTCTTTCTCTAACACATTTTGCTTTAATTTTCTGCTCTTTCACAGATGTTGACGGACACATGAAAACATACGTAAGCAGTTGAAACCAGAAATTAATCGTATTTCATTTTTTAAAACTTTCTTAGACTATTGACTATGGAATAACTGCTTATTTATGTTGTTGATAATGATTATTTTTGGCGTTTTGACACCTAAGGTTCAGTATTTACACTAAAAATAAAGAACTAAATGAAAAGGATAAATAACTATTTGCTTTTGTTCAAATTCGCGCAAAGCTACTTGAAGGTTATTTACATTAATTTTGTTTAATTCTGAAGTAGTAGACAAGAGGGAAGATAAGTAGTCCACACCATCAACTACAAACTTGGGACTTATAAAGTCCCCATGCCTGAAAGAGGCGGTCACGTTCGGCGATATATTTTGTTTGTTTTTGAATTTCGCGCAATGCTACACGAGAGCAATCTGCGCAGGCCATCCCTAATTTAGCAACATGAGACTAGAGAGAAGACAACTAGTCATCACCATTTACCACCAACTCTTGGGCTACTCTTTTACCCACGAATAGTAGGATTGACCGTCACATTGTAACGCTTCAATAAAAGGGGTGAGTATGTTTGGTGCGAACGGGATTTGAACCCACGACCCTCATATTACGAGTCGAGCATCATAATCACCTAGCCATGCTGAGATATGTTTCGATTCCGCGAATCGCAGATTTTGAGTCGAATACTCTAACTGCGAGGCTTTGTCAGACCCTTAGTAAGAACAATAACAAAAAAAATAAATAATAAAACATCGACAGACGAATCATGTTAGGACTAACTATTACTTTTCTTAAAGCTACTCTTCCCGATTTACCAGACTAGAATTTTATATTTGATTCGATCTAAAAAAAATGAAAAAAGAGAAATTTTCAATTTTATTACAAATCTCGATACAAGAGGTAAAAAGACATATTTTATGTACAATACAGTTTGGAAGGCCATAAATATTACACTATTTCGGTAGTTCCGCATATATGACTTCTAGAAATACGTGTTTTTGTCACATATATCTTAATTCCAAAAACAAACTTGCTTTTTTATGTCTTCATTTGCTTTGGAAACTTTAAACAATATGACAATTGGAATTATTCACTGTTAAATTAATCGCTGTTCTGCGTTTTCAGTAATGTAATAAACAAAACGTTCTCCTCCTCTCTCTCTGTATATATATATATATATGTGTGTGTACGTACACTAGCTTACACATTCGTTCAATACATGTTGAAGAGAAAAAGGCCCCCGGTGGTTACATAGGGAGCCATATCCAAAAGCTAACACCATTCGTCGTTTTTTAAGATATACGTCAGATTCGGTGACAGTCGGTCCAGTGATTTTACTAGTTATAAGAGGATAAACTCACACAAAGACTTCTGCTAGATAGTGTTTTATATACCAAACATGCGTGAGTTAATCTTCGGAGACTCGTAGCATCCTGAGAAATGGCTCCAGTCATCAAATATGTACTCAAAAGAGTTGTTTCAGAAGAGTAGTCGAGTATGCCTCAGGAATTCATCAACACAGAGTTTTAAAATGAAGAGTCCGTGACAAGCTTCCCTTGGTGTTCATGGTGACTATATTTCATATTAAAATGAAATGTCAAAAACAGTAAAGACCTAAATCCGCTGCTACCAAATACTTGTTTAAGAACAACTTTTATATTTGCATCAAAATGGACCAAGAGGAGGTGATTGACACCATTTTATTAGAGAGGTTTTGCCTGTTCAATATATAATTGTTTTTGCAATTTATATTGCGTTTTTTACTAAACTTTTTACGCATAATTTATTTGCTGAGTTAAAAAATAATGTGATTTCAAAATCATGTAAAATTACAAAATAATGAATTGTACTTTAAAGAAGAAATGCTTGTGAATTCGTTATTCCCGTAAAATTAATAAAAAAACGTATTTCTCTTTTGTTTATTATATCACACTTCAAAATTTTCATGTTTAATTTATAAGATAATGTATCAGAACTCTTCAAAACAGATTTAACCTACATATTACAAGCTCTTGTTGAACAAAGGTTATTGTTATATTTTCAGAAATCAAACTTAGTACAGAAAACTTAGCGTACAATATATTATCTCTAAAGCACTGCTGGTCATATATGACAAAATGGTTTCAAAAAAAATTATTTTATTGTTTGTGCATTAAATCATCAAAGAACAGAAGAGGATTGTATTTAATATCAATGTTAACAAATTACCTGAAAAAGACTGAACGTCTAATAATGTACTTTTGCTCGTGCATAAGTTGAATATTTCAGAATGTATTTTAATTACTCCTTTTTACCAAAGTAACGTAAGACGAAATCTTTTAGTTGAGTTCCAATTTTAGTCGAAGTAAATTCAAATTTTATAGAAAATTCGTAATACTGGGACTCTGGGTGATGTGACTCGTATATTATGTATTTAATCACCTGATATGCGTCTTTATAGTTTATCTAGCAACATTACTGTAATTACATATGTTACCACACATATAAAAGTGACCGTAAGCTACTTCTGCTGTGGCTAGACTATTAGTATCGTGTCTCGTATGATTATTTATTTGTTTCTGAATTTCGCGAAAAGCTACACTAGGGATATGTGTGTTAGCCGTTACTATTTTAGCAGTAAAAGACTAGATGAAAGAGAGAAAATCACCACCACCCACCGTCAACTCTTGTGCTTCTCTTATACCAATAAATAGTATGACTGACTGTTACATTATGACGCCTCCAAGACTGAAAGGTTGAGCATATTTCCGCGACACTAAGATTACGAGTTGAGCATTTTAACGACCTGGCCATGCCGGGCCATTTCATATAAAGAAGGAACTCTACATTAGCTATGACCTTGGTTCCATACAGATGAAATTAGGCTCTGCATGGCCAAGTGGTTAAGGCACTCGACTCGTAATCGGAGGTTCGCGAGCCCCAGTCTTCGTCACACCAAATGTGCTCGCCCCTTCAGTCGTGGAGACGTTATAATGTGTCAATCTGACTATTCTTTGGTAAAAAATAGCCTAAAGGTTAGCGGTGGATGGTGATGACAAGCTGCCTTTCCTACAGTCGTACACTACTAAATTAGGGACGGCTAGCGCAGATAGCCCTCGAGTAGCTTTGCGCGAAATTCGAAAACAAACAAACGGATGGAATTTTATTGTCATAGCATACCATGTGTAAATATGCTTATTCTGATCAAAAACAAGTATGCATTATTCTTGAGTATATCTGAATGGTCTTTTTTATATAGTTGGTAATAATTCGGATGTAGTATGCGGCATTTGTGAATTGTGTTTTTAAATTTATTTCATTCTTTTCTAGTTCACTTATATATGAAGTTATATTGAGAAAATACTTTGCTTATAATTATAATAAATGTCACAATATTATAGAATATATGAGTGTTACATTGCTTAGAAAGAATTATATAAATAGATATTTGCAGCTGCATGAGATCTTCAGAAAAGATAATCACATTTGATCATCATTTTTGTTTAACGAATTAGTAAAATTTTAACATATAGTAATTAGCACACAATAAGAGTAATTTTGATAACTGGTCGATCCCTACCATACCGGGTTCTGGCGTGGACTAACGCGTTAAGGCGTGCGCTTCGTAATCTGAGGATCACGGGTTCGCGCCAAACATGTTCGCCTTCCCAGTCGTAAGGGCGTATAATGTGACTGTCAATCCCACTATTCGTTGGTAAAAAAGGAGCCCAAGAGTTGGCGGTGGGTGGTGATGACTAGTTGCCTTTCCTATAGTCTTACACTGCTAAATCAGGGACGGCTAGCACAGATTGCGAAATTCCAAAACAAACTTTACCATACCAGCCGTTTTTAAATGTATAATGTTTTAGTGACAATTATAAAACACAACTAATTAAGCTTGCTTAATTACAAGAAACGTTCTGTTATTTGTATGGTATGTTAGTACGTCTTCATTAGCTCTTGTCACTAGTGACAACGAAGCTAATGCAGTAGTTAAAGTTTTATGTAAGCTGGTGTGAAATAAAACGACGTAGTGAGCGCTTTTACGTCATACAAAAACGAATCAGAAGAAAAGAATTGGAGAACTTCTATAAATCAAACTACTACGTCAAATAAATGATTTATTGCTCAGCATAAAATGTGAACCGAAACGGGAGTTTTATAAGAAAAAAAATGAAAGTTTCTTCAATTAAAATACGAAAAGACATCAAAACCCATTACGTTTGAACTTTGTGTTGTAGCATTTAGTGGGAAGTTATATAAGTACATATTATTTTCATATGTCATTGTCGATTCACTTACTTTTTTGGCCGTTTCGGTGCTTGGAAAGCAGTAGAAGTTGTATGGTGAGTTTTTCTTTGCAGTTTCAAAATTTAATTTCAGGTAAATCCTGAGTCGATAAAAATTTATTTTATTCTTTTTAGAGTACTTTTCAATAGTTGTGACGCCAGAATTTTTAAAGTTTCTACTTGAAAGGTTTGCTCTAATGAAAATTTCTGTATCTGTTTAGCATCTAAATTAAAATTAAAAATCAACTGTTTGTTACAGAAAAGATATTACATTTCAAGGTAGCGTGTTGTTTTATATATAATGTGGGATATAAATCTTTATATATAATGGGATATAATATGGGATATAATGCTTTATTAAGAATAACAAAATACATCAGTAACACAACGTTTAACACACGAGAACAGATCTTTTAATTTGTCTGACAATTAGCAATAATTTATTGATTTCGTTCTCGGTTTGAATCTGTTGAAGCAAGTAACGTTCACTGAAATCATTAAAATAGACAAAGAGACATAATGTATAAATGGGTAAACCCAAATAAAACAATTTGATTACGTTTTCAGCATTCAGTAATTGGTTTGTTTCATGCCATGTAGTTGAATATTTTCCGAAATTCGTGGCCCAGCTTGGTCAATTGGATAAGGCACTCGACTCGTAATCTGAGGGTAGCGGTTCGAATCCTCGTCACACGAAATATGATTGCCCTTTCAGCCGTAAGAGCGTTATAATGTGATAGTCAATCCCACTATTCGATGGTAAAAGAGTAACCCAAGAGTTGGTGATGGGTCGCGATAACTAGCTGCTTTCCTTTTAGTCTGACACTGCTAAATTAGGGATGGCTAGCGCAGATAGCTCTTGTGTAGGTTTGCGCAAAATTCAAAACAAAACAAATCAAAACCCGGAGTAAATTTAAAAAGATATATCAATAAGTTGTGATAATGTTACTGCTAATACTTTATTCAATATATGCTCCACGCTGTAAAATTCACAATTAGTCACTTTTTAACTGTTATAATCCTAATAGTCACTAAATAAAGCAAATAATAAGATCACTATATTAGACATGGAATAATACAGGTGAGATAAATGGAACGTGTTCTTTCTATATTTTTATATATTAGAATGCAATAGCTTCTATCATATCTGTTTTGTTTATTATGCCGATAGTTTAATTGCCAACCGATATTGATAAAGACTTGAGTTTTGTACTTCATTATTAAAAGTTGAATACTTTACTTTCTGAGATTTACAGTTTACATACGCTGACCTCACGTGTCACATATTACATTTCAAAGGTTTTATAGCAATCGTACGGAAAGCAATACTTTACAAATCCTTATATGAACGAAAGCATAAAATCAATAAACTTGACATATGGTCACTTTGTGATGAACAAGGAGGACAGTTCATTGTATAACATCTCCAGTTTTGAGAAACAATCTGATCTCCTACAGTTCCTTGCAAGTACAGAGGACTATGTATGTTATATTAAAACGATTTGATTAAGAAAATCAGTGAGTCATATTAACAAACACAGTTGATAAAAAATTCATAAAAGAATGCATCAGAACTACATTTTATATTGTTTGTTGCTTTTTGGAAGTGTATTTCACAGGTCTTTCCCATGCGAAATAATCATACATTCAGATCATGAAGATATGTTCATATTTGGGATGAAGAATTTCCGAAACAGAAACATCATTAATGCTTAATAACGTTCACTAATAAAGGAATACGGATTTTCTTAGAGTATCAGGTTTATCTAGAGACCAGCATCACGTCGTAAGGCCAGGCATGATGATAGAAGTAAGTAGTCTTATAACAAATGAAAATTCACGAACACCAAGATTAGTGTCAACAACCGTCAAGATGTTTCAGCTAACAGTGCGAAGGTATTAAGAAGGAACTGCGCACAGCAAAGCACGTGTTCTTACAGTATTTACAAACCATAGCAGTTTAGCTCTTACATACCTCAAGCAGCCATTTTTTGCGAAGACATATGAGGTCAAGTCAGCGAACGTAGCACCTATGAATTTATGTATGCTTGGACTGTTGAAACGGGAACTGGAAAGCCGTAATCTTCGTACACTAGATGGATCATAGAAAGCATTCAAGAAGCGATTGTATGTTGTTTTTTTTATATGACAACCTTACGATGAAGCCTTGCGCTATGTAACCTTCCCCGAAAGGTTATTGATAAGATGTACGGTCGTCAGACGTAGCTTGGCCTAGACTGTAACGAAGTAGAGAGACTTCAAAATTCTTCCAATATAACGTATTCAACCTTGTATAAAAATACTGTTTAAGTAAATAAGATGAAATAAATAATTAGTTACAACATAGTAACACGCCTGCATTGTATTAATTCACTTTATTTGTGATACTGAATAATTACTCCACTAAGGTCTTTTAAAAATATGCTGGTCTCTTATACTGACCAATTTACTACATGTTCAATATTTTACTAGAGATGTAAAACATTTAGTTAAATTGCTTTTGTAATGAACATTCATTAGAATCCTCTGAGAGATTGTTGCATGATTCACCTGAATAACAGGTAGATTTTACTATCAGTAAACCATTTAGTTTTGGCAAAGTAATAAACGACACTTTCGCCTTATAAAAATCATTCAAGGCTGAATTTATTTCTTTACAGTTTAAGTGCTTATGACAAATATGATGAGCACTAATATTGCCGGATTCATTTAAACACTAATTTGTTATAAAAGCAAATGTAATTTTACTAGCGATGCAGTAATTATTCGATTTTGCTAACAATTAAAATATTATTAATGATTGGAACATTGTTTAATCTTTCAGACATCAAATGCCACTGACATTAGAGGACCAGCTGACAATCGAGAAAACGCCAAGTTACTTCGTTAGCAAACAGGTACCGATCAGGGTCCACAAGTTGTCTCGTGACATGAAACTACTATTAGTAGTTCGCGACCCCGTGACACGAGCAATCTCTGATTACACTCAAACAATAACCAAGTGGCCCCAGACACCTTCCTTCAAACACATGGCATTTCTGAACACCTCAATTGGGTTATTGGATACATCGTGGGCAGCAATCCGTATCGGAATGTACAGCCATTACCTCCTTTCTTGGAACCGCTTTTTTCCTAGCAGACAAATTCACGTGGTCAGCGGAGAAAACTTAATACAAGATCCTGGTGGAGAGATGGCAATGGTGCAAGACTTCCTTAAACTGCCTCGCATTGTGGGTAGTCATCATTTTTATTTCAACCAAACCAAGGGCTTCCCATGCGTTAAGAAATCAGAGAACAAAGGTGTGCCACACTGTTTGGGAAGAACAAAAGGCAGAACTCATCCAGACATCTCATCAGAAACTGTTGACAGATTGCGGGACTTTTACAGGCCTTTTAATCAGAAGTTTTATCGTATGGTTGGAAGAGATTTCATGTGGCTTTGATTGTTAGAAGTATCATCAGAATTTCTCAATAAGGATTGGAATGTTCAACCATAGGGTCCCAAAAAACCTTATGTATTCGTGGCCTTCCAAATTAATTTCAGATTTTAGAAAGGTCTACTCGTAGTTATGGCACCTCGATCACTTATTTGAAATAGATTAATAGTATATGTGTATTTGTGTGTTTTCTTACAGCAAAACCACATCGGGCTACCTGCTGAGTACGCCGAGAGGAATAATAGTACATGCCAAACGTTTTAAAATTCTAAATCTCAAGTAACCATTAGAGAATAGAATCTCGTTCAGCAAATAAAGAGAAATAAGCTCTATTTTATTTTAACCCATTTTTAGCTAATAAACTAAAATAATATAAAAAGTTTTATTATTTTAGAATTACCCAAATATTATAAACACAAGTTTGATTGAAAATTATTATTAGCTTTAAAACTGAAGCTATAAACATTTTACTGGTCTGACTATACTTGTAAATGAAACATGTTTCTAAAACACATAAAATATGAAAGACAGTTTGAACAATAATCGTTACATGTGAAAAACAAAGTGACGCGTAAGGTATTTTATGCCACAGTCATTAGTTTTATTGCATATATTATTGAATAGAGTAATATAGATACTAAAGTTTGTTTTCTTTCTATACATTGAACTATTTAACAAGACTTGCAATAAAAACAAACTTAACGTTTAATTTAATGAAAGAAAATTAGATAAAATTGATAACAAAAATAAGAATTTCAAAGACTCACTTAAAATACACAAATATTCTGTGAGTATGAATTTTATGGTAAGTCAATATTTTAGTGCTTCAAACTAACAGCGATATGTTATATCTTGTGTTTACAGAAGTTCATCAATGCTTTGGTACTGTTAATTGTTTGTATGCTCTAGTTTCTGCGGAAGACCACGTGATTTGTCACAAAACTACCATAAGATTAACTTCAGTGTGTTATATGAAGACCTTGATTAATTTTCAGTGTGTTTTATCAAAATGAAGTTCAAGTACAAGTACACAATTATTTTATTCACATTTAAGCCAGAACATTAAACTTTGATTTTTTACGAAACAAAATTAATAGTTAGTGTTTAATTTTGTATTTAAAAATACATATTTCCTCGGGTTACTAGAAACTAAACATGTTTTACTTGTGATTTTGAGTATTATGTGAGTCGCGTCGAAGATTAATTATACTAATGGACATTCTTAGTCGTTAGTATTAGGTATTGTATATCCTGTTTAAATGGAGTTTATCTAAAGTATTTCATATTAGGTGCATTAATTAAATGAAGTGAAGTCATTATAAATATGAAAGCGAAAGCAATAAATACATTAGAGAACTCGATTTTGTTTTTACTGGTTTATTTTAAGAAGTGGTTATTGTCGTATGGGAACAATAGTTGCTTCCAACACTAATTAAGCACACTTTTGACTTTAAGCATAAAATAAAAAGAAAAACAATTCAAAACTAAAAATTAACATTGAAAAGATTGAATCATTAATTAGAAAAGAAAACGTCGCTAATTACGTATTGTTTCATCTTACAACTTTTATAAGAAAGACTCATCCGTGGTTTCTACTTGTTTTTGAAACTTCAGTAGAGTAAATTGGAAACAAACCTGATCTATGCGCAGCCAATCGTTTCTACTAATGCTAAACAGTAATCAAATCAGAAAAAATATAAATAATAAAAGCTAGTACCTGGCTCACTTTATTAAACATTGTAATGATCAATATAAGCTGTGAACGTTATACGGAATTTCATAATTTTAATAATGTATACATAGAATTTCTTAAAATTAATCACAAAGAATTGCAGCTGTGAATTCAAGGAGAGTTTATCGGTAGCTTATGTGGACAATACTTCACAATAACACTAACTAATAACAATTGTTTACGAATCTTTCTTTACTGGCTACGCACTGCGGGTTTCCAATAAAAAGAAACGCGACAGCATATCTTGTGTGCCGCTCGCCACCTGCCGATGAAATCGTTCGCTCTATAGCACAGCTGCTCCTGAAGTCTGGGAATGCAACACCTGATGTCTAGGTCTCAGTATGTCACAGAAAATGTCAACTGGTAAATCAAGCTTCGCCAACATAAAGTGTTGTAAATATATCATGATAATTAAAGGAAAGTGGTGATATTGTTAAGTTATAATACGCTTAAATTAAGTTCTCCTAAAATCAAAATTTAAACGTTAACCTTGTAGTAATTACCCGTATAGAATAATTAAATTATCCATACTTATGTAGTTTATGTATTTATGAATCAATAATCACGTTAAGTCCTATAAATAAAGCTGTAAATATCTTGATTAATTGCTTCAGAATTTCTTGCGAACACATACCACACAACCTGCACATACAAACACACACATCGAATTAAAAATAATCTTCGGTGTGAATAAAAAATTAGAACCTACAATTATGGGTCAAATTTACACTAAATATAGGCGACGTTTATAAAGGTATTCAACCAAAGTCGCTAAATATTGACCAATAGTTTTCCGCCTAGGCAAAAAAGTCACGTGAAAACAATTTATCAGGTTAAAAGCAAATGTTTGATTATTCATTTAAACACACTTTGGTTCTTTGGTATCTAAACCATATTTATGTCTTATAGCGCTTGAAGGAATGACAAGCTGAAAACACATCGAACCGTATTTGTTCCAAGAAACGAGGTAGAGTCTTTTAATTAAAAACAACTTTCTTGTGTACCGTTTTTCGGAAAGGTAAGACAAACACGTTTTTAGAAGAGTAATTCTGAACGTAGGTAGTTATGTTTTTAAAAATCGTTTAGTCACACAGAAGTGGTATAGTTTCGTACTAATATTTGTTTTTTCTTTTGGAAACAATTTCGTAGATTAACGCATTTAATAAAAGCTTTCGACCTCAAAATGAAAAAAAAATATTAAGAGGAAATGTGGTTTAACAAAAATTAATAGGTCCTCTCATTTTCATACGGAAGGCTGTATTTTTGAAGCATGTATTTATGAGGGAGTTATTTGTATTTCAGATGAAATGTATTTTTGAAGCATATATTTGTAACAGCCAATTTCACCAAATTTTGAAGTCTGTTTAAAAACCAAATAAAGAACATCCTATTCATTGAACGGAGAATGTTAAAAATCGAACAATGAAGACTGTTTTACAACAATACCATGCACAACGAGAAAAATATTCTATACATGCATAACTATGTTAATTTGGTTACTTTAAAATATCTCATTCATATTACAAAACTCGTGGAAAAGTTTTGCACCAACCTCGGAGGGACTTCACTAATCTTGATATTCCTTCTCTTAAATAACAACGAGTAACTTCGAGATATTTTTCTTTGTTATTTGTTACATCAATCCTTTTCTTAAGTTGCGGTTGACTAAATGCTGGGAACGAGATATTTAGTATAAAAAAGTAACTAGCGAATCAACTAGTATCGTCCCAGTTAGATCCTTATGAACAGTAAGTTTTCATTCAAAATCCGCCCATCCTCCGCTGGTACAACGTTAAGTCTCCGGATTTACACCACTACAATCAGCGGTTCGATTCCCCCTTCCAAGATTTCAATTTTTCCATAAAATTTCTGGAAAGCAAAATTGAATCATTCGCCTGACGTTAACGAATATTTAAAATAATATAATTATGCTCTGCTGCGTATATTATCTTGATGATATAATAATATCTGTTTTTTTTTAATGTGTAAAGAAGTATTTTATCTTATGAAAATTTAATTGCATCCATCAGGGTAAATTTCTGGTATTAGAAATGTGACTGACATCACACATTTTAAATTATAAAATACAATCATAAATTGAACTCTTTTGTTCTGCGCTGCTATTCCTGCTCTCCTTACGAAAGTAATCAACCAGAAACCCTGCTTGAAAGACCACGCCTTTCAAGCAGGGCACTTTACATGTTTATTTTCGTTTAGAATATTTGCAAGTTCAAAGAACATTTTGAAACCAGATAATGACTAAATGCTTTTTACAGAATTAGTTGTCTGAAACCGGCAGAGGTTATTTCCTTCATATCTCCAGAAAAGGGTGTGGTCAGGGGTAAAATGTGAGGTTAATGAGTATGTTTACATACACGTCAAGTTTTTATGTAATAAAGTTGTAGGTTACAACTTAATCTAAGGGAAATTTAGAACCAAAATATTTAAATTATGCGATATTACTGTCATGGTGGCAAATGTGTTTAAATCAAAAAATAAATGCATTCTTAGTCTTAAAAATATATATTTATTTATTTTAAACGGCTGTATTTATTGATTGAGTTTACTAACCATTATTTATCTGGTTCATTTGAATCTGCAGTTGTAGGTTTTAAAATATTTGTTATTTTAATTTCGTAAATCATGCTAATAAACTTTTGTTATTAATTGTATTTACTTATATCGGTTTGATTACCTGTTTGAAGAATCATTCAGTTTACCGTGAATCTAAAAAACAAATCACAATTGTTCATTACCTCAAGAATATATATTTTGTGTGGCAGAACTTTCAGTCGTGAGCTGATGGAACAATGTACCAACTCGTTTATACATACGAACTTTTTAGGCTGTTTAACAAATGGCTAAACTTTTGATTTATTTGATAAATTAGATATGGATATTACACAATGTTCACTATAAGTTATTTCACAGTTTATATACAAATTGTTGGTACTTTATATGAAACAAAATAAAGTGTCTAAAATTTGTTCAAGCTTTCATTTCTTAAAATAAATTAATATTCAACGTTGGACAAAACAAATTATATTATAATGATAAATGCTTCCATTTTGTGAATCGCTTTAAAATAACTGATTCTGCCCCCCAGTGATACAACGGTATGTCTATGGACATATATTGCTAAAAACTTTGATACCCGTAATGGACAAAGTAGAGGTAGCGCTTAGCGTCGGGTTGTGCTTAATACCAAACAATAAGAATAAATGTTTCCAACTTTATCAGGATAACAATTAATGTTAATCGAAATATAAAACATTTCAAAACTCAAATTAGAGGGAAGACAGCTTGTCAGTCCCACTCATCGCTAACTGTTGATTCACTTTTTACCAATGAATAGCGGGGAGGACCGTCGTATTATAATGCCTCGATGGCTGAAAGGCTGATAATGTTCAGCGACGGGTTTCGAACCCGAGACCTATAGATCGATAGTTGAGCACACATATCACAAAAGTGGTCATATGTTGTATTAATAATTATTCCATAAGCTATCTTGATCTACTTCCAAATATTATTTTAGTCTAATAGTAATTTATTTACTATCTGTTTGGTTATAATAATGAGTTGGGCGTAGCTTAATTAATGGTTAAGGTGCTTGGATTGTTAATCGCCAAAATTTTTTTTTTTTAAATCTTCCCACACTATTCGATCAGAAGGAGTAACCCAAGAGGTGGCAATGGTGCCGTTGACTAGGATTTCATTCAGAGTATCAATTGTCTCCTAGTGGGATGGTTGTAAGTCATCGAATTTACACCGTTAAAATCAGGGATTTGATTTTCTTTGATGGACACAGCAGATAGCCAGATCGGATTTGCTATAAAAACTGACTATCAATTAATAACTAGAGACGGTTATATGAAAACAGTTCTTATGTCGCTTCGAAAGAAATTATGAAGGAAATAATAACAATTATCATTGGTTATGTTTACAAAAAAAGCAAGGCTCGACATGGCCAGGAGGGTTAAGGCGTTTGACTTGTAATCTGAGGGTCGCACTAAAATATTCTCGCCCTTTCAGCCGTGGGGGCGTTATAATGTGACGGTCAATCCCACTATTCGTTGATAAAAAATAGCCCAAGAGTTGGCGGTGGGTGGTGATGACTAGCTGCCTTCCTTCTAATCTTACACTGCTAAATTGGAGACGGCTAGCGCAGATAGTCCTCGTGTAGCTTTGCGTGAAATTCAACAAACAAACAAAAAATAACTACAATAGAATTCATCATCTCAACAAATTTATATAACTAAACATTCTCTGAAAGTTAAAATTTCGTATATTATAATGTAAGTTTATGCAATGAAATACCCTAAGTGAAACACAGGTAATGAGCATATATATATATAAATATATATAGGGAAAAATTAAAACAATTTAAATGAGAAAATAATGATGCACATAATACATTTCTCAGTAAGACGATAGTTAATTATTACACAAGAACTCTTTCCATTTGGAATGAGATAACACAATACTTGTGTAATATAAAACTGTACATTAAAAAGTAATTTTAGTAGAAAGTATACTGAGCAATATGATTTGTTTTATCTTGGAATTTAGCTCTTACACGACTAATGGTCGTTAAAATTTACATCTAAACCAAAGCTTGTATTAATATAATGGGATCTCGCATTAGGTTGTCTGATTTGGAAACTTTACCCATTCTGAGATGGCAGTCTAAGTAATACATAAGACATAATTCTAACGAACTAACTCACGTAGACTCTACTCTATTCTGGAACAACAGAAGCTGCATTTTCACTTTGGACTTTTATGTACACGAACGCACAAATAAACCCATTCCTTTTTCCAGATTGGTTTAATCATATTATATTGTATTACCTTAAAGGTAAGGTACTATTAAACAAAATTTAACTATTATCATTACTTATTTGATAGGCTATCTTCCCTAACAGTTCATATAAACGTGTGTATGAAGACACACCGTAGTAATAATTTGCATGACACACTGTCTGTTGTTAACAGGAGTGATAGTCTAGCTATTTTCTACTTCTTGTAACTCTAACTGCGCTAATCCAAACTATCATTTATTTTCAGTGAATGTGCTTTACTTGCGCTTTACTTCATATAATAAATTTAAAGGAAATCCATTAAGAAATACGTGAGATATATAACATAATCTATATAATATAATACAATCTTTAATTTCGATTTATTGTTTATTTGTATCTAAAGTACGTAAAATATAATTTATAAAAAAGGTGCTTAACTTTTATAGATTTTCTTGAAATTTGGTGTTCTGATATTTATTTAGAACCTGCAATTACACTCAAATTTGCGCTAAATATAAGCCACATTTACACAGCTATCCAACAAAAATCACCAAAATTTGACCAATAGTCAGCTATCATTATATTATAGATACCTGAAGTATTTTACAAATACGTATAAAATCATATCAGAATGAATTTACGTAACTTCTCATAAGATAAGATAGAAAAAACACTAAAAAGAAATTTTAACTTATGGACGTGCGGTTGATATTTGAATCACCATTAGACAGTCTCAAAATACTAAAGACTGTGAACTGTGAAAAATAAAAACAGAATTGATTACTAGCTATACAAAAAATATATTTTTTTAGGAAAAAGAGTTATTAGATTTCGTGAGTTTATCTCTTTAAAAATCTAGTTTCATTTTTGACCTTTATTATAAAAAGTGTAAAAGAGGGGTTATTTTATATTAATATGTTTAATTTGAACAATGTGAAAATAAATAAAAACATAATTTAAAGATTTTTTTGGCAACTTCAAAAATTACGAGGAAAGAAAATATAAAATTGTAAGTTAAAAATTTAGAAAAGTCAAAGTTTTCAGCCAAAACTTCTATTCATTTTTCTACCTGCAATGAATTTAAAGCCACGGAACTTAGTTATACAAAGAGGTGACAGTTTACATTGTACAAATAAGAAGAACCTCTTCCTTTGCATCTCTTTGTTTGTTTGTTTTTGAATTTCGCGCAAAGCTACTCTAGGGCTATCTGCGCTTGTCGTCCCTAATTTAGCAGTTTAAGACTAGAGGGAAGGCAGCTAATCATCACCACCCACCACCAACTCTTGGGCCACTTTTTTACCAAAGAATAGTGGGATAGACCGTTACCTGATAACGTCCCCGCGGCTGAAAGAACGAGCATGTTTGGTGTGACCGTTATTCGAACACGCGACCCTCAGATTACGAGTCGAACACCTTAACCCACCTGGCCATGCCAGGCCTAACAGATAAACAAGGTACTTTCATTGATAACTGCGTCTTCAAAGAAATACTTCAGTGAAATCTACTCTGTGATGTGATACTGTGATGATAGTTCATTATTAAACTAAAATTTCAATATACGGATATGGATAGTGAACATTATTGAATATCAAGTAGGAGTACTTTGTTTTAGAACTATCAGACAATTTAAAAGGCCGCAGGCTCAATAGCTTTCCTCAGGAACTAGCAGTTATACCTTCCCGGATGGCGAGTATTTCTGCTAGTAGTAAATACTAGATGATGGTAAGAAGTTGACAACTGTATACTTTATTTCCTCAATTACCTTTACTTCCAAATTGTATTTACGTAACTCAGTTATAAACATTATGAAGTGTTTTTTATAGCAAATAACACAACAATTACGACCATTAGATAATGAATCTTTCAAAAGTACTTACCACAGCTTGACATTACCTCCTTATGCTTTGTATCGGTTACTAGATGAGGATTTGTAGCAAGTGATTCTATTACTGTATAAGGATATATCTCAACTGTGAAAAGACAAAAACTGAACAACGTCACCGAAAAAGAGAACTACGAAAAGATAGTTATGCTCAACTGGTTTCAAGTTTGGTAACCAAGATGACCACTTCACATGGACAGTATAGACTCTTTTCATGACCCGTGCCTGTAGGCTACACTGTCATACATAATAACAAGTTTGATACCGATGAGACAAATGTGTAGCGTCATTCTAGTGACTAGGATGTGCTCCCTGTTTTGTAGACATGGAATTCAGCCTATAATGGTTCAAAGCCCTAATTATAGAATTTAGCTACGCTACGGTTGTGACAGTATTTCAAAGGCGTTTTCTAAATTTTGGCACGATGTCCTGTGAAGTGAAGCGAAACCGCGTGCTTACACTTAAAAAACAGCAGTGTTCAACCTTAGATAATCCAATGTTGTGTGGCTTGGTCAGCAGGAACTTAACACTTCGTCACTACGGCCACTAACCATTCTTTCTAAGACTTATAAATAATGTAGGTCGATACGAGAGGCTCCCCAATGGCACAGTGGTATGTCCGCGGACTTAGACACTAAAAACCGCGTTTCAATACCCGTGGTGGGCAAAGCACAGATAGCCCATTTTTGTAGCTTTGGGCGTAATTCTAAATAAACAAACGATACGAACTACATTTTGAGGCTCACAACATCAGAGATACCAGTAAAAAACAAATTTTTATGTGTGAAGGAGGCTTTAGAGATGTCACTCGAGGTAGTCTGTGATTTCAGAGATTGTTACGTATTTCTGAAATTTTGCGTATTTATGCTTTAACGTTAATTCTGGTTGAAAAGTATTTTCTGGAGAAAAGATACTATGTCCTTCTGTATTTTGTTAAAGGGCACAAAACGCCCTTGCGATAGGGATTCTCTGCTAACTATAACTTGTAAAGGATCTTGAAGATCCACTATAGTAAGAAAACAGTCCTTTTTCGATCTAATACACTATTCATTACTGGAATCATTTTACTGCTCCTTGGATTATATGTCACTTTCAACCAAGTAATGCAAAATTTGACTCATAACTAAGGCACCAGCACACAGCATGTATACATTATCAGCTCGTATCAAACTGAAGATAATATCTTACAATTCCCTGAAACGTAATTGATTTTCGACACATGTTTGGGCCATAATGGTACAAAATGTGAGCATTAAGTACAAAAACTGAAAGCACAGTAAAATTTGACTAGGTCAAATAGAGAGAGCATCCCAGACAAAAAATTCTTTATTGGAAAGCATCACAATTCCCATGAGTAATAGTAAACCACAAACATCCAGGAGCGGAAAGCACTCACTTGAATTTAAAGATTACTGCTTTTCACGTCCCTTGTAGGCTTAGAAAAGAGTCAATATTAAGTATTTTTTAGTGTTAAGAAGCATCAGTTTCTAGCAAATTATGAGTGGTATATGGTTCTAATTCCAATAAAAAAAAGGCAGGACGTGAAAATTACCAACTTAGCCAGAGATATATCTAATACTACCATAGATTGATATCGTTGTTTAAAATAATAAAATAAGAACAAAGCAATAAAAAGAAAAACAATAGTTCTTGATTAAAAGAAACTCACTTGAAGCAACCTAGGATGGTCAAAACGTTGTTTTCTGCTTTTTTACTAAGTGTTAATTCCCATACCACCCATTCTGAGATACAAAAATACAATAGGTTTATTAGGACTCAGTGTCATGTATTAGATTTACCTAAGGTAAAAGTTATTGGTGTTATTAATATATATATGAATCTATATATATGTTTAATCTTCTCGAGTGTATTTTAGACATATATATATATCTTGAAATATAATGCTTTTTATATTTTTGATTTTATTTGCTTGATACAGCAGTTTTTAATATCATGCGTATTTTGTATTATTCTTATAACTAGCTTAACTGGGGAGCAATGTTAAAATTGCGAAAACACCACTAAAAGTCAGAAGATAAATAAAAACAAACATTTCAGATATGTGTGGAACAAAATAATATTTTAAAGGTAAAATACTGTATTGATTCTTGACAGAACGATCGAATTTTATTTGTAAATATCCGGATTTATTGCATTAGAAGCAACAACTTATATAATGTACATCTAATGCTTGAAGATTCTTCCATTTCATTAATTATAAACAATTTACTTAATTTCTGCTATAATTAACTCTAGAATCTTGTTCACAATTCATACCACTGGTAACAATAATTTAAACGAGTTCTTAATATTGAGCAAGTTTTATGGATATTGCAAGACAAAGATATACGAGCCCAGGTTGAAAGGCAAAACACAAAGTTGAAATGAGTGAAGTTATCGCTAGAAAAATAAAAGTTTTGCACTCGTCAGCTTAAGACAAATAAACATGCTATGCTCACAGTCATTCACAACGTAAAAAGAGCACATAATCGAGTCCCGGACTTAAGAATTGCGAATTCGTGAAGCTTACCGCTGAACTATTAAAGTGTATAGCCCAAGTTTCCATTTTGACAATCGAATTCATAATAATAATAATAAAGCTTCTAGCAATACCTCCCTGATATACTCAACAAGTACTATACATAGGTTAATAAGTAAGGTAAAATTTATTGTAATTCACATTCTTTGGATTATAATATCTAACTACATATAGTATTCGTGAATATGGAGCACAGTTAATTTGTAGCTCCATTCTAAATCGTAGCAATAAATTTTAATCGTTGTGAAGAAATGTAACATTCATACACGTGTTTATATACTAAGAATATATCACTCTGAGGTTTCATTACGTGCATAATTTATTAAATTACCATCTGGTATCTTGAAAATAACCTAAAAATGCGTACAATTGGCAGTTTCAAATCTTGATTAAATTCGAGACAATACGTTCTTATTATGAAAAGTCGTAAAA
The DNA here is from genome assembly GCA_011833715.1 of Carcinoscorpius rotundicauda. Classification (NCBI taxonomy): domain Eukaryota; kingdom Metazoa; phylum Arthropoda; class Merostomata; order Xiphosura; family Limulidae; genus Carcinoscorpius; species Carcinoscorpius rotundicauda. The sequence continues at coordinate 45,689,212 of CM022395.1, read as the reverse complement.
CATTTCAACTACTTGGAAAATTAAGTTTACACATACATAATCATTAAGTACTGAACACCTTTCTAAGAACAAAAAAAATTCTTTATGGTTATAAATATGATGGAAAGTACTCAGATATTAAAAAGGTTTTTCTAACAAGCATTTTGATTATTCAACTTCTGTTATCGAACCCTAAGCATGTCAAAAATAAGTAGCATACTCATCTTTTTTCTGCTTAGGCAGCAATACATAACCGAGTTGGAAACTACCTATTTTGCTTCCTTGAACATGTTTCAAATGTACCTTAAGCCGCGCTTCCAAGTTCACTTCGATTTATGCAACAAAAATAAACATTTACAAATCACATTTGTTTATTTATATACATTTATGTATTAGGAAACGTTATTCATAACAATTGACTTCCACGCCGTTCAGAATGTTACACGTGAAACATTTCTTTTCGTGCTTTATTTGAGGCGAAATTTATTCGCAACTGTTGACAATCAATTAAAAGGTTAATTTCAAATAGGTTTTAATCAATTAAGTTTCATAAAGCTTTTTTATCCTGTGTTAGTTGCAATGGCCAATATCATAAAATACACAGTGTGACAAAGTTGCTGGGAAACAACATTGCTAGTCCTTTTTTGCACATCTTTTCCAACTTACATTTCCGAGTGAATCATGTTAATCCAGCTTCGTGAGAGAGCTTGCAATTTATCAAACTGTCCAGTTGTACTGACCATTTGATAATACGACTTTGAGACCCTTACAGTGTTTCAACTTCAGTTGTGTAAAACTGAACTGAAGGAACCTTGTGTTATATATATTTTAGTGATTTAGCAGAATTAGTTATTTTCAAGTACTTTTGTACCAATCGTATTTATTTTAGGTGATTAAAAATTAAGTACGTGGATAAAAGTTTGAGAAAAAAGGTAAGAAAAAATAAAGTACTTTAAAAATAAAATATTTTAAAAAGCTAGACATTTTCATGTGTATTTTATGAATGAATATTTAGAATCACATAAATATTTATTGATTTGTCATGTATCCATGTTATTTTTATTCAGTTTTGTTAAGAAGCTCATATCTTATGCATTTTTCATGATATTGGTGTTAAAATAGTTTATTGCCGATGTATCTTCTATAAACTCGATGATAAATGGTTTACTTAGTATGCATTATTCATTTCTGTGTTACAAAACACTGTTTGTCTGTCCCATTTACATGTTTTGCTAAGAATATGTTTGTCTAGTGCAAGTGTAAGATATTGGTATTGCGAGCTCACTGGTTTATGGTTTCTGTTAATGCTTTCCTTGGATTCATGCTTTCACTTGGGTACAGTTAGGATGGCGTGAAGGTACAAAACGCCGTACATAAAATAAATAAGATATTTCTTTTGTTTTATTTTAGATATGTGAATACCTACATGACACAATGCGTACTTCCTTGCACTGACATTCGAATGAACGCATAGTCTGCTCCGAGTATTGTTTATAGAACAATTTACACACACACACCTTGTAGTAGGCAGTTCTCCACGGGAGATGCTGTCTTATAATTCTTTGAGGCTTCTACTTATGGCGTTATTTTTAATCATAGTAACCAAATGACGTTAGTGATAAATGCACTCTGGGAAAGTTGACCCTAAGGATAAACATATCATATTAGTGTAATTATAAGGTGACATTTTTTATCAATAATTAAGCCATAATTATTTCATATTCGCCTTATAATCGAACCCGACAACAGGACCATTACCATTAATCTAGGCCCTGCATGGTTAGGTGATTAGGACACTTAACTAGCAGTTTGAGGTTTGCGGGCTCGAATCTTCGTCAGAACAAACATGCTTTTCCTATCACTCGTGGGGTGCTATAATGTGATGGTCATTCTCACTATTCACTGGGAGTAGCCCAAGAGTTGGCGGTGCGTGTTTGTTGACTAGCTGCTCTCCCTCTATTCTTACAATGCTAAATTAGGGATGACTAGTGCAGATAGCCCTCGTGTAGCTTTGCGCAAAATTAAAAACAAACATATAATTTTACTAATCTAGCCTGTCGCATTTCTGAATATCCAGATAGCATCCATCAACATATGCACGTCAGACTTCCGCTCAAAACCATCGCTAATTATTGAAACTAATCCACCTGCAGGTTGTTCATGTATACCATTGATATTGCGGACCTAAAAATATACATTATGACACTTATTTGTTTCTTTCTTACGGTTTTCAAAAAGTAGCTTTACTTATATTCGAAATTGCCCTGTAATCGAAACAATGCGGTATTTATTGGTTGATTCTCTCAGTCTGATTCAGGTTTAGCCGTATATTGATTTCATTCGTATCTCACTTTTCACCAGTCCACTAAAAATCTAATAGTTCTAAGATTTTGAGCACATGTTCACTAAATCAATGTATTGCCACATGAACCAGCATACTGTATATGCTCACGATCAAATTTTGTTTCTCAGTGCTTTTTCTTGATTTAGCCAATTGAAAATCCAAATCAATTTTGCAATACACTTCCCGTCGAATCTTTTGTTTTAGCAGTTATTACATTTACTTGTGGGAAGTCAACGTACCAGATAATAACACAAAATTAATTGCCATGATGAAATAAATATTATAAGATTCTCATTTTTATCTAAGTAATAGTTTTGCTCTTGATGAATTAAAAACATTTATCAAAAGTGCTAAATTGATTACCTTCAATGATTTGTGATTATTGAAACTAAAACCAAAAAGATCAAATCTTAGTAATTATTTAAATATTTTACAATACTTGGTTAAATAACTCATGTTTATTAGCATTGCGTTTGTTCTAAAGAAATATAATTTACACAAAAATGAAATAAATTGCTTATAGAATAAATGTACAGTTTCAGTTGCAAGAAGAACCATTTCAGGGTGATTAATTCCTATTAGTGAAACGAGAGTATTTGTTTTAGAAGGGTCTACCAGTTTTTTAATATTTTTTATTAAAACACTTTTTAAACTTAAGACTCTTGAAAGGCTATGGTACAGTCATAGCTCATACCCTTTGTGCTCTGATTACAGATACTGCTAAGATTACTTACATGTAATGTTGATCAGATATAAACTATTGTCGTGATTTGTTGCCTATACGATCAACTAAATTTAATCATTAATTAAATATAATTTGTATTCCTATATGTTAGAATTAATTAAGTTATATCCTAAGTTTTAATAGATTAGCTGCCTTAACATAGAATAGAAATTAATATTTAGTAGGTAAAATTAGTAATTAATTTGTGATCAAATCTGGATGACAAAATGTTGGATGAATATTTGTTTTGTTTATCATGTATATCTCATTGAAACCGTGTTCATGAAAATGATAGGCTTTATGGTTTGATAGGTGTATTTGAATTTACTGCAGAATCTACTACTTCCTTAACTTTAATATTTAATTATTTTAACATGTTTTGAACACGAGGTCAGCATGTTTGTTTGTTAGTTTTATCTTCAAGATGCGGGGAAATATTTACTTCAAATCTGTCACGCATACCTAAACTCTTAGTGTAAGACAGTTAGTATATAAGAATTTCTTGTAAAAGGCAATTAAAACGATTTACGACTTAGTTATAATGCCAGAGTGATCTTAAATAACATTACACAGATTTTCCTAGTTAAATTTGGGTGCGAATCTGCTGTCGGTACCCTGGTTACAAACAACGCTTTGATCAAAACAATGAAATATTATACACCGTGTTTCAAAATGGCTGTTATTCCGTATTAAGTAACGTGTCAATAATCAACCAAGCAAATCCTCTTCTGATTGCATGTTATTTCTAATGCTCTGCCACTTGGAACCACTAGAGAAAATTAAACCAAATGATAAAGCACACGTTTTCCGTGTACGTTATTTAAGCTTATTTATTGTTTAGTTATTAACTATATTAAAACATAATTTACTGTACTACACGGATCAGGTTATATGCATCCAATGTAAGAAAAAAAATTAAACAGTTCTATGTCTTTTGATAATAATAACGCCAATAAAGAAATAAAAATCTTTAAGCAGACATTGCGAAGGCGGTGAAAGAAATGATACATCAGCTTACTTCAAACATCGAACTTTTAAAGTTGTGGCTGTGATAAAAACATTATTAGAATTTCAAGATGTTAATATTTGTACCAATTATCTGTTCGTTTTTATTAGCCCGCTAAGATACAGTAACTAATAGCAAATATTAAACAAGAATACTGCTTGTATTGTAAACAAGTATCATAAATTAAGAACATTAAGGCCTAGCTAATTGATAACCAGTCTTCAGATAGCTTTGAAATAACTATTTTACTAAATCCAAAATTCATTTTCTTTCTTTTTAAGTTTTATATTTACAAATTACATACGTTTGTTTAGCGAGAAGTAAATTGAATGTAGCTAGACAAAGTGTTACACGTTGAGGAATCGTATCTTTGTTTAGCATTCGGTGTTTCGTCATAACTACATTAATTGATAATACTTTAGAGGCCTAGCATGACCTGGCGGTTATGGCATTGAACTGCAAGCTGCTGGTTGCGATATCGAAGCCATTGCCAAACATACCTGTGTTTTAATTTGTGAAGTCAATTTAATTACACAGCAGTAAACAATTGTTGGTGGGTGAAGTTGACCAACTTTTATATCGCTAATTTATCACTTCAGAATTATGGTATCCTTCAAGTAGTTTTGATTTTTATTTCGCAGAGTCACTTTCATTACACAGTAGTTTGTTTGTTTTTGAATTTCGCCCAAAGCTACACTAGGGCTCTCTGCGCTAGCCGTCTCTAATTTAGCAGTGTAAGACTAGAGGAAAGGCAGCTAATCATCACCACCCACCACCAACTCTTGGGCTACTCTTTTACAAACAAATAGTGAGATTGACGACACGTGATAACGCCCCCACGACTGAAAGTGCGAGCATGTTTGGTGCGAAGCGGGTTAGAACCCGCGACCATCAGATTACAATTCGAGCACTTTAACCACCTAGCTATGCCAAGCCAACAGAGTAGTAAACAATTGTCAGTGTGTTGTATTCGGTTATTGTGTTGTCTTTAATTTATCACTTCAGAATTATGGGGCCAACCATGGCCAGGTGGCTAAGGCATATTCGACTCGTAATTCGAGGATTGTGAGTTTGAATCCCCGTCGCACCAAACATGCTCGCTCTTTCAGCCGTGGAGTTGTTATAATGTTAAGATCAATCCCAATATTCGTCCGTAAAAGACTAGCCCAAGAGTTGGCAGTGGGTGGTGATGGTTAGCTAGCTGCCTTCCTTCTAGTTTTACACTGCTAAATTCGAGATGGCTAGCGCAAATAGTCCCGGTGTAGCGTTACGCAAAATTCAACACGAACCAAACCACAATTATGGACAGCTAGTTGGTATCTCCCAAGTAGCTTTGCGCGTCAATTAACAAGCAAACATAGAAACTAATTCTGAACTTTAAATGTTTAATCTACTTTGGGAAGTAACTTATGCAAATTTCTACTCTAAAGTTGATGCTATTAAAATATTTAATATTTGATTTTAGTTCAATTTTCCTGATTTGAGAAAAATACAAAAAATATAACAAATACTTCGGTAAATTGTAGTTAAATTAAAATTAATTGTACGTAGCATTATTAATCTGTAATGTGTTCTTTCAACATTTTAAAAGAAAATCAATAATTGATACGCTTTTCTATTTGTAAAATCAATAAATATATTTGTAAAACTGCACGAAGAAAACAAATGTAGCTGGTCTATCATGACAAAAAGAATCAAGCTTGAAACTTCTTAGCGGTTATCTTGTTCAAAACTTCGCAAATAAATTGACGCAAGAAATATTTTTTACTCTTCAATTATCTTTATCATGTCACAAGACAATTTATTATGAATTAAGTTATATTTTTATTCCTAATCATTGTTGTTGAGGTTATTATTATTATAGATGCAATGTAAAGGATCATTTGTAACATTTATGAGTAATATTACTACATCTCCAAAGAACAGCTCATGAACATTAAGCTTGAGGGTTACGAAACACACGCCAGAAGATTTCCAAAAGTAATATGTTTTTTTTATAGCGAGTAGTAAAAATGGACACTTGTAGAATTCCCCTTCTTTAACTTTACAAGAAAAGTAACTTAAGAAAATCTATAATTCACATATACCAGGCATTACATTTGATCATATCTTTATATATATATATCAGCTCAATGTATGTGATTTGCAAGAAGCAAATTTAAGTTATAAGAAATATTTTGCTATTTTGGATGATGTGACCTTTAGCAATGTTATTGGTTCAGCCAATTTAGTTACAATGATCAGAACGTGTTTAACAATCATACAAGTTTCATATTAAAATATTGCATCATAATGCATTCGTTCTTGCGTAACCACATACAAACATACAATGGTCGCCACAAATATCATATTGCAACAACATACAGTTTACCAATATCCTTTGCTTCACGTGCATTATATGTTCCAAGTTGTACCGTGCCTCAGTAAGTATACATGTAATGTCACATTCCACACAGAACAGAAACTGTATATGCATATTATAAAAGTAATCCTTCATTTTGCAGTACTTTTTATAGCTTATTGAGGCTTGCAGGTGTTGACACTTGAACATAATACACATAGTTGCGTCTACCATACATGTAACTTTGACAATGACCGTTAGTTGTAATAGCGTTTAAGTGACAGACAGATGTTTAATTTCTCTATTTCTTCCTCACTGTATCAGTTTATTAATTTTATAATTTTACCAAAAGTATAACAACTGATTGATGGTTTTGTTGTTGTTGTTTTTCATCAATGTTACTTATTCTAATCACATGTATATATATATCTAGCTGTTCTTGAAGTTTAAGAACAAGACGGATGCCTGTTTAAATAACATGTCTTTATTCATCAATATTTTCATCTACCTGTCGCCTTAGCGTCGTGAAACGTTTATTTCATCTTCTGAAACAAAATGTCACTTTTTGAAATTAAAAAAGTGAAAAATGTCGTAAAAGAAATGAAAAACAACAATAAAACGATGAAATAACAGTTGACAAGTTTAAAATGAGAAATAAAAACCATTAAAAGTATTAACTACATTTTCAATGAAATTCTCAAAAACAAAGTGAGAATTTTCCCCACATTGGAAAGGAGCCAACTTCATTATCCTTCAAATAAAAAAGTAGATTAATGTTACGTTAGAGATTATAGACCAATTAGTCTTTTATCATACTAGTATAATATTTTCATGATAATATTACAGAAAAAATAGGTTGTTTGTATGCTTGCAGGTAAGCACAAAGCTACAGAACGAGCTGTTTGTGCTGTGCCCATAAGGGGTATTGAAACCCGGTTTCTATCGGTGTGAGTCTGCCACTGGGGAGCAAGAGTTTTTCTTGGAACTATTTCCAGTAAATAAATAAACGCACGTAGATTCGTCTTTTTAAAAGTCGCGATGTACATGTTCTTAGCTGAATATATGTTTCTTGATTTCTCAAGCCAGGTTTATAGCGTTGTAAGTCTGTAGACATACTGAGCATTTGATGAGAATGAGCCAATAGAACAAATAGGTTTCAGCAAAGAACATTCAACATTAGACCATTTACAACTAATAACATCCAAGAGAAAAATAATGGCAGTAATACATGACCACTGGTTACCTGTGAAATGTTCCACACATTGTGTTTACATGTATTGTAGTCAAAGTTAAGCCACGCCTAAACAAATTTGTTTTTTAAAACTAAATTTAAAATTAAGGGTAAAGTTTCCAAGAATAATACAGTAATTTTCACTAAAGTCTATTTAATATTAAATTATTATTTACTTCATAGGAACCGGAACATTTATTTAATGTATGCATTTCATTATTTATCGTACATGATTTACACATCTTTATTTTATCAATAGTTTCTTTTCATTAACACTGTTTGCTTAAATGTAAAGTATTGGAAAGAAAACCTCATTTGTAAATTTACTACAGTAATTAACTACACTATCAAAACTTTTAATAAATTTAACCGAGTTGACTTTATATATAAGAACGGTAATATCTAGATTTACAATCTACGTTTAATCAGCTTCTAAAAACGGCAAAGATACTTTGAGTCACCTTTTAGGAATAAATTATTCATTAACTCATTCGCGATATTTCTTCGCGTGCTGAATAAGTTAAACCCAGATGGATTATTTTCTTGGAACTTGTAATCAGAACGTTGAGAATAAATACACGCCCGAAAGAAGGAAAGAGCGGAAAAAGAAGTTAACTAATAGTGTTCGTGATTAACGTTTTAACACACGAAAGTTCAAATACGCAATTACAATTAGAATAAAATTCTCATAAACCTACAGTCATAATTAGAAGTATTTACAAAGATATGGAACGCTCGTGAAAAATCTCTGATCATAGAGTTTGTTAACATAGATATGATTTATTAAGTAAACAGGCAGTGTATAGATCCCGAAATGGCCAGGTGGTAAAAGCACTCGACTCGTAATCTGAGGGCTGCGGGTCCGAATCCCCGTTGCACAAAACTTGCTCGCCCTTTCAGACGTGAGTGCGTAATAAAGTTTCACTCAATCCCACTATTCGTTGGTAAAAGAGTAGCCCAAAAGTTGGCGGAGGGTGGTGAGGAGTACCTGCTTTCCATCTAGTCTTACGCTGTTAATTTAGGGACGGTTAGCACAGATAGCCCTCGTGTAGCTTTGCGCAAAATTAAAAACAAGCAAAGCCATTATATAATTTATTACTTCGATATCTCTGTCAATGATTATTCTATATATTACCACAGGAAGTCCATAATCATAAAAATGTCAGTTTATGGTAGCAATATCTTATCCCTCAAATTATTCCCATTTTAATAAGGTTCAGTATTAAGGGTCCACATGGACCATATGTATTGATGCGTGACAGAGCAGTCTCTTCATATATAACATTTAACTGCCTTTCTTTTCCTTTTCACTTCCTCAGACCTCGGTTATAACACACTTTTCGAAAATATGTACAGCAAATATTTTATTTTATTTTTAATTACATAATCCCTCAGCAATTTCTCAGAAGTATTTTTTCCAACTTTAGTGTTGTAATTTAGGATAATCAAGTTATTTTGTATAATTTATTATTATTCGAAACTTCTTATGTATAATATCTTTTCATACCGTTTCAAATAGCCGTAAACTAACTCACATCTTTGTTTCTTGACTAATGCACTTTTAATTAATACACTTTCATTTCTTTTACCACTACCATCGTAGTGTACAGAAAAAACTCACTTTGATATGAACTTGTATTACAAGTATTTTCATTAACACTGAAATGATTATCACCATTTTCATTACTTCATAACTTATTGTCGCCACCATGAGAATCATGGTCATCTTTAGAAATGCCAATATTATTTTTAACCACCATACCTTTGGCCCTAGATATTATTCTATCCATTGCAAAATTATTAGAAAAGAGACACAGTAGAATAACGAAACTGAAAGCGGTATTTTCCTAGAAGGATGGGCCCGGCATGGCCAAGCGTGTTATGGTGTGCGATTCGTAATCCGAGGGTCGCGGGTTCGCATCCCCGTCGCGCCAAACATGCTCGCCCTTTCAGCCGTGGGGGTGTTATAATGTGACGGTCAATCCCACTATTCTTTGGTAAAAAGAGTAGCCCAAGAGTTGGCGGTGGGTGGTGATGACTAGCTGCCTTCCCTCTAGTCTTACACTGCTAAATTAGGGACGGCTAGCATAGATAGCCCTCAAGTAGCTTTATGCGAAATTCAAAAAACAAAACAAACAAACAAACCTTAAAGAATTGACGTAGCTTATGATTCGATAACCTCATTTATATGTTCTTAGCTAGTAAAACATGCTAGAAGTAAAACGATTTGGTATTAATTTTAATATTTCAATAGAATTCTGCAACTTATTCAACAGCTATACCAACGAATACTTCAAATTAGAATACTGAAACATACAATTGTAGTGCGTAACTTATTAATTGTTGAACCTTCCAGTTTAGGATTCACTTAGTATGGTATTTATTTTTTCTTTTGGTTGCTACCATGAGTCAGCTAATACCAAGCTAGCATTTGAAGCATTTCACTAGATCAGAGAGATTTCAAACTAACTGGTAAGTTAAAATAGTAATAAATAATAAAACTAGCTTACAATCTCAACTGTATATTCTCACACGTTAACATAACACATACGAATTTTAACAATATAAACACCACGAAAAGAATTTGAAAATAATTCAATTATTTTGAAAGTTTATCCTAAAATAAATGGTTAAATAATTTAGTTTACGTAGAGTATAAATTTAATGGATTAATTTAGATATTTTTACATTTGATACACGTAGAAAGTCTAAGTATATTTTGATTTATGTTTAATTATTCTTAATTTTATTATTTTCGGAAATGTATAGAACTGCAAGATGTCAGACCAGAATGCTTCTTTCCACTAGACACTAGGCAGTTAGCTCAAGAGAAATACAGCCACTTTCAGATTTGTGTGATCTGGAAACTATTCTTTCAATAACATAGATCAAAATACAGTACATTTCCACACCAACCTCTGAAAACACAGACATAGGGACGAAATTATCACCCAAAGTCTGATTTGATCTGTTGTAACCAAGAACACGGATAACGAACTAATGGAAAGGTAGAAACAATCCTAGATAATCCTTACAAAGTCTCATCTGCTCTATTGTAACCAAGAACACGGATAACGAACTAATGGAAAGGTAAAAACAATCCTAAATAATCCTTACAAAGTCTGATCTGATCTGTTGTAGCTAAGAACACGGATAACGAACTAATGGAAAAGTAGAAACAATCCTAGATAATCTTTACAAAGTCTGATCTGATCTGTTGTAGCCAAGATCACTGATAACAAACTAATGGAAAGGTAGAAACAATCCTAGATAATCCCTAAGATGTAAGGTGCAAAGCTCTCATTTTACATGAACACTGGAGACAATTTAAACCAAACCGGACCACTAATATAAATACGTTTAAGAAAACAAAGTTTATCAGTTGGTACCAGAAATTGTAATAGAATTGGAAATTAAGAATAATGTTGGGAAATGTAATTTTACGACGTGTCTTGAAAACCTTGCTGTGAATGACAAGAAACATTAAATGCTTGACGATTTTTTTTCAAAACAACCTAAAATGACAAATCATACGTTACAAAAACAAATTAATTTTGCATTGTAGGTTTTGGCAAGCTGCCAGATTAAACGTCACAAGCAATGAAATAATAAAGTAAGTTACTGAAGTCGTTATTTTTAATATCACTGTATAGATAAATAAAGTGCTAAACATTTAATTAACGATTATCCAGCCTAAGAAAAAAAAATTCATTCCATGCTTTTTTGATAAATGTTCCACAACATTTTAGTGTTAACCTATTTTATTAAACTATAGTAGTTTAATAAACTACTATAGTTTAATAAACTTGTTATGAAAATATGTTAAACTATTTTAAAGTATGTTAATAAACTCTATGTAGCAAGCTTCTGGACTTTTGGTGGTTTATAACTAGTAACATGAAGTGAGAGAGGGATAATAGACACATACTCATATATATATATATATATGTACACACGTACCCATAATATACATGTATACACAAACACATACATACAAATGTACAAGCTTATACACAATATATATACACACAGATATATATGTAAACATATACACACGATATATATTTACTTACAAACATACGGATATATGTGTACACACATATACACACGGATATATATACAAAATATATGTACACACAGATATATACATTTATATATATAAACACACACACATATAAGCACAGTAAATGTGTACACACTAACATATTTTTGGTTGGTAACCTAACTCAATACAAGCTAAATATATTACTTTCAGTACAAATAATAATATTATTACAAAATGAAGTAAAAAAGGACTTAAAGTTTTTCGCAGACACTGTATCATTCATTAAATCATATGTAACTCATCAAAGCCTACTTCACTTGACAATATCAGTCAATAAGTAATGACATCATATAGAACCATTTGTAGTAAGAAAATCAATACATCTACTGTGAGCATGGGCTTAATTCTTTTTGTTTGTGGAGTTAGTAAGAAGAATGTGAGGATCTGGTGTTATTGTTTTGGTCACTACGGCTGTTGTAGTTCTTAAAGGAAAGTGTTGGCTTCAGTGATGCTTTCTTTTACCATGTTTGCGTGTTTGCGATTTCTTATAAGTCAGTTACAAAATTGTTTCCTAATTCATTGCTAATAAAACTTAATAGTATTCATAGTTTATAAACCTTATTCAGAATGTTCGAAAATATTTTATGTATCCATATTACAAAAGATCTAGGTTCCTCTTAGTCGGTCAATACTGTCTTAATATGCTTCTCCTACGTCCTCCATTCTTTGGGGTTTTGGCTATACAACACGAATAATGGTCAAATTTTACTATTCATTCACAAAAACAGCTGGCAATGGGTATTTTCTTAATTTCCTCTTGTCTATCAGTTCGAAATTAAATAGTCCCTCGTGTATTTTTAGCTCAAATTCCTTTTAAGTAAAGCAGTACAAATCGTTCCAACCCTCTACTTTTTTATTTTTATATTTTCTAAATGTAAATAAAGTTTTCCAAATTAATGATTTCATTAAAAATGAGCAAATGAAATTGTATTCCTGTAAATTCAAGATCAATAACACATTACATTTATATTCATTAAATAGGGGAATTACCAATACAAAGCCATGTTCTCACTAAATTATTATTTTTTCTAACAACTAAAATCTTTCCCATATTAAACTTGAGCTCTTTACAAATGTTTAAAGAGGGCGCTGTGGGAGAGTTGCTTGAAGATCAGCATTTGTCACTTCAGATATTCTTTGTTAAAATGAGCAACAGCAACTATAAAAGTAAATTTCTTCGAAGTGATTACTGAGATTCAGTTTTGATTGTTAAAGATGTAAAATAACATGATTTAATTAATTTCAAAGACAAGTCACAAAATGAATTTGATTTATACTGCTGCAGAACTCGCAACGTTTCTATGATTATTGTTACTCATATTACGTAGAATTTAAAAAAATGCAAATAACGTTATAGATCTAATAGTATTTCATCATTAATTTTTTGCATAGATTTCAACTATACGTTGTTGGAAATACACGAGAATAGCACTGAGTTTACCAAACAGATAGTATATTTTAGAAGTAAAATTTCGCAGAGTTCACGCCCGTTTCGCTGAAAGCTAATATACGTTGTTTTTTTTTAAAGGTGGTTAAAGTTTCAGACTATGACACCAACGAATTCATTTTGCACTTTCATTTATGGGTGAGTTACAAGAGGAACAGCAAATTTCGCTATTGGGTTGAGAGTAACCACTCCAGGCAGTCAGTTTGGCAATTTTTTGCATTCCATCTGGACCGTAGTTCGAAATTAGGGACTTCTATGTCTGAAGTACGGGGATCTCTCACTTGGTCCTTTAGTACATTGTGAGCATGATGTATGGATCACTTGAGTTTTAAGGTACGGGTGCTTTGCTTTAAGATAGATTGCTATGTATATGATCCAGTTACGTGGAGTCAAACAATTCTGTACAGCGCCCGATATCATACTTTTAAAATTATGATGATCTTTCTGGAACATTTGTTTGTAGTTAAGCACAGTTAAGTTTGTAGTTACAGGCCTTTCTGTAACCAGAAATCATAACGTTCATGGTTTGATAATCAAAAGCTTTTATCTAAATCGTATTAAAAACAAAACAGAGTTAATTAATACACTGTATACAGTGTTGGCTTATAAGCCAACATTTTATCCAACCACTCATTTTATTCTAAGATGAAATTAACAAAAGAATTTTCTATATATACAAATATTATCATAGTGATGAGGGGGACGACAATACTGGGTATCTCTTTTTGCCAATGTAAAGCTTTTCAAACTCGGTGCATCAGTCAGCCCTTATCTCAAACCACTTTGGATTTGTTTCTAACCAACTATATATTGTCAACGGAACTAATTTATTTACTGTATTCAGTGTATGAATGAAACTCCTGAAATGTATTCTAATTTAAATCCTGTTCTTTATTTACTTGAAGAACAATTTAATTAACTCCTGTCACTTTAATGTATTAGAATAATTAAATCATGAAACTAAGTCTTAAACATCGGTCTACTTAATGTTGATTTCAAAGTAATGCAGAAAAGCACATCAGTTACATTTCTTTATAAACTTATTCGACTTCAGAAAACTTGAAAAGTTTTGTTGTTTTTCTATGTAACACGAAACACATTAATGTGTCATTTTTAACCGAATAAAAATTAAATTAAAATTCTTCATGCAAGAAAATTCATCCGACTTTTATAGGACACTACAACCAATTGTATGAATTTGAAGTCTCACCAAAGCATAAATAAAAGGCCTCCTGAGACCTATATTGGTCCTGGAACTAGAGAATTCTCAATTGTTGTTGTTGTTTTGAATTAAGCACAAAGCTACACAAAGGGCTATCTGTGCTCTGCCCACCACGGGTATCGAAACCCGGATTTTAGCGTGCAAGTCCGCAGACATACCGCTGAGCCACTGGGGGGCGAGAATTCTCAAACATTTAACACTAAAAGCACGGAGAAATTCTAATATGGTTATACAATTTATCATATCGAAAAACTACTTTCCAGGATATCAATTATTAATTATTAATTTTTTAAATAATTGATTATTTGCTTCTTTGAAATTAGCTCATTTTATTATTTTGTAAAGTTATGTGAAGGTTAAAAGTAATTTTTTATTTGGATTATTTAATCACTTACACTTGGAAAAACATTTAACCTTTACACTCAATTTACTATATAGTTTGTCCAAGTTTTTTATTTTACCTGATTTTTCTTAAGGCAAAACTGCCAATTTTGAACTGCTTTTTCTCCCGGATTTTTTGTCCTGCGGTTGGACAGAAGTAAGTCTTAGGATTTAAAACGCTAAAATTAGGGATTCATTTTTTTCTTGGTGAACACAATAGATAGCCCGAAGTGAGTTTGATGTAAAAAAAACAAAACATACACCGGGTTTTTTCTATGGATACTTTAAGACATACTCATAAGATCACTCATACATTTAAATAACGATGTTTAGGTCACGTGTTACAATTGAAATTATTTAATCCAGTCAATCCTGCTCATGACTGTGATTGTACAAAACATAATAAAGAAAATTTTAAGCTTTATAAAAGTTTGTTTTCGTCTGGTTTATTTTAAATTTAGCGTAAAGCTAGGCTATTTGCGCTAGCCGTTCTTAATTTAGCAGTGTAAAACTAGATGGAAGACAGCTAGTCATCACCGCCCACCGCCAATTCTTGGACTACACTTTTACCAACGAATAGTGGGATTGGCCGTTACATTATAACGCCCCCACAGCTGAAAGGGTGAGAATGTTTAGTGCGACGGGGATTCAAACTCGCGACTCTCAGATTACGAGGTTTGCAAAGTTTATAGTCTTCGAAATCAACGACTCATTTGTGAAGAAGACTCTCAAGGATCTGGAATAATAACAATATTATTATTATTTAATAATAATGATCTAATACTAACAACAATTATTATTGTTGTTAAGTGGCTTTATTGAAGATATCGTTGTCGGTGTTAGATCATTATGTTGACAAATGTTCCTTAATATTCTCCAGGTTATACAATGGTGGCTTGACAGCTATGTTAACGTGTAAAATTGCTGTGATCCTAGTTTCTTTTGACACATTTCTCATGAACAACTCGTTGATTTCAAACTTTGCGAATCTTTTGGTAAACATTCTAATGTAACTCATTACGTCATTAACAATACCAAGAAATAAGCTCAACTTCACAAAATTATTTTTTCTGTCGAAGGTTTCTATTTCGTTGCAGAGACATCAATTTGAAGATAACAGCTTAGAACTCATTGTCATGGTATGTGGTTTTGGAGCCTGTCACTGTTCTGAGTATTCTTCTGTGCTGGATATTCCGATTCTTTAAAGAGTACCATTTCAAATTGAATGACTGGATTTTGTGTGAACTGAATATATAGAATAGAGTGGTGTATAGACGATGTACCATATTAGCTATGAATACCGTTTTCACGAATGAATGTCATGAAAAACGCAAAAGATTTAAAATTAATCTTTTTTGTTATAAATACCATTTTTGGGCAAAATACCAGTTGTACATTTTTTTAGTTTATATGCTAAAAATATGCACTGTTTGTGGATGTTATTTTGCCGATAAAGTTGGATAAAAGACATTATTTACAATAAGATGAGGTAAAATAGCTTCCATTTGACATATACCAACTGCAATTTAAAATAAAAGTAACATTAAATTAATTAAATCTTTATTTAAATGCCACAGGCTTGTTTATTTGTTTTGAAGTCAAGTACAAAGCTATACATTGGGATATGTGCACTTTGCCCACCATGGATATCAAAACATGATTTCTAGCGTTGTAAGGCCACAGACAATCTATTGTGCCACTGGAGAGCATGTCGCAGGCAGAGATCAAGACCCTTGGACCGTGTGCAAGTTGTACGTTATCTAACACAATTACTCCCAAGAGCTTGGGGATTAGAATGAGGTTAAGACAGTCCCACGAGGCCATTATAGGCTAAAATCACCCATCGTAAAATAATTGCTAGTAGTACACTTAAACAGGCTCTTTTTTATTTTAAGGTATACTAGACTGTCTAGAATTACTTATAGCTTGAAATCAACAAATCAAATTTTCTTGAAATACCAATAAGAAATTCAAACTTCTTGTTTGTTTGCATAAGCCGTCCCTAATTTTGGAGTGATCGGCTTAAGGGAAGGCAGCTAGTAAATACCACCACCGAACGACAATTTTTTGGCCTACTATTTATCAATGAAGAGTGAAACTACCTTCATATTATATCGCTCTTACGGTTGAGAAAGCAAGTTTGTTCATGGAGAGGATTCGATCCGCGCAGATTACAACTCGAATATCCTGACCATCATATTGCACAATTTTTTCTAAGGTAAAGGTTGTTCTCAACCAAACAAATAATGTAAAAAAAAAATCACGCTTTGGTCATTCACATTTAAACCTGTATGTTTATGCTCGAGGTGCCCTAACCAATAGTTACATATAATTTACTCTTGTGAGTAGCACGTCACGATTGGTAGTATATTGGAGTGGTTGTCTTACTTCGCTTTCCTCTAGACGCTACACTTATTGATCTTGTCATGCATTTGCAGTAACATGCCACTACATTATCTTATTTTGTGCAAATAACTATACAGGTTTATAGCTGGAACATATATGTACAAAAACTATGTTGTTATGAACATACAACCAGGTAAATATTCTGAAATGTGGCTTTTAAAAAAATATTTTGAGTTTAGGTGTTTACTTGTTATGTATAAATTATACATTTATATCATATTATAAATTCCACACATTAAGTAATAATTTTACTCAAAATAGTGGATACGTTTTATTTACATTCTGCCAGATATACCATAAGAATCTTACATAAAAATCGAAATACCTAGTTGAAAACTAGGTAAGAAACGTGTACCTTGGTTTTAGAAACTAATACCTATTAAATTAATTTTGAAAATGTAAACAAAAATGCGAAACGAAAATTCAAATTAATTCTTAAAAAATAAAATAATGTGAAGACAGTTATTTTGGAGAATATATATATATATTCAGATTCTACATCAAACTCTGTGAACCACTAAATATCATTGCTTTCGAAATATAAATTGCATGGAGATTTAGTACTAAACTGTACGTAATTAAAAGCTTTCGTGCAATAATAAAAGACATCAATTATTAACGGCCACCCATGAAACGTCAGGATCTTTGGAAAAAACCGATGTTGATATCCCAATGGGTTTTAATAAAAATGTTTATGTGATCATAAATCACGACAAATACTTGGACATGATTAGTGAATAATTTACGTTACCGATAAACTATATGTTTTGACTCAATCATTTGCATGCATTTTTTTGCATGAATTAACTTTGTTATAATTTATATGTGCATGATATAAATAGAAGTAGTTTTTGCAGTCATATTACAAAATTGTTCACTCATCCTTTTTTCGTTTGGTGTTTAACGTATGCTAAAAAGTGTTTTATGTTCAGGTTAGGTACAGCAAAATACAATAACACAAAATAACTGTATGTCGAGAGTGTTTATTATTAAAACTACTCTTTACTCTGTTTTGTGTTAGTTATAAAAGAATAGTTAAAACTGATTCTCAATTTCCACAAAGGTCTTTACATATTTTAAAGTTAGCATGCTGCTTAATATTATTCAGATAGTATAATTAAAGTATGTATTAGTACTTGTCAAACGACTTTGTGTTAAACATGACAGAAATAAGCATGTTTAAAATTCATCAGACACACATAAATATTTGTTCCCATATTAGAAGTTATAGAATAAGTGATGGATAGAAATAGCTGAACAAAGTTAAAACATTATCTGTTAGTTTGTTTGTCTGAATTTAAGCACAAAGGTACACAATAAGCTATCTGT
This sequence comes from Carcinoscorpius rotundicauda, assembly GCA_011833715.1. Lineage (NCBI taxonomy): Eukaryota > Metazoa > Arthropoda > Merostomata > Xiphosura > Limulidae > Carcinoscorpius > Carcinoscorpius rotundicauda. The sequence continues at coordinate 45,670,697 of CM022395.1, read as the reverse complement.
GATTTGCACACCGCTGGTATCGAAACCCCACTTCTAATATTGTAAGCCCGCAGGCAGGCTTACCACTGTGTTGCTCTATATATTTACTATTAATATAAGTTTTAAGGTAAAAATCCAGATCAAAATATTTGAAGGTAAAACCTTTTCTTTAGCAGTCTTCTAAAGGAACATAGCTTATAGTATAATAAATCATATTTGCATATAGTGTATACACGTGACACTTGTTGAATGGTAGGATCTCACAATAATGGTTTATTTCGGATATTCAGACAAGGCTAGACATATCTAAGTTTGAAATGACAGACTAAAATAAAGGAAGTTACCCAAAAAGCACTTAATATTAATTCTTGGTCTAGTGTAATAGAATAAAGTGCGGAATAATATTTTATGACAAACTTAGCGCTAACTGTTAGCCTACGGATTCACATTCCGGCTTGTATGCCATGTCCGACACCAAAAGTAACTGGAATATAGAATAATTTAATAGCAGCAACGAAATATAATAATATTTCATGAAGATAAGACAACAAAGAAGGACTTTCAGAAAATAATGACATAGAAGTCTACTGCACAAAATACACAATAAAAGAAATTAACTTCGCCTTGCGAGAAAGAACTGCAGACATTAACTTGGTGAGATGTGGCAGCAAGGCAAGCCATGGCACAGCAGATACATGATTAGCAAGTTAATATTTACTCATTTTACGGACAAAGGTCTTCAAATACACATTTATTACTAGGTTCATATATTACAGACGTATAAGAGAAAGAGTATTTATATAGAAATATTATGAAACGATATACCTCTGAAAGAAAATAAATAAAGATAAATCCTCAGCATTCTCCATGGAACTCAAAAGCTACAGAAGAGTGTTTAACCAAAGCTATAGTCCCGCGAATCCGGATCAATTACCTCATAGACAAAATGAAAGCTATGGTTACAAACACATATAAAGGACCTCGATAAAAAGACAAAAAGCCCTTGCAATCAAGCTGGACGTGTCTTTTGTTATAGTTAACAGAATAATAAACAGATATTGAAAATCGACAAAGACTGACAAACAATTTTTTTACGATCTTCCAGGCACATCTTTAAACCAATAGTTGTTTTATCAGAAAGATTGTCGAGTTAAACTGGAATCAGTGCAATCTTTATAACTTTATACTTGTTATGTTTCTGAAGAAACTATGGACATTATTGTTGGAATCAGATTACGCATACAACAAAATGTCTCTTTAAACTTTCTCAAAACATATAATCATAATCAACAAACTCAAATCGTGTATAACGGAAGACGAAATGAAAACTAGATCCACGTATAAAAAATACTGGACTAAAATTAACAGAATGGTAGAAACTGAGACTATATTTAAAACTGAAGAATAAACGATGTAAAATGTGATCATGGTTTAGGTGGAGGAAATAGAAAACAACAAAACATCTGATCTGCTTCTTAAATCAGAGATTTTTCCTTTTAAAATTGCTGAAGTATTAAATAAAGTTTGGAAATAAACATCTGCATGTCTGTAGCTTAGCCAGTTACAATAAAATATTCTAGAAATACGGTTTTCCACATCATCCGATCATTGTAAATGTAGTCTCATACTGTGAACATGCTGGTTTGGTTTGAATTTTGCGCAAAGCTACTCGAGGGCTATCCACGATGACCGTCTCTAATTTAGCAGTGTAAGACTAAAGGGAAGGCAGCTAGTCATTACCACCTACCGCCAACTCTTGGGCTACTCATTTACCAACGAGTAGTGGGATTAAGCTTCATATTATAACGACCTAAGGGCTGAAAGGGTGAGCATGTTTGGTAAGACGGGGGTTCGAACCCGTGGAACATGCTGGACTCCAACGACTATAGTCTTAAGTGATAGTTGAGATAGTTGCTATAGAACTTGCCATTTGAAGGGTATTTTAAACAAATTTATAATGAACATTCTGGTTCCCATACATTAAAAGGCTTTACATTTCTTTAACTCTGACGTCTGAAGAAAGTGGGACTAACGTAATATAAACTATCACGTAGATACATGCACTGTGATAATTGAACTAAACTCATTGGTAATTTTAATACGAATAGATACGCCTAAATAAAGATTAATATACATTATTTGTATTGATGAAAAGGAAACTAAATCTTTGTAACATAATTAACGTGCAACACTAAAACGCAAATTTCATATGAACAACGATGAGTGATATATTGCAGTTATTATAAGCAACGCGTTATTACATAATACGCCCCTCACCATCTGTTACAGTTCCATTAGATATACAGAATACGGTAACAAATTATTATGAATTCGAATTACAGTCCATTTCTCCTTCATGCTACTGCTATATTAATGTTTTAATGTTAATCGTACTAATGTGAAATAACGACATATAGTTAAGGTAAGGAAATGTTCCACTGAAGTGTCATAACATACAAAACAAATAAAGAAAACTGTATTCATTTCTTACGCAGGTGATATTAATTATCATTTGTTATACATTAATGTAGAAACAAACCGACATCAAAGAAAATAAATGTTCATATTTAAATGTTTCCAGTTGAATGAGAAATGTCTAAGCAACAATGATAATGCGTAGCTTATATATAGGTCATAAAATTATCTACAATTTTGAAAAACGTATACAGGGAATTCTGATATGTACAAACTGTTTAGAGATAAGTACACAAATTCGTTTGTCCAACGTTTAGAAATATCACACATTTTGGTTCAGAAATTGTTGTATAATTTGGTTGCTCGTACAAAGTATCAGCGTAACATTAGTGTGAAACAATTTCTAACATAAAAATCTAAATTAAACTCAAAGTTACCATAATTTAGTGGTTCAACTTATATGTGAATTAGTAGAGTTGATTTTAATCAAAAGCTCAAAAATGAAATTTAGTTTTATGGGTAATATAGTTTTCATGCCAAAGCACTTCACACCGTTTATCTCTATTTTAGGTTTATTTTTCTGAATATTATTTGTTATAGTACACGATTGTTACTATTTAAATTGAGAAAGAAAGCCAGAAGAACAGATTATTCCTTTTTTTTTTCATCATCTACACCTAAATGAATTTCAGTTGGTTTGGCATGATGGTTAGCATGCCCGGATTGTAAATACGGTGATCCATGGTCCACATTTTCGGCACTTTGGGGCCGTGGGGGCATAATAAAATTAGCGTTCAACCATTACAGGATTAGACTAGCCAAAGAGTTAAGGATGGAAATAGTTGTTTTTCAAAAGCTACAAAAAAGAAATAAATGAATATTTTGAAATATTGTTCTTACACAATGTTATAGTTATCGGCCATTTGTTCAGTTTGATGATAAAAATGAATGTAAAAGTATATTTCCTTATTGTATGCACTTTTTTACCGCCAAACCGTTTTTAAAGCTCGATGTTTTGCAAAATTTACTGGAGAGTAAATGTCTCCTACAGCTGAAAAAGCAATAAAGAATTTCCTTTATCTCTTCAGTTACCTATATGTTTTCTTAAACAGTTTTTAACTTGTCTTACTGTGCTAACACAAAAACACAGAAATTACAAATCTATTCAGTAAGTATCAACATTTGACTAGTGGTTTATAATAATGTTTTATGCTTATAAATCGCATCAATGAAATGTCTTTAACAAAAATGTTAGTTATCTCGCGGTAAACGTGACTTTATTAATACATATAGACTGAATATTAAAATTTATGAGTTGTGTTCTGTTGCCATAAAAGTGAACTATTAATGATCAACTTTCATTATTCGGTCAGATAAGAATAGTCATAAGAGTTGGTAGCAGAAGTTGTTAAATAGTTATCTTCATTCTAGTAATCAACTCAAAATTATACACGACTATATGTTTATCTTTACACAAACACTTTGAAATAAATATTCAGACTTACGAAAGGTATAGTTCTGAACACATGATTAGGTATCATTTTGACTCCACAACTTTCTATCATTTTTTTCTTAGTTCACTGGCTCTGTGAAGGTTAAATTTTACATTAAAGCCACTTTAAAAGAGGACTTCATTCACTACTGCAACTCATCATCCAGGTTTCACCGGAACAGATTTTTAAGTAAACCTTAAAAAATGTATAATGTATAAAATGCATAATTATTATCCGGAAGCAAATTGAATAATCTCATTAATTTTACTTTGATGTGTTTTAACGACACACCCAAGGAAGTAAATGATTTAGAGCCTAGAAATCAAGTAATGTTTCAGGCCTAAGAGAAACGTCTCTAAATGCGGACAATCAGAGTTTGGTTCTTTGGCTTATTTGTGTTATACGTGCTAATTAAATGAATAATTTTACATACGAATCACGCAGGAAAACCTCAGTCGTAGCTTATTAAAATGAGAGTATGGATTATTGTTACACCAAGTAAAATGAAGTATCTACATAACACTTTTTCTTCTTTATCGCTTTAGACATTTCCTGGTATATTCAGGTATAAAGGTGAATGTGATTGTGCGACAGATTTATTTTGTAAGTTTCGTGTGCTTGTTTGTAATTAAACACAAAGATATACAAGAGGATATCTGTGCTCTGCTGACCAAGGGCATCTAAACCCAGTTTCTAGCTTTGTAAGTCCTCAGACATGCCGCTGTTCTACTGGGGGGCTTTACATTTTTTCTTTGATGAAAAATCTGTTTAAAGATTGTTGTCGCAGTGCCATATTAACTGTTGAGTTTTTGATTAAACTAACAAACTAAAACCATAATGATTGCACTATCTACACATTCTACTTTCTTTCAGCACAGAAAACAGTTTTAGTTTTATACAGTATAAAACAATCGTATTCCCAACGTTTCATTTACTCGTTTGTATCCGATTTCTTTTACAAACCCTTTTTATTTCTATCCCTAACTAGGTAGTCAGAGCGCTATCTGTGGGTTCTGATCCTTATCCCAAAAACATGCTCATCCTATCTGTTGTGAGGGATTATAATTTGACGGCTAGTCTTTCTATTGGTTGATAAAAGAATAGCCCAACTGTTGGCTATGTGTGGTGATAAGTAGCTGCCTTACATTAACTTTTGAATATTGAATTGAGGACTACTAGCATAGATGACTCTTTGCGCAAAATTCAAAACAAATCAATCTTTTGTTCTACTTGAACAACTTTTTTACTTGATTTGAAAGCAGCGAACAAACGATGAATATCGGTTAACAATTGTTTAGCTTAGTGTTTAATAGCAACAAAATAAAAAAAACATTTAAAAACAAGAACCAATCACTGACGCGGAAGAAAAATAATAGTACGGTTATCAAATATGTTTTACCACATGAATACATCGAGCAAGTATTCTATAGAATGTTCGCAAGAGATCGGTTGTCCGAGTATGACGTAGTCGTTATCATGCCGGACTCTGAACTCGTTATACGTGGCGCCAGGGATTGTTCTTGTAGTATTTTGACATTGAATTATCATATGCAAACCAGGGTTACGAAACGAAGATATTTCCCTATGTTGTGTTTTACTGTACAATATTCTTCAGTATTATTTGTTTTGTGCTGTTTGTTTATCTTTATGATATTATATTCCTTTTATTTCACTTCTGCTACTCAATTATTCGAAATACCTCTTTAATAGTTTTGCGCGAATTTCTGAAAAAAAAACCCAAACAAAAACCAGCAACAATTAAACCCGTAAATGTATAAATCACATTACATTATAAATTTCTCATCAGAATAAATAAGTACAAATTTTCAACCAAATTCTACAAAAATTCATAAAGAGAATATTTCGCTATAATTTTTCATAACAGTTACGTTCCTTTTATCTTCACTTGTTTTAAGTTTATTTCATAAAAGTCCTTTCTAACAAGATATATCTATAAGCAGAAACAGAAATGAAGTATGATAATAGATACTGAGAGATACTTAGTTAAGGACTTACATTTTAAAGACATGAGGACTGATTGGTAAAATAACTTGTAATTATAAGCCATGTTTTTTTATGACCAGATCTTAGCTGTCTCAAAGTGTTTAGTATATTATGTTTTGTGTTTTTGTCGAAAACACTGAAGTTTTTAGACTTGGAGACTAAAAATGTTCCTGTGAGTGGCAATGTAAACCATGTGTGAATAACATGAACATAATACATGGTACTTATTTTGTTCAGTTATCACATCACAGTTACAATGGAATCAATAGACAATCTCATATATAAAGACAAGTTTGTAGATCTGTAAGTTTTATAACTTTCTCAGCAGAACACTGAATCAGCACTTATAACCAGTATATTAAGGTTTCATCTATACAGGCACTATTTGTGCTGGAGAATAATTCAGAGCAAACAGATCAACAGAGATTAACACTTCCTTAATCCATTTATCTCTGTATTCTTAGTTGACAGAAGATCCCTAGATGAAAACATTTAATAATAATAGATTTGGTCATGGCTACATTGATATAGGGACAACAGATATACGCGTACAAGATTGTCAGAACAAAGAAAATCACCAACTAATTCTTTATATTATCTAAGAAAAAGGTAGTACGGAATGAATTGAAATGACTGAAGAAGATAATGTTACAAGTGATAGAACCTCAAATAGAACAAGAAATTTTTTCTGTTACAAAAAGTGAGAAATAACATACTAAGAAAATTGTAAAGCATTAATTGATAAGACCGATTTAGTGAAAAAGGTTTTGGTTTGGTTTGGTTTGTTTTGAATTTTGCACAAAGCTACACGAGGGCCATCTGCTCTAGTCACCCTTAATTTAGCAATGTAAAACAAGAGGAAGGCAGTTGGTCATCACCGTCCACCGCCAACTCTTGAGCTACTCTTTTACCAACGAATAGTGGGATTGACCATAACATTATAACGCCTCCACGGTTGAAAGGACGAACATGTTTGGTGTGATGGGGATTCGAGCCCATCCCTCTCAGATTACGAGTCGATTGTCTTATCATCAGATTCACCTCATAACCTCTCACAATCATACTTACCTTCTCCTACGGCTTATGAATCCTCCTTTAAAATATTTTACGTGCCCTTTTTGCAACTATTTGGGTGTATACCATTTGATTACCACCATCTATTCCATCATTCCCATTTCCAGTAATAATAATTTCTCCCGAGTTTCATTACTTCTTATTTCTTTATCATGAGTTCACTATGACATTTCTCCATATTACCATTTCCTAATCATCATTTAATTATTTACTTTGATCCGTAGTTCCTATTATAACAGCAATTACAAATCCTTAATTATTTGTATTAGATAAATGATTATTCATTTTTTCATTAACTCCTATTTCTGTTTCATAATTTTATCTTATCTCAGTTTTGGTGTTTTTATTGTTACTTTGGTTGCCACTACTACTGGTGTATTTTGCACCTTGACATTTCTACATCATTAACAATTAAATCGGACATGAGATGCTATCCGCCACCACGTAGCAGTTCTGATTTGATGCTAAACGTAATTAAATGTAATCTTTCATTTGTGAGCTCATCAGATCTTTTCACACAATAATTTTTCCCACAACCTGTATCCTTTAACCCATTTACCATAACTTCTTCTAAATATATATATATATATATATATGTAAATTTTCTGTTTTCAATACAACAGTTTCTATTTTCCTTATTTAAACACACATTTCTTATCTTGCCTACATAATTTAGTTATATGCTCGACTTAGTCACATATAAATAATTTTGTTGGACGTTTATAATTTCTCTCCTTATCAGCAAATTTACTTTATGTAAATTTTCTAGTTACAAGTTTAAAGGAGCGCTGATTTAATTGTATGTATTTATGGAAAGTAGTCCTACCTGCTTGATTTTCACATATTTTCATTGTACCGTTTCCTACATATTCATCCGTTAAGCCACTTTATCATGCATATTTACTGGCTTTCTCTCTTTTAACCATATTACTAACTGTTTTGATTAGTTTGTCACAATTTGCTCTTGAACCACCAAATCTACAATTTTGTTAACGTTTCCGGTACAGCTCAAACGTTTGGTCCATTTAACTAGCAACTCACTCAGCCTCGTTCCATACTCTTTAAATGTTCCACTTTCAGTTTTTCTTACTCTATGAACTTCCTGCGATAATTTTCTGGACTTTACTCGTGCATCTGAATTCTAATATTATTATATTTAGCTAACTGATTTTTATGTAGCGCGGGAATTAGCTTTCTCACGGTACCTTAGAACTAGCATTCTTCTGCTCTTATCACAGAAAAATGTATCTATATTGCTTTTGTAGAATTTGGACAACTGTACAAGGAAGCTTCTATGTAAACAAGCCTTATCACCAGAACTACTCTCCTTTCCAATCAAAATTAGCTCGAATTTCTCTCTGTTTATGCCTATTTTTTACTAGCTCTAATTTATTTCAGTTTCTACTTCCTAGAATTTAATTTCTATCTGTATCTTAGCACGTTCTAAATTAATAACAAAATAACCTTTGCGAACAACACTTGCAATTTTCGTGTTTTCACTGAACTAAACATAATCTATTGTGACTCCTGCCTCAGTTAAAACTTCATGTATGTCATCTTTTTTAAAATTACTACGACACATTATACTTAGTACTTTACATTTATTTATCAAGTGATTTCCAGTTTTCATCTATGTTAGCATTAATTATTTACTTTAATCAATGAAACATTCAATTTACAATCCATAAAAATTAACTGAACCACCATCGTAAACAAAACAAAATAAGGAAACAAAAAACAAACTTATTGTCTTTCTTCATTTCACATCTTTATCCAGTTGACTTTCATTTTCAGCTTTTGTTGATGTGACTCCTTTTTAAAATTTCTCTATCGTTGTTGGGTTTCAGTTTCAAGCTAATTGATAAATCACACTTCTGATACCACTTTCTTATAAATTACCTACTTCTGCCACTATATCATAACAGCCGTGCCATACTTGCAACGTGCTTTCTCATGAGCTTACAGGGTTGTACTTATTCCTATAAGGAATTGACTCACTTTAATATACGTAATAAATAGCTTTTTATTATTATAATAAACAACAAACCAATTTTGTTCTGACTGACAGCATATTATTTCTTATTTCGCCTTCCTCTCAGTTTAATCATCCGCTCTCACATCTCTTTGTCGTTTTTTCTTCTGTTAAATGTTTTTTCCTTTATAACCATTTCTCAAACGAAACACACCGAACACTTGATTTTCTTATGTCGGATTACAACGTCTCATAAACATAAGTGGTTTCGTAATCTCCATAGGGGCATTTTTCTAATGAATTAGAGTACTGTAATCTACAAAGTCCATAGACAATGACCAGAAAGCCAGTCATTTTATTATCTCTCTTAACTACAACCAATATTTCTTACCCCTAATTTCATAACCCTCTCACAAGTCTCAAAAGGAAAGTTAACAATCTATATACATTTGTAGTTGACTTTATCTTCACGAGAAATGTTAAGCTTGCTTGTTTTGAAAATCTTCACTCCTTTCGACATTTAAAAAGACTATAATAATAATAATTCATAACTTAAGTTTTGCTTCGGGCTAAAGATAAGTGGTTTATTATCCTAGAAATTAGAGGAAAATTTAATGTGTAATTATTTGAAATACAATTATCGTTATTTTTAAACTGTAAGTGAAGCTGAAATGACACTTTTTTAATCTTATCCACGAATGAAGTTTTCTCAACATGAAAGGCAGTAGTTTCAATATAGTGCTTGCTCAATTTTGTGTAGTCCCATTTGTTATTTGTCTGGCAGCTATGTTATATAATTCGACCACTCAACTGTGTACTCTTTAAAATTATCTTTCTATAGCAATGGTTATTTGTCTTGTTCATTTAAACATATTGAGACTATTAAAGAGGCCAACGTTTACGTCTTGATTCTCAAGCACGCTATTCCAATGAGACAACTTTTGAATTTATGCCTGTACCAAATCTCACGTCAATTGGCCAAAATACAGCAGTGTAATTGTAAAAAAACCCTTAAAATTATGCATTTTGATACTTTTTAACCCCCTAAAAGTGCTAAGAATGAACTAGTGCAACATTTTTGTTTCTAAATTGTACAAAAGTAACTTTTTTACTAAATTCTATGTGAACTGGTCGAAACGAGGCTAAGTAATTGTCCAAAAATCCTAAAATTATAAGTTTGTTTAACTTTTGACCACTTTAAAGTTACCAAAAATATGCATATTTCACATTTTTTGTCTTTATATCAAATCTCAAGTAATGTGGCCGAAATACAGCTGAGTAATTGTAAAAAAAAACCTTAATTTTTTAATCAGCATCTTGACAGCCTAGTAAGTACTAAAAAAGGGCAAGTACATTTTGTATGTGCTTGGAAATATAGTGGACTTGTATCAAAGTATCTTTGTCCTATGTCAATTAGTTCAAATATAGCTTGGTAATTTACCCAAACCCGAAAATTAGTATTTTGGGGTTTTTTTTTCAATGCCCCTAAAAAGATCTAAAATGGCAAATCTATTTCTTAAGCCATTGTGTTGGGCGTATGAAAATTTATATTTTTGACCACTTTTCATTTTTATTGCTGTAAATATGACCATGCAGAAGTACAAAATATATATTTTAAGGTTGCTTGATGTTTGACACTAAGAAATCCTATAAAGGCCCAAGTGAAGAAAATAAAAATAAAATGGTATATGAACTTGTTGAATCAAGGTATACCTCTATCAAGTTTCAAGTCAATCCGCCGACCAGTAAAAGAATAGGAGTTTATTGAAAAAGCGTTTGGAAAAGAATAAAGAAAGAAATACGAAGAAACATTAGAAAATCATTATTTCTCTTTGTAAGAGAAATTATAAACTGACATCTGTAGTTTCTTCAGAGAATTATTCTGAGCGCAAAATTAAAGTTGTTTAATGTTTTAAATTATTTTATGCATTTGATGAATATTCTAAAAATAATATTATCTTAACATGAACTCCTGTTATCGATTTATTTTGTTCCTGTTAGAACGAAACATTTCTTGATTTTCTAAAGATTTCTTTTTTTCTTGTATTAGTATATACGTGTTATAGTCTAGATGTAAGATCTCTTCAAGGGTTTTATTAAATAAGTTTTATTGCTGTCCGAGAGATCTATACTTACCTATGAAAAAACGCTTATAACTATTATAGATAAACTTGTAACTACAGTGAAAAGAAGCAAAAAACAGTTATTAGAACTTAAAATTATACAAAATTTAAAATTGTTTAAATTTCATTCTTTATTACGAGAAACCCACTTAAAATAAAAATGTATCTCAGTTTAACCTGAAGATGACCTAAAAGTGTTAATACCCATTTCAGCCGTACTGAAACATGATGTTAAATTTCATTTTTGTTTATCTTCCATTACTAATCACTTATCCCAACATATACTATGTCAAATAAAAACGAGATCAAATATTTATGTTTTTTATTTAAAATGTGTAACATATAGATTTACAAATCTATCACAGACTGCTTCCTCGTTATAACTGTTAGTACTAAGGGTGCGTTTATTTTTATCTCTTTATATTCGTAGTTGCTTTTAGTAGACTTTAATACTGATATAAAGCACTTTCCACAGTAAAAATTGGAAATATCTAGAAGAATAACATTTTACCATTTTATTATTATTATTATCACAAAGTTACTCGCGAACTATCTAAAACAATTCAATAAAATTCGATTAGTTTAATGAAAACTTTAAATTTGAAGTAACAGAAGACATTAGAAGGGGATTTATATTTTTAGAAGTGACATTATGATACATGATAAAGTTATGTTATAGTGGCGAAATTCTTTTCCCCCAGCTAATCAAACGAAATGGAGAATAACATCTATAAATTATTTTACTGTGTTCAAAATTTGGAATGTATCATGATTTATTAGTGCAGATGTTTACCAACCAATACCAGCATTTTTATATTGAATTCTGGTAATAAAATGGAAATTAGCTTCTACTCAGTGTCAAGCAAACGATTTTAAAATACGCAAAAACTGTGTTCATGAAAAATAAAATAGGAAGAGAAGGAAGGTAACGACAAAGTGTGTGTGATAAACTCTTAATAACGACTAAAAAGGAAAATATTGAAGGACGATGTAATGTTACAGATTTTGTTTCAAGGTTTTTCTCGAACGTATAATGGTGTATGTTCTAAATATGATTAAACTGAAACTGTGAAGAACAATCTCTGTTTCAGGTATCAAATATTAGAACGTATGTCTCTCCCTTTCCCCTAAAAGGTCACTCATTTAGCTACAAGGCCCGGCATGGCCATGTGGTTAAGGCATTCATCTCGTAATCCGAGGCTCACGGGTTAGAATCCCCGTTGCACCAAACATGTTCGCCCGTGGGAGGTGTTATAACGTGACGGTCAATCCCACTATTCGTTGGTAAAAGAGTAGCTCAAGAGTTGGCGGTGGGTGGTGATGACTAGCTAGTCTTTCTAGTCCTTTACTCCTAAATTAGGGACGGCTAACGCAGATAGCACTCGTGTATCTCTGCGCAAATTTCAAAATTAAACAAAATATCAGCTACAAAGAAAAAGCTAAGTGAGTTGAAATACTTCTAATTTCTTACGGATTGCTCCACTTAAATAGAACAGAATATTTACACGTGTGATTTGGTTATTTGTTATTGGTCAGTATTAAGCTAAACAGAGGCATGAAACGTGAACACATATGAATAGAAACAGTAAAAATAAAATCAGATAATGTTAAATTAAAACTAATAGTAATCTTATAGTTGTGATAGCGATAATAATGCTTGAAAGGTACAGAAGGAATAAACTTTCTAAACATAAATATAAAGGATTTTAACGTTATATTGTTAATAATACCTGGAAAATATTTTGGTTAAAGTCTAACAAGCCCGGAAGGGGTTTTAAAGACAACCAGGGGTGCTCAAAAACAGATTTTTTGTCTTCGCTGCTCCAGTGGAATTAGGTTTAATATTTTTGTGGTAAGGTGGGTTTTACAGATAACGGCATTCGAATGCTCGTATACCCAGTTATAAGATCAAGATATTGTAACAAAATGTTTTTATAATATCCTCATTGATTCAGGATTAACCAGACAAAGGCCGTTACTCGGGAAAAGTGTAGACTGAGCATTCCCGTCATCTGGTGAATTAAAAAGGAGACAAAACAATTTAATATAAAAATGCATGAAATATTAAAGCCATGCTATTTGCATCAGTATAAAACCTGTAAACATTATTTATTTACCTTTAAAATCACATTAGTAGCACAAGCAACTCTTCACAAATGTAATTTCTTCTATTAATCTGCAATGCTTACTTAAATAACTGTAAGAATAAATTGGAGTTATTGTTATTACTATTGTAACAGATGCTAAATATGTTATCACTTTAAACAATGACTTCTGTCTAGTATCGTCTGTTTCTGTTGTATTTCATTGCTGATCTTTATTTCCAGACCGGTGAAGACGGATTTAATGTGCTAAAGAAATCTATGTTTTAAAATAATAATAAATAACTTTGTAGCTCTATCCAATGAAACTTGCTGCATTGGTAATGCCGCTACCTTAAAGAGAAAAACAAAGAATATTTATTGTTGTAATTAATATTTTGTTCATGTAGATAAGGATAAGACTTTTATGGGACAGCTCAAACGGAGAACAGTAGTGAGGTGAGCTTTTAGAACATATTCAATAACAATGTGTTCGTGTTACCTTTGATTCTCCCACTTGGTAGTTTAACCTAATGTTTTCGTTAATATTTGAAATGACACGTGATCCAGTGCTGAGTAAAAGTTATTTGTTCACATGATCAGCAGCGACCTGTCTGTAATTTAGGTTTCTCAACAAATAATCTCTTAAAGGTTACACTTAAAAACAGACAATAATTTAAACAAATAAATGTATTAGTAACTAAAATATATTTATACTCATGTATATCTGTGTGTGTTTGTGTGCGTGCTTAACTTTCATTCACATCATTTGTTTTAGTTCTGTACTTGCTCTTACGAAAATACCTGGTTGATATTTTTCCTAGTACAAAGCTACACAATTAGCTCTATGCGCTTTGTTCACCGAGTGAAATCAGACTCCGAATTTTAGCATAATTTAAATCTGTAAACTTACCTGGGACTCAGGAAAATGAATTTATTGGCTGGTCTATATTATGCCAGTTCTGAAAACAGTTTGATATTGAAACAGCTTTTGCTTAAAGTAAATACTGGTGGGTGTTATGAAAAACAACACAAATAACCAACTTACATAAGAACTTACATATGAGTGCAGAACTTTACATACACTCTCGTCCCTGAAACATGTGTCCGGAAACGGTAATTTGTATACTCTCTCTTTGTTAACCTGAAGATGACCTAAGTAGGTCGAAACGTTATTCTCTGCTCTATTTTGGTAAAAGTGTTAATACCCGTACAAGCCACTCTGAGATACATTTTCACACACGATAATTGCTCAGTATTGTTAAATGCTCTTTAATAAATTAGAAATATAAGTAATTATTTTCTTAGCTGAACAAATTTTGAATAATATGCCATCTTGTTTCTGATTGTTAGGTATTCCGCGCAAGCATGTAAGGGCATCAAAGTTTTAATTTGTAGGTCTTTGTTTCTTTGTTTCACGTTCTCTGCACTTCGATCGAATCTCGTTATTTGATTGGATTAGCCCGAGAGTTTATGGTGGGCCTTGTTGACTAGCTGCATGCCAAGTAATCTATCAGATTACTTATTTACAATAAAGTTCCTGCTGCAATCAACTACCTTTTTTTTTTTTCTAATTTTAGCAGTTAACGTATTTGTGGCAAAGCTACTGCGATTAAAATATGCTTTCCCTAATTTTGAACAACCAATTATAGGAAAGGCAGCCAGTCACTTGATTTACTGCCACATTTATAAATCACACATAGGTAAAGTCTGAGTAATATTTTGTGGTATGGCTTGGATTTAAGTTAGGTTCACCATCTTTGAAATCTATAAACTAAAAATCAAACCTCTTACACAATTCGAGACAACTATCACAGTTAGCACTTGTGTAGAGTTACGCAAATACCTAAAACAATAAGTATAAAATCCTTTCTGTGTATTTAAAACTGTTGGATTTGTAAGGCAATTAAGCTACATTGAAACAAAGCATAACGTTAAGTAACGTCAGCAAGGTTAGTAATTTGTATATGTTTGTGTATATATGGTAGTCATTATGCTATATTTGAACATCCAGCACGAAAAGATATATATACTGCTGGCCAAAATCTTAAGGCCAATGAACATAAAGAAAAAAATATGTATTTTGCGCTGTTAGCCTCAGCCACTTATTTGAGTAGAGCTTCGAAAGATGAAAGTAAGAAAAGGGAAAATAAAAATAATAAAACTTTTTTTGCATTTAATAGAAAAATGTAAACGCTATGATATTAGCCTAAATACTAGCTGATCAAAAGTTTAAGACCATACTGAAACGAAGAAGCGTTAATCGGTAAATACTTAACGAAATTCAGTCATTTGTGTTCAAGCATTAGTGTTGTCAACACCTCTCACTGATATCTCCTGTGATACATCTGGTAAAAACATGACAAAGGCTAAAAAGTTGACAGAGTTTGAATGTGGCAGAATTGTTGAGCTGCAAAAGTAAGATCTCTCTCAACGTGCCATCGTTGGTGAGATTGGGCGTAGTAAAACTGCTGTTGTAAATTTCTTAAAAGACCCTGTGGAATACGAAACGAGAATTTCAAGTGGTCGACCAAGAAAATTTCGCCGACGTTGAGCAGGAGGATTCGACGGGTTGGCCGGCAAAACGCCAAATGATTGTTGAACCAGATTGAGGCCCTGATGGACGCAGAATGCAGGTCAAGAACAATAAATGAGAAAAAAATTAACCTGGATGGCTTCGAACGTTACTGCACGACAAGGATATCCCACCGGAAACATTTTCTACACGACACAGTGAAGAAGGTTCCATCATCATTTAAAGTGCTTTCTCCTTCCATGGAACAATGGAGTTTCAGGTTATATAGGGGCGTCAAACAGCAACTGGTTACACTGACATGTTAGGGAGAGCATCCTTATTGACTGAAAGCCTTCGCTTGTATGGAAATGACTGGATCTTTCAGCATGACAACGCTGCAATCCACAATGCCCGCAGGATAAAGGACTTTTTCATGGCGAATTACATTATTCTTTTGGATCATCCAGCGTGTTCGCCTGAACTGAACCCATTGAAAATGTTTGTGGGTAGATGGCAAGGGAAGTCTATAAAAATGAACGTCAATTCCAAACAGTGCGTGATCTTTGTGAAGCCATCTTCACCACTTGAAATAAAATTTCAGCCAGCGTTCTGCAAACGCTTATATAGATCATGCGAAAGCGAATGTTTGCAGTTATTCGCAATGACGGCCGTGCAACTCACTACTGATATCTCTTGTTGGGCATTTTCTACCCTGTTTAATACTTCTTTTTGGCATGGTCTTCTTAAACTTTTGACCAACTAGTATTTAGGCTTATTTCATAATATTCACATTTTCCCTATTAAATGCAAAATAGTTTTTTATTTTTATTTTCCATTTTCTTAATTTCATCTTTCGAAGCTCTACTCAAATAAGTGGTTGAGTCTAACAACACAAAATGCATATTTTTTCGTTATGTTCATTAGCCTTAAGATTTTGGTCAGCAGCGTATTTACGGAATGATAATGAAATCTTATAAGAACACAAAAATGGTTAAAGATCTTTCATACTATGAAAAATCATAGCACAGATTGTTATTTACAAATAGTAATAAGATTTATAAAACAATAAAGTCAAGCTTGCTGATGTATATAGAAGTTATCTACTTAAGCGTCCAATTACCTATTATGTTGATATTAAGCCAAATAATGGGAGATAAAGTTGTGTAAAACAGAATTAAATCTCCATAGATAAAGTTACAAAGTAAAACAGGCAGTTATTATACTCTCTGATTAAATTTAAGAATACAAACATAAACTCAGAATAATTAATAAAACTATTAATCATTGTATTTCAAATATATGTTCAGTAGTCTTTTTTCTACATAATTGTAGCAAGTTGTAAAACAACATATTCAAATGTCTATTATGTATCAGTGCAAACCAAATAAAGTCTTTGCAAAATACAAAAAGACTTTAGGAACATTCGACATCTAAGAAGGAATTTATATAAGACAGCATTAGTCTTGATAACAATATTTGTTACGTAGAAAGTAAAAAAGAGCTTATTGAACCTCACGTCATATATGATACTTAAATAAAATAAATATTAATAACAAAATGAATTTAAATTAAGAATTTTAAAACCTAAAGATAGTGATCATAAAAACTATATTGGAGATACTAAAGATATTATTTACTCAAACTACCTGAAGTTACATTTGGTGGAGTCAAAACAGGGGTTTATAGTTTGAGTAAATAATGCTTACAGGATCTCCAAACTTGTTTCTTAGCTTTTTACGATTCCTATTAGCAAGTTTTAAAATCTCAGTTTTTATTTATCTTGTTTGTTAGTTTATATGCTTAATAAGAACTACTTGATATGGTATCTAACCTTATACATTGCAATGATGATAAACATAGCTACGAGCTAGCTGATATGGTTCATGATGATTTATTATAGCTATTGACTATCTGATCGCATTAGTTCGAGACGAAAAATGTTAAGCTACAACTGGAGACTGTCATAGAGGCTTATTTGAAAATATAGTGAGTATTTAAAGTTTCTGTGTAGCTAAGTTATCCATATATAACGCACAACAACGGGCAAATATATGCCTAAACTAAAGCACCCCCCACTAATTGTGTATAAAACTTTACTAGTAGAAAATCAGCTTTTAAAATTAAACATATATCTCTAGAACACTGCTTTAAAATTTTGTTGTTTTGAAATGTAATTATTCTCTGAATGTGTGTAAATAAAACTCCTTTACTTCGTACATAATATAGAGGCTGGCTTTCTGAAGACACCGATTGAGTGGTGTACAAAGTATTGACATTCTATATATTACAGTCATTTAATGCTTATCTATTATTGGTTTGTAATTTCTGTTTCACCTTGTACTTAAGCTTTTAAAGGAACATCAGATATCTGTAAGATAGTTAACTTCAACAGCAAAATTACGATGTCTTCAGTTTATGTGAATATAGAAGAAATAAATCGACTTTACGATGTACCTACATCTTTCACAGCACTTTATACATGTTTTACAAAATGTTAGGATGCAATATACGAAATTATTTTTGCTGTAGGTAGGTGCGAGCGAATTTTCTTTTCTTTGTAAGTCGGATATGTGGACTCTTTGTGCATTTTATATGTGTACGGCATTAGCAGTCAATAGCAAATGTGTCAAGTGTTATTTGAGCTGAATATTTACTGTTTAAGTTGCTTTTCGCCAGAATACTTTATTAGAACTTTGTGCAATTTCATACGATCCCTATTATGAACCTTTTATTTTATGTGTTACGTGTTGTAATTTAACTCGCAAGAGCCTCCACTTTGTTAGTTTAGGTATTGCAATTTCAAGTAGCCTTAAACCGGGCTAACTTTGAGTTCGAAATTAGAAGTTAATGAAATTCGAAATGTATGAAATTTATGATATCTGTCAACGAGATTGATACACTCAATTTTTTTCTTAATAAAAATATACTTTAATATACAAACAATAATGCAATTTATAATAAGAGTTATTGTATGATTTACATACAAAAGGTTTACAAACTTACAAATAATATATGTCTTCTTTCCGGTCTGGAACTTTCTTGATATATTTTCGAGGGTTCACGATGAGCAAATTAATATCGAGTTAACGTAAATGCAATTCACTCAACAGGGAGCTAACTAGCTCTGCATTTTTCGCTGGTCTCACGCCGTTTACAAGCTGATTTTTCACAGCTGAAGTTAATAATGTCCGATATGAATTCGCTGAATTAGATATTTTTGTGACGTTCGAAATCTATAGATGTTCCTTATCAAATATCTGTAGTTTCCCCATTGAATGGCGTTAATGATATTTATAGTTTTCGGAATTTATTGTATACCAACTGTAACAAACGAATAATATGTAAAAACTGTCACTCGACTTGTTACGATCGCTACCTTTTTATAATAATTCGGCGAAATTCTCAAAATTTCAGTTAGCAACAATACTGATGATGAACTATTGCTTTCATAAAACATATATTGTTGATTTTGACACTCGAGAATCTTTTACAAATTAAGGAAATAGGCGAGAATTTTGTAATACGCATTTAGCAGTATAAGTTACAAGCTTTTTAAATATGTATATATATTTAACCGAAAGAAACAAGTTTTATAAATAAATGTACAATAATAAATGCGTTATAAATGCATGAAAATAATGCAGTTGCGTGTAGAAATTATATTCAAATTGTTGTTGCACTCCGAGTTAAAAGAAAGTGTTAATACAGATCTAAAGTTAAACAATACACACATTAAATTCAGATGTATATGTATACTTAATGTCCTCCAACGTGTCATTGTAAAGTATTTTTAAAATTTAATTAAAGCTTGCAAACTAAAAATATTATTGTAATACTATGTCTAGTGTTTTATATTATTAAAATATTCTAGCAAAATAATTAACTGAGAAATTAAATATTAAATAGTGATTGCTAATTCCTTTTGCTGAGTTATCGCTTTCTTCAATTTTTATGCCCCCCAGTGGCTCAGCGGTATGTCTGCGGACTTACACGCTAAAATCCGGGTTTCGATACCCGTGGTGGGCAGAGCACAGATAGCTAATTTTGTAGCTTTGTGCTTAATTCTAAACAACAACAAATCAATTTTTATATTTCAGATATACTGCCATTTTCTCTTCACTGTTCAGGTAGCAGTGATTGCTAATAACACCAATAGATGGCACAATGAGCATTTATTACTGGATGAAGATTGTTTTCTATTTGTAAAGCTATAAAGATACTTCTGATAAAAGTTCGAATAACGATTAAAATATTTAAATATTGCCAGATCATAATTTGTTTTACACCATATTACGCCTCTTACCAAGTAATTCAAAGTGATGTTTCAAGAACAAAAAGAAACGCAAAGAGAAAGTTGTGTCAGTTTAAACTAACTGTTGAATTAGAAATTATTCATAATGGCAGTTTAAAACCAGCACATATGGATAATAATAACGTGGTATAATCCAACACATACATATCAATAGCAACATACACCAGAAGCTGAATGTTCATAATATCCAGCTCATTTAAAGTGTGTAACACTCCCATTAAGTTAGTGGTGGTGGTGCTAATGATGAAATCTTGGCTTGATACCATTAATAGCATGAGGTAAACCCCAAAGAATTGTATGCGAACATTCTTATTCTATTTAATTTGTGAGTGTAATATACTCTATCTCCACCTACTTTATATCTTGATAACTGTATGTCTATGTACATACATGTACACTTTATCAGTTTTGTTTACAGCTCTGTCAGAAGAATACCAGTTTATATTTCGTAACATTTAACATCTTTAAAATGATATCCACCTATAGAAGGAAGTATATACTCAAGAAATTATATAATTATAATTATATAAATATGTCTGGAGCTTAATGCATATCAAATGATATGCGGTTATGATCCTGCAGATAATCATAAGAGCTGAAAGACATTTTTACATGTGCTTTTTGATCAGTGATGTTCTAGATCCAAATTACTTTAATGCACTTAAAAAAGATTACCATTATCATTCGCCACTTTGTTAAACGAATGTAGTTTGAAAACCAAACTTTTATATTATAAGAGGTTTGTATGTTTGTTTTCGAATTTCTCGCAAAGCTATTCAAGGGCTATCTGCGTTAGCCGTCCCTATGTTAGCAGGCTAAGACTAGAGGAAAGGCAGCTAATCATTACCACCCACCGATAACTCTTGGGCTTATATTTTACTAACGAATAGTGGGATTGGCCGTCATATTATAACGCCCCAACGGCCTAAAGGGCGAGCATGTTTGGTGCGACGAGGATTCAAACCCGTGATCCTCAGATTACGAGTCGAACGCCTTACTGGGCCGTTATAAGAAGCATATCGACGATACTTCAATGATCTTAATCGTGAACTCAATTTAGGATTTTCAATCAACAAAATAGTTTATAAGTCTTAAAAACAAATCACCAAGAATAGGGACTACGTGCAATAATGACACGTTTGAATGTGAAATTTATCTCAAAAACACATTTACTGATTTATAATTGAATGTTTATACTATTATTCCATAACTATTTGAATTACATTTTATTAAGATATTAATTTCTAGTGCTTTTAGATTAGAATACTATGAATACTTGCCTAAGGAGATATAAGATATTAAAATGTTTTCCAACATAACGCATTTTTAAAATAACGTTGTTGACAAAACATGATTACTTGAGTGAATAAATAATTCTGAGCGGTTAAAATAGAACTCTTCTAAACAATCTTTGTTAATGATATTGTCAGATATAAGCAAACGCATATTACTTGTAAAAATCAGATTCCTCTAATAGAGAATGTAACATAACAAATAAAGGCATTTTTAAAACTGAATATAAGTTAAACTTTAATTTTTTTTCTACGTTGAAGGCTAACAAACCATTATTATAAAAGTCTACTGTATTTGTTCATTTAAATGTTGTAGGAGCAGTTCTAGATGAATTGGATCAGCCATTAGATGTCTCCAAACACGCAAAAATAACATAACACACATATCTGATCACTGTTAAGAAATGAAGTATCCATAGTCATGTTTTCAGATTATGGTCTAAAAGTACATTAAAGCTCATTCAAGGTTAACAAATAATTACAATAATTGTGACAAATACATATTTCAATTTGATTACTGTTTTTACTAACAGACATACAGTAAAGTATTCCGCTTACACACAGGGCAACAACATAATTCATTATACATTTTCAAATGCGAGAAAGCATCAAAATATTTTCATGCATATATGATGGGAAATGACTGTTATATTGCATAAGTTCTGTTTATTGATGAAGTAAAGATACACATTCTTCTATACAGAGACTATGTAAATTACACATTGTAGGCACAAAGCTTCATAATGAGCTATATGTGATCTGCCCATCACGGGTATCGAAACCCGGTTTTAGCGGTGTGAATCCGCAGACATGCCGCTGCGCCTCTGCATAGTGGGGCACGTTGTACCCTTCCAAAGAAGGCGTAATGTTTACACCATTTTAATGACGATAATTTAAACATTTGAAACTATCATTAACAAGGGTTATACATATGAAGTCAGTGAAGACTTTAATCTGGATCATAGCAACTGCATTATTAGTTTTGTACGCGATAAGTGAAAAAATGTGTCTATTGTGTTTACAACCCAAAGTAATGCTAATAATTATATATATACAGGGTGGTCGCTAGAAAAGCGGAAAATTTGTCAAACAGCTATTTATTTTTACAAAGAATAACTTTTACAAAGTTTTTTAAAGGCATATGTTATATTATACTCATAGATGCTCAAAATGTCGTCCGTGCACTTCAGAGCAGCGTCTTAACCTAGAAATCCGCGTTTTGAAGGATAACTTGTGAAATATCTGACCCTCAAATTTTCCGCTTTTCTAGCGACCACCCTGTATATATATCAATTCTTCTAACAGTAAAAGACGTATGAATGACATCAGCTATGTAAACAGGATTCTTATGTGTGAAGCTACATAATTGGCTGTCTGACCACCATGGGTATCTATACCCAGGTTTTTAACTGTATAAGTCCTTAGACACACCGCTTTACCACTTGGTGGCAGATATGTCTTGTTGTTCCATATTTAAATCAAATAAAAGTAACTGATTCGAAACTTTATATTTAGATACACTAATGATAAAATTTAAAAATATGTTTTTAGAAGTTTAACTGAATATATATTCCCTGTTATACAAAATTTCAAAACAAAGAACTGCTGGACTTGCAGAATCGGTTATTTTAATCAAGTTGCTCATACAGTCATGTGAAAAAGTTAGGACACTCTGAGAAAGCCTGTGTATATTTGCAACATTTTTGGATATATAGATATTTAATCTCAATTTTAACAATACTGAGAGAATATAGGAATATAACTAAACAATTAAAACTGAAGAAAAGACTTTGCAAGATCTGTAAATGTAATTCTACAAAAATGCATATTCTAACTGAGGAAAAATTTAGGAATCCCTCACATTTATTCCCAGTCAAAATGGCTCAACTCACACACAGGTGTATCACACCAGGTGCACACGGTTAGAAGATCGTTACTCAGCATTTTGAATGAGGCTTGCCCTATTTAAACCTCAGACATTTAGTTTGGTGTGCTCCTGACTGTTGAAGTGAGAGTGAGCACCATAGTGAGAGAAAATGAGCTGTCTGAGGCCTTCAGAAAGAAAATTTTAGCAGCTTATAAGTCTGGAAATGGATTTGAAAATATCCTAAAAGATTTTAAAACCAGCCATTCCACTGTCCGGAATATAGTCAACAAGTGAAAGGATTTGAAAACAACTGCTAACATGCCCAGGTCTGTTCGTCCAAGCAAGTTTACCCCGAGAGCAGACCGCAAGATGCTAAAAGAGGTCTCCAACCATCACTGTTGATGTGAAAGTGCATGCCTCTACAATCAGAAAGAGACTGCACAAGTTTAACTTAGATGGGAGGTGTGCAAGGAGGAAGCATTTGCTCTCTAAGAGAAACTTCAAGGCCAGACTAAAGTTTGCCAGAGAAAATGTAGACAAAGACCAGGACTTCTGGAATAACGTTCTTTGGACGGACGAGTCCAAAACTGAATTATTTGGACACCAAAACAGAGGATATGTTTGGCGTAAGCCAAATACAGCATTCCAGGAAAAGAACCTCATACCAACTGTAAAGCATGGAGATGCAAGTGTCATGGTTTGGGGCTGCTTTGCTGCAGCAGGACCTGGACAGCTCAAAATCATAGAATCCGCCATGAATTCTACTGTGTATCATAAGGGTGCTTGAGAATCATGTAAAACCATCTGTAAGAAAATTAAAGCTGAAGCGGAACTGGACCCTTCAACACGACAAAGACCTAAAACAAATCAGTAAATCCACCAAGGACTGTCTGAAAACTAAGAAATAAAGAGTCCTGAAACGGCCGAGTCAAAGCCCAGATCTTAATCCCATTGAGGTATTGTGGAGTGATTTGAAATGGTCTGTGCATCCAAGAAACCCCTCAAAATCTTACAGCTGAAAGAATTTGGCATTGAGGAGTGGGGCAAATTTTATTCAGACCAATGTCAGAGACTGGTAGATGGCTACTAGAAACGTCTCACTGCATTTATTTCAGCCAAAATAGGTGACACTAGTTATTAGGGGGTAGGATGTCCTTACTTTTTCCCCAGTTAGAATATGCATTTTTGTAGAATTACATTTACAGAAGATCTTGAAAAGTCTTTTCTTTCAGTTTTAATTGTTTAGTTATATTCCTATAATCTCTCAGTATTGTTGAAATTGAAATTAAATATCTATATGTCCAAAATGTTACACAAATACACAGGCTCTCATAAGGTGTCTAACTTCTTCACATGACTGTACCTGCGTTACGTAACATCATGATGAAAGTACCTGGTTGTATTTTAGGGGTGTTCTAAGTCAAATGAATAAAAGTACGGTCCGGCATGGCCAGGTGGTTAAGGTACTCGACTCGTAATCCGAGAATTGCGCGTTAAAGTCCCCGTCATACCAAACATGCTCTCCCTTTCAGACGTGGGGGCGTAATAACGTGACGGTCAATCCCACTATTCGTTGTTCAAAAAGTAGCCTAAGAGTTGGCAGTGGGTGATGATGACTAGCTGCCTTCCTTTTAGTCTTACACTGCTAAATTAGGGACAGCAAGCGCATATCGCCCCCGAGTAGCTTTGCGCGAAATTCAAAACAAACCAGGTGAATAAAAGCAATATATTAGACTGCTTCAAGGTGGAACTAATAAACTAAACATATATGGTTTTAGGATTTAAATTCCATGGATTTTGTTGAAAATATTTAAGTTATTCAAGAGTTGGCTGATTATAGGTTAAATGGATAATGTAGTGTATTTGTGTTTATATCATTAAGAAGAATAAAGAAGATTTTCGTGAGATATACTTTGTTTGATCAAGTGATCTACAACTGATTCTATTATGATTTAAGGAAACTAGTATCTCCTACATAAACTTATTAAGGTAAATAGCTCTGAAAATAGTTTTAACTTTTAACACATTTATTAAACTTAGTCAATAATATTTTTGATATTTGATCTACATGTAAAAGAATATTTAGTAAAGGCGTTTTTGCATTAAATTGACTGAGAAACTGCAACTGTATGTGTAAAGAGTGGGTGAGACATCTGTAAAGAGTTCCATTTATAAAAAAAAATGTAAAACAGAGCAGTTAATCAAATTTCTGTCTATACATAGAAGTATACTGTGAAAAAAGAACTGTTAAAGCTACTGAGATAAAAATTTGAATTTTTATGATCTTGTATGTGAATTTTTCTTTAATTCTTCTTTTTATATAAAGCTATTAAAACGTATATAATATAAAACTTTGAACTATAATGTAAATTGTAGATAAATAAAAATAGATAGTTTTTGGATAAATCTTTAACTTTTTCCTTCTGAAGAAAACCCTGGTGATCTGAGATGTTTACAATGTTTACAGCTTACAGAACGTATTTTGCTGCAACTGTTTTATCTCGTTGAGAATAAGAAATCACGTTTTATATTGACAAATTTCTCACATAATGAAACTCTCTGTATTTCATTTCTAGTCTTGTATTTGTTGTAACAGTCTAATGATTTACAAAATCTATTGCAATTGGAACAAATAATGGTTAATCTTTTATGTCGCCATTGCGATATCAAACATTACTATAACTTGCACAATAATATATATTAAATTATTAAACATCTTTTTCTATCAAATCAGTAATATGCAACACTGAGATATAATATTTTATTGATGTAATAACATGTAAATGGTTATTACGAAATCAAAATAAATTTTTAAATAACTTTGTTGAACTTATCTAGGATGTAGTATGTATTTGAATGTTTCTATAATGCTCAAACATCGTTACCTCTTCCACTTTGTAAGGACTACTGGAACATTATATGACTAGTGAAGATGACTAGCCATATGTGATCTTTGCTGATTACTAATACACTTATAATTAGACAATTTTTTGAGATATGTAAAACTTGGAACAATAACTTTTTCACAGCATAGATTGTTACAGTTATTTATTACTAGTACTACTTTTTCTCAGACGATCAGCTTTAATATTAGTGACCTTATGGTAAACTTTATTTACGGTCTTTTTCAAAATGTTTTTGTCACTTCCGTTACCACAGTGCCATAATAACTACTCACATCGGAGAAAACAAATATACCTTGATATTAGACAGAACCATGCTGGGTGAAAATATAACCTTATCTTTTAAACAGGTGTTAATACGTTTATATAACTATATAGAGAATATACGTATTCTCACCTTATCTTTGAATTTTAAATGATGTGTGGTCTCATCCATTGTATTGTGTATGTTTGCATTAAACGAATTTAGAGTATTTTTGAAAGTCTGCTCTTATAATACTTCTTCAAAACATGTTAAAAACACAATTTTATGTGTATAATGTTTAACATAGCTTTTGAAGCTTAACAGAAAAATATAAATGAAATATGTTAAAATGAATACAGATATTTGTTAGCATTTATTAGAAAAAATACTTAACCCAGCTTTATTATTATGAATATTTCATTTCTCACAAACTTCGTCTTGTTTCACACAGTGCATGATTACTTTCTCACACTCAGTAGACATGAAGAATGTAAATTGATTTTCAAGCTTATTTTCACAGTGTTTAAATACCTAAAACTTTACTTTATAATTGTTTACTTTTTAGTTGTATTTACATACTATGGAGCTCATTTGAAGAATTTCAACACTCTGTAATTCGGTATGATTTGTTCATAGGACCATGCCTCTAATTATTACCCCTTACTGTATATTGTATTGTACTTTATAGTTTTTTTTTTCATTATTACCATCACATATACAACTGTTGTTTCTCTAAACTGTGCCCGGCATGGCCGAGCGTGTTAAGGCGTGTGACCCGTAATCTGAGGGTCGCGGGCTAGAATCCAGGTCGTGCCAAACATTTTCGCCCTTTCAGCCATGGGGGCGTTATAATAAACAAACTCTGAACTGTAGTTATAATCTATAACTATGTTACTTTAAAATTATAACTATCCCAGGCTAATGTCCACAACTAGCACTATTTAATGAGAGTGTGTTATGACCCGCTACAATTACATATAGCAGAATCATGCAAAACTCAACCCACGCTATAATCATTGTTAACAGTTGCCATCTTGTTTGTTTTGGAATTTCGCACAAAGCTACTCGAGGGCTATCTGTGCTAGCCGTCTCTAAGTTAGCAGTGTAAGACTAGAGGGAAGGCAGCTAGTCGCCACCGCCAACTCTTGGGCTACTCTTTTACCAACGAATAGTGGAATTGACCGTCACATTATAATGCCATCACAGCTGGGAGGGTGAACACGTTTGGCGCGACGCGGGCGCAAACTCACAACCCCCGGTCCAAGTGTCGCACTCCTTACGCACTTGGTCATGCCAGGCCGATAGTTGCCATCATGTAATGAGAATGTATCATTACATAATATAATTAGATATGATTGATTCATGTGAAATGTACCCGTAATTATTGTCAGTTATTAAGATATAATTCTCAACAATTGGCGTGATATCATATAATTATAAATTGTTTTCTTTAATCTATAATCTTACTATAATTGGCTGTTATCTTTAATTAATTGTTTCAATCCTTTTCCCATGGGTAATGACGTCACCTTCGTCACCAGTATACCATAATAACTACTCACATTCTGAGTATTGAAAGAAACAAAT
The DNA here is from genome assembly GCA_011833715.1 of Carcinoscorpius rotundicauda. Classification (NCBI taxonomy): domain Eukaryota; kingdom Metazoa; phylum Arthropoda; class Merostomata; order Xiphosura; family Limulidae; genus Carcinoscorpius; species Carcinoscorpius rotundicauda. The sequence goes on along the minus strand of CM022395.1, from coordinate 45,642,836 downwards.
ATGCCTTAATTTTTGTTGTTTCGAAGGAAATGCGTCTGTAGCCAAATATTTGAATAATTATATCAGAGGGTACGTAGAAAGCAAACTTACGCAAACCAGTTCAAAGTCCAGCACTTTGATCACTGAGCAACGTGTATACAAGGGTTTTAGTAAAGAAATTAATACATCTAACAAAGTTACTTACACAATAACACTTTATTAACTTTTAACCGGGTGAGTTTAAACCAAAAGTTTATTTTTAGCTGTGGTACAACTGCTCATAGATTGACTTTGAATTTTCTTTTTCGAAGTACAAACTTTTATTTCTTACCTCCGCCATCTCTTGACCGATTTGAGATCTAATCACAATTTTGGAGTGAGGAGGTAAAACATTTGTTTATTTGAACACAAATTAATTTGCTCCAACTCTGCCTAAAAGAATTTCAATTCGGGGATAGGTTGATGGAGATCATCATAAGTAATAAAATCGAATCAGGTATACGCTCAATCCATGCTTTCTATTGCTGGCACACAAAAATATTGTCAATAAAAATGAAAAATGAAAGTCTCAGATTAATTTACTTTATTCCTGCTTAACAAATTTCTTGTTACACGGCTATTGAGGATTCATTTTTTTCAGATGCTATATATTATTTATCTATTAGATTTCTGTAACAATGAAATCAACTAAATTTTATAGAATGTATTCTATTCACTTCACTTTAATAAAAAGTAAAAGTGTGAAACAATTCATAACTAAACACGATAAAATATATAATGCAAAATATTTTACCATGGAGTTGTGTTAGAGATGAAAATTTAAAAATAAAACTTCCTTCCTAAAATCTTGCATTGTTATACATTGTTGACCAAAATCTTAGGACCAATGAATCTAACAAAAAATATGCATTTTGCGTTGTTAGACTCAACCACAGGCTCTACTCAAATAAGTGGTTGAGTCTAACAACGCAACATGCATATTTTTTCTTTATGTTCATTGGTCTTAAAATTTTGGCCAGCAGTGTATATCAACAGATGTTTGACACTTAGCTAGTGATCATAATTGGTGAATGAGAAACTATTTTACTGGATTGTGAATATGCAAAAATAAATTATTTTCTATTACTGCTTGTAGCATTATTACTGAGGTATAATTTCTTAAGTCATGTAACTATTTTTGTTTATCAGCATTATAATTCACGTCAGTGAACACACATAAAAAGCGCGCTCTTTATACATGTTATAATAATGAAATATGGTCGATGATTAGCGTTAGAACAAAAATGTGCTCGACATTAAAACAACAACCCCTCTTTACCATTATGAATGAAGTATGCATACTTATTATGCATACATTAAAACATTGTTTATTTAAAAGATGGCCACATATTGTAAAAGCCTTGTGAAAATAAAAGCCAATATTACAAAAAACAACAAACAATAACACAAAATGTTAGTTGCAAAATTATAATAAGATACAACGTATTTAAGTTTGGTTTTAAAATGTCGTCTGTCTTCCTAAATAACATTAATTACTATGAACTGAGGAATAGCTGTATATAAGGAGCACATCGATTAGATAATATCTGTTAAAGAATGAAGAACTGTTTCTTGAAAAAGAGAAATATTACTTGGAAATTATAAGGTAAGAAAAAGGGTAAGCTATAAGGTTTTGGAGTAAAACATTCGATCTTCGAAATAAGAAAACGTTAAATGTTCTTCGTCATTAAGGTTATTAAACACGTTCTTAAGTGTATCGTAATAGAGATTGTAATTAAACCTGTTTTGTGAATCTTGTCTTATTAAAGGGCAGTTAAGTAGTCTGTTCAGTATATTCCATGTAATCTTGCTTGAGCATCAAATAATATCGATCTATTTTTAACAAAATTACGTGTTTCTAGGAAAAAGTGTTAAATCTCACGCACAAAATGCTCGTTATATAATATACAGTGGAAAAATTATTTGATACAATGCGATATACAACCAGCATTAACGTAGATTTTTGTTTAAAATAACGTTATTATAGACATATGTGCAAAAAAACTTACTTCACGTAACATAACGTAAAACTGAAACTGATGTTAGTCAAATCGTTTTAAACATTGATATGTTAAAATATTATTCAAATAGCTTAACTTATAAAACCATCAATTATAATTGACTACTATGAAAGGTAGAAGGTGAAAGAAAAAGATATTATCAATTGTTTATTTAATATTATGCGAAAAAAATGTTTAGGATTCATAAATGAAAAAAACTAAAATACTTATATATTGTTAGTAGGAGATTTTAAATTGGTTTTCCGGGAGATCAGTGATAATTTTACGCTAAAATCAGGGGTTCAGTTTTTCACGTGAGCAGATCATAAATAGTATAATGTGTGGTTTCGTGCAAACACCAGCAAACAAACACATTTCAACCTGATAATCAGTTCTGACAATAGTTTTACTCTAAATTAAGATTTTACAATAGTTTTCAATACTGAAAATGCATTTAAACTGCATCCACCAATTTTTATTTGCTTATAAACTTTTAAAAGAAAACACAAACTTGCAGTACAGCCTTTATTAACAACGTCTGATAACTTATGGCCTAATCCCCAGTGGCACAGCGGTATGTCTGCACACTTGCTCCGCTGGAAAGCGTTATTCCGTACCCTTAGGAGACAGATCACAGGTAGCCCATTGTGTAGCTTGTTGTTCAGTTCCAAACAAAACGTTATGATCATTGTTATGATTTTTGTTCTGTTTAGAAACTTCTTATTTTTCTATTTAAAGTAAAAAGGATTGGTGAAATAAAGATTTCAGCTATCACTGACACCACGTGATTATAGATATATAACGTGATTATATTTTCTGTGATGTAAAATTGTCTACGCTTTTCTCTACTAGTAGGCCTGGCATGGCCAAGCGCGTTAAGGCGTGCGCTTCGTAATCTGAGGGTCGTGGGTTTGCGCCCGAGTCGAGCCAAACATGCTCGCCCTCCCAGCAGTGAAGGCGTTATAAAGTGACGGTCAATCCCACTATTCGTTGGTAAAAGAGTAGCCCAAGAGTTGGCGGTGGGTGGTGATGACTAGCTGCCTTCCCTCTAGTCTTACACTGCTAAATTAGGGACGGCTAGCACAGATAGCCCTCGAATAGCTTTGTGCGAAATTCCAAAACAAACAAACTCTACTAGTAAAGTACAAAAATGCTCTTACCAGTAATTTTATTATATTTATATTCAAAGGTTAAATAAAAGAGAAAAGAATATATACTTTCTAGAAGTAACGATTCGTTTGACCGAAATACACAAAATTAATATATTCAATTAGTTTTTTCTAATTAATTGAAAATTATGTTATAAAGCACTAAGATGAGTGAGAGGTCTGAAACGCTTTTGGACTGGATATTCAAAACTGAGATAATTATTTTTGCCAAACATCAACGATTATTGATATAATCTGGTATTTTTTATATGAAGAAAAAATATTAAAGTATGTAGTTTTAATTAGCAGATATTTTCACTTGTCTAACTATACCAGCTTAGTAATATACTGCTCGTCGCTTATGTAGAATTACTTCGTAAGAAACGTAATTCACAAACAAAATGCTGTGATCATTTATCACTTCTATGCATATCTGAATTAAGTTTTTAACATAAAACATAAGATCAATAATATAACCTTTTCAGTCTTTGCACTGAAACTGCACACAATAATTTACTAATTAGAAAGCTTAGAAATAATTTTAACCACTCTTACTGTAACTATGAACATAAGATAACTATTACTTGGTTATTCCTGCTTCTGAGTAAGGCAACAATACCTATGACTGTTTATTTCGTGACATTAATCGCGAAAAATGAATTTTTTATTTGATTTTAATACATTTTTACTTTTATGGCTATTTTAAAAAAATCCAAATATGAGTAACGAATTATTTTTCTTTAAAAATATGATCAGTTTTTAAATAAACTTTTGTTCGATGCAATTGCATTTTCGTTTATTTCATGGAATTTCAGCGTATTGGAAAATGGTTGTCTTTTTCAATTGTCTTATATATTATTGTTTTTAATATAATTAATTACATTTTGTTTTTTGCAATCCACATCAATCTTGTTCCGTGTTGTAACTACAATCTATTTACTATTTTCACTTTTTATAAAATTTTGAAATGTCGTGGTATTAGTTCATAATAAACTATATACGTAAGCACATAAATACACATACATTCGGAAGACATTTCAAAATATCAATACTTTTCTTAACACTTATCGTTTTCTTTTTATCTTTTCTTTAAAAAACATGTGTAATACTGGTTCTTAACACCAACTGTAACTAATACGTCTTCACTTTTAACAAATAGTTTAGTGAGCAGATATTATTTTAACCTCCTTTGTTTGTAAAATATTTTCACGCAATTAGAATTTCTAGAACCTTTACATAATAAACTTTCCTACAAAGCTGAAACAAACTAACCGATTTAGTTCCAGTGCATCTTTTGACTATTTTGAAAATTCGTTTCTCTGTCTCTTCCCCATTTGTTCAGTTGTAATTTTGAAGGATTGAGTTTTAAAAACCGGGTTTTAAGCGCCGTATTGAACAGAGTACAAACAGCCTATCGTACAGTTTTGTGCTTAATAGGAAGTTCAATTTTTTGCGTGTTTCTTCATAGTTGAAGATGTAGTAGAATCACACTTATCTTCTGGTTAATAACTAATTTTCTTAAATTAATAGTACGATATTCTGGAATACTAAGGTGTAATTCTTCCAGATAGTGTAGAATGGCAAGAAATAATGGACGTAAGCACATCACAGTCGTTTAAGTATTGGTTGGTAGTACTCATAATATGGTTTTACATGCTTGAGTATCAACAAGGGAAATATTGGATCAACCATTACATAGATTTACAATCGAATAAAAATAAGCTGTAACTCTAAAGCTTCTGCATTAATTTAAAACCACGCTAATAATATTAAACAAATATTTAGAAAAAATGTTTTAGCTGTGTTTCCTAAGTAGAATAATTTACAGCAAGACTGAATAACTCATCTGTTTTTACGTTAGATAATACAAATAAAACTATTACTTAAGTCATACCCCACTCTTACATTCACGATTGCAAAGAAAGTTATTGAACAACTATATCCACAAATTCCATAAAAATGTGTCTTTTAAAATGGAGTCCAGGTTTAAAGAATACCTCACATAATAACGCAATTGTTATTATACGATTGCGTTACTTTAGAAGTTCTTTTTGTGATTTTGTTATTTAAAACAAGTAAACTTCATTTACCTTCCAGAATTCGTTTACTTCGATATTAATGTATTATATCAATATCAACATTAATTGTATGCAATCTTGAGGTTAATCTATTTCTTATTATTTCTAACTCGTTGCACACAGTTTCCCAACGTATTTTCAAACCTTATTAGGAATTATTTCTCCCTGAATAAACTTCTAAGGGTTTTTAAATTTACTAATCTCGTTTTGTTTTAGGAATTTCTTGAGCTTTACATCATACCTTCGTGGGAAATGTTTTACAACAACACCTAAGAGAGCGACATCTGCTGGAGCCTTAAGTGGCAAGAAAATCTTTTACTACAAAAGTATTTTGTAACTCACTCAGAAGAAATACAACAATTTATTTTTTATATGATGTACGAATTGATTTCATATATTATAATTTTGCCGTAACTAAACCACATTCAACTACATATGAAATTCAAACATTTTATTCATAAAAATCAGAATGAAATGAAACTGAATTTTCATTTTTTAGGCTTGACAATGGAGTTAAATTTACAACAAGATGAACATCTGGAGAAATATCGTTTGTTTTTTGGTGCTCGTGCCGTTATTCATGATCCACATATCACTCTACACCCTGAGAATGAGGGTATAGATATTGGCTTTGGTCAAGCGACATCTATAGAAATTGACAAAGAATTAGAAAAGATAGTATTTTAAAATAGTTAAACTATATGACCATGCTCAGTTGCTTTCACTTCTAAACTCTCTCCACATCATATTCATCTTTGGAAAGATTTCTCTCTCTTTTCAGTAAATTCAGTCTGCATTTGTAATTTAATGATGTATTCCTTTTAAACTTACACACGTAGAGTCAGCCTAGATTTATAATTTAATGATGTGTTCATATACCTTAAGGAAATTTTTACTTATTATATTCCGTTATCTATTTATAAGGTCCTTTGCTGTATTATCTGATCTACGTATATGTTGAGTGTTTCGTTACTTTCTTTTCGTCACTTTAAATAGAATGATTATTGTTCAAAAGTGACAATGAAAATATACCTTTAAATTTAAACTAGAGACAGCATATTTTATGTTTTTAACTATTAGATACTTTTTACATTGTACATTTGACATATATAAAACTCACTGCTAGTGGAATTAAGTTTTTATCTCTGTACCATATGTTGTCTCACACACTTGAGGAGAACATGAAATATTAAATATTGACCGTTTATGTTTCATTATTGTGTAATACCTAATTTTCAATTTTCTTGAGCGTTTTTTATATTTCTTTTAGTAAAACTAAAGGAGTTGTTAATCTTCTTTGTTTAAACAGTTTTCCTTTTGATATTTCAGGTCAGTTGTAAACGTTTATCTACAAAATTTTGCATCTTTCAAAGATAAATGCTGCAACTATGAAGCAACAGGAAGGTCGAGGCAACAAGCGGTACTTCATAGATTTTTATACTCTATGAAATTATTGTATTAGTGCTGACTACAACAACTAATTCATTTTGTTAAAAGCTCTCAGTGATCAGTCTCTTGTTAGCAGTCACATAGTTATGTGTCATCTTTACCTGGCATACAGAAAGCTTTCCTGCTAATCTTTGTAGCACCTCGACAACGATTATACAGAAAACTATTGATGGTTGTTTTATTGTGCTAACGAGGAGATAATGAAATAAACCTAATACTCTATTATATCTTTTCACTGGTGAAAAGAAAACTTTTAAAATGAAAAAGTCAGATTGTATTAAATCAGTTTAATAACATTCTTTTACATCCCTTATGAGAAATAAATGAATGTGTTTTTTTTTAAATCACTTGAGCTTTAGAGAGAGTTGCAGGGTTAAAAGATGTTATGAAATCTTAACCAAATATTTGCCTCCAAAGTAGTAGGGTTATAAAACGATATTAAAATAAATAAAATACGCCTGCAGTACCTTCATAAGGGGATCTAAGTGTTTCTGTGTTGGATTACTCGACTCGTAATCCTAGGGGGCGGGTTCGAATCCACGTCGCACGAAATACGATCCCCCTTTCAGCCGTGGGGGTGTTATAATGTGACTGTCAATCTCACTATTCGTTGGTAAAAGAGTAGCCCAACAGTTGGCATTGGGTAGTGATGACTACCTGCTTCCCTCTGGTCTTATACTGCTAAATCAGGGAGTACTAGCGCAGATAGCCCTAGTGTAGCTTTGCACAAAATAATAAACAAACGAAACCTTGTAACAATAAAGAAATCGCAGGCTTGTGTTATTGTGCTGTATAACATGACGTTTGATAAATGTTTTCTTCCAATTTCTTTCTCATTCCATTTCAAGTTTATTTTTAGGAAGTTCGAATTGATGTGATATCGTTTTTAGCATATTTACCTTTCAGAAATTCCTAACCCGTTAAATAGATTTTTCAGATCAGCAATCAGGTGGATAGTCCATCTGCAGACGAAAGTACTTCCCCTACTACAGCTACAACTATTCCCGTCAGATTGGTTTAATTAATACTAAACTAGTATTACAATATACAGACTTAGTTGATAGCAATTTGGACCATTTAAAACTGAAAATACTAAATTATAAAAGTAATTCACTTGCGATAACAAGTTTTAGATGCATTATGAAACTGTGTATGCATGAAGTGGAGATAATTGGTATTTGATAGATACAATAACCTAAAACTGCACAACACGTGTAAAATAATTCATTTGATTTAACATGAGATTTCTCTTTGCTATCTAGATTGATTGTACCTACTGTAAAACTTAAATGATACAAACACAAGTCACTGAAAATTATCGAGTATGTATATATATATATATATAAGGTTGAGTACATTATGTTTGATGCCTTGTTACCGTATTACAGTCCATGTTGTCATATTTGTTCTATGTGATGACTGTTGATTATGGTAATAGTTCTTTAGCGTGGCTTCCTTTGCACAGAGCTCTATCGTAAAGGCGTCGTGTGTATAGCACACAATTCCTCTCTGCAGACTTTCTATAATTTGTCTTATGCTTGAGAACAGTGATTTACCCTACTCTTTTTACAGTGCGATCACATAGAAATACATCGTCGCTGTGTCCGGTTACTTAAACAGTATGTCTTCGTATTAAATAGTATTGACAATCATTGTTTGAGATAGGCGGCGGTTTAAATGAAGGTGTAACTAGAAGGCGTAATTTGGCCCAACTTCAAAGGGCGGTGCCTTCATAATTATCTTTCTACTGTTGCCTGGGGCAAGTGGACGGATTTACCACTGATCTTTGTACTTGTAGATTTTCACCTATCTCCTTTGCTTCGCCCGCGTCGCGCTAAACATGCTCGCCCTCCCAGCCGTAGGGGTGTATAATGTGACGGTCATTCTAACTGTACGTTGGTAAAAGAGTAGCCCAAGAGTTGGCGGTGGGTGGTGATGACTAGCTGCCTTCCCTCTAGTCTTACACTGCTAAATTAGGGACGGCTAGCACAGATAGCTCTGGTGTAGCTTTGCGCGAAATGTAAAACAATCTAATCCTATTTTGTCTTGTTCTGTTAAAAGCAACCATCGTTAAAAGTATTAAGTTTTAAAATGTGCTCAATTTTTAATTATGCGTTTATTCATTTTCAGCCTCATTTAATAGTTTTTTCTTTCCAAACGAAATCGCTAGAGCACAAGTAAAACATCAACAACACACGAACATTTTTTAACATCCTGCACAACGCAGGAAACTAGGTCATCAAGACATGAATTTCATCATAAAGTGTAGTTGGATAGGCGTAAAACGTAGTTACAGACGTAATTTTAATAATGCGTTTAAGAATCCTGATAGTTTGTTCCATTATTACATCTGTATATTAATTTCTTTATTATCTTATTCATTCCAAGAACAAATAGTCATTGCTTTTTTTATTCATTAAGAATATTAATGAAATAAGTTATTGTTTTCGTAGAAATTCTACAGTATCAAAAAAGGCTTTCAGTACTCGTTTAGTTCTATGTTTTTAAAACCCATTCATCTTTTTACCAGAATATTCATTTTCCCTGTTAACTGAAATAAATTTTGTTTTTGTTCATTCTTGGACGACAGTTATTAAGTGCATTTATGTATTACATTTCTCTAATAATTATAGTTGTTAAGCTCGTAGTGTTTTTAAAGTTTCTAGTTATGGAGCATTCGCCGTAAATAGGTTTATAAAATTTAAACAGTCTAGCCCTCAGTGATACTTGCATATTGCTTGGATAAAGAGGTGGAAAAACTCTTTATAGAACAAATGCCTGTCATGTGATGGGGCCTATAAACAGAGGCAAGTTTGTGAAAAGTCTCTATGAAATAGCAGATTTAGGAACAGTTTATATACAAACAGATTTGTAATAACTTATGTGGAGAGGCAAGTTCAGGGAGAGTTTGTAAAAAAAAACATGTACAGAAGCAGGTTTGGAAAGAATCTAATACAGAGGCAGACTTTGAATATTGTATATACAGAGGCAGATTTGAGATGAGTTTATAAAGAAGGTTTAGGATATGCCCATAGGTAAAGCAGTTTGACATGGATATATAAATTAGATTTGGAATGAGTCTGTATACGCAGCTGCGTTTGGAATTTATTTATTTACAAAAATCACGTTTGAAATGAATCTATTCACAAAAAACTGTTAAAAACAGATGGAACTGTATTATTGTTAGTGTTATTGTATCGTGGGGGCGTTATTTTGTGATGATCAATCCCACTATTCGTTAGTAAAGGAGTAGCCCAAATGTCGGTGTTGGATAGACTTCGTGTAGACTTACGCGAAATTCTAAACAAACCAAACTCAAAGAATAAAATGTATGGGTTTGTGTGTGTCTTTTTCATAGAAAAACCACATCAGGCTATCTGTTGAATCCACCAAGAAGAATCCAACCCCTGATTTTAATGTTGTAAATCCGTAGACTTACCGCTGTACTAGCGGGGAACAAGAAGAAAATTGAAGAGTAATACAAAAATCCTGTACATAATGTTAACATATTTGATCATATTATAAACGGACGCTGTTATGTTATTTGGGTAAAAAATATTAGTTTTTTATTAACTGAAAATAAGATTTCGTTTTTTAGGTTTGGGTTTGTTTGTTTGGAATTTCGCACAAAGCTACTCGAGGGCTATCTGTGCTAGCCATCCCTAATTTAGCAGTGTAAGACTAGAGGGAAGGCAGCTAGTCATCACCACCCACAGCCAACTCTTGGGCTAGTTTTTTACCAACGAATAGTGGGATTTACCGTCACATTATAACGCCCCCACGGCTTGGAGGGTGAGCATGTTTGGCGCGACTCGGGCGCAAACCCGCGAACCGCAGATTACGAAGCGCACGCCTTAATGCGCTAGGCTATGCCAGGCTTAGGTTTTAGTATCAAGATCATAAAAATACTTTTGTGTTGTAGGTTGCTGAATTATAGAGTATGATTATCGCTCAGTATTTATATTTAGAAACTTTAGATATTTCCGACAAACGTCTTCGAAAAAATATTTTAATTTTTTCCCGGATATAAAAAGATGGCGCTTTTTAAATTTTATACAGAGACAAGCAAAATTAGTTGCGTATGTGCTTATCAATAGGTCTAACTGTCGTGTTAAACTTGCAATGAAATTATTATCTTAAAATTATAGCATTTGCATTTGGTGCTCGTGAGGTCATCCATTCTCCCTCTGCCGCTAGTACCAGAGAATGAGAGTATAGGTATCAGTCCTAGGTTAGTGATGTCACAAACAATTTCCAAAGTATGTTGGTAAAAAAGGAATGTCATACCAAACCGTTAAAGCCGTTAACATCTTATTTTAAAAGTTCCTTTAATTTACGATTTTAGTTCAGTAATCTAAAGCTATCATGTAACGTTTCCGGAACTACACTAAATATGTATAGTTATATTTTAATTCGCAATTATGAAATTTTCGGACTTTGTTAATACTAACATTGTGTAGAAAAAAATTAAAAAAATAAAACTTGGACTTAATATTATTCTAATTACCTATTATTGGCATATTTTGTAAATAATTTTCCAAAAAGGTAATTCCTTTGAGGAATAATAATAATAAAACATTAAGTTTAGAAATGCTTATTCCTAAGGGTTTCTTTTTTGTGCTTATGTAATCACAGACATACAACATACGTGAAAAACAATTACTAATCTAAACACAACTTTAAAACTTTATATGTTTATCTCTTCCTTGTCTTTAAAACACCGTTACACAAAAGTAAAGCGTAACTAACAATTTTCTACTTGACATAAAGAGGAGTTCTATGATATCAAAACACCTTATCTCACGATAAACTAGACTCATATGTTTATTATGTATAGTGAAGCTGTACAACGCTTGGAATGTAAAGCGTCCACAGCTTTCTAGACTTACATTTCGTAGTTTATTATTAAGCATTGAGCCGTTTTGGGTGAAAATGCTTTGGTTGATTTCGGTGAGAGTTACTCTTCTTAGTAACATTTTCGGATTTCACTCATTACATAAATTGTCGACTCATTAGTTTGTAACACTGCAATACAGTTTTTTTCTCCTCCTCTATTTTAAAACTAATTGTTATACAAGAAATATCATCTTCTCTGACAAATTATTGGGTGAGTATTGAGAGTAATTAAAAATCATTTAGTTGTTTTGAGACCCCAGCCTCCATTGTTCTTCGTTCAAAATGTTTAGGCATTCGTAGAGCGTAATTTTTTTTTATGTGTGTGAATTTGTAACACACCTTGAAATATGTAACTCTTGAAAACTTTGTCAGGAATCACTAATGAATGTTTTTATAAAATTATTAATTTTGTTTATTTGTAATTAAGCAAAAAACTTACACAATGGGCTATTTGTGCTCTGCTCACCATCGGTATCAAAACCCAGTTTCTAGTCTTATAAGTCAAAAGAAATACTGCTGTGCCAGATAAAAATTAAATTTCATTGTTAGTCGAAAAATTGTTTTGAAATTGATTATGTTACGATTGCAAGAAATGATTTTTAGCTATCGCGAGATAGTTAACAATTAATGTGGATATTTGAACAAGATAAATTTGATAAAGTTATGTATGATGTGTTATGTTAAACAGACCGAATTCTCTTCAGGTGATAACGTTCACATTATTATGTAAATGCTCATAATAAATATATAATTTTTGTTCAAATTGTGTTTATCTCTCACTCTTTTTATTACAAGTAAAGAGACGGGAAGAGAAAGACATAATAAAAACAAAGATTAAAAACCAATCGATGAAAGCCTACAGTTTGTTTATACATCAAAGAGAAACTTGGTAATGAAAATATATACGTATGTATACATCATCAGTTAGGCTCACTTCAATGACAAGAAGTCATGATTATTGATCTAGTAAATATTACAGCATAACGCAAGCGTCGGACACACAAACATAAGAATGGAGTGAATGATAAAGACATGAATAACTGTAGTACGATGTCCTAAAAAATCGTCATTTAATGCATTCTCTTCGTTGTTGCGACACATGGCTTTGTACTGCGCAGGTAAACGTTCTATTGTAACCTGCAAAAACAAAATCACAATGAATACTTGTAACTCTAATATGCAATCTAACTAAAATGAACTTTTGTGTGTGTGTATATATACGTTTAATGGTAAAATATGTTTTGTTTTGTTTTTTTAATCGAACTTCGAAATATTAATGAAAATTGGATCACAGCATTCAATCTCAGTACAACTTGATGATTTGTGTCATCAAAAACTATCTGAGAATTGGAAACAGTTACAGGTTAACTGATTAATATGTTTACTTTTAACCTAGGATTATACATTCTAAACATAGAACTACGTAATACATCGAGAAGATATGTTTTATCATTTTCATTTTTCCGGTCCGGCATGGCCAAGCGTGTTAAGGCGTGCGACTCGTAATCTGAGGGCTACGGGTTCGCATCCCCGTCGCGCCAAACATGCTTGCCCTTTCAGCCGTGGTGGCGTTATAATGTGACGGTGAATTCCATTATTTGTTGGTAAAAGAGTAGCCCAAGAGTTGGCAGTGGGTGGTGATGACTAGCTGCCTTCTCTCTAGTCTTACACTGCTAAATTAGGGACGGGTAGCACAGATAGCCCTCGAGTAGCTTCGTACAAAATTCAAGAACAAACAAACAAATTCTTTTTTTCTTCATAAGTCATTTAAGTATTTTTATCTTATACGTTAATATTTAGAAAATTCCAATATTTGAATAAATATCAAGCAAAAACAACACATGAAAAGTAGTGTTATAGAGTTAATTCTGAAGTAATTTAGCATAAGAATAAGCAATAAAGCTTCTGTAAATCTATGGTAGTTATGTAATATAAAACAATAAGAAGATGTCTGCCACTTTACATCCTTTTGTGTATATCTTTGTGTATGTTACAATCAAAAACCTCATAGTCGCGAATTTTATACTAAATGATACCTTGAACCAACTTCTCAACCGTTCGTCAAAATATTTATTGCTATAGAATTTGTTTTAGGGTAAAGTAACTTCACTTTAAGGAATCGGACGCCCGTAGGCTTACCGCTGTCCCACTTGGGAATTAGTTAGAGATTTGTTCTTGAACATCTGTGAAAAAAAAATTTTCTGAAAAATATTTCTTTGTTAATCTCTTTTGTAACGCACTAGCGAATATATCTTCATAACAGAAAGGTTTTCTGATCAGCAGCCAAAAATCTACAAGGAACACCCAACAGTGTTCAAGACTTTGTTGCAAAAACTTTGTTGTGCAGACGTTAACCGACGTTAACATAATATTCATTATGCTGGTCTTGTGATATGAAATCATGAATGATTAAAATATATAAAATATTCGAGAAAATTTTTAAAAACCTGCAGATGAACTATATCTTAATATTCTATCTTTATTTCCTGTCTTTTGAAATATGTTTGATGAAACAGTAAACAAACACGTAAGTGTTTTAACTGTGTATTTTTACATTTAATTTTTTATTCCAGATTTCAGCTTATTTGATGCTTTTTTTCCTGGCATGGCCAAGCGCGTGAGGCGTCTAACTCGTAATCCGAGGGTCGCGGGTTCGCGCCAAACATGCTCGCCCTCCCAGCCGTGTGGTGCGTTATAATGGTACGGTCAATCCCACTATTCATTGGTAAAAGAGTAGCCCAAGAGTTGGCGGTGGGTGGTTATTACTAGCTGCCTTCCCTCTAGTCTTACACTTACCAAACAAACAAACTATTGTTTTTTATCCTATATATGTATATATTTTATCTTATATTATTACATTGACTATAGAAATAAAGCACAGTGTCGAATTACAAACTTATGCTTGAGCATGACTGAGTGTTTTATTAAACTAAAATAGAAGCGCTTTAGCGTTATAAAGACTGCAGCTACCTAAGTAGTCACGAATTAACAATGGATGAATTTGGTAACCCAAACTTCGTTCTTCTTATGAGGGTTTTTAGGACGTTTCGTAGAACAAGGTGGATAAAGCACAGACTTGAATATCAAGCTTAGATTAAAACAATCGCGATATCTTGATGATTTGTTTGTTTATTTTTGAATTTCGCGCAAAACTAAACGAAAAATACCAGCTCTAGTTGTCCCCAATTTAAGAATGAAAGGAAAGTCACGACCATCCACCGCCAACTCTTAGGCTACTATTTTACAAACGAATAGTGTGATTGGGTGTTTTGTGAGATGGCGGTGGGTGGTTATGTCAAGCTGTCTTCATTTTCATTCCTAAATCGGGGACAACTAGACATAATCACTCACCCCCAACTCTTTAACCTGCAAGCATGTTCGGTGGGACGAGGATTCGAACTCTTGATTCTCAGATTACGAATCGAGCTCTTTAATCACTTGGTTATACAGAGCTTGATATCTTAATCCTCTTAGTTACAAACGATCTACGAATACTGTTTCTCGGCTGTGACTTAACCAGCTTTTTCTTGTGGTTACGTATCTAATTCCTGTAACAAAAATGTAATTATTTTGTTTAAATAATATCTAATAGTGATTTAAGTGAAGATAATTTTACAGGTCTACAAAGTTAAACTTCATAAAAGTTATCTTGGTTTAATTGCGGATTTTCCGTAATTTAGCTACGCTGATTTCGAAGTTAATGCTTATTTTTTATATCACTTAATAATTTTGTACAACTTACGAAGAAATAAAGTTACTTAAACGAAATCATTATTCGTTTACCACAATGAGTTTTTATTATTATGTTTGTTAAGAAAAATACAAACAAAGTGAAGACTGATGTTAAGTGAATATGGACCATTGAACCGAATTTTTTTATTATAAGAAATCTAAAATACATAGATTTTGTACTTTATGTATTTTGTCTGGAGTATCTCGTTTCAATGACCAGCAGTAATCAGCCATCGTCCTATTGTCCCACCTTATCTGACACTTCTCACCATTTCCTTCCTGTCTTGATGAAACATTTTCATACGTTTCAAGTTGAAAACATCATATCTATTGACAAAAGATTCAGAACAAGTTGAAACTGTATCAAGAGTCTCCAGTGGATTAGGTACAGATACTCCAGGTCTGTGAGCAACAAGTCTATAGTAGATTCAAGGTATGGATAAGAAATTTCCTTTTTATTTTGAGTATCGTAGCTTTGCACGTTACATGAACAAAAAGAGAAGACGTATACTTGGTTTTTAGGCTCACACCAGATCATTGGAATTCTGAACGATATTATGTTCTGTTACCTTTAGTCTGTTTATTCATCGCTTCGACAAAAACGGTGTAAACTTTGTGCGGAACACGTGATTAGGAGTGACCCACAAGTTTTATTCTCAAACAAGCGTAATTATTTGACAAATTCTGTAATATCTTGCCTTTGTTTCAACAAGTTTACCGCAAGCATAACAGAACATGTTTTTTTTTTTTATACAGCATCTTGTTACCATAGCGACGAATAAATAATATTGAAAATAAAAAAATAATTTCAAATTTCATACATAAACAAATACTATCCAGAAATAATGCCTCATGGTGTTAACTGTTTATATACTACCAGGTTTTTGGTGGGTTTTAGAATTATTAAAAAGACTCTTACGTCATGATTTGTCCAGAAAAATCTATAGCCAATGATTGCCAACATTTTAAACACAACAAAATGTGACCAGGTTTCAATAAAAATGATCCACATTGTAAAAGTGAACGCGACGTTTTGTGAAAATGTGGACGTGATGGAAAGAAATGGATATTTTCGGACTCAGCGTGCAGGAATTACTGCAAAGCATTTTAAGACAATAAAACCATCTCTTGTGTGTATAATTTAGTATTTGAAATACATCAGTAGCAAAAAATACGTAATATCTGTTTTTAGACTCGTTATAGGGTGTGTAAAAATATTATGATAATCCATTATACAAGTTTATTTGTTGTTAGTTTTTTTGTTAGATTTATTTCAAACCAACTAACAGTTAAATATTTTTATTTCAGTTTTAGATTTGATGGGCCAGTTGTTTTATAGAAAGTTATCTGAAACTGCGTGAAACTGTACTAAAAGAAACAAATACCAAAGTGCAGAAAGCATTACTAGTTACTCATTAATTTTCTTAAGGAAAGTTCTACATATCCCTTACAATCGGGTAAGAAAGTATTGATGGATTGGAATTCAGCACAAATGTTGTGTTATCTGTGCTCAGGTATAGAAAACCGATTTCCAGTGGTAGAATTCCGCAGATATATTGTGATGACACTGGTGGCGGTAAGGATAAAATAAAGTATGATTTCATCAAAGTTATATATATATATATATACGAATTTAATGTGAATTTCCTCTTGCGAAGTAAGTTATGAAAACATACTTTATTACTTTTTATTTTTAGATGGATGCATTTAGCAATAACCTGCCAATTTGATACCAGTTATTTAAACAGTTTAGTTTATAACATAATTAGAGGTATATTTTAGCCAATTACGTGTTACACAAGTTCTTGTTTCATTGTAGGTTGATACACTATTGCCATCTAGCGGTATTAAATAGCTATTTATGTGTCTCAGGACGATTGATATGGGGATTAACACTTTTACTAATTAGAAACATTAATTTTCTACTATTACGTTTCTAGTTAAGCGTCTGTTTTTACATGTTTCATTAGAACAGTAACAAAATATTCAAAATTGGAAATTGTTAATCTCTAAAAAGTTTGATGGGAAGTGGGTTTTTGCGTTTTTGTTTTTCATGGTGATACAAAATTCCAGTCTCATCTTGTAGTGTTTTAGAGTGGCATATAAAATATAGTCATGACAAGGAAAAATAAAACTGATTAAATATTTCATTCACTGTTAGTTGTTAATCATGTTTCAGAACAACACAATAAAACAACAACTTACTATTCAATAGTACACAAAATTCCCTTCTCTCATATGTATTACATACATTCCCATAATAATTTTGATAAAACTCTCAAGTTGTTCGTTATCCTTAAATCGAAGTTTGTTTTAGTGATCCTATAAGTTTTTCTATTAATCCCACTGTTTCTACTAATTTTTATAAATGACACTAGGAACAAAATGGCATTATTTCGTATCTTCACATAGTTCGAGATGTTTCATAGGTATAATTCAGAAAAAAAGATAATAGCATTTAATTTAGCTAAATGAAGCTAAACCTCTAATGAAACTTTAAAATAAGATAAAAAAATAAATATTTTTGTTTGTTTCTAATTCTATATGAATTATATTGGTTTGGTGTTATGTGATTAACTCATACAACACAGACTTGTAACATTATAAGTGGATGGACAATTATTTGTTTTCCCATCCATTGAGAGACCCAAAAATTATGTTGAGTTTAATATCTTAAAAAAACAGTAAAATGAAACATCGCTATCTAAATGATTTTTGTTTATATTTTCAAGTAATTAAGCTAGAGTCAAATAGCGTGTACTATGTATTCTACAAAACAAAAATTTAAACCTATCGAGTGAAATATCAAACTATAATTTCAAAGTTAAGAGCAGATATAAAATCAAAGTTCTGAAATTAAGTTTAATTTATCCTTAAAGTTAACATTTTCTCTTTTAACAACTATTTCTGTGTGGAAACTGCGCAATGGAACCTAGAATTTCTAGCTCAGCACACAGTGTAATTTAAGAATAACACACTGTTATGTCATAACAACGCAAATGGTATTCCATAAACACAGACTTGTGTACATTATATTGTAGTAATATATGCACACTACTTTTGGGTTCTCTAAGAAAAAGAACAATGTGAAATTTTCAATTGGAACATGTGTTTATTGAAATATATTGTTGTGCTTGTGTTTTGAAGGCACATCTTATTATGTGTCAGCAGATTGCGTGTAATTTAGCACAACGAGTGCACATCTGGCAACACGTTTGTGTTTTGTTATAACCCACAATGAAAGTATTACTTATAACTTGTTTGTAGCAATTCAATCCGTGATCAGAGTTGCGTTCAACTAAACGTTAGTTGAGCTTTTCGTAAACAGAAGTGTTTTTGTTTGTTTTTCACAGCGAATACACCAGTGAAAATGTACTACAGTGTGTAGATAAATTCCATTGTCCATTTAACGTATAATTTTCACAAAAACATATTTTGCAACAATAATCACATATTTCTGTGATTATTTAATGCGTAAATACATTTTTTAAAACATCTATACTTTTATTGTATAGGTTTGATTTCTTTTTTGGAATGTAAAGAAGTAATATGAACACTGTATTTTAAAAATTTGATTAGTAATAAGAACAAATGTATTTGTAATCAATAAATATGAATTCTCAAGTCTGATGGCATTGTTCAGTTGTCAAGATTTTTTACAAATATATTTATAACAGCTTTTAACCACACAAAAAGCATATTTTGCTTGCTTATAATAAATTCTTATCTTCATAGATGTATTTAATCTGTTGTCGGGACAAGTTTAGTTGGTAGAAAGTTTTGTACTGTTAGAGATTTGAATGACGAAGAACTTTTTTTTTGATACAGTGCTTACCACGTGACATTGTTGTTATTTTATAATGAAATTTTAAAATGAAAGTAGGTATATGTAACTTTCAATTTATCTGACTTACACAAAATTGTGCAAACGTGTAAGCACAACAGAATATTTTGCCATTCTATCTATTTTATGTGACAAATTCTTCTATGCCTTTAGTGAATGTAAATTTCAACACTATAGTAATGCTTCACTGATCCCTGTTGACAGTTGAATGAGCCTGGGTGAGAATATTTATCACCCTTTAGAATTCCCATATACTTATATCAAGGACATATCATAAGGGTTCTACTTGAATGAACATACTGATTAAACTTTGGGTCTGAAATAACTACATTATCAAGAAGACTCAACAAAAATAGAATGTCTGGTTGTATGAGTTAAAAACTTTTACTTTGATCTCTAAGTATTGTCAAGAGACTGGAATTTGCTAAATATTAAAAAACTCAATTTCTGACGATTAAAAAGAGTGTTATGGACGGATGAGCCCAAGTTTGAAATATTTGGTTCAAAGCGTAGATTGTACGTCCGGCATAAGAAACGTGAAAGATACTTTAATGCATAGCACTTGCATTGATGCATGAGAGAGGCAATGTGATGTTTTGGACTTTTTCTTTCTTTTGAAGATATAGAAGATATTTGCAAAATAAATGGAATAATAGATCAGCACAAATACCATTAGATATCGATCTCTCATGGTATACACAGTGGTTTGTGTATTATTGGTAAGTATTTTATTACAAAGAAAATAATGATCTCAAACTCTCATCCAAACCATGAAAAAATTACTTAGTTAAGAAAGAAACTGCCTGTGCAATTCATATAATGCAATGGCTCACACAGAGCCCCAATTTCAGCCCAGTTGAGCAGATCCAGGATTCAACATGTCAAAAACTTGACAAATCAAAAGTTACTTCTCAAAGTAATTAGGAAGGAGGGAGGTAAAACACAAAAACCCAAAATAGTCCATTATCAGGATTTCAACTTGGGTTCAAAGAGATAAAGTAGAACTATTCCCATAAATTACCGTCCCATTTTATATTATTTACTTCTTACGGTTTTAACACTTCGCATTTTATGTAATTAAATATTGCTGTATGTCACCAATTATAATATCGTCATAAAGAAGTGATCAAAACCATTAGTTAATTGAATGTAGATACAAATTTTACTCTTTTTGATACACCTGCTCTTTAATGCAAATACTTAAATAGCGAATCATATGGCTGTAACTAAATATATAAAAAAAGAGTTATTAGTTTATAACACAAGAGTAGTCGATACGAAGTCTCATGTTGGGTTGGTTATACAACATTCACCGCAACATATAAGTTTCTAAACGTTAAATCTTTTGAGAACATAGAAACAAGAACATCTGCAGTAATTTTAACTTTCATTACTATTTTAATACAGTTTTCGGTAATTAAACAAATAAAAATTGAATGCCGTGAGCAGGTTTCAAACCTGGGTTATTGCGGTCACAACGCAATGTCCTAACCACTAGACGATCACAACTGTGGCCTAATATATTTTCTTAATGCTATTTCTTTTATTTTTATGTCCAGCCAACGCCCTATTTTTGTTTTTTCAGCTGATGGATGCTTTCGACGTCCACGTTTATATATAAATACTCAGGCTACAGAGCATTCACTGTTACTGCAAAATTCAAATTTCTACTTGTGTTCACATAGTATTATTATATCATGAATAAACGGATGAGGTGTAAAGCAAAGCAGGTTATACGTTTCCGAGAATTCGTACAATGGATCTGTGAGATTCTACAATTTTCATTTCTATTCTATTACCGACCTAAGCAATAAAAGTCACAAATATGTAGTAATTATACTGAACTATGCAAAAGTGCTATATTAGGGACGGCTAGCACAGATAGCCCTCGAGTAGCTTTGTGCGAAATTCCAAAAGAAACAAACAAACCCACTATTTGTTGATAAAAGTTTAGCCCAAGTCTTGGGTGTTGGGTGCTGCCAGTTGATTGCTTTCTCTCTGTTTTTAACAGTTCAAAATTTAAAGACGGCAAACGATAGGATTAGTTAGTTTTCCATAAATAAAAGAAACAAACAAAGCATTAAAAAGTTAACTCAGCGCAGTTGTTGAATGATTGAACTTATTTCATTCTTACCTGCAGGTAGGACCAGTAAATTTAAAATGATAAATGAAACATTCATTGTTAGAGATGATATTATGAAAGTGAAATAAATTCGATATCTTTAAAACAGATTCGAAAACAAACTAAGCTTGTAAAGATAATTCGGTTAATATTTTCATCAAGCTCATTGAAATATGCGAAGGAAATAAATTATTTACACGTTCAGACAATATTTCAAAAATATCTACGGAAAGGATCTATGTGACATTCTTTATGGAGTATTTTGAAAGTAAATTACTTTGATTGTTTGTTTGTTGTTTTTTAATTTCGCACAAAGCAACTCAAGGGCTATCTGTCTATCTGTGCTAGCCGTCCCTAATTTAGCAGTGTAAGACTAGAGGGAAGGCAGCTAGTCATCACCACCCACCACCAACTTTTGGGCTACTCTTTTACCAACGAATAGTGGGATTGACCGTCACATTATAACGCCCCCACGACTGAAAGGGCGAGTATGTTTGGCGCGACGGGATGCGAACTCGCGACCCTCAGATTACAAGTCGCACGCCTTTACACTCTTGGCCATGCCAGACCAAATTACTTTGAACAACTTCAATATTCCGTTTTTTTTTCTTGTCTGACCAAATCACAGAAGTGACTTAAAATACATTTTAAAATCACTTAATCTTATCATAAAAACATGAAGTCTAAACATGAATAGGAAATGAACAGTTTGCTTCCTTTTTTTGGATATCCATACGACTGTAATCTATACACGATCTGTTATGTCTGCCAACTGAAAGCCAAGAACAACTTTCTCAGTTACGCTCATTTCTTCTCATTCCACCATAAAATTGTTAAATTCTGCATTGCAACCTCAGTGTTTCCAGAATCCTACAGAATATAATAAATTTTGATACGAAATTAAGAATTTCAAAATATCTTATCCATTTTGAAGAACCAAAATTATTTCATTCAATTTCTCGAAATTGCCTATTTAGACTTCACAAAAATATTTTTCCTTAAATATCCTACAAATCAAAACAAGATAAATCTACTCTGTTGAAATTGCGATATACATTCTTAACATGCGGGAGAGAATCCTAAAGTAAAATTATTAGGTTGTTTTGCAATTACCCCAATACTATTCAAATAACTTGACTTCAAATAACGGTATTTACGAAAACAAAATATAGGGTATCTCTGTTGCTTCACGTCGATTGTAAGAATATTTTTATATCGGCGAAAAGAAATTTATACCTAAGAATTAAACAAGGCAAAAGTGGCACTAAAAGTGCAAACACAAAGAATGCAGTATTTCTTCATAGAAGAGACTTTGAATTTACTATAAAGTGGAAGTCAATAAAACAAAGATTTACTGGAAGTTGTACCATTAAAAGTTTACCGAACTTTTAAAACTTCTGAAAAACCGCTTCGAGCTGAACTGTTTCCTAACCATGTGTTTTCTTTAAAGAGTTTCATAATCAGTTATCACCTAAGATTTTCTTACAGACTTTTCTCGAAAGATTGCGTAAGACAGAGTGGAGAAATGAAAGCATCGAAACTAGTTTCCTAGTTTTTTACATATCATTTTGTTAAAAAATATGATTTATTTTAGGCGAATTTAGCTATTATACACTACGTTCCATATGCATCTATAAATACATTTTGTGTGTGATCAAAACTAGTTATTTTTAATGCATGTATCGCTATTGTTTTCATGTGTTTGGTAAAACTATCACTATTGGTGTTTTATGTATAACGAACTTGAGAACATGGAGGCAGACAGTTTATTCAATGTATTTCTGATACAAATATTAATGAAACATTTGTTACATCTCGTTAATTCTTAATTTTTTTCAATAAAAGCTACTTCGCTCCTGTAACAAAAACTAACTTACAATCTTGTAAGAAGAATTCAGTAGAAATTACAGCACATTTTCTATAATAACTATAAAATAAAATTGCTTAAGTGATACAAATTATTAAAAAACTCAGTTTATAATACTTAAGCATTTTGAAATTACCTTATAAGTAATGTGCCAAAATATCTAAGAAAGATAAACTAGATTCATATTAAACTGTAAACTTTGTAGTTAAATGTTTAGTTTCTAAATGATGCAGAAGTTAATTAAGATAATATTGAGATTGAAAAATGACGAATATACGAACATACCAACATATTGTCCATTTCATTTAGTGTTAAGTACAAAATTGCGCAATGGATGTTTATCTGCATTGTACAAACCTCGGGATCGAACAATGATTCTACCGTTATAAATCCTCATGTTTACTTCTGATCCATTAAGGGGCCTATGCAAAAGAAACCTTTCGTAATAGTGCTACCATCTGTAGGAAAATAATCGCAGTATGTTAAGAAAAAGTTAGTTTCAGTCCTGAATATATTTTATTTATAAATACAAAAGAAATGTATGTTTATATTCGTTATATAAGTAAATATTTAGTTTCATTTAAGAATACCTAAAAATAAGCGATATTTTCCAATTTATACATTTATTTGCCCTAACCATGTGAAGAAATTTGGGAGTTCTACCACAAGATGGCTCTCAACTGGTAACCTAAAAGTATTTTGCCATGTATGCTTCAGAACACAAGTCACTCAGTAACCCTAATGACTCATCGACGTGTCCAGTACGCGTTACTCACTGCCTGAGGTTGCCTCTATTTCACACTGTCAGTTTCTATGTGAGCATCAGCCGAGGTAGACAAAACCTGGTATGTATGTGTACTGCCCTGTGCAGTATAGTTAGTATTTACCTACTATTACATCATTCCTATGCTGAATAAGCTCTTTTAATGTTATCTAGAATGCCATAAAAAATAAATAATAAGTTCACATTGTTCACACTTTTTTATGCAGTTTTTCTTTTTCTGCAGATTAAACAATAAAATGTCTAAAAGCGCACCTACTCTGACGCCTTTCTTCGCTATGGCTTTGTGAATTTACCTTCTGGTGGAGAGGATCGGCCACAATGTGTAGTATGTCACAAAGTGTTGACAAATGAAAGCCTCAAGCCATCAAAACTCTCAGCTCACTTCCAGAAGTGCCATCCAAATCTTCAAAATGAGGATCAGGCTTATTTTCAGCGCCTGGCTGTAGCACTGCAGAATATCCAGTTCGGTTCATCTGGAATTCAAGCCCAAAAGCTTCAAGCTGCGGTTGAAGCATCTTACTTTGTTGCATATAAAATTGCCGAAGCAACAAAAATGCCACACCATAACAGAGAATCTGATTATGCCTTGTGCATACGAGATGGTAAGCAAGGTATGTGAGGAGGATCAAGCGAGGAAACTGAGTGTCATATTTCTATTAAACAACACAATCCGCCAACGAGTCAATGACATGGCATCAGATATTCTGTCCCAAGTTACAACAGAGATCAAGGAAAGCTCATGTAGCAAATTCTCCTTGCAATTTGATGAATCGTGTGACGTAGCCAGTTGTGCTGTTCTCCTTGGGTTCGTTCGTTACGTCCACCAGGACAAGATCAAAGAAGAGTTCCTATTATGCGAAGATCTGCTGACAACCCCGAAGGGAACAGATATTTTAAATATCATCAACAGTTTCTTTACCACGAATGGATTGGATTGGAACAGCGTTCAACAGGTAGGGAGAGATGTTTATATAAAGTCTAGATTAGTATAAATACAATGAATTACATGGCATATAGTCAGATAGTTTTATTTATTGTACAAGTAGCTGTAGTGTAGTTAATATTTTATACATAATTCACAAAAAAGTATCGTGCCTGTCGTACTGAAATACTAAAGTACCAAAATAAATTAAATTAAACTAAAACCATATAATTATAACGCAAAAGATAAGTAAGAATGACTAACTGACGTAATCTATAATAGTTTTTCTTT
Organism: Carcinoscorpius rotundicauda; assembly: GCA_011833715.1. Classification (NCBI taxonomy): domain Eukaryota; kingdom Metazoa; phylum Arthropoda; class Merostomata; order Xiphosura; family Limulidae; genus Carcinoscorpius; species Carcinoscorpius rotundicauda. The sequence goes on along the minus strand of CM022395.1, from coordinate 45,617,685 downwards.
TTTTAATCTAGGTCTTCGTCGATGGAGCACCGTCGATGATGGGTCGTAATCGTGGATTACGGGGCCTCATACAAGCTGTGAATCCAGAATATTCTGTACATCATTGCATCATTCATCGGTACTCTCTTGGATCAAAAAGCCTGCCTGGTAATCTGAAATTAGTGTTTGAAGATGTGTTGAAAATCGTCAATTTCATCAAGTCCAGGGATGTGAATTCGCGCATATTCAGGGAGCTGTGCAAGGAAATGAGAGAGCAGTATCAAGTTCTGCTCTACCACACCGATGTTCACTGGCTGTCACGAGGCAAGGTTGTACGTTGAGTCATTGAGCTTCGAACGGCTCTTCAGGAATTTCTGAAACAAGAAGAATCTCCTTTTGCTACCAAGTTCACTGATAAGAAGTGGCTTGCTCGACTTTGTTACTTGGCTGACATATTTGCGGAGCTGAACAGTGATAATCTGCAACTCCAGGGACAAAACACGACTGTCATTGATGCCCATCACACTGTGACTGCATTTCTGGGAAAACTGAGACTCTGGATTCGACGCTTGGAAAAAGGAGTGATCGCTCAGTTTCCCACCCTAGACCAGTTTGTTGAGGAGAATAGTTATGATACTGGATCACTTTTACAGACCATCAACAAAGAGATGAGCGACCATTTGAAGGGGCTTGAAACAAGCATGCAGCACTAATTTCCAGAGAGTGACCTAAAAATAACCAGTCTTCAGTGGATTATTCATCCCTTTTCTGTACCTGATGAGGCCATTTATGATGATAATTTCCCTGTAAAGGAAGAGTGGATCACAATGCGAGCAAATGAAGCCTTGAAAGTCAAATTCCAAAATCAAAATGCAGATTCCCTTTGGATTTCACAACTAGCTGACTCGCCAACTCTGTCCAAGAGAGCCTTGAATTTGTTGGTATCATTCTCAACAACGTATCTGTGCAAAAAGGGGTTCTCAACCGTGCTGAGGATGAAAACAAAAAAGAGGACTCGCTTAAATGTTGCAAACGATGCCAGGCTGGCACTTTCAACCACAAAGCCAAGAATTCCTAAATTAGCTTCAAGTATGCAACTCCATCCATCCCACTGATGTTCTTGACATCTTTGGCAATATTCATTAGAAATGCACAATGATCAAATACAATAATTAAAAGTGTAATTCAGTGTAAATAAATTATATAAATAAAGTGCAGTATATCTCTAGTTTAATTTAGCCATATATATCAATGTTGAAAACATTTTGTGAAAGGGGTAACATGCTTAATGTGGCATGTTAAATTGGGTAACAAGCTGAAAAAGTTTGAGAACCACTGCTGTAAACCAAACCAAATGTATGTGCATTATATTCCAACAGAGGATATTTTGATTAATTGATTGGAATAACTACTTATAATGATTGATGAATTCTGAATCTGCTGTTGCACGTTTAGCTCATATCTGTAATTTCAGATTGCTGAATTACGTGTACCTAAAAGGATGCTTCCATGTACTCGTTACTGCGTTAAATTTCCGATATAGGTGGCATTGTAGTCACCACAGGTGTATTTGTAGGTTTGCTTGCAGCTAAGCATGAAACTGCACAATAGAAATTATCAATGCTCTGCTCATCACAGGTATCGAAACCCGGTTTCTAGCGTCGTAGATCTTCAGACTTCACCATTTTGGGAGGGGGAGACATATACGTATAGACAACAAACTGAGGTACTAGTCCTTTGTATAGAAATGTGCAAGTATAGATAACAAACTGAGGTACTAGTCCTTTGTATAGAAATGTGCAGGTATAGATAACAAACTGAGGTACTAGTTCTTTTTTTGGAAATGTGCAGGTATGACACGACAATAACACAAAATTCAATTAAATACTGAATGGTTATTGCTATTCTTGCTTTATGCCGTGTGTCTAATTATGGATTTAAGATCTTTTTCAGCTTAACCATAAACAAAAGAATCTTCTCGCAATACATTTTTTTCAAATACTTTAAATAGTTTCATTTAATGAAATGTTTGTGAATAAAGAATCTACACCGAAGCTTGCGATGACACATTCCTCAGCAAAATGCCGTTGTTTTGAGTTAGAGAAAGGAGGACGAATCTAGGACAGTAAATTCATTAAATGTTAACGGTTGACGACAGATACAAGGAATTTTGGCTACTTTGTTACTGTGCGTTCCGTTTGCTGACAGGGTAGGACATACTTGGTCATTGCATTTAAGGACCTTGGGAAGGTCATGCATTCCTTTCGCCTGATAGAACGCATCATCAGTAGCAGTATTAGCTATCAATACATAGTCACTATTCAGTATCAGTAGGATTTTTAAGAATTAGAATTTAAACTACACTACATTCTCCATGTCAACTGCCGACGAAGCATTTTACTCAGTTCGGTGCTTATCGGTTTGGTTGTGAAAAAACAAACACTCTAACTACAGGTTACACTAGTATAATTCTATGTGGTAGCGTGTAGCTTGAGATTAATTATTCAAACTCAGTTTAACACAAATATGCGAATTTCTTAGTGTTAATTAGTGATGGTACAACCATAATAACAGCAACATAGAGGAAGCTCGTAGATGTAGAAATTGGTTTTAACTGAATCATTTACCCCATAATCGTAGGTACCCTAGTGTTTAGTCAGACATGTACTGCTCTTGCTACAACTCTTCTACGTCTTAAAATGTCCATCACATATTTTTTCTTCTTCCTTGTCTGTTGTTGCTACGGCTCGGCATGGCCAGGTGGGCTAGGGCGTGCGACTCATAATCAGATGGTCGAGAGTTCGCATTCCTGTCGCACCAAACATGTTCGCCTTTTCAGCTGTGGGGGCGTTATAATGAGACGGTCAATCCTACTACTCGTTGAGTAGCCCAAGAGTTGGCGGTGGTTGGTGATGACAAGCTGCCTTCCCTCCTAGTATTACACTGCTAAATTAGGGACGGTTAGCGCAGATAACTCTCGTGTAGCTTTGCGGGAAATTTAAAATTAAGAAACAATTGTTGTTGCCGCCTATTAACCCTTCTTCTGTGGTCGATACCAAAGTCACGTGTATTTTTGACCAGTGAGAGTGTTTCGCTTGTTTCTTTTTCTTCACTTATTTCTGTCGGAATTCCCCCATTTTTTTATTTCATTTTAAACTGCTATCCTTCAGAGTCCAGCTTTTATACCCATAAAAAATTGCTTCATAATAATTCTCTCATTAATAATGTTAAAATAGTGTGTTTCTTTAATGCATCTATTAGAAGTACTAAACATGTGTTTAATGACGCTCATCAATATATTTTATTGTTTAATTATACTGAAAATTGTTTACAAGTGCCTAATAACGTCAGTGAAGTATTTGAAATTCCATACACGAAAAATATTATTAAAATTATTTGTGTAAATAAATAACATTACCAGGAATTATACAATCTGCAGTGTTTTAAGTTTAAAATCTCATTAACACTCTTCGTCATGTGCTCTTAAATAACTATTGTAATTTACTTCCTTTGAAACGTTTTCTTCTAAATAATAATTTAGAATAATTATTATTAATAAATAATAATTCACAATTTTTCCTCAATTTCTTCGTCAATGTTAAGTTATCTATGTTATTTCACGCCCTCTGATCAAAAGTGAAACAAGGGGTAAAAGAAAGCAAAGAAGAAAATAATTTTTGTAGAGATGACCTCATTATCTACATCAAACAAACATAATTGATTTTGCTATCTGAGTAAATGAACTGAAACCGAAAACATTATGTTATTTAATTACGAAGTTTATTGGTCCCTTTCATTAGATTTCTTTTTATCCACATGGATGTTGGAAAAACTCACAAAGTGTACTAACGTCTACGAATCACTTTTCATGTTCGAGCTCATTTTAAAGGTTGAAGAAAGCACAATGCCCTAAATACTTTGTTTTCTACATTTTTCAAAAAAAAAAAAAAATTGAAACCCGAAATTTAACGAGTTTCTAATACAAATCTTATATTCTTGATAAGGACATCTAAACACGTACTAATTATATCACAATATTTATGTGTTAAGAAAGACAATTGTGTGTATCAATCATGTTGCAAATATCATAAAATCAACAGTTTGATACACATCGATATTTAATAATTTCTAAATTTAAATTGCAAGATAACTCGATTCCAGGGTATTTGAAGTGGTAATATGTATAACAATAAATCAAAAACTACTCCGAGACAGATTGTAATACAGTAACACGAAGAAATGGACGAAATGTTTCTTTACACTGCAGCCCCGGCATGACCAGGCGCGTAAGGCGCGCGACTCGTAATCCGAGAGTCTCGGGTTCGCGCCCGTGTCGCGCCAAACATGCTCGCCCTCCCAGCCGTGGGGGCGTTATAACGTACGGTCAATCCCAATTTTCGTTAGTAAAAGAGTATTCCAAGAGCTGGCGGTGGGTGGTGATGATTAGTTGCCTTACCTCTCGTGTTAGACTACTAAATTAGGGACGGCTAGCACAGATAGCCCTCGAGTAGCTTTGTGCGAAATTCAAAACAAATAAACAGAAACACTGAGTATAGTAGGTATATTGAAGTCAACGGACTATTACACTGTTTTTATTTTAAGGTTAAATACTGTATATAAAATAGAATAAATGTGTGTTTCGCGCACATAAATTATTTAAATTTTAGGTTTAATTGTTGATTTTTAATTCAGCGCATATTGGAATTCGTAATGAAATGTATAGGTATTGCTTTTTATATATAAGACAGTTAAAAATAAAAAATTAATAGATTTCCTTAAGCGTTTCTTTATGTCACTAAAATAATCGTGTTTGAAGTTAATGTGTTTCATAGTTTTGCACTGACATAGAATAATGTACGTTGAAAGTTTTATTACTTCTGCACTCATATGAACGTCAAGTACTTTTGTACAATTAGCTAATACAGTTATGGGGCTTCTATACAAACCAGTACACATCCATACATAAACTACTGACACATTGTTTTTTTGAACAGACAGATGATCACGGTTATAAAACCTAAAAAAACTAAATTTTGTATAACCTCGAACACAAGTTGATGCGTCGATTACATGCAAGAAAATTACACAATCTACAATGTATAGTCTTTGATTTCAAATATTACAAAATAAATTCATCAAATTCCGATACAAACTAAATATATATTTAATATTTTAGACAAAAATGTAAGGTGATTTTTATCAGGAAATGCCGTAAAAGGATACTTTGAACAAATAAACACGACATAAAGTCACAACGATTCTCATACAGTTTGACGGTAATATAATTGGTTGTAGCTTCTCTGAATTTATGAGCAATTAAATCAGCAAATTTTAAAGATTTCTTCATTTTATATTAGCTTCTCACACAAGTAAAAGGACAAAACCAGTAGTAATTGGTATGAAACACGTTGGTTATAACAGAATTAACAATATAAAATTTACAACGACTGTAAATTAACAATAAAAAATAAATATTCGTAACTACGTTGATTTATTTCCACTTTCATATCAATTACCATATATAACTCAGTGTGTGTATAACACGAGACTCAAGTGGTATGAAAAACGTGGTTTATGAGAGAGTTAAAAGCATAGAATTTACAACAACTGTAAGTCGAAAATACAATTCGGACGCAGTAGTACTCTAGGTGTTATCTTTATCGTATGTTTTTTGGAGTAAGTTAGTTAAAGCTGATGAAATGTAATCTTTCTTAAATTTAATTATCTTATTGCACTTTAGTATAGAATATTTGTAAAACGGTAATTTCGATGGAAACACGTTTGAATAGTATCAATTCAAATGCAAGCATGGAATATTCACATATCAATTTGAGATAATTCTAAACTTTGTTTAAAAGTTTCAATGAAGCCATAATTATGAAGAATTTGAAGATAACAAGGAATGTATACAACAATTGAAGTTTAGTTTAAATGCCGATTATGAAATAATCTCCAACGAAGTCATTTTTGAATCAACAAAATAACAAGTACTAGCTTTACGTTCAACTAATGTCAGATCATTGCGGGTTAAAGGTGAACCGTTAGTGGGTACAGCTGAAGAAACGGCTCTTCACATCAGGCTTATTGTGGCTGCTGGAGTAGACACTTCAGTTGAATTCATCCGTTTATGCATTAGCGACGGTCATTTCTTTCCATTAGATTCCTTCATTGAGTAAAAATAGTGCATTCTCTGTGTTATGTGTGACATTTGTGTACCCTCACCACACACTCTGTGTTGCAGAGAATGTAATATCGCCTACGTCGTATATGTATGTAGTAAACCTCACCTGACGTCAGTGACAATATACGGTCAATAACAGCGATAACGTGTAATGGAGAAGTTTATAACCTCGAATTAACACGCCTCTAGTTTCAGATTTCAACCTCACATAGATTAGTTGAGGTTGGTTAAACGACCTAGAAGTAGTTAGGTAAAGACAAATCGAAACATACAGATTTTTGTGCTTTATAGATTTAGTTCTATCCGTTTTTTTTAAATCAACCAACAAAAGTAAATATATCTCACGAATCAAAAAATCACGAAACCATATACTGCTGTATACCATATATTCCTGACATCAGCAAACAAATAACCAACATTTGGCAAAAACTAGTAACAAAATATAACATTCCAGTTAACACTAAATTTATTCAAAAACCAGGCACAAAACTAAGGTCTATACTATGTAAGAACTACACTGACAAACACCACACCAACATTATTTATAAAATACAATGTGATAACTGCCACGACTTCGAAATAGGAGAAACAAGTAGAAAAATGGAAACCAGATTCAAAGAACATAAAAAGTCACCTTCACACGTTTTCGAACACTGCAAGTCAAATGGACACAACATAACCATAGAAAACACTAAATACTAAATAAAGAAACAAACATAAACAAACGAAAAATTAAAGAAGCCTTACTTATACAACAACTTAAACCCAAAATAAACCAATATAAAGGAACACCATTATACCTATATTAATATTATAGACAAAATTATATATTCAAACCGCGCCCTCTACATTGCAACACTCAATTATACAACCCCTCCCAAACATGTGGTCAGCTTCCGACCAGTAACCCTTTCTTTGTGAACCTGACGATGACCGAAGAAGGTCGAAACGTTGTTCGCTCTTCTATTTGAAGTGTTTTCTGGGCCCAGAAGAGCCGTTTTTGCATATAAAAGTTCTCAACAAGTGGGTTTCTCGACATCACTGATTGTTAGTTCTATCCGTCATAAACCGTTATAAACCCCTAGGTCTTCTCGATACCTCCGAGTGTTTCCATTTACATTCCTGTCATTTTCTGCTGACATTAGTCTCAAGCATAACAAGACTATATCATTTTGTATTGCTTGAGCTCTTTAATAAGGAAGCCCCATTTAAATCAATGTTATTAATTATAATACGTAAATATTTAGCATGTCTCGAACGGCAATATTCTTCTAAATATTCGTCATTCTATTATCATTACATTAAAGCGAAAACCTAAAAAGGAAATATCAACGAAATGCAATAAGAGGGTAAATTTATTCTTGTGAAAGATTTTGAAACTAAAAGATTTCCCTCTCATTGAAATTCGACTTTGAAAATACAAAAAATCAGACCAAAATTGAAATATTAAACTACCTAATATATCAGCACATCTGGGTCTGAAACACCGAAATCATATATATTTACTATCAATTATACCACGTAAAGCCGATTATAGGCAGAAATATTATGCAAGTGAATTTTAGCAGACGTGCAAAGAGTTGTATTGAATATATTCTGTCCGTAGTAAAAACATTGTATTTGTAGAATTAAAATATGCAACTTATATAGCAAGAAATGCGAAAAGTCATAAATATATATTTGTGGTAAATCAAAACGTTCCTGCTCTTATGACTCAAAGATGAAGTAATACGTCGCTAAACTACCTACATCTGCTATATCCGTCCTTAAGCACGATATGAGAGATCACTAGACCAGCGAATACAAGTCGGACGCAGTAGTACTCTAGGTGCTATCTTTATCGTATGTATTTTGGAGTAAGTTAGTTAAAGCTGGTGAAATGTAATCTTTCTTAAATTTAATTATCTTATTGCACTTTAGTATAGAATATTTGTAAAACGGTAATTTCGATGGAAACACGTTTTTGAATAGTATCAATTCAAATGCAAGCATGGAACATTCACATATCAATTTGAGGTAATTCTAAACTTTGTTTAAAAGTTTCAATGAAGCCATCATTATGAAGAATTTGAAGATAACAAGGAATGTATACAACAATTGAAGTTTAGTTTAAATGCCGATTATGAAATAATCTCCAACGAAGTCATTTTTGAATCAACAAAATAACAAGTACTTGCTTTACGTTCAACTAATGTCAGATCAATCAGTGATGTCGAGAAACCCACTTGTTGAGAATTTTACATGCAAAAACGGCTCGTTTCTCGGCTCTTTTCTCAACCCAAACGAGCCGTTTCTGCATATAAATTAATGTCAGATCAAGTAGATTTTAACCAGCAACAAATCTAAAGTAAGGAATATATACATGTAATTTGACAACAGAACAAATATAGTTTCCTCGGAAACAACCCTAATGACTTCGACATGTATTCAATGTTATTGTTTTGATGGTAGGGCTTTATGTGACGTGAGAAAAATACTGCAAAAAATGAAAACAGTGCTTTTCTTAAAATCGACTATCATAGACACGTATATTTCAAGAACGAAAAGTTTTGTTAACTACATCATGGAAGAACTGACTTTCGGGTGTAATTCTTTTCTCTAAGTACTCTGTAAAAGTAACGTTTCAAAGTACCACGCTGAGTTATTGATGTACTACATTACCCGTGGTCGTAAATAAAAGAAGTGAGATAAAAAACATTCAAACAACTATGGAATTAATCGCACTAAATAGTGTATTTTTAAAGGGGAACGACTGATTTACATTAACGAACATAATCATTTGTTCGATGATATTATAAGAGGCAAAAAGAAAAGAACCATCAATAAAAATTACCATATATAACTCAGTGTGTGTATAACACCAGGCTAAAGTTGTATGAAACACGTGGTTTATGAGAGAGTTTATCGTATGGAATTTACAACAACTGTAAATCGAAAATGCAATATCGACATTCGTAGCTACTTTTTTTCAGGTGCACTTTATCTCCTGGTAATAATGGTAAAAATGTACGTCGCATAACAATAACAAGAAGTATTATAAATATCGAGAGTAGCCGAAAACTGCCGAGTCAGAAACGGAACTTTGTTAGAGACCAAAATAAAATCATAGGCACAACTATGTAAACACTGTAACTATTACACGTGTCCAAAGCCGTGATCGTCTAGTGGTTAGGACATTGCGTTGTGGCCGCAATAACCCAGGTTCGAATCCTGGTCACGGCAGTTTCATTTTCTAAATCATTCTCACGTTTTTCTGAATTTTATTTCTCATATCCGTGTGAGAATAACAATGAAGATTAACGGATAAAATTATTGTTTGTTTGAAATTACGCAGGAAACCACACAATCTGTGCTCCGACGTTGTCAGCTCTCAACTATACCGCTTTGTCACAGGAAGGCTTAGGAACTTAGAAGGTTTTATGTTACATATTTATGTATTCTCCGAAACATTAGAACGACCAAAGTTTACACATCGTAAATTCATTCGTAATGTCAAATATATTATGCGAACACGATTAGAGAGTTTCATATTGACGTTCCGTTGAATGTCCTACAACCACACAATGTTGCATTATACTTTTTAACGTTGAGTGATCAATCTCAAGTTGTAAGTTAATTCCTCTTTACACAGCGTTAAGCCTGATATGTAACACCTCAGAAAATAAAACACAACGAGGACAATAAACTGCACAATTTTTTGAAATTAATATTTTTATTGGAAATTTTCACTTACATCAGACATGACAAATTTTAAATGAAATTTACACTTGAAACTTTAAGCACCACACCCATATACATGTACAGAGAAATATTTTAAATTATGCGTGTGTTAAATTCTTGAGAGTTCAATTACTTTCTGGTCAAAGAGTTTCTTAATAGCATTGACGTCCCAAAGAAAATCATTTAATCAAAAAGTACCGTTTTTATAAAAATCGGCCCCGTGAGTTGCAGCTGAAGATTTCTTTTTATGTCACGTAAAAACCGATGATACAGTTTAGAAGGAAGGGAGGGAATTCGTAATGAATATTGCATATTAAATAATGTCACTGCTTCTAGTGTTTTTTTTTCTAATATCTACTAATATAAACATGATTATCACTTAACAGTTAGGTCTACGCTGTATTCTTGATCGTGGAGTTGCTAGAAAAAGATGTTGATAGAATAGAGAAATGGCTTCTACTTCTTGTGAAAAGCAAAAGAAAAAATATTATTTTTCTGTGGCTTGTTTGTCTAGTAATAAGGAAGTTGTGTTGTGTGTCTTTTTCTGTTTGAAAGATATTTTTTGTTTTACAGGTTAATGTTCACTACGACGTGTCGCATCTCTTTTGGAGAAGTGCGGAACTCGCTTTCCTCATTTATTTGGAAAGGTTGTTTTCACTTCGTTGTCTGGTATCGGTATTGTAATTTAGATTATGTTATTTAGCATCGCGTGGTGACTATCAATTTTAAGTTGGTTCGTGTGCTTCTCCATAAGACTGGCTTTTGTTCCTACTCGAGAAAATGTTATTCTTTTGTTTTCCACTGTTCTAGGATACAAGATACGTGAAATAAACACGTATACATTTGAAAACGGAATTAAGTACGTAGATCAAAGGTATGCTAATAGACCATATATTGAGTGAGCTGCGTGGTATAAAATTCGTAATATAAGTGGCTATACAGTGGTGACAGTTTTATGTACAGTGAAACATGGAAATGCTAGAAAATATCCATTTGAAACGTTACAAAATAACTTAATAAATTATGACGAAAAAGAAATAAGTATCATAAATTTCGTAAACAAATGAAAGGTGATTTCTTTCAGCCAAGTGCTCTAATAGGATATTTTGAGTAACGAAACATTATGGAATTTCAAAATCACTCTAATGTATATTAAAATATGGAAAAGAAGTTTATTTTGACAGTAATATCACTATTAATTATAGCTGCTATTTATTTATTAGCAGTTAGGAAAACCAAATTTTAAGAGCTGTACATTTTTCTTACATCGTCACAGAAGTATTTCTCCGTTTTTATGCGCGGAGTGAAACAGTGGGCAATCAGTAGTGTATCCGCTTCGCGTATCACAACCACAGTCTTAACGCTGCAAACCGTCATATTTCACGTTGAGACAGTGGGAGACGTCACAGAAATGAAACACACCTTAGTTTCAAAACTGATAAATTACCAGTACCTGCAAAACGAACTTCCACTTATTAGTAAGAAATTCTAATTAAACCAAAATAAACTATATGTACTTAGGAAACTGAATTTTTTCTCATTCAGGATAGATGCGAAGATAAATTTGAGCGGAAAAAAATTCTTACACACATACAAATATATTTACTGTCGAAAGAAGTAAATATATTAGAACGTTAATTTTTCTGCGTTGTAGCTACAACCATTTCTTATGCTGCAACTCGCTGACGTACGAGTTCTCTGTCGCAATTATCATCTCATTAAATTCGAGGTTGATGCTATGACAGACTTCACACAAAAATCCCAAGTTTCACACAACTGATTTACAACGTACATGTTATTACAACATTCATTATAAATTCACTAAATGTTTTGTTTCAGCTTTCAGGTATACAGGTACAAAAGGGTATATAGAATCAGGAGAGCTTTGGAGCAAGAGATAGCGTAAAAATCAGTTATGGTAGGGGTATTTCCTGTTATTCGCTTTCAACCTTTAGCTCTTAATGCCCTTTCACCGTGTTTCACGCGATTAATTAATTCGATGTTTGCAGCGGTTTCTTGCGGGTTAAAGGTGAACCGTTAGTGGGTACAGCTGAAGAAACGGCTCTTCACATCAGGCTTATTGTGGCTGCTGGAGTAGACACTTCAGTTGAATTCATCCGTTTATGCATTAGCGACGGTCATTTCTTTCCATTAGATTCCTTCATTGAGTAAAAATAGTGCATTCTCTGTGTTATGTGTGACATTTGTGTACCCTCACCACACACTCTGTGTTGCAGAGAATGTAATATCGCCTACGTCGTATATGTATGTAGTAAACCTCACCTGACGTCAGTGACAATATACGGTCAATAACAGCGATAACGTGTAATGGAGAAGTTTATAACCTCGAATTAACACGCCCCTAGTTTCAGATTTCAACCTCACAGAGATTAGTTGAGGTTGCTTAAACGACCTAGAAGTAGTTAGGTAAAGACAAATCGAAACATACAGATTTCTGTGCTTTATAGAATTAGTTCTATCCGTCATAGACCGTTATAAACCCCGTAGGGCTTCTCGATACCTCCGAGTGTTTCCATTTACATTCCTGTCATTTTCTGCTGACATTAGTCTCAAGCATAACAAGACTATATCATTTTGTATTGCTTGAGCTCTTTAATAAGGAAGTTCCACTTAAATCAATGTTATTAATTATAATACGTAAATATTTAGCATGTCTCGAACGGCAATATTCTTCTAAATATTCGTCATTCTATTATCATTACATTAAAGCGAAAACCTAAAAGAGAAATATCAACGAAATGCAATAAGAGGGTAAATTTATTCTTGTGAAAGATTTTGAAACTAAAAGATTTCCCTCTCATTGAAATTCGACTTTGAAAATACAAAAAATCAGACCAAAATTGAAATATTAAACTACCTAATATATCAGCACATCTGGGTCTGAAACACCGAAATCATATATATTTACTATCAATTATACCACGTAAAGCCGATTATAGGCAGAAATATTATGCAAGTGAATTTTAGCAGACGTGCAAAGAGTTGTATTGAATATATTCTGTCCGTAGTAAAAACATTGTATTTGTAGAATTAAAATATGCAACTTATATAGCAAGAAATGCGAAAAGTCATAAATATATATTTGTGGTAAATCAAAACGTTCCTGTTCTTATGAAGTATAGGAATTTTTGACTCAAAGATGAAGTAATACGTCGCTAAACTACCTACATCTGCTATATCCGTCCTTAAGCACGATATGAGAGATCACTAGACCAGCGAATACAAGTCGGACGCAGTAGTACTCTAGGTGCTATCTTTATCGTATGTTTTTTGGAGTAAGTTAGTTAAAGCTGGTGAAATGTAATCTTTCTTAAATTTAATTATCTTATTGCACTTAAGTATAGAATATTTGTAAAACGGTAATTTCGATGGAAACACGTTTTTGAATAGTATCAATTCAAATGCAAGCATGGAACATTCACATATCAATTTGAGGTAATTCTAAACTTTGTTTAAAAGTTTCAATGAAGCCATCATTATGAAGAATTTGAAGATAACAAGGAATGTATACAACAATTGAAGTTTAGTTTAAATGCCGATTATGAAATAATCTCCAACGAAGTCATTTTTGAATCAACAAAATAACAAGTACTTGCTTTACGTTCAACTAATGTCAGATCAATCAGTGATGTCGAGAAACCCACTTGTTGAGAATTTTACATGCAAAAACGGCTCGTTTCTCGGCTCTTTTCTCAACCCAAACGAGCCGTTTCTGCATATAAATTAATGTCAGATCAAGTAGATTTTAACCAGCAACAAATCTAAAGTAAGGAATATATACATGTAATTTGACAACAGAACAAATATAGTTTCCTCGGAAACAACCCTAATGACTTCGACATGTATTCAATGTTATTGTTTTGATGGTAGGGCTTTATTTGACGTGAGAAAAATACTGCAAAAAATGAAAACAGTGCTTTTCTTAAAATCGACTATCATAGACACGTATATTTCAAGAACGAAAAGTTTTGTTAACTACATCATGGAAGAACTGACTTTCGGGTGTAATTCTTTTCTCTAAGTACTCTGTAAAAGTAACGTTTCAAAGTACCACGCTGAGTTATTGATGTACTACATTACCCGTGGTCGTAAATAAAAGAAGTGAGATAAAAAACATTCAAACAACTATGGAATTAATCGCACTAAATAGTGTATTTTTAAAGGGGAACGACTGATTTACATTAACGAATATCATCATTTCTTCGATGATATTATAAGAGGCAAAAAGAAAAGAACCATCAATAAAAATTACCATATATAACTCAGTGTGTGTATAACACCAGGCTAAAGTTGTATGAAACACGTGGTTTATGAGAGAGTTTATCGTATGGAATTTACAACAACTGTAAATCGAAAATGCAATATCGACATTCGTAGCTACTTTTTTTCAGGTGCACTTTATCTCCTGGTAATAATGGTAAAAATGTACGTCGCATAACAATAACTGAGAAGTATTATAAATATCGAGAGTAGCCGAAAACTGCCGAGTCAGAAACGGAACTTTGTTAGAGACCAAAATAAAATCATAGGCACCACTATGTAAACACTGTAACTATTACACGTGTCCAAAGCCGTGATCGTCTAGTGGTTAGGACATTGCGTTGTGGCCGCAATAACCCAGGTTCGAATCCTGGTCACGGCAGTTTCATTTTCTAAATCATTCTCACGTTTTTCTGAATTTTATTTCTCATATCCGTGTGAGAATAACAATGAAGATTAACGGATAAAATTATTGTTTGTTTGAAATTACGCAGGAAACCACGCAATCTGTGCTCTGACGTTGTCAGCTCTCAACTATACCGCTTTGTCACAGGAAGGCTTAGGAACTTAGAAGGTTTTATGTTACATATTTATGTATTCTCCGAAACATTAGAACGACCAAAACTTACACATCGTAAATTCATTCGTAATGTGAAATATATTATGCGAACACGATTAGAGAGTTTCATATTGACGTTCCGTTGAATGTCCTACAACCACACAATGTTGCATTATACTTTTTAACGTTGAGTGATCAATCTCAAGTTGTAAGTTAATTCCTCTTTACACAGCGTTAAGCCTGATATGTAACACCTCAGAAAATAAAACACAACGAGGACAATAAACTGCACAATTTTTTGAAATTAATATTTTTATTGGAAATTTTCACTTACATCAGACATGACAAATTTTAAATGAAATTTACACTTGAAACTTTAAGCACCACACCCATATACATGTACAGAGAAATATTTTAAATTATGCGTGTGTTAAATTCTTGAGAGTTCAATTACTTTCTGGTCAAAGAGTTTCTTAATAGCATTGACGTCCCAAAGAAAATCATTTAATCAAAAAGTACCGTTTTTATAAAAATTGGCCCCGTGAGTTGCAGCTGAAGATTTCTTTTTATGTCACGTAAAAACCGATGATACAGTTTAGAAGGAAGGGAGGGAATTCGTAATGAATATTGCATATTAAATAATGTCCTTGCTTCTAGTGTTTTTTTTTCTAATATCTACTAATATAAACATGATTATCACTTAACAGTTAGGTCTACGCTGTATTCTTGATCGTGGAGTTGCTAGAAAAAGATGTTGATAGAATAGAGAAATGGCTTCTACTTCTTGTGAAAAGCAAAAGAAAAAATATTATTTTTCTGTGGCTTGTTTGTCTAGTAATAAGGAAGTTGTGTTGTGTGTCTTTTTCTGTTTGAAAGATATTTTTTGTTTTACAGGTTAATGTTCACTACGACGTGTCGCATCTCTTTTGGAGAAGTGCGGAACTCGCTTTCCTCATTTATTTGGAAAGGTTGTTTTCACTTCGTTGTCTGGTATCGGTATTGTAATTTAGATTATGTTATTTAGCATCGCGTGGTGACTATCAATTTTAAGTTGGTTCGTGTGCTTCTCCATAAGACTGGCTTTTGTTCCTACTCGAGAAAATGTTATTCTTTTGTTTTCCACTGTTCTAGGATACAAGATACGTGAAATAAACACGTATACATTTGAAAACGGAATTAAGTACGTAGATCAAAGGTATGCTAATAGACCATATATTGAGTGAGCTGCGTGGTATAAAATTCGTAATATAAGTGGCTATACAGTGGTGACAGTTTTATGTACAGTGAAACATGGAAATGCTAGAAAATATCCATTTGAAACGTTACAAAATAACTTAATAAATTATGACGAAAAAGAAATAAGTATCATAAATTTCGTAAACAAATGAAAGGTGATTTCTTTCAGCCAAGTGCTCTAATAGGATATTTTGAGTAACGAAACATTATGGAATTTCAAAATCACTCTAATGTATATTAAAATATGGAAAAGAAGTTTATTTTGACAGTAATATCACTATTAATTATAGCTGCTATTTATTTATTAGCAGTTAGGAAAACCAAATTTTAAGAGCTGTACATTTTTCTTACATCGTCACAGAAGTATTTCTCCGTTTTTATGCGCGGAGTGAAACAGTGGGCAATCAGTAGTGTATCCGCTTCGCGTATCACAACCACAGTCTTAACGCTGCAAACCGTCATATTTCACGTTGAGACAGTGGGAGACGTCACAGAAATGAAACACACCTTAGTTTCAAAACTGATAAATTACCAGTACCTGCAAAACGAACTTCCACTTATTAGTAAGAAATTCTAATTAAACCAAAATAAACTATATGTACTTAGGAAACTGAATTTTTTCTCATTCAGGATAGATGCGAAGATAAATTTGAGCGGAAAAAAATTCTTACACACATACAAATATATTTACTGTCGAAAGAAGTAAATATATTAGAACGTTAATTTTTCTGCGTTGTAGCTACAACCATTTCTTATGCTGCAACTCGCTGACGTACGAGTTCTCTGTCGCAATTATCATCTCATTAAATTCGAGGTTGATGCTATGACAGACTTCACACAAAAATCCCAAGTTTCACACAACTGATTTACAACGTACATGTTATTACAACATTCATTATAAATTCACTAAATGTTTTGTTTCAGCTTTCAGGTATACAGGTACAAAAGGGTATATAGAATCAGGAGAGCTTTGGAGCAAGAGATAGCGTAAAAATCAGTTATGGTAGGGGTATTTCCTGTTATTCGCTTTCAACCTTTAGCTCTTAATGCCCTTTCACCGTGTTTCACGCGATTAATTAATTCGATGTTTGCAGCGGTTTCTTGCGGGTTAAAGGTGAACCGTTAGTGGGTACAGCTGAAGAAACGGCTCTTCACATCAGGCTTATTGTGGCTGCTGGAGTAGACACTTCAGTTGAATTCATCCGTTTATGCATTAGCGACGGTCATTTCTTTCCATTAGATTCCTTCATTGAGTAAAAATAGTGCATTCTCTGTGTTATGTGTGACATTTGTGTACCCTCACCACACACTCTGTGTTGCAGAGAATGTAATATCGCCTACGTCGTATATGTATGTAGTAAACCTCACCTGACGTCAGTGACAATATACGGTCAATAACAGCGATAACGTGTAATGGAGAAGTTTATAACCTCGAATTAACACGCCTCTAGTTTCAGATTTCAACCTCACATAGATTAGTTGAGGTTGGTTAAACGACCTAGAAGTAGTTAGGTAAAGACAAATCGAAACATACAGATTTTTGTGCTTTATAGATTTAGTTCTATCCGTTTTTTTTAAATCAACCAACAAAAGTAAATATATCTCACGAATCAAAAAATCACGAAACCATATACTGCTGTATACCATATATTCCTGACATCAGCAAACAAATAACCAACATTTGGCAAAAACTAGTAACAAAATATAACATTCCAGTTAACACTAAATTTATTCAAAAACCAGGCACAAAACTAAGGTCTATACTATGTAAGAACTACACTGACAAACACCACACCAACATTATTTATAAAATACAATGTGATAACTGCCACGACTTCGAAATAGGAGAAACAAGTAGAAAAATGGAAACCAGATTCAAAGAACATAAAAAGTCACCTTCACACGTTTTCGAACACTGCAAGTCAAATGGACACAACATAACCATAGAAAACACTAAAATACTAAATAAAGAAACAAACATAAACAAACGAAAAATTAAAGAAGCCTTACTTATACAACAACTTAAACCCAAAATAAACCAATATAAAGGAACACCATTATACCTATATTAATATTATAGACAAAATTATATATTCAAACCGCGCCCTCTACATTGCAACACTCAATTATACAACCCCTCCCAAACATGTGGTCAGCTTCCGACCAGTAACCCTTTCTTTGTGAACCTGACGATGACCGAAGAAGGTCGAAACGTTGTTCGCTCTTCTATTTGAAGTGTTTTCTGGGCCCAGAAGAGCCGTTTTTGCATATAAAAGTTCTCAACAAGTGGGTTTCTCGACATCACTGATTGTTAGTTCTATCCGTCATAAACCGTTATAAACCCCTAGGTCTTCTCGATACCTCCGAGTGTTTCCATTTACATTCCTGTCATTTTCTGCTGACATTAGTCTCAAGCATAACAAGACTATATCATTTTGTATTGCTTGAGCTCTTTAATAAGGAAGCCCCATTTAAATCAATGTTATTAATTATAATACGTAAATATTTAGCATGTCTCGAACGGCAATATTCTTCTAAATATTCGTCATTCTATTATCATTACATTAAAGCGAAAACCTAAAAAGGAAATATCAACGAAATGCAATAAGAGGGTAAATTTATTCTTGTGAAAGATTTTGAAACTAAAAGATTTCCCTCTCATTGAAATTCGACTTTGAAAATACAAAAAATCAGACCAAAATTGAAATATTAAACTACCTAATATATCAGCACATCTGGGTCTGAAACACCGAAATCATATATATTTACTATCAATTATACCACGTAAAGCCGATTATAGGCAGAAATATTATGCAAGTGAATTTTAGCAGACGTGCAAAGAGTTGTATTGAATATATTCTGTCCGTAGTAAAAACATTGTATTTGTAGAATTAAAATATGCAACTTATATAGCAAGAAATGCGAAAAGTCATAAATATATATTTGTGGTAAATCAAAACGTTCCTGCTCTTATGATGTATAGGAATTTTTGACTCAAAGATGAAGTAATACGTCGCTAAACTACCTACATCTGCTATATCCGTCCTTAAGCACGATATGAGAGATCACTAGACCAGCGAATACAAGTCGGACGCAGTAGTACTCTAGGTGCTATCTTTCTCGTATGTTTTTGGAGTAAGTTAGTTAAAGCTGGTGAAATGTAATCTTTCTTAAATTTAATTATCTTATTGCACTTTAGTATAGAATATTTGTAAAACGGTAATTTCGATGGAAACACGTTTTTGAATAGTATCAATTCAAATGCAAGCATGGAACATTCACATATCAATTTGAGGTAATTCTAAACTTTGTTTAAAAGTTTCAATGAAGCCATCATTATGAAGAATTTGAAGATAACAAGGAATGTATACAACAATTGAAGTTTAGTTTAAATGCCGATTATGAAATAATCTCCAACGAAGTCATTTTTGAATCAACAAAATAACAAGTACTTGCTTTACGTTCAACTAATGTCAGATCAATCAGTGATGTCGAGAAACCCACTTGTTGAGAATTTTACATGCAAAAACGGCTCGTTTCTCGGCTCTTTTCTCAACCCAAACGAGCCGTTTCTGCATATAAATTAATGTCAGATCAAGTAGATTTTAACCAGCAACAAATCTAAAGTAAGGAATATACACATGTAATTTGACAACAGAACAAATATAGATTCCTCGGAAACAACCTTAATGACTTCGACATGTATTCAATGTTATTGTTTTGATGGTAGGGCTTTATTTGACGTGAGAAAAATACTACAAAAAATGAAAACAGTGCTTTTCTTAAAATCGACTATCATAGACACGTATATTTCAAGAAAGAAAAATTTTGTTAACTACATCATGGAAGAACTGATTTTCGGGGGTAATTCTTTTCTCTAAGTACTCTGTAAAAGTAACGTTTCAAAGTACCACGCTGAGTTATTGATGTACTACATTACCCGTGGTCGTAAATAAAAGAAGTGAGATAAAAAACATTCAAACAACTATGGAATTAATCGCACTAAATAATGTATTTTTAAAGGGGAACGACTGATTTACATTAACGAATATCATCATTTCTTCGATGATATTATAAGAGGCAACAAGAAAAGAACCATCAATAAAAATTACCATATATAACTCAGTGTTTGTATAACACCAGGCTAAAGTTGTATGAAACACGTGGTTTATGAGAGAGTTTATCGTATGGAATTTACAACAACTGTAAATCGAAAATGCAATATCGACATTCGTAGCTACTTTTTTTCAGGTGCACTTTATCTCCTGGTAATAATGGTAAAAATGTACGTCGCATAACAATAACTGAGAAGTATTATAAATATCGAGAGTAGCCGAAAACTGCCGAGTCAGAAACGGAACTTTGTTAGAGACCAAAATAAAATCATAGGCACCACTATGTAAACACTGTAACTATTACACGTGTCCAAAGCCGTGATCGTCTAGTGGTTAGGACATTGCGTTGTGGCCGCAATAACCCAGGTTCGAATCCTGGTCACGGCAGTTTCATTTTCTAAATCATTCTCACGTTTTTCTGAATTTTATTTCTCATATCCGTGTGAGAATAACAATGAAGATTAACGGATAAAATTATTGTTTGTTTGAAATTACGCAGGAAACCACGCAATCTGTGCTCTGACGTTGTCAGCTCTCAACTATACCGCTTTGTCACAGGAAGGCTTAGGAACTTAGAAGGTTTTATGTTACATATTTATGTATTCTCCGAAACATTAGAACGACCAAAACTTACACATCGTAAATTCATTCGTAATGTGAAATATATTATGCGAACACGATTAGAGAGTTTCATATTGACGTTCCGTTGAATGTCCTACAACCACACAATGTTGCATTATACTTTTTAACGTTGAGTGATCAATCTCAAGTTGTAAGTTAATTCCTCTTTACACAGCGTTAAGCCTGATATGTAACACCTCAGAAAATAAAACACAACGAGGACAATAAACTGCACAATTTTTTGAAATTAATATTTTTATTGGAAATTTTCACTTACATCAGACATGACAAATTTTAAATGAAATTTACACTTGAAACTTTAAGCACCACACCCATATACATGTACAGAGAAATATTTTAAATTATGCGTGTGTTAAATTCTTGAGAGTTCAATTACTTTCTGGTCAAAGAGTTTCTTAATAGCATTGACGTCCCAAAGAAAATCATTTAATCAAAAAGTACCGTTTTTATAAAAATTGGCCCCGTGAGTTGCAGCTGAAGATTTCTTTTTATGTCACGTAAAAACCGATGATACAGTTTAGAAGGAAGGGAGGGAATTCGTAATGAATATTGCATATTAAATAATGTCTTTGCTTCTAGTGTTTTTTTTTCTAATATCTACTAATATAAACATGATTATCACTTAACAGTTAGGTCTACGCTGTATTCTTGATCGTGGAGTTGCTAGAAAAAGATGTTGATAGAATAGAGAAATGGCTTCTACTTCTTGTGAAAAGCAAAAGAAAAAATATTATTTTTCTGTGGCTTGTTTGTCTAGTAATAAGGAAGTTGTGTTGTGTGTCTTTTTCTGTTTGAAAGATATTTTTTGTTTTACAGGTTAATGTTCACTACGACGTGTCGCATCTCTTTTGGAGAAGTGCGGAACTCGCTTTCCTCATTTATTTGGAAAGGTTGTTTTCACTTCGTTGTCTGGTATCGGTATTGTAATTTAGATTATGTTATTTAGCATCGCGTGGTGACTATCAATTTTAAGTTGGTTCGTGTGCTTCTCCATAAGACTGGCTTTTGTTCCTACTCGAGAAAATGTTATTCTTTTGTTTTCCACTGTTCTAGGATACAAGATACGTGAAATAAACACGTATACATTTGAAAACGGAATTAAGTACGTAGATCAAAGGTATGCTAATAGACCATATATTGAGTGAGCTGCGTGGTATAAAATTCGTAATATAAGTGGCTATACAGTGGTGACAGTTTTATGTACAGTGAAACATGGAAATGCTAGAAAATATCCATTTGAAACGTTACAAAATAACTTAATAAATTATGACGAAAAAGAAATAAGTATCATAAATTTCGTAAACAAATGAAAGGTGATTTCTTTCAGCCAAGTGCTCTAATAGGATATTTTGAGTAACGAAACATTATGGAATTTCAAAATCACTCTAATGTATAAAATATGGAAAAGAAGTTTATTTTGACAGTAATATCACTATTAATTATAGCTGCTATTTATTTATTAGCAGTTAGGAAAACCAAATTTTAAGAGCTGTACATTTTTCTTACATCGTCACAGAAGTATTTCTCCGTTTTTATGCGCGGAGTGAAACAGTGGGCAATCAGTAGTGTATCCGCTTCGCGTATCACAACCACAGTCTTAACGCTGCAAACCGTCATATTTCACGTTGAGACAGTGGGAGACGTCACAGAAATGAAACACACCTTAGTTTCAAAACTGATAAATTACCAGTACCTGCAAAACGAACTTCCACTTATTAGTAAGAAATTCTAATTAAACCAAAATAAACTATATGTACTTAGGAAACTGAATTTTTTCTCATTCAGGATAGATGCGAAGATAAATTTGAGCGGAAAAAAATTCTTACACACATACAAATATATTTACTGTCGAAAGAAGTAAATATATTAGAACGTTAATTTTTCTGCGTTGTAGCTACAACCATTTCTTATGCTGCAACTCGCTGACGTACGAGTTCTCTGTCGCAATTATCATCTCATTAAATTCGAGGTTGATGCTATGACAGACTTCACACAAAAATCCCAAGTTTCACACAACTGATTTACAACGTACATGTTATTACAACATTCATTATAAATTCACTAAATGTTTTGTTTCAGCTTTCAGGTATACAGGTACAAAAGGGTATATAGAATCAGGAGAGCTTTGGAGCAAGAGATAGCGTAAAAATCAGTTATGGTAGGGGTATTTCCTGTTATTCGCTTTCAACCTTTAGCTCTTAATGCCCTTTCACCGTGTTTCACGCGATTAATTAATTCGATGTTTGCAGCGGTTTCTTGCGGGTTAAAGGTGAACCGTTAGTGGGTACAGCTGAAGAAACGGCTCTTCACATCAGGCTTATTGTGGCTGCTGGAGTAGACACTTCAGTTGAATTCATCCGTTTATGCATTAGCGACGGTCATTTCTTTCCATTACATTCCTTCATTGAGTAAAAATAGTGCATTCTCTGTGTTATGTGTGACATTTGTGTACCCTCACCACACACTCTGTGTTGCAGAGAATGTAATATCGCCTACGTCGTATATGTATGTAGTAAACCTCACCTGACGTCAGTGACAATATACGGTCAATAACAGCGATAACGTGTAATGGAGAAGTTTATAACCTCTAATTAACACGCCTCTAGTTTCAGATTTCAACCTCACAGAGATTAGTTGAGGTTGCTTAAACGACCTAGAAGTAGTTAGGTAAAGACAAATCGAAACATACAGATTTTTGTGCTTTATAGAATTAGTTCTATTCGTCATAGACCGTTATAAACCCCGTAGGGCTTCTCGATACCTCCGAGTGTTTCCATTTACATTCCTCTCATTTTCTGCTGACATTAGTCTCAAGCATAACAAGACTATATCATTTTGTATTGCTTGAGCTCTTTAATAAGGAAGCCCCATTTAAATCAATGTTATTAATTATAATACGTAAATATTTAGCATGTCTCGAACGGCAATATTCTTCTAAATATTCGTCATTCTATTATCATTACATTAAAGCGAAAACCTAAAAGAGAAATATCAACGAAATGCAATAAGAGGGTAAATTTATTCTTGTGAAAGATTTTGAAACTAAAAGATTTCCCTCTCATTGAAATTCGACTTTGAAAATACAAAAAATCAGACCAAAATTGAAATATTAAACTACCTAATATATCAGCACATCTGGGTCTGAAACACCGAAATCATATATATTTACTATCAATTATACCACGTAAAGCCGATTATAGGCAGAAATATTATGCAAGTGAATTTTAGCAGACGTGCAAAGAGTTGTATTGAATATATTCTGTCCGTAGTAAAAACATTGTATTTGTAGAATTAAAATATGCAACTTATATAGCAAGAAATGCGAAAAGTCATAAATATATATTTGTGGTAAATCAAAACGTTCCTGTTCTTATGAAGTATAGGAATTTTTGACTCAAAGATGAAGTAATACGTCGCTAAACTACCTACATCTGCTATATCCGTCCTTAAGCACGATATGAGAGATCACTAGACCAGCGAATACAAGTCGGACGCAGTAGTACTCTAGGTGCTATCTTTATCGTATGTTTTTTGGAGTAAGTTAGTTAAAGCTGGTGAAATGTAATCTTTCTTAAATTTAATTATCTTATTGCACTTAAGTATAGAATATTTGTAAAACGGTAATTTCGATGGAAACACGTTTTTGAATAGTATCAATTCAAATGCAAGCATGGAACATTCACATATCAATTTGAGGTAATTCTAAACTTTGTTTAAAAGTTTCAATGAAGCCATCATTATGAAGAATTTGAAGATAACAAGGAATGTATACAACAATTGAAGTTTAGTTTAAATGCCGATTATGAAATAATCTCCAACGAAGTCATTTTTGAATCAACAAAATAACAAGTACTTGCTTTACGTTCAACTAATGTCAGATCAATCAGTGATGTCGAGAAACCCACTTGTTGAGAATTTTACATGCAAAAACGGCTCGTTTCTCGGCTCTTTTCTCAACCCAAACGAGCCGTTTCTGCATATAAATTAATGTCAGATCAAGTAGATTTTAACCAGCAACAAATCTAAAGTAAGGAATATATACATGTAATTTGACAACAGAACAAATATAGTTTCCTCGGAAACAACCCTAATGACTTCGACATGTATTCAATGTTATTGTTTTGATGGTAGGGCTTTATGTGACGTGAGAAAAATACTGCAAAAAATGAAAACAGTGCTTTTCTTAAAATCGACTATCATAGACACGTATATTTCAAGAACGAAAAGTTTTGTTAACTACATCATGGAAGAACTGACTTTCGGGTGTAATTCTTTTCTCTAAGTACTCTGTAAAAGTAACGTTTCAAAGTACCACGCTGAGTTATTGATGTACTACATTACCCGTGGTCGTAAATAAAAGAAGTGAGATAAAAAACATTCAAACAACTATGGAATTAATCGCACTAAATAGTGTATTTTTAAAGGGGAACGACTGATTTACATTAACGAACATAATCATTTGTTCGATGATATTATAAGAGGCAAAAAGAAAAGAACCATCAATAAAAATTACCATATATAACTCAGTGTGTGTATAACACCAGGCTAAAGTTGTATGAAACACGTGGTTTATGAGAGAGTTTATCGTATGGAATTTACAACAACTGTAAATCGAAAATGCAATATCGACATTCGTAGCTACTTTTTTTCAGGTGCACTTTATCTCCTGGTAATAATGGTAAAAATGTACGTCGCATAACAATAACTGAGAAATATTATAAATATCGAGAGTAGCCGAAAACTGCCGAGTCAGAAACGGAACTTTGTTAGAGACCAAAATAAAATCATAGGCACAACTATGTAAACACTGTAACTATTACACGTGTCCAAAGCCGTGATCGTCTAGTGGTTAGGACATTGCGTTGTGGCCGCAATAACCCAGGTTCGAATCCTGGTCAAGGCAGTTTCATTTTCTAAATCATTCTCACGTTTTTCTGAATTTTATTTCTCATATCCGTGTGAGAATAAAATGAAGATTAACGGATAAAATTATTGTTTGTTTGAAATTACGCAGGAAACCACACAATCTGTGCTCTGACGTTGTCAGCTCTCAACTATACCGCTTTGTCACAGGAAGGCTTAGGAACTTAGAAGGTTTTATGTTACATATTTATGTATTC
The DNA here is from genome assembly GCA_011833715.1 of Carcinoscorpius rotundicauda. Taxonomy (NCBI): domain Eukaryota; kingdom Metazoa; phylum Arthropoda; class Merostomata; order Xiphosura; family Limulidae; genus Carcinoscorpius; species Carcinoscorpius rotundicauda. Next base: position 45,591,852 of record CM022395.1, on the reverse strand, counting down.
TCCGAAACATTAGAACGACCAAAGTTTACACATCGTAAATTCATTCGTAATGTGAAATATATTATGCGAACACGATTAGAGAGTTTCATATTGACGTTCCGTTGAATGTCCTACAACCACACAATGTTGCATTATACTTTTTAACGTTGAGTGATCAATCTCAAGTTGTAAGTTAATTCCTCTTTACACAGCGTTAAGCCTGATATGTAGCACCTCACAAAATAAAACACAACGAGGACGATAAACTGCACAATTTTTTGAAATTAATATTTTTATTGGAAATTTTCACTTACATCAGACTTGACAAATTTTAAATGAAATTTACACTTGAAACTTTAAGGACCACACCCATATACATGTACAGAAAAATATTTTAAATGATACGTGTGTTAAATTCTTGAGAGTTCTATCAGTGATGTCGAGAAACCCACTTGTTGAGAATTTTATTTACAAACACGGCTCGTTGTGTTGAGTTTGGTTTAAGATCTTTGAAGCTCAACTTGACGTTGAGACTGGTGTTGATTTCGTAGTTTCGTTTACTTATAAACTATCAAATTAGTTTCGTATTTATCACAAGTTTGATCAAATTTTGGTGATTTCGGTTGTATAGGGATATATTCTATAAAGTGCCTTGGAATTATAATTTTTAGTGATTTTTTCTTTTTTATATCCTTTTATTATAATGTTCAGTAGTGGTTTTATTTTTATTTTCCTTGTTTGTTATTTTTAATTTTTTGTGTATGTATTTTAAGTAATTGTCTTTAATTTTTATGTTTTTACTATACAGATGAAGACTGTTATTTTCATAAGAGGTCTTTAATAATTAACGTATATTCATTTATTCCGCCTCTGTGAAATCGGATTAATAAAGAGCAAGTGAGAAACAACATGAAAATCATTATGTTGTTGTAATAACACTGGTTTACAAAAAAATATTTTTTTGTCTGAGGCAAGAATGTGAATAGGTGTTTTTTACTAGTTTGGGTGTGCTGAATTCAAATTTATAAACAGTTTTGCTCTATCATCTCTAGTTTTTTGGCTTTTAAATAGTCTCATTTTAGTATATACAGAGTATATACGTGCTTATTTCAGATAAAACAGGATAGATAAAGAGCATTGACGGAATAAATATACTTGGATGACACAATGTACACAATTCATAGTACCGCAGATAGTTAGAAGTGTGTTTCCTTAGATGATCTGGTGTATTTTGCCTCCGGGATGTCACGTAAGAGCATCAGGCAGAAGTCTCCCATCATGCTGGGGTTCCACTTGCCTTGGTAGTTGCTCTCCATCTTCGTAATGTCTTGGTGGAATCTTTCTCCATGCTCATCCCTCACTGCTCCAAGGTTTGGAGGGAAGAAGTTGAGGTAGGAATGGATAAAATGAATTTTGAGTGACATTCGGCATCCCATATCCTCATAAGTCTTTAGCAACTTCTCAATACAGGCTTGGTAATTTGGTACGCGTGTGTTACCAAGGAAGCCACTACAGTCTGAGTTAAATGCTTCCCATGCTCTCAGTTCCTTTAAGGTAAGAAGCTCCTCAAAATCAGTATCCTTCAGCACTTCTCGGATTTGAGGTCCGACAAAGATGCCCTTTTTGAGCTTAGCAGCACTGAGACCTGGGAACACAGTAGGCAAGTGTTGGAAGGCAGCACCATTTTTGTCCATGGCCTTCACGAAATTCTTCATCAAACCAAGCTTGATGTGAAGAGGAGGAAGAAGCACCTTCTTCATGTCAACCAGAGGATTCTCCTTGACGCTGTGTTCGCCAGGAACGAAAGTGCTTCTAGACCCCCAGTCTTTCTGCTTGTAATGCTGGGATACAGCTCGACTATCCCATAGACAAAGAAAACAACAGTACTTTGTGAAGTCTGCTTGCATACCCATAAGAAGACCAATGACCTTGAGGTCCCCACACAGACTTCACTGGTACTGGTTGTACTTAACAGCTTCTAAAAGAAGCTCCATATTGTCATAGGACTCCTTTAGATGGACGGAGTGTGCAGTGGGAATGTTGGGATATTTATTCTCGTTGTGCAGAAGTACAGCCTTGAGACTTCGCTTGGAAGAGTCTGTGAAAAGACGCCAGTCTGAAGGATTATGTGGCAAACCAAGGAAAGTGAACAAGCCAGGTACATTTGTGCAGTAGCACAACTTGTTTTCCTTGTCGAAAAATGAAGCAAGGTCTTTGTTTCGATTCCTGAAACTGGTGATCCTTACATCTTCCTGGACTAGGTTCCACTGTTTAAGCCGAGAAGCCAAGAGTACTGACTGGTGTTTTGACAGATAGAAATCACGAGCAAAGTCATTCAGGTCTTCTTGCGTGATCCAGTGTGGCTCGTTGCTACTTGTTCCTGAATAAGAAAAGTCAATATCTTCGGAAAAGATTGACTTGACAGAATCTTCCCTTGGAGGCATTTTTTCGTCTGATTTATTTGCATTTATTGCATAATAACTAAAAAAAAAGACATAAGTCACACAATATTAAAAATTAACCCTGAATGCATATACGCCTTTATGTACAGTATGTGTACAAAATGTACAGTATGCATATCTAAAAAACTAGAGGTGATGAGTAAAAACGGATTTCAAATCTGAATCCAGCACCCCCAAACCAGGTTAAAACAGCTATTTTTGTGCTTGCCTCAATTTCTTTGTAAACCAGTGTAACTGATGTTCGAATCTTGGCTAATTTTTTTCCAATTTTAAAAACGATGAGAAATGTTTGTTAACTTTAAAATGAACTTTCGGGATAACGCCATTTAATTTTTTGAAAAAGTAATATTTTTATTTATTTTACTTTTCGTTTAATACTTTATCTTTTTTTTTACTCTTATAACTGTTAAATGTAAATCATTGCTTCTCTACTCCAAGTTACGTCCTGTTACGTCCACCACTGGTACAGCAGTAAGTCTGCAGATTTACAACTTTAGCGTTTGAGGGCAAATTAGTATGACAAAATTTAACATGGAAGATGTAAAGGGTGTTCAATGGTGAACGTGAATGCCAAAAATGTTGAAAATTGTGCTACGATAGGTAGCACGATGTGGGTTTTCAATAACACTCAAACACGTTGTATGACGAGACTAAAGTTGACAGATATTAGTCTTTAGATCAAATTTTGTGTGTTACTAAAATTATTTTAATGGTATTTATGTTTAAAATAAAACATGAAAAACTCAATTCGTCTTCTGCAAGCTTTCTATTTTAAGGATTTAATTTAATTAGTCGACCTTTCTACATCATCAAACTCGTCTGTAAATGCATTATAAATTACGATAAATCTTCCCTTGTGTCCTATTTAGTATTATATATTATTAGACAAATTGGTGATTCAACTCATATTACGTTTTACTATTTATTAAAGAAATAAAATAACGTTTAATAACACTCAATAAATATTTTTGATGACATAGTAAGTCGTCAAAACATGTAGAATGTATGAGATTGTTTTCAGTCTCAAAGTATTTTACTTTTATACCATAAAATTATTAATTAAATAATTTTTGCTCCATATTAAGACTAGAAGCATTTTCAATTTAAGTATTTATTTCGCACTATTAAACGTTGATTTTGTTTTTAATAAATCTTTTAATTTCCTTTATTCTTGTAGCACTTTTATACACTGAGATTTCGAAACTCGAAACTACTTTTTATTTATTACATCGTACAAACTCATTTTTAAATTGTGTAGTAAATGAAATTTAAAAATCTTGAAACTTTATATATTGTATTTGTTACGTATTTTTTAATGTTTTATGTTCTTCGTAGATTAAACGCAACAGAAAAACACAGATAACAGCTTGTATAATTTATTACACTAACCTATTAACAAATATAACAGATATAACATAAATTATATAATAACAGAGACAGATATTAAGTTACAACATTCGAAATTAATTACAAAACAAAATAATATTAGTTTCAAACTTCAAAATAAATCACAATACAAAACGGTACTGGCCTGTATCTAATGTAATGATCTAAAATTAAAGTCTCAAATTCCAGTCTAGGGTGTGAATTTGGTCCCACGAAGAAATTCCGAAACAGTTCACAGTTCAATGAAATCGCCGTCTCTCAGCTCAAGCAGTAATTCAGATGTATCGTAGAGATTGACGAAATAAAATCACAACTTCCGTAGATCTAACTTCAATCACAAATCCAAGTTGAATATTCACAGCAAACACTTAATCTTTCTCAAACAACTAAAACTAATGACTGAATCTATCTTCTTTTTTCGAATAAAACTGATGACTGAATATCTCTCGCGTCACCGTCTTTTATACCGATAGGCCTACTTCTCGAACAATCTTGAAATTTCCATACAACTCCAGAGCTATCCACGCATATCCGTTCTTGCACGAGACTACACGTCTAGACAGGAAGTCACCAGCACTCATTTACAAACATATGATTGGTCTACTTAATTCAAGAAAATTCTAAAATGTTACCCTAAATGAATAACAAAATATTAGTTTAAACTTCGAAACAATAATATCAATATGGAAAAATGAATAAAACAAATGAAAATTCAAACACAACACGACATGTTGTCGTTTACAAAATATTTACACATATACATAACAGTATTATGTACTTTTAAGATTCGTACTGGTTACATTATATGTATAAAGTTTGTGATAAAGATGTTAGGTTAAGTGAATATGAAATCTTGACAGAGATATAAATTTATTGTGTTGTACGTTGCCTAGATCCATTTAATTCAAATAAATTGAAACTAGCATTATTTATCACACAGTAAAAATACAGCTGAAGTACTTTAGTTAGACTGTTAAACAATTCGGCTCTCTACTGAAATCTTATGTAGAACTTTAGTTTTTCTTCTCTCTGGACAAACTCCTGGACAACTAAATATGAAGAAAAGCAAAGAAAAATACTTAAAAAAAGACCTTATAATTAAGATTTAAAATATCCGTGGACAACATAAGCCTTTAACAAAGAAGTACAACTTAATTACATAACATTGGAAATGCTAAAAAGAAAACCCTTTAACTGTTGTTTTTGAATTTCGCAGAAAGCTACTCGAGAACTATCTGTGCTAGCCGTCCCTAATTTAGCAGTGTAAGACTAGAGGGAAGGCAGTTAGTCATCACCACCCACCGCCAACTCTTGGGCTACTCTTTTACCAACGAAAAGTGGAATTGACCGTCACATTATAACGCTTCTACGGCTGAAAGGGCGAGCATGTTTGACGCGACGCGGGCGCGAACCCGCGACCCTCAGATTACGAGTCGCCTCCTTAATGCGCTTGGCCATGCCAGGTCCTAACCCTTCAACTGAGAATGAAATTATCTTACAATAAAATTAAACTCATACATTGTTCACAATACAGTGCATAATGAGTACACATTTATGTGATAAAAGAACACAATGCTGATGGTAATATTGTTATTCCATCAATCACAATATAGAACACAAAATAAAAACTGTTTACTATCAAAATATTGAATAACAATACCCTTTCAGAAAGAACATAACAACAAACACAAAATACCCTTTAACACAAGCGCAAGTAAATATTCAAAAGTACAAAAAATACAATTAAATAGAAAAAAAGAAATTCAAACATAAAGATACGCTGTTTGCTTTGAATTTTGATGGTTTTCTGCGCTAGTCGTTTCTTATTTAGCAACAAAAGACGAGAAGGATGATAGCCAGTTGTCACCACTTCTTTTCAATTCTTGGGATACTCTCGTGCAAACGAATAGTGGGGTTTAGCGTCACCTTATAACAACACGACGCCTGAAAGGATGGGTATGTTTGGTGGGACGGGGATATGATTTTTGTTTGTTTTGGAATTTCGCACAAAGCTACTCGAGGGCTATCTGTGCTAGCCGTCCCTAATTTTGCAGTGTAAGACTAGAGGGAAGGCAGCTAGTCATCACCACCCTTCGCCAACTCTTGGGCTACTCTTTTACCAACAAATAGTAGGATTGACCGTCACATTATACATCCCCACGGCTAGGAGGGCGAGCATGTTTAGCGCGACGCGGGCGCGAACCCGCGACCCTCGAATTACGAGTGCACGCCTTAACGCGCTCGGCCATGCCAGGCCTCGGGGATATGAACCCGCGACTTTCAGATTGTAAGTCAAGCATTTTAACCACCTGGCTATGAAGAGCGAACAGACCAACAGCATTGAAAGAGAGATAGTAAAACAAAGAAACGCATAAAACCCTTTAACAGCAACTTTATCAAACGTTATTTATTATTCGTGATCATCCAGAACTGCTACTCTAGCGTTTGAGGACAAATTAGTATGATAGAAGTTAACATGGAAGATGTAAAGGGTGTTCATTGGTGAGAGTGAATGCCAAAAATGTTGAAAAGAGCAAAGTTAAACTTATTTCATCAAATAAAACATTTTTTACGTAAGAGAACAAAATTAAAACAAAGGATAATCATATAAATCAAAACATAATTTTAAAATGAAAGTTCAATAAAGCTGAAGACAAGAGACAATAAAATGAAGCTCAAACATTTAATATCCACACCCCTAATCATGTGTAAGAACGATACAATATCACATTCTTACTATACATACACAAAACAGAGTAAATAGGAATGGGAAGAATACGCTCTAAAATTATCACTCATAAAAAAGATAAATGTTGTCTAAGTCACTATCTTACACGTGTGATAAAACAAGAGCAACATTATCACAATATTTAAATGTTATACTAATAGAAATGAAAAGGAACACAAAATATACATAAAAACATTTAAAGCTTTGTCTATCATACGCACTGATATGTGCGAAAGATAGAACATTACGGTAACACAAAAGATAGAGCAAAGGAAACGATATATGTGTGTGATTGATACTTACCAGAATAATTTAAACTACAATATAATATAAAGTTTTAGCGCTTCTAAAAGTGATGCTTAGCAAATGAATCTCAAATATTACACATGATGAATAAACAGTATGGTCAAATTATTTGATTTTCTAAAAATTCAAGAGAAGAAGGAAAAAACACACAATGTTGAACGTTCTTAGTTTGGATTCTTACCTTTGAACCATCTGTAGACTACATCGTATATGTGTGTGCATTTTCTTATAGCAAAGCCAAAATAGGCTATCTGCTGAGCCTATTTTTTTCTTTAATACAATGTATTACAGAAAAAACATTCAATAAACACTGAGCTTTATACAAGCGTTTCAAGATATAAAGCTTTATGAATAAATAGAAACAGATTTTTTTTTTCATTTATTAGGAAGCAAAACTACAGAAATTTAGTGGGAAGTATTGTTTAGTTTTATGAGGTGCATTCAGTCTGTTATTCATACATTATTCAGAATAGGTTTCAGCACTTCAACAGTTTCATAAGTATTCATTTCGTTTATCTTAAATTACGTCTTCTTGTTTCTTAATATTTATTTCCTTTGTAATCGTAGTTCGTCACGCTCAAAATACCCCATATTGTACATAGTGTTTCCTTAACACCCATTATTTTGATAATTGTTTTTCTTATTTTATTGTTCTCAACTATTTCTTATTCAGCATATTTTATAATATTTCCCTGATTTTTAACATTTCCTTGATTTATAATTTTTATTTTAATATAATGTTTATTATACGTTGTTGTCATTTCCAAATAGACTTGACGTTCTGTAAAACAACAATTTAAGAACTAAAGATGGAGCCCCCCAGTGACTCAGCGGTATGTCTGCGGACTTACACGCTAAAATCCGGGTTTCGATACCCGTGGTGGGCAGAGCACAGATAGCCCATTGTGTAGCTTTGTGCTTAATTCAAAACAACAACTAAAGGTGGAAAATGAAACATTAAACTGAAATAACGAAATAAACTAAAACTGGAATGAATTGAGACGAATTGAAAATACAACAAAACCGTTTAAGGTTGGAAACTTAAAGATCACTAAACTAAAAACCATTGTATTCGGGACGAGAATCTATAGATCGTACGACCGGCAAAATTTTTCCGTGAGGGGAAACAAAATTACCTATGGAAAACTCATTTTTACGGTAAAGACGCCGAATAAGTTGACAGAAGCCGTGCCCGAATAAATTTGACGAGGTTATACTGGCGAAGGCTCGGTCGTATTCGGTAACGGAGAGCGGCTGGAAGATTCTTTTCATCACCACTAAAATATTGTTTATTCACCACCTGAGAAGGAAAAAGAATAACATTAGCAGATCACAGAGTAAGATCTATATTTAGATGAGTAGTTAATAGTTAATACTGTTTCTGTATAATGGTCTGTTTTCAGGCTATATTACTGTAAATCATATTGTTGTAAAAAATTACCAAATAAATACAAATCAGCTCAGCCAAAGTAAGAAAATGATTCGATTGGAAGAGTACTACAGAGAAACAGCAAATAACTCATAAGGATGTTGTCCTGTGGTTTCCTTTATATCGTGTTTCTGAAATGCTCATTATATCGATGTTTAACAACAAATGAACATTTTATATTAAGAAATTTAACTTTTTTTTTTCTCAGACCAGTAAAAAGAAATATTACCTTGTTGTTAGAAACAAAGGAGATTTCCTGTTGTGAACAAGATTTCTAACTATATTAATGGATCCATAAAGTATAATATTATTTGTAAATTTGTGTTTATTTGTACATTCTTATTGTTAAATAGTCATGAAAATATTTAGTCTTATTCATACATATGTGTATGTGTATATGTACAACACAGAATAGGATTTTGGGGTATTATTTTTATATTTTAATATTTTTTTCACACAATATAAAATTTTCTAATTAAATAATATAAGTTCGTGTTTTTTTTTCTAATTAAACATTTAAACTACACAACAGACTATCTGTACCCTGTATATTTAATGATTGCTTTCCTTTAATAATTTATTTTTCAAATAAAAAATAACAATTTTCTGGAGAAGAAATTAAAACCCACCGAATTACTAAATTTCAATAAAACCATCACCATACTAATTTAATATGTATCAGCAAATACCATATCCTTTTTATCTTAATAACTACAATATAATATCGAAATGGTAAACAAGCCTTGTGTTTACTTAGCTTCACTAAAACCTGTTCTATTTATGTACTTTCCTTGCTCGATTGCTACGGCTTCCTTCCCTTCGGTATATTGTCTTTCAGACTCTAAAACAGATACACTTATTGTCTCACGCACTTATTCGTCCCACATGTGCATTGAATCTCTTACAACAAAGAACAGCGGAAGCATACATTCATCATAAGCAATAACAAAAAACAAGAAACGAAGATGTCAGGCTTAGATTTTATATCATTTCATTGTGTTACATTTGGTTTTCCTTTGCATTTAATGGCTGTGGAAATGAACAAATCATTTCAAAACGTTAATCAGTTGCATACAAAAAAGAATTAACTGATAATAAAGTTCATACACAAGATTCACACACCTTAAAAAAGTTTATAAAGACAGTAATAACTTTTGTGTAAGACGCTTATATTTATATACTATTCTGAATACGGAAGGTAAGCAAATAATTATCTGTCTACCACTAATTTTAAATTACACTATAGCATTGCACATAACTTACTCATTTAATCAAACAATTGTTAGTCATTAAAAACAATGACAACTTTTATCAATATATAGAGTGTGAAACGTAATTCACAAAAAGTTATGAAATATCATCCTATACTCTTCAGCAAAGACAAACGTATTTCTTTTCATGAACCAAGATAATACTTCATAATGGGGAAAGTAAAGAAATATGCTTAAATCTCTTATAAAACAATCAAGCAAAAAACATCTTAAAAATTTATTCTTTAAACAACACTCAAAATCTTCCTTTTCAGTAATTAAAACTGTCTAAACATTGATATTATACAAAATAAATGATTTCACGATTGTTAGATAAAAATCAATTTTTACTCACTTGTTCATATTATTATTAATTAGTTGGAGTATCTTGCTCCTGTATGGAAGTTATGTAAGTACATGATTAATGAAAATTTATCTTAGGATATAAAATTTGCTTCCCTTATACTGAATTAAAAAATGTAAAAAAACGTCCATTAAAACTACAAAACGTAAAACCACGAATTTGCACGTCTCTCTATATGAACCTAACAAACATTCGTACTAAATAAATGTGATGACGATTCATCAACCTGAAGCGGGCCTGGTATGGCCAGGCATGTTAAGGCGTGAGACCTGTAATCTGAAGGTCACGGGTTCGCATCCCCGTCTCGCCAAACATGCTCGCCCTTTCAGTCGTGGGGGCGTTATAATGTGACGGTCTATCCTACTATTTGTTGGTGAAATAGTAGCCCAAGAGTTGGCGGTGAGTGGTGATGACTAACTGCCTTCCCTCTAGTCTTACACTGCTAAACTAGGGACGGCTAGCAGAGATAGCCCTAGAGTAGCTTTGTGCAAAATTAAAAAACAAAAAAACAAACAAACAATCTGGAGCGAAGTAATGATAAATAATGTAAAATGCAAAATTCAAAACTGAAAATTTGTATTACCCTAATTTGTATAGGCCTTATAAATCTTCATACCAATTTTGGTAAAGATCCATTTGCACTCTCCGAAGAAGTTACGTGAACATATAACAGACAATAGACAGTACTATTATATTTCTATCAATATTATTACTTCACAAACTGTAGGTTTGTGAATCGGCTGGATATTCTGCACCAACATCGAAATAAGTATGCCATATAAAGTGCTTTTAATGCCTACAAACTATTTTAAAGGTTGCTTATTTTCCACTGAAAGTTAATTTCATAGGTATAAATAATAATACATGCAATGTTTCTATGAGCCGCATTTTTTGTACTCGACGAATGTTAAACATGTGTTTACACGAAACCTCAGGCATAAACACACATAATTACTTTAGAGACACGAAGTTGCATTTGCAGCGGCTCTTTAGACGTATGTGTTTTATTTGAAATTGCTGTTTCTTTATTAGTAAAATATTATACACACTTGATAGGATTGTGTCTTACTTCAGTATGTATTCGCCTATTGCTGTGCATTAACAAAAATAATTAAAATTAAGAATTCAACGTCTACAAATAGAAATCGCAATAAAAATTAAGTAAACAATTTTTTATGATTCCACTATAAAATTACAATGAGCGATACCTACTGTAGTGTGAGATATTACAGGAATTGTGCAAAAATCTGAGAGAGTTCTTTTAAATATACTTCGACATCCTTAATTTCTTTTGTGCGTGCTACAAAATTTTCTAGTTTCTTCTACATTCACTTTCAACGTTTCTGGGGCAGTAGACGTCATTTGTTTCCGAACATATAACAAATATTGTTTTTCACAGGGTCTTTTTAGCAACGTTTTACATTTTAGTTATTGTAGTTGCATATCCCTACATGTGTTTCTTCTTTAATGTACATTTATTTCATATTTTGTAGAAGTTCAGTGTGATGGTTAAAAAAAACCAATGCAGCAGTAAAATGTTGAAAAACATGTAACATTTAAATAAACGTGTATGCACGTACGAAACTTAAAGCTTATGTGCATAAAAATATCAGAAACGAAATTAATAAAAACTGTCAATTTTAAAAGAGAAAATAGAGATCGTCAAGAATAAACGGAAATAAGTTGAATCAAAAGGCAAAGGTTATACTTTCAAGCCTAAGGACTCAACAAAGTAAACAAACAAGCTGGAAATAGCGTATACGTTACTTTCCCAAGCTAAGAGTTTCTATTTTAACTTCACTAAAATTAATAAGTATTGTAGACTTGAAGTCAGCCTCGATATGGCCAGATATTTAGGGCACTAGACTCGCAATCCGAGGGTCACGGTTTTGAACCCCCTTATCATGAAACATATTAGCTCTTTCAGCTATGTGGGTGTTATAATGTTACGATCTATCCCACTATTCATTGGTAAAAGAGTAGCTCAAGATTTGGCGGTATGTGGTGGTGACCAGCTGCTTTCCTTCTAGGCTTACACTGCTAACTTAGGAACGACTATCGCAGACAGCCTTCGTGTAGCTTTGCGCAAAATTAGAAAAACAAGCAAATAAACAAGACAAGCTCAGAAGCTTAATTCAACTCATTCAACAGTTTATCGTCACCTGCAACAGCTTGGAAAGGTATCAAAACTTAAAAATGGGTACTTCCCGATTTGACAGAAGTCAATCTCAGAATAAAAGTTGACATTTACACTTCTCTGCACTCTTGTGAACGTAACTTAACTTTGTTGGACAGGGGTTAGTGACTTGAGATGAAAAAATAGATATTATATAAAAATGTTAAGCACCGCAGACAATAGCTCAGTGCAGGTAAACTGGCTAAAGCACAGCCCACCTTAGGAAAGTCTTGTTAAGCGTTTGGTATGGTCACTTTGAGTTGCTGCCACTCAATGTAACGATTACATCAAACTTCTATTGTCAACAGTCGGAGCGCTTGAATGTTGCACTGGAAGAGAATAGGCTTGTTTTGATCAGTATTGAAGGTGTTGTTTTTCCAAGATAATGCACAGCCCCATTCAGCAAGAATCGCATCTGCAAAGATTGAAGAGCTAGACTAGGAAAATCTTCCACAACCTTCTTGTTCTCCAGACCTTGATACATCTGATTATCATCTATTCCGAACAAAAACAAAATAATAACAGGTAACCTTATTATAAATTATAAGTAAAGCTATCTATCATTAATTTATCAAAAATCGGCTACTTATGTAATGGACTTTTTGAACAAGAAACCATGTAAATATAAACTTTCCATACAGATGTGACAATGTAAAACAAAATATTTTTCTAATAAATTCTAAAATGTAGAGTTATTACACTATGTAACAAAATTTTGTACTTTTTCTTGTTCCTGGGCAGAAAGTGTTACTTCCCAATTACTTATGCCTAAAGTCAATGGAAAATACCTGTTTTTCTCTCCAAACTTTGCTTTTCTGACCAGGGCAATGAATTTGTAAAATTTACCTATTTTTCAGAACATTCCAGGTAGATTCAGTGCTGAGTAGCTGATAAAGAATTTTCTCGAACTTACAAGGACTTTCTGGAATGTTATAGAACTTACGAGAATTTTCAAGAACCTTTAAAATTTTCTAGAACTTTGCATAGTAAAATATATACAGAAGCCCACCATTTCAGCTTAGTAGTAGCGGCCTAATTGAACACATATACCTATCTGAGTTTATCAGAGATGCCACCAAGAAGCTGCAAGCATTCTCCAGACGCATTCTGCTATGTATGTGGTCAATTTATATAGATAAGAGCGAAAAAGTACTCTGTGACAGCATCTGCTAAAATGTGTGAAGCCTACAAGACAAATTTTGGCATGCCTGTCGGGGATGAAGACAAACCCTGAGCACCCCATTTTACCTGCGAGCACTGCAAAAAAACTCTAGAAGGTAAGACGAACAATTTTTGCTTGCTTGAATAGAAATATTTTATATTATACAGCAGGGACACCGCATTGCACTAGAACAGGAAGCATTGGCCACAACGGACCGAGTTGTGTCAAGTGGAAGCCACAAGTGGACCTCCAGAAAGTGTTGTACCCACCATAACACATAAAATTGCGTCTTATGAAACAATTTCTCACAGCTCTTGATAAGGAGTCTGCAGCCTTCAACTACCTTCGAGACTTCTTCCCTAAGTTGTCTGAAGCAAAGGTCAAAGCTGGTGTCTTCTTTGGACCACAAATAAAGAAGATCCTAGAGTGCACAGAATTCCCCAAAAAGCTCAGTAGGAAGGGAAGAAAAGCTTGGGGCAGCTTTGTCGCAGTGGTTCGGGGCTTCTTCGGCAATAACAAGGCCGAAAATTATGTGAAACTGGTTGAGGCTCTGGTGAAGAGCTACGGCAAAATGGGCTGTAGGATGTCCCTAAAAGTTCATATCCTATACGTTCATTTTGAAAAATTCAAGGAGAACGTGTGAGCATCCTCAGAGGAGAAAAGCGAGCACTTCCATCAAGACATACTGGACTTTGAACGCCACTACCGAAGAGGGTATGACAAAAACACGATGAAAGACTATATTTGGGAGCTGATACGTGAAAGTGATTTACATTACTGTCGCAAATTTCGGAAAACTACTCACTTCTAATCATTTTTGTATAGCTTTAGCATAAATACATGTAAATCTTGATTTATATGTTGTCTTTTTCAGACCTTATGTAAATGAAAATGTGCAAAATTGCCAGTTTTTTGCATAAAATAGGTTAAATTCTAAATTGCATTATCCAGGTCACAAATGCAAAGTATAATGGGAATAATGAACAGTTTCTGTACTTTTACAACATAAGCAACTAAGTGTGTTTTTCTTATAGCAAAACCACATCGGGCTATCTGCTCAGCCCACCGAGGGTAGTCGAACCCCTCATTTTAGCGTTGTAAATCCGGAGACATACCGCTGTACTAAAGAAGGCCTAGCAATTAAGAAATAACACATACTATCTAGGAACAACATTTGTATTACAAAGTGTTATCAAAGCAGCTTATTTAGACGAAAACTATTAGTTTCTAAACTGCGTTTAAATATATCATTTTTTGTGTTATTTAAAAAAACAAAAAAATGTTCTAGTGACATACGTATAAACAGAAAACCATTGTGTCTGTCTAGGAAGCTAAAATATATTTCAAGAATTTTTTTACAAGAAATATCTTCATTATATTTACATAAACTTCAGTATTCATGAAACTGTTTTGTGTACATTAACAGTGGTGTTGTATTATTTTATATATGTGTACACTATACTTGGCTGTCATATAATAATATAGCCTACAAATGCTATAAATACCAGGAATATCTGCAGACAAAATACTCATTAATAAGTCATTGTCTACAGAGAAAATAAACACCTAGAAAAAAGGCTTAAACTAGGATGGAAGGAAAAGAAATAACAAAGTTCCGTGACTATGTTCTGGTCAGTACAATGTGTTGTGGCTATAGTAATCTAGATTCGAAACCGAAAATTAGCAATTTTGTTTTTACAGTCTTATAAATAAATATGTAATATCAAGAAACAAAATTAGGTCTGCCGTTCTATAAATCTGATAATACGATACATTTGTATATAATCTGTTTGGATGGCATACGCCAGGGCTAAAAATTAAGTTTGTTGTGTCCTATAATTATCGCTTAGAACCAATTTGTAAAAGAGACATAAAAATCAAGTTCTTACAGTTTGGGCGTTTTATTATGGTTTTTTTATTACAGTTTTCTTCAGTTGTTATATATAAGAAATTAGTTCCAAGAAGAATGTCGTCGGTATTTGGGTAATATAAGTTCATAGCCTGGAGGGTCAGGTTCTCTACAACCTCTTCTTCCTGCCTGTACTAATATTTTTGGCTGTTTGTTATTTTGGCTGTGAACTGAATTTTTATTTGGTCCTTTTTAGGGCAATGTCCATGTATTTTGGCTCTATACAGTTTTATTCTATTAGCAGAATGTCAAGTTTGCTGGTGGCATTTTTTTAATTAGATAAATAAATAAACTAAGAAGAATTTATTATTATTATTCTTTTAATATTTATTTTTTAACTTTATAGATATATATATATATATATGGTATTATTTTATTATTATTATTATTTATTTTTATATTTGAAATACAAATTAACTTGGGAGAGATGTTTAGGACTAGCTTCATCATGTATGAGGTACCGGTCTAGTTCGCACATTAATTAGTTTTTCATCAAATTTTCATTAAAGTACATTATTGTAATATGTAAGAGTGTATCTGGTATGGTTGGTATGTTCGAGTATTTGTGAATGAATTGAGATGATATTGTTCTTGGAACTCTGTATGCTGTTGTGAGGAGTGTGTTTTGGATTGTTTGTAGTTTGGTTTTAATTATTTTATTGCTTACAGTTATCCATGCTGGAGCTGCAAAGTCTATTACGGGTCTGATATATGTTTTATAGATTTTTAGTTTTTACTAGTTAGACTCCTAGCATAGTTAGTTCTTCGACAAATTTTGTTTTTAATTTCGTTGACATGATTGATCCAAGTTAGTTTTGAATCATAGGTCTGACCTAAAAATTTTGCCGATGGGGCAGTCTGGAGTAAAGTGTCGTTCATATATAGTTTTGGTTGTTGTTTTTTGTGTTTGGTCGATTTCGTAAAGAGTACGAGTTGTGTTTTTGCTGTGTTTATTTTGATTCTATATTTTTGACAGTATTCACTTATTCTGTTTAATTGTGGTTGTATGTTCGTGGCTGCTATCGTGGGTGTTGCGGCACTTTTCCAGACTGCCACATCATCTGCGAACTGTGAAGAGAATCCATGATTTGGATCCCTCAGTGGCATATTGTTTACATACATGATGAAGAGTATAGGGCTAACCACCCCTCCCTGAGGGACACCAGCTTGTGGAGTAAAGTATCCGGAAAAAGTTCCTTCAACATTTACTCTACATTTTCTGTTTTCTAAAAAGAGCTATGATGTTATCGTCTATAAATTTTATTAGTTTTCTACCATTGGAATTTGAACTTCGGCATTCAAAGGTAACATTCTTACTGTTTAAGTCCCTCATAACTATGGAGTTTTGGTTGTGGGAAAGAATGTTGCTAAGTAATGTTATAACTATTTGTTTGTTAGGTGAACAGTATATTTCTGCTACTGTTACTTTAGTTTTATTCCTTTGCAGGATATCTACAGTAACATGTTCATTGCTACTGCTAAGTTTAATTTCTTTTACTGAAGCTCCACTCTGTAGAGCAGCATAATGTCTCTGTTTTCATCATTTCTATTTATTCTATCTTTTCTTCTCTTCTCAGTACAGTTTGTAAAACTATGTATACAAACCATCTAGAAAAGATAGAAATTAGTTATACATAGGCCGTTTCTCGTTTCAAACCGGTTGAGTGATAGGTGGCACTGAATGCTGTTACGTATTATAATATATCTGGGACGAGTTTTCGATTTGTTATGTTACGTACGTTGGGTATTACTATTTCAAATAACGGGAAATTTGAGTTTAGAAGTTTATATATGTTTCAAAGCTATGATATTTTCCAACACGATTGATAAACACATTTTTCTTCTTTAACAAAAATTTATTTTAATATACAAACAAACAAAAAAATACGATTTATAATAACAGCTATAACTAATAGTTATTACAAATGATGGTTTGTATACATAGTTTTACAAACTGTACTGAGTCTTATATTTGGTTTAGAAATTAATCTTTTATCGACGTCCTCGGAGAGCAATTTATTTATTTGTTGACATATAAATACAAATGCCAGATGGTTAGGACGCTCGACTCGTAACACGAGGGTCGCAGGTTTGAATACCCGTCACACTAAACATACCTGCCCTTTCAGCCATGAAGGCGTTATAATGTGTCGGTCAATCTCACTATTTGTTGGTAAAACGTTAGCCCAAAAGTTAGCCGTGGGTGATGGGGACAAGTTGCCTCCCCTTTAGTCTTACACCACCAAATTATGGACGGATATCATAGATAGCCCTCGTGTAACTTTGCGCGAAATTCAAAAACGGATAAACAAAAATACACATCGTTTGGAGGAAGAGGTCTTGTGTACCTGACCCTCATGGGTATTTTAAAAATTAAACATACCCAAATACCCACAAAGAAGAAGCTAAGCTTAAACCACCCGTAAGTTTCACCAGCGTCGATATCTAATGTCTTGTAGAAATACTAATGTCCAAAGTTAATTTACTGAAGCTGAACAATTTGTAATGTTCAAAACCTATAAACATTACTTGTCAAATTATGTAGTTTTGTGATTAATGGGCTTTAATCATCATTATATTTTCAAAAGCTTATAGCACACTAACTTAACAGATGACTAATAATATCCTTCTATATTTCGAATAATTGCCTTTATACGACTTATGTGAATTTCTAGACGATTCAACGATGTTCGAAAACTCGCCAGCATTTCATAAAAGAAATATCGTTGATTCTTTATCTCATGAATCTTCTATAAATTTTGAAAACAGCCAGGATTTGTACAATGTACGCAAAAAAAAAGACTGTACTAAAAAAAGCGCAGGTATTGAAATAAACGTATAACAGTAACTCAGTTACAATGCTGTTAACCTGCTGTCTTCCTTTCCGCTTTTCAGTTTCAAATTATTAGGGCAAAGAGAAATAAGTCTTGAGTATAACTTTGTGCAAGTTTACGGAACAAACAGGCAATGGTTAAAGAATGTTTAACATATACATGTGTGAGAGAGTACAAAATGTTCTAGGCTTAATTTTCCGTACTTGGAAAATTGAACCTAACTTTCTAATGTTTTCTGTAACACTATATAACTTCCTGCTTGAAGGGGTATATCAACATAATTACCACTTACATATTTGAAGCTTCTTTCATACATTCCTTGAAACATTTCTGATCAAAAGCTTCTAATATAAAGAATTGCTATACAGAATAACTTAATATTATTATAAAAATTCTTTTCTAATGGAATGGTGTTCAGAAAAAAAAAATTGTCTGAAAAACTGAATATAACTTAAACCTAAACACATATCACTTTGTGGTTGACATAAATATAAATATAGTCAATTTGCCTAAATTTCAAATTATAAAAATCAGTATGTTTCTCAGATAGAACTGTGCATTTATTAATGTCATTATTTCTACCATACATTTTCGCTTGTTACAAAAGTATTTGTTGTTAAGCACAATGGGTTATCTGAACACCAAACATAGGTATCAAGAACTGGCTTTTAACTTAATAAGCCTTGAAACTTTCCGATGAGCTACTGTTGCCATAACAATTGAAACGTGTTTATAGCAGATTCTTATAAATTACTAGAGCTTCTCGTGTGTTTTAGGAGCAAATTATTGAATAAAACAATAATATAATTATAATGCATTTTAATATAATATAATTTAAGAGCTGTGATTAGTACATTCGGTTGTAGTTGCAATAACCCAGGTTTGAACCCTACCCACGGCATGTATATTTCTTTTTTTTTTACAGATAGTTAAACCTGATCTGTAGCTCCTTAAATAACGAAACACAACAATAACATTAAGCTACACATTTTCTTAAGTATTTTATTTCTATTATAGATTTTGGTTTGACCCTTACAGAACAAATTCTAACAAGAAATTTATATACGAACATTCACAGATATACAGATTGTTTAACAGTTCATAATGTCCTGATACTATGGTCACTTAATAACAAATACGTCATTAAATAAAAACATTTAAACAAAAAATACCTCTCATAGTTACTGCTGATCTTTTAATTTACATGTAAAAGAAAACGATTTTACTTTACACTAATGTTGTTACAAAATTAAACAAAATTACTCAACATCTTTAGACAACAACTCATTTGAACGACATAAATACATGCGGTAGTTTCATGGCTAGTGGTTTTTTATATTGCAACACTTAAATTGAAACATACTTTCTTATTTATGTGTAATTGCATTAAAATATAGTTCTACTTTGTTTTATTTCTATAAATATATACACAATAAACCTACCAATGATATCTGCAGGAAAAGCATTCATTAATAAGTTCGAAGACAAAATAAACTCGTAGAGAAACTGTAAAAACAAAAAAGTAGGAAAAAAGAACCAGAACGTGTCGTCATTGAAATATTGCAACGTGTTGTGGGCACAACAATTCAGATTCGAATTGCAAACACGGATTGTTTTTTTACCTAAAAATATGCTGAAGTGATATCTACAAACACCTTACGACTGATTTCGGTAGATGTTGTTAAATAGTTTCTTTCCCTCCAGTTTATCAGCTCAAAAGTAGATACGGTAAACGCACGTATCTCATACACAGTTATGAAACAATCTGGGGATCTTACAACCATCTGGTTTAAATGAATGAATTTCTTTTCAGTATATTCGCTTTTTTTTCCGTATTTTTGTTTCCATTGTAATTTCAACCTGTTTGGTGTTTTCTGACTCGTGATGTTTATGTACAAGATGAAATTTTCAAGAAAAATGTTACTTTCAACGTTCAAAATGCAAAACAATTTTTAGAACTCTAAGCATTCGCTTTTTCTCATAAGCTGTACAATCTGATGAAAAGCGCTATCTCGTGATCTACTTCAAATAAAAAATATATAACTTAGCGATTGTTTAATCTGTTCTTTAATTTTGTAACGTTTTCGTTTATAAACTTAACTATACATTTTCACTAGAATATACAGGGTGTCCCAGAAGTCGCGCACCATACGTACATATAATAATGATTTGTTTTTTATGTTCCAGATATGGGTGAAAAACTAACAATACAAGACAGTTTTATAAAGAGAATTGATGAATGTATCAAAGCAGAGGGTGAACAGTTTGAGCATCTGTTATAATTATTATCAATAAAATTGTTATTCATATGTATTAACATAAAAATTTATATGGTGCGCGACTTCTGGGACACCCTGTATATAAATGTACTCGCTTGAAATGATCGATAACTCTTTTGCATAAGTTTTCTAAAATTATGCGCCTAATATTATAAAATAAATTCTACAAAATGTAGAGAATATCTTAAATCTCTCTTTACAGTTAAATAACCAGAATATTCTTGACTTTCAGTAAATAAAAAGTTTTATATCTAATAGAAAGATGTGCAAATTAATGGTCTGAACTTAACTTCGTGCCTGACACGAAAATCAAATGAAGGTCGAAATAATTCAGTTTCAAAACAACAAGATAACAATTTTGTATAAAATTCAATAAAACTGTTTTATAGAATATGAAGAGGCCTAGTTTTATTTGGGTTCATTTCACTGGATGATGAAGATATGTCTTTAGGTAATACATTTTATTAATTGATTGGTAATTTTTCGCAAAAACAAATTCTACAGTTTAAAAACAGAATAATTTGTTAGCAATCGTTCCATATTAAATAATATTGCTGTACTATTTTGTCTTTCTTACCTCTATTGATGTAAACATGAACATTACGCAACATTAAAGTATAAGCTATTGTGTAATTGCTCTCTGAACATACAAGAGGATGTTAACTGAACTGTCCTATGTTAATTAAATCAAAATAACGAATACAGTACACAAAGCCGTAATCGTGTAGTGGTTAGTACATTGGAAGTTTTGTTTGATGTTATGGTAGCATTTCATTTTGCCTGTTTAATATTATTGGTACTCTTCTAGATGCTAAGTAATAATTGTTTTTGGTAATTACTTTCCTTTTTTTTACAAGTGTTAAAGCATGTTATTGATATTAATTTTATGAGTAATTAACCCAGTTTGGTGTATTGTATTATATATTTATACTTCGTTCTATTACAGAGGTTTAAATAAATAAACAAAAAAACCAGCATTTTGGCTGCAATAACCCAGGTTCGAATCCTGATCACAGCAATTAAATATCAAAATTAGTAAATTATACAAGCACAAGACGAAATGACTTTTTTTTTCTCTTTTTTTTTTATAAAAATTACAACTGATATTATTTTCAGTTATTTCGAATAAAACAAAAATTCGCCTGAAAACTGATCTACGTCATGTTTTCTGTATGGAATTATGGGGTAAGTTTGAATAAAGGAACATTCTACGTCATATTTACTGTATGGAATTATGGGGTAAGTTCGAATAAAGAAACATTAAACAAATGTATAAATATGAATGTTCAGAAGTTAGGAAACTGCTTGACAAACAAGAGATTAGACACCTAATCAACACCACTCACCACATTCTATCGTAAGTTGTTTGCCAGCACATTGTAATTTTAGAAAAAAAAATCCTTCTTTGGAATTTGAATCAGGGCTATTGTGGCCACAACACATTGCCATAACAATTCAATGACGGTATTTTCTGGTTGTTTTTCCTGTTATTTATTTTTATATTTTCTCCACGCGTTTATTTTGTCTTCAAACTTATTAATGAACGCCTTGCCTGTAGATATTGTTGGTATGTTTATCGTGCATATATTTATACAAAGACAAAGTAGAACTATATTTTTGATGTAGTTACAAATACTAAAGTATGTTTTAACTTAAAACTGTTGCAATATGGGAAACCACCAATCATGAAAATACCACATGTATTCATGTCGTTCAAAAGAGGTGCTGTCCACGTATTCAAGATCATCAATAACTCTATGTTTAATCACAGATACATCATTAATGTATTGTTTGTTTGTTTTCTAATTTCGTAAAAAGCTACTCGATGGCTATCTGTGCTAGCCGTCCCTAATTTAGTAGTGTAAGACTAGTGTAGTGTTTTTATTTATGACGCATTTTTTATTAAGATTCCATCTTACCAGAATATTATGAACTATTGAACAATATTTGTATCTGTGAAGGCTCATATATAAATTTTGTGTTATGATTTGTCCTGTATTAGTCAAATAAAAATTTACAGCAGAAAAATGTTTTAAGAACGTGTTTAATTTAATATCATTGTTGTGTTTTATTATGTAAGGAGCCACAGACTTATAAAAAATCAATTTATAACATATAATTACATAATATATATCGGTATAAGATAGAAAGTATAAAGTGCCATGATTATATTTGTTAAACGACATTCACTATGACCAACAAATATTAGTTTCTAATCGTGATCACAGTTTATTACTAAATTATATATAAACTGACGAGATTGTAAAGTATAGCCTGTTAAATGTTTTGGAAAAAACAAACATCTGTAACAGACACTATAATTTTTATTACTATTTTAAACATAAAATAAACGATGCCGTGACCAGGATTTGAACCTGGGTTATTGCGGCCACAACGCAATGTCCTAACCACTAGACGATCACGGCTCGCTTGTAATATTTCCGTTTTATTGTTTACATAGGTGTGCCTATGAATTTTTATCTTTTAGCCAACTCTCTACTTTTGACTTTTCAGCTGGCGGCTGTTCTCGATTTCTATGTTTATTTATATAACCCGTAAACAAAGTAGAACAATACCCTCAACTTACCCTCTCATTTTATACAATTCACTACCGGTTGTGTCCACAATTGCATTATGTTGAGTAACTTTATATTTTTTTATATCTCTTACAACATTGTAATAAGGAATCAATCGAAACATTTAATAAAAATCACTAGTTTTCTAAGTAAATTATATTATTAAGTTGAATTAATTCAATTTAGTTTGAACTTTTTCTGACTCGAGTTATATGGGACAAAGAAGAATCTTTACCTAAGTAATTACGCTATGCATGGCCAGGTGTTTTAGGCGCTGGACTCCTTCTTTGAAAGTCGCGGGTTCGAATCCTGTCACACAAAACATGCTCGCCCTTTCAGCCGCGAGAACGTTATAATGGTATGGTCAATCCCATTATTCGTAGGTGGTGATGACTACCTGCTTTTCTTCTAGTCTTACACCGCTAAATTACTGACGGCTAGCTTAGATGTAAATTTGTGCAAAAAATCAAACAAACCAATAAGAGTGAAGTGTACTTGTGGAGTTCTGCTATTAAAAAACGGAGTTGCTCGTGAATATTGGCTTGTATTTAGCAAAAAAACAAAAAAAGGGAAATCAGTAACTGTAGATTGTGTAGTGGTTTGGGCGTTGTGTTGTGTCCGCAGTGACCTGGTCTCAGATATTTGGCACAATAATTAAACGTAAGCTATGAAAAGGAATGTTAGCGAATTACCTCAGCAACTTTCGTATTACTGAATATTCGTAATTATGCAAAAAATAACGTTTTTCATATTATACCTTTTATAAAATAACTTTATTTACCGTTTCTATTTATAATGTTTAAATGTAACCTATTGTTTCCATATTCGAAATTACACCATATTTCCATACATAGATAAGTGTTTAGGTTAAATTTTATGTTTTACTCAAATTAATTTTGAATTATACCAGCAGTATTTTTGTTGGAAAACAAAATCAAATAGAAAGAACTTTGTCTTCTGCAACTTTTATTATTTGAATATGTGTTTTAATTAATTAATAAACTTATATCACGACACTGAAACACAATTCAGGTTGAAAATACAAAGTATTACTTTTTAAGTCAATAACATATGCTGCTTTGTGGTTTTGACATTGTGATATGTCTAACGATAATGAATTACATTTTACGTACGTATTCGCTGTTAATGCTGTATTTCTACCTTTACGTTTTGAAATATATCGCTATATATTTATGTTTACGTGAAACTATCCTATGGTTATAATAAACAGTTTGTTTGAAATTAAGCACAAATCTACACAATAGGTATCTGTGTTCTGCAGGTATCAAAACCCGGTTTCTAGCAGTGTAAGTCTGCAGGCATGCCGCTGTGCCACTTGGGAGCTATCTAACAAACACCCAAATTTTTGCTTCATCTAAATGTTCTTTGTTGCAATGAGAAAACAACAGTTTGAAAGAGGCAATTAATCTTACAATTCTACAGTGGTAAAAAAAAACGTGACAATTATTATGTATGAACCAGATTTTTGCTCCGGAAATCTGTAACATTTTCGAAGATATAAATAGAAAATGAGGACTTTCATGTTTCTAAATTTACTTCAAACCAGTGTACAAAAAGTAACAGGAAAACATATTCGTATCGTATACACCATCATCACAGAAGGATAAAACAGTAGATCGAAATAAGTCGTTGACTGTTTTTCTATGGGTTTATTGTACAATAACAAAAATAAAGATAAATTAAACGAAACTAAATACCTCCTTCTTAAGTTTATTTTGGTTTATTTCAGGACTCTAAAATTTCTTTATCTTTTTTAAAAGGACTTTATATTATTTATTACATCACATGCTTCCAGATTCTTCAATATTATCATAAAAACGTATTGTTGTAAATAATTAAGAAATAAGATAGAAAAGTAATTCAATTACAAACAGAAACTATAAACAACAGACTTATAACAATGATTAAGTAATTTCTCGTACTGCTTTTGTTGTTTTTATTGTCATTTTTCAATAGTAAAGTTTAATATATTTATGTATTAGTTCAACTGTACGTGTAAGTCAGGAAAATTAATATTTTATTTTTATATAACGGTTATAAAGATATAAAACAGGCTTATCAAATAATATTACTTTCTTATCGTGAACAAGATTACGGACTATATTTTAGTATTCATAAAGTTTAATCTTATTTCTATCTTACTGTTTAATAATAAATCATTCAGTCATATATATAAATGCAACGGTACCATCTCCTACAGCTTTATAAATAAACATATATATATTTATATACACCGTGACCAGTATTATAACATGGCTTAGTACGACCATAACTTGACGTTCTGGTTGCTAGACGATCAAAAAATTCTTCTGTTTGTCTTGTTTTTTCTTTTCAATTAACGCTTTTTTTAAAATACGAATTGAGCCTCCAAATACCCATCACGGTTTTAGCTTATACATTAATATTACGTAATGCTGATGTTCACATATGGGTAGGAAGAAACAAAACGAGACAACGATGATTATAAATACTCCAAAGTTGATCCATCTGTTTCTTTAGAATCATCGCCGACTCATTGAAATGTGTTAGCTAGAGGTACTTATACTAAGTGTTGTTCCCGAAGTATATTATAAGTTTCTTCTAAAAAAGACTTCTTCGTTCTCTTGTTAATAAAAATACTTTTATTATATAAATATTTTCGTTTGAGTTGACTGTCAAACATACGTATATTTTCACTCTTATTAACTTTTACTGGAACGTAATTATGTGATCATGTAAGAATGTATCTGTATTCCGATTCAACAGTTTCATCTAATATACAAAAGTAAAGATTTCTATTTAGTGAAAGTCACTCTTACGCACTTACTTTAAACGCGTGTGTTTCCTTATAGTAAAGCCACGTCGGCTATCGGCTAAGCCAACTGTGGGGAATCGAACTCCTCACTTCGCGTTGTAAATCCAAAGACATACCGCTGTACTAGCGGGGAGCACTTTAAACGCCTTAAAATGCTTTGGATAAGCTGGTTGAGTTATACTGCGGCCCAGCATGGACAGGTGATTAAGGTTCATAACTCGTAACGTAAAGGTTGCGAGCTAGAATTTCGGCGCACTAATCAAGATTTTTCTTTCAGCCTTGAGAGTGTTATATAGTCCATCTGACTCTTCAGTGGGGAAACAGTTGGCGATAGGTTGTGATGACTAGCTGCATTCCCTCTTGTCTTACACCCCTAAATTCGGAACGGCAAAGGCAGGTATCCCTTGTGCAGCTTGGCGCGAAATTCAAAATAATATAGGTTGTAATTTGTTTGTTTTTTACACGAGAGGAATAATCTCTTTTAGTCTAATGTGTCTAAAATATATTCTGAAACAAAGGTGAAGTGCATAAGTGATAAGTTATATTTTGTTTCTTTGTTTTTGAATTTCACACAAAGCTACTCGAGGGCTATCTGTGTTAGCCGTCCCTAATTTAGCAGGGTAAGACTAGAGGGAAGGCACTAGTCATCACACTCACCGCCAACTCCTGGGTTACTCTTTTACCAACGAATAGTGGGATTGACCGTCACCTTATAACGCCCCCATGGCTGAAAGGGCGAGCATGTTTGGCGCGACGGGGATGCAAACCCGCGACCCTCAGATTACGACGCGCTTGGCCATGCCGGGCTGATAAGTTATACATATATATATATCATGAAGCAAACCAACATA
The DNA here is from genome assembly GCA_011833715.1 of Carcinoscorpius rotundicauda. NCBI lineage: Eukaryota > Metazoa > Arthropoda > Merostomata > Xiphosura > Limulidae > Carcinoscorpius > Carcinoscorpius rotundicauda. The sequence continues at coordinate 45,565,346 of CM022395.1, read as the reverse complement.
TTCAGTGTAAGGAGAAAATGCTTAGTTACTGAAAACTAAGCGTAAAATATAATGTTTGCATACCCAAAAAATAAGCATTTGTCTGGGTTGACTTCTTTATTTTACATATTTCTTCAAAAGTGCTCAATTGCTAACTGCGTTTACTCCCCTAGTTGTGGACTGATAAGTTGAAAGAAAGACAGCTCGTTAATAGCACCTACAGTGTGTCAGATTATGGACTACTTTCCTAGATAACCTTGGCTTGGAAATTCTAAATTAAACAAAAAGACAATTTAATAGTGGCTCAGCGGTATGTCTGCGGACTTACACGCTAAAATCCGGGTTTCGATACCCGTGGTGGGCAGAGCACAGATAGCCCATCGTGTAGCTTTGTGCTTAATTCAAAACAACAACAACAACAAATTTGATCGACAAATATAAAAGTTTATTTCACATCCCAGAATAAAAACTATTATAAAAGTAATATACAAAAATTCAAAACTTTGAGAAATTTTGCCAACGTTAAACTTCTCTTTAAGTGATGTATATGATAATTACAAGATACAGTGAAGTTAATATTTAAAAAATAAAGTATACATATATACTTAGAGACATGCAAGGTACTCTATGATTAAGAGATTCATTAATGTCAATTTCTGTAAAAGGCTAAGGGATCTCTCTAGCAATGTCCTCTCTCTACAGCTCACCTACTTTGACATTCAAAGGTCCATCCACATGTTCGCTGTGCGTACCGATCCATGAAGGACATGTGGGAATCATAATGAATGAGTACTATAAGGGTCATTGAAACGCACCACTTTGGACCTGAATTTCGGTAGACCGGTAGTCTTGGGATGCCCCCCGAGGTCCCTCATCTGATCCTGTGTGGATAGTAATAGTATTGTGTACATTTAATCTAATATTCATCTTTTGTTAAAACGCCCAATAAATCCTGGCGTTAACTGCACTTTCCTAGTTTAAAAGGGTAACACGTCCTCTTGGTGTGTGGAGGAATGATCAGAGAATACTGAAACCTTGTCTTTTTACCACAAATAACTACAAAATTGATGTCAAAATTAAAAAGTTCAAACTGAAAAATGACCACGCATGGAAGACATTGGTGAAGATAATCTAAGAAGGTCGAAATGTTGTTCTGTACTTTATTGTAATTAAAGTTTCAATACCTGTACCAGGCAACTTCAGAATACATTAATGGATGACATTGATTCACAGACACACTCTCCAACTGTTTCTGTACTTAATTTTTTAATTCTTCATTTTTAATGTAACAAATATTTAAATCAAGCATCCCTCATGTTCATTCAGAATATCATGATATTATAATATCATTTTAGTATTACATTATTTAAGGAGCTACAGGAATTAGTTTATAACACATTACATTACATAGATCAGTATAAGGTAAAAAGTATAACGTGCCATGATTGTGTTCGTTTTAGGACATTCACTGTAACCGCAAAATATTAGTTTCTAAACGTTAAATGCTTTTGGAATATAGAAATATAAAACATCTATAACAGAAACTTTAATTTTCATTATTCTTTTAACACAAATTTCAGCAGTACAAATACATAAAATGTAGATGCCGTGATGAGGTTTCGAAACTGGGTTATTGCGGCTACAACGCAATGTCCTAACCACCAGACGATCACTGTTGTGTATAATATCTTTCTTTCATAATTTACATAGTTGTGACTAAGATTTTTTAATTTTTTGTTTAACACCAACGCCCTATTTCTGATTTTTCAGCTAATGGTTGTTTTCGACATCCACACTTTTATATGTATATTTATACCAAGACTACAGGGCATTCACCGTTACTGCAAAATACGAATTTCTATGTCAACATAGTATTATTATATTATGAATAAACTGACAAGGTATAAAGGAAAGCGGCCCGGCATGGTCAAGCGCGATTCGTAATCCAAGGGTCGCGGGTTCGCGCCAAACATACCCGTCCTGCCAGCCGTGGGAGCGTTATAATGTACGATCAATCCCACTTTTCGTTGGTAAAAGAGCAATCCAATAGTTGGCGGTGGGTGGTGATGACTAGCTGCCTTTCCTCTAGTCTTACACTGCTAAATTAGAGACGGCTAGCAAAGATAGCCCTCGAGTAGCTTTGTGCGAAATTTCAAAACAAACAAACAAATAAAGCAAAGCAGGTTAAACTCATTTGCTGACGATTAAAATTGGTGTTATGATGGACAGATAAGTCCTTGTTTGAAAAATTTATTTCAAAGCGTAGATTGTACGTCCGGCATTAGAAAGGTGTAAGATACTTACTTTAATGTATAGCCCTTGCTATGATGCATGAGAGAGGCAATGTAATGTTTTGGATGTTTTCTCTTCTGAGTCTATAAAAGATATGTGCAAAATAAATGGAATAATGGATCAACACAAGTACCCTAACATATCGATCTCTCATGGTAAACACAGTAGTTTGTGTTATTGGTAAGTATTTTATTACAAAAAAAATAATGACCTCAAACTCTCATCCAAACTATGAAAAAAATTACTTAGTTAAGAAAAAAACTGCCTGTACAATTCATATGATACAATAGCCCACACAGAGCCCCAATCTCAGCCCAGTTAAGCAGATCCAGGATTCAACATTTCAAAAACTTGACAAATCAAAAGTTACTTCTCAAATATTTTATGGGAGAGTATTGGAGACATTTGAAGTAAAATTATGAAGGATATTTTGATTAAATATACTGTAGTAGTGTTTAAAAAAAAACTGGGTGCAGTTATTAAAACAAAAGGAAGACACAAAATATTAACTGTTTGCTGAACTAAAACTGGGTTTCTGTTGTACTAAATATGAAGATTAATAACATATTGGTTATTGTGTTAAATAAATAGAATCTGTACGTAAGTTTTACATTGAATTATTTTTTATTAAGAATTACTGGAGTTTGTATTAGAAGAATATAAAACAGATTTTTTTTTCACAAAATAACTTCACTCATGATTAATTCATACTTGTCTTTCCATGCACTCTACCTAAACTACAAACGCTATATAAAATTAGCGCCATGAAATTATGGAAAGTTCAGTCTACCTTGAAACTTTACATTTAAAATACAGTTTAGAATTATCTTAAATGTTTCTTCATTTACATGTGAATACTCCACAATTTCCTTTGAATTTATATTTTTGAAATGACGTGACGGTAAAGAAATTATAGTGTTAAGAGCATTTACATTATTACGTGTAATGGCATATATATATCATTGATAAAAAATTACGTTTCACCAGCTTAATCTAGTTCACACCGAAATAACTGATGATATAAATAGAAACTCGACATCAACTGTATCTGTTGCATGTCAGTTGGTCTGCTGATCTGTGTTTATCGGGCGCAGTGGAAAGTCTTCGCTCTCTTACCGCAAAAACCATGTTTTCAGTACATGTGGTGTACACAACACAGAGAATCATTATATAGTTTCGTACTTAATAACAAAGAAACAAAACAAACTGGTATAGGGCAGAAGGCTGAATATAGTGAAATATAGTGTAATTACATATTATTAGACTCTGCTTTCACTGGCAACTTCTTATTATATGTTATAACAGACACATGTTAATTTACCTCCAATATAACCTAACCCTGATCTCCATTTTTTAAAGTATAATTTACAAAAGAAAAGAGTTTACTATGAACTAAATGTAACCTGCATAATTAACGTGTATATCCTCTGACGTCGTTATTTATAACATCACTTTTTGCCTGTTATACCTGTTAATAAATAGAAATTTACGATTAACATTTTATGAATTTCTCTTATAAGGGCAAGATATCATATAATAAAATTTACAAATGTAATATCATTTCATCAATAATTATTTGTGAAATTTTCATGTAAATAATTCTGATATATGAGAGATTTTAAATATGTAAGTATTATACCTAATATCATTGTTTATTTTACATATGCTTTATTTATCTAAGATCTTGTGCAATATAAAATCATATACCTTTTGTGCGTTTGAGACTAATGTAACCAAGAAATGACAGAAATTTAAATGAAAACACTCGGACGCACGTAGGGCTATCTGTTCTAGTCGTCCGAAATTTAGCAATGTGAGACTTAAGGGTAAGCAGCTAGTCATCACCACCCACCGTCAACTCTTGGGCTCAGTGATGTCGAGAAACCCACTTGTTGAGAATTTTATATGCAAAAACGGCTCGTTTGGGTTGAGAAAATATTTTACATAGAAGAGCAAACAACGTTTCGACCTTTTTCGGTCATCGTCAGGTTCACAAAGAAAGAGGTAACTGACCGAAAGCTGACCACATGTTTGGAAGGGGCTGTGTAGCTGAGTGTCCCAATGTAGAGGGCGGGGTTAGATGTTTGAACATATAATTTTATCTATAATATTAATATAGGTATAATGGCGTTCCTTTATATTGGTTTATTTTGGGTTTAAGTTGTTGTATAAGTAAGGCTTCCTTAATTTTGCGTTTATGTTTGTTTCTTTATTTAATATTTGAGTGTTTTCTATGGTTATGTTGTGTTTATTTGACTTACAGTGTTCGAAAAGGTGTAAAGGTGACTTTTTATTTTCTTTGAATCTGGTTTCCATTTTTCTACTTGTTTCTTCAATATAGAAGTCGTGGCAGTTATCACATTGTATTTTATAAATAATCTTGATGTGGTGTTTGTCAGTGTAGTTTTTACATAGTATAGACCTCAGTTTTATGCCTGGTTTGTGAATAAATTTAGTATTAACTGGAATGTCATATTTTGTTACTAGTTTTTGCCAAATGTTGGTTATTTGTTTGCTGATGTCAGGAATATATGGTATACAGCAGTATATGGTTTTGTGATTTTTTGATTCGTGAGATATATTTACTTTTGTTGGTTGATTTTGACATCCAACAGCCAAACTTCCCAGTTAAAATTTCAAATTTATATTTTCCAGAAACACCTAAAAACAACATCTTAAACGATTTTTTCAAAGAATTTTCTTACAAAACCATCAACATAATTTTACAAAACAGGAAACTAAAAAACAACCTTACAAAAAGAGACATTAATTCCATTAAAAACCTAAAACAAGACAGAAACATAAAAATTCTAAAAGCAGATAAAGGTAACGCTATAGTAATAATGAACATGAATGAATACATACAAAAAATGAATAACATCCTATCAGACACGAACAAATTTAAACCAATACACACAACTCCAACAAAGACACACGAGACGCAACTGAACAAATTACTACTACAAATGAAAAAAGCCAACACAATTTCACAAACACTTTATTCCTACCTACGTAAAACTGACTCACGCACACCGCAAATATACGGCATCCCCAAACCTCATAAACCAGATTGTCCATTACGACCAATAATGTCAACATATGAATCGTTTAATTACAATCTTGGTAAATACATAGCATGGGCGGCATTCTCCAAATAAGTAACATCAGCCAGCTCATTCATCAAAGACTCTTTTAATTTCAAGTCTAATCTAAATCAACTTAATCATAAAGCCTTAATGGCCAGTTTCGATGTTATATCCCTCTTCACAGAAGTTTCAACTACTGAAGCCTGCAAGATAGCCTTAGAACTCTATATCCGAGACTCTAACCCAACTATAGACATTCCCAGTAGCCAGTTAGCAACCACAATAAAGACAAACTTCGTGTTCAACAACCAAAACTATATACAAACAAATGGCCTAAGCATGGGCAACCCAGTATCACCAGTTCTAGCCAATATTTTTATGACACAAATTGTAACACAAGCAATTAATACAGCATTACATCCACTACTATACTGGTACAGATATGTAGATAACACGGTTGCGGGATTCAAATCTATAGAACACATACTTAATTTTTTCAATCACATTAACTCTGTACATCCCAACATTAACTTCACATATGAACAGGAAGAAAGCAATCAAATATCATTTCTTAACCTCAAAATTTCAAGAACCGACACACAATTCAAAACAGAAATCCACCGAAAAATCACCCATACTGGACTATACATTCCTTGGGACTCAGCACATGAAACAAAACAAAAACTCAACATACTAAGAAACCAGATAAACACAGCCGTAAAACTATGCTCACCAGATAAAATTAACGACGAATTAGACAAAATAAAACAATACTTCGTCAACATCAATAAGTTTCCTCCACAAACCGTAGAAAACATTATACGCACACACCTAGACAGAAAGCAAAATCAACCAACAAAAGTAAATATATCTCACGAATCAAAAAATCACAAAACCATATACTGCTGTATACCATATATTCCTGACATCAGCAAACAAATAACCAACATTTGGCAAAAACTAGTAACAAAATATGACATTCCAGTTAATACTAAATTTATTCACAAACCAGGCATAAAACTGAGGTCTATACTATGTAAAAACTACACTGACAAACACCACATCAAGATTATTTATAAAATACAATGTGATAACTGCCACGACTTCTATATTGAAGAAACAAGTAGAAAAATGGAAACCAGATTCAAAGAAAATAAAAAGTCACCTTTACACCTTTTCGAACACTGTAAGTCAAATAAACACAACATAACCATAGAAAACACTCAAATATTAAATAAAGAAACAAACATAAACGCAAAATTAAGGAAGCCTTACTTATACAACAACTTAAACCCAAAATAAACCAATATAAAGGAACGCCATTATACCTATATTAATATTATAGATAAAATTATATGTTCAAACATCTAACCCCGCCCTCTACATTGGGACACTCAGTTACACAGCCCCTTCCAAACATGTGGTCAGCTTTCGGTCAGTTACCTCTTTCTTTGTGAACCTGACGATGACCGAAAAAGGTCGAAACGTTGTTCGCTCTTCAATGTAAAATATTTTCTCAATCCAAACGAGCCGTTTTTGCATATAAAACAACTCTTGGGCTACTCTTTTACTAACAAATAATGGGATTGACCATTACTTTATAACGCCTTCACGGCTGAAAGAGCAAGCATGTTTGGTGCGACCGAGATTCGAACCCGTGACCCTCAGATTACTAGTCGAACGCCTTAACGCACCTGGCCATGCCGGGCCACATTTTAGCGTAAGTAACAGTTATGACTGCAACCCCGAAAGAGCTAACGTTCTGATGTATTTACCTTTAGTACCTGTAAATACACTTTTTTTGTGTGTGTTTCACTCTTTATCTAAACAAACTTCATCTTAGCATATCTCTTGACTGATACAAAGTTCAATGAAAATATATCATTTATTTTGATATGACAAAATTTCGTTAATGATACACAGGAAACGTATTAGACATTTATAAAAGTCAATACTTAAATGTGTTTCATTTTTATGACTTTTTACACCGGCTGAGGGGTAAGACTGAAGACTTCTTATGTCAAAACCCAATTACTAAAACCTGTGTTGGATGCGAAACAAATAGCTCACTGTGTGCTTTGTGCCTAATAACAAATAAACTCTTCTGACAAAAACTAATAAAAATGAGTACATTTTTGAGTGAGATCACATTGACAATCCACGAGTAAGAACAAACTACAACTAATACTAATGTTACTGTCAAAATGCACTTTCTTTATATATATATATGTGCATCCACTGTCCAGTGTATGTATTCGGAACTACGACGCTAGAAATCGGGTTTCGATACTTGTGTCAGACAAAGCACAGATAGCCCATTGTGCAACTTTGAATATAACTATAAACAGAAACAATAGTTATATATTATTAAATGTAAACAAAATGTATGAGAATGATAACAACATTCTATGTTTTTTAATTATTCATAATATTATATCAAGGTATTTAGTTGGAAGAAAATAACCTTACATTTATAATTGAGATGTAATATATTTTTTTGGTTTAGAGTATAATTTGATGAACTTATATGATAATGCTTCAAATTGATATTTTTATAACATCTCCAGTTTTCGTTGTACCCAAAACAATTAAATCTATGAAAGCATTATTTCAAAGAAGAAATTTCTTCAAATGTGAACCTACTTTTATTTTAAAAAAAGATATTATTTTAATAGTAAGATAAATAAATAATTGATTGTAATTAGGTCATCTTCGTCCCTAACTTACTTTTATGAGAGAAGTAAAAATTTTAAAAACCTGAAATACCTACATTTTATTATGTTACAATTTGAAATAGCTTGAATTGTTAATTTTAATTTATAAGTTAATACGTATCAAATTTATGATATTTGCTAACAAGATTGATACACAATATTCTTTCTTAATACAAATATATTTTAATATACCAACAATGTTACAATTTATAATAACTATTATTACAAAAATATTATTAATATACAAAAGGTTTACAAACTTACAACCAATACTGAGTCTTCTTTTTTCTCTGGAACTGATATTTTATAGACGGTTCACGATGAGCCAATTATTTTCGAGTTGATTTCAGTGCAATTCCCTTAGTGAATAGCTAGTACACGTGTGTTTTGTACCGACGAAGATTTGTAATATTCTCGAAGTTCTAACGCCCGAAATTAACTGATTGAAGTAAAACTGTGTGTAATATTCGAAATCTATAAACCTTCTTGGTCAAATACCAGTAATTTTCTGATAGATAAGTGTTAATCATTGTTAAAGCTTCCCGAAATTTATACTATACGAGCTGTAGCAAACTAGCAATATAAAAATTGTCGCTTGACGGGTTGATTTTTTTAACCTTAGATGAAATCTTGGAATTTCAGTTGGCAATAATACTGACGTGTGTCTTTCTTATAGCGAAGCCACATCGAGCTATCTGCCGAGTCCACCAAGGGGAATCGAATCCCTGATTTTAGCTTTGTAAATCCATAGACTTACCTCTGTACTGGCGGGGGACAATAATACTGGCAATCACTAGTATTTTTACACACAAGAATCTTCTATAAATTTAAAGAATAAGTGGAAATTTTGCAATACAAATTTAACAGTATGCGTTACACGTTTTATTTTATATATATTTAACTGAAAAAAAATCGAAGTTAAAATAAATGCATATTAGTAAATCCATTATATATATATGAATAAATTACATATCATTAAATACAAAATAAAAATGACATTGTACTTTATGGATCTAATACTATATGTTTCCGGGATAATACTGATGTTGCTGACAAAATAAAAAAATAAGTCTTCCAAAGAAAGATCAAGTTATTTTACAGTCCGGAAGTGAACAAAAATATGCTTATAAATAGTTACTTCACTTCAATTAATTCATCTCACACTTTCATTTTTTGCACAATAAACACAAACTTACGAAAATTATAAGAAATCATTAACAGCTTCACTGGATCTACTGTTCAGTAATTTGCTCATGAAGAAGACGCGCGATATTACAAGAGCATCTTTATTCAAATGTACCGTAAATTCTTGTTATCGTGTTTATAAATCTACTTACAGAACATTTAAAAACTTGGTTGCAAATTTTACATATTCCAAGAGTAAGAATCGGTTCACTAATGTCTTTTAGAGTCGAACGCCCCAACCATGTGACAATGCCGGGGCAAGAGAATATGAACAAAAAAATGTTTCATTTTGTGAGGAAATCTCAGCAAAAAAAAAAACGGCTGATTGAAAGAAATATTTTGAAGAGAAGGACTTGAACGGAAAAACATATAGCGAAGTGGGAGATGTTGTGTATAAATGGGTTTCTGGTCTGTTTATATACTATATATAGCCAGGTTTAAAGTTGAACTTTAAAACCGTGATTTTTGCTTGCTAAGTTCTGCCTTCTGCTTATATACAAGGTACAAAATCCATAACATATTTTTTATACATTTTATACATTTTATTTTTATACATTTTATGTCAATGCCAAGTGCTCTTAGTTTGAACTTAATTAGCTGTTTATTTGCCGTTACGCGATCTATGAATACTTCTTTGAGTCGTTGGTTCGAGGAATTATTTTTCAAAAATCCAAACACAAAAAAAAAACATTTGAAAAATAAAAAAAATGTTTTTACCTTTTTGCTTATTGATGGTTATCGTTTATTTAGTTAGAAGCTATTCAAAAATGTTTAGGAAAATAGTGAATCCATCTGTCAGGATAACACTAAAATCGCTTTTGAGAAACCACTGAGCCAGCCAATAATCTACTGTTTAAATTATTTTTAAAAAAATATCACAAATTATAGATCTTTGTTATTTTCTTGCCACCATGTTGTTCAAGTTAAATAATAAGAGACAGTAAATCTCCACAGTCAGCTACCGTTTTGATATCAACCAATTGTTAGAAAGATAAATCCTAAAGCTACAGTCACAAAATCTACGATGGAGTGTCATTAAAGTAATAAAATTACACGACGCGTAATGGTAAATAGGTATAATTAATATGAAGCGTGACTTAGCCGATGACCGTATTACCTTCACTTGCTTTTTACAAAAAAAACAAACCTAAACACTCGCCTGCATATAATTAATAAATACATTGTGTTTGTGCGTGTTAATCGTAAAAATAAAACATAATAACTTTAGATTACTGATCAGGATTTAATTATCTCAAGAAAAAAGTGTGAAAGCTTCAGAACGTTTTATTTCTATTGTGTGAGCGGGTAAGTAATTTAAATAAAATTAAAATAAAACATTAATTCAAAAGGCAAGTTTTATCTTTGAAACTTTCCTCTCGAGTTACAGTACACTGGGTATCTGTAAAAACACTTTCTTCAGTTTAACTCTCGACTTACACAAGGGTATATATATATATATATATATATATATAAAGTATATATATATTTCCATATTGATACTATATACATCCATGATTTTATTGTACTATGTCGAATAAACTAATATAAAATGAATTGAAAATATTTCCTTTGTTGCTTGTTATAGAAACGACAACTCTTAAAAAGCACTCTCTTCGACATTGTTTTTTTTCCAGCGAGAAAAATCCCTGGAGCTACTAAGCGAACCTGAACGCTCTATAGTGCTGCATGTATCATTACATCGAAACCTAAACATGTTTGTCAACATTGTTTTGTTAGCAGTTTCGTTCACTTAGAAACAAAGGCAAAACAATTTTCCTTATTGAAATAACACATGCGATTGTAAACGGCCGACAAAATAATAATATTACATATACATTATGATCCCAGGTACTGGGTTGACTGCACATTTTTTATTTATTCATAATTTTTTACAGAAGTTTACTGTTGAATTTTTTCAATGGTCATCTGCTAATACATATTAAATGTCTCCTTTTTTAATCACTATAGAACTGAAAGGTCAACAGCCTCTTCCAAGTTGTTATTTTCTCGTACCAACAAAGAACGCTGATATAAAACGAAATATTTTACTTGTATACTATAAATATTGAACAGTCTAACGTAAACACAAACATATATTTATGTACTTCAATGTGAAAAATACAAATACAGCGTTAACAGCGAAAACATGCATGAAATATAATTCTTTATTGCTACAAGGTTTGATGGTGTTTCATCCCTCTGATAACAAAATGATAAAACCAGAAGAGGATTGCAACAGACCTGGCATGGCCAAGAGCGTAAGGCGTGCGACTCGTAATCCGAGGGTCGCGGGTTTGCGCCCGCGTCGCGCTAAACATGCTCGCCCTTTCAGCCGTAGAAGCGTTATAATGTGACAATCAATCCCACTTTTCGTTGGTAAAAAAGTAGCCCAAGAGTTGGCGGTGGGTGGTGATGACTAGCTGCCTTCCCTCTAGTCTTACACTGCTAAATTAGGGACGGCTAGCACAGATAGCCCTCGGGTAGCGAAATTCTAAAACAAACAAACAAATGATTGCAATACTTGCGCGAAGAGTATCTTATGTCATTAAGCTAAGAAGTCATAAATACGTATTCTCAACTTGAACTGTAACTTAATTATGTGACGAGTGTTATGATGAGTCAACAGTGGAAACCCATTCACAAAGTAGAAAACCTGGAACAAACGAACAAACGAAGAAAAAGCAAAACAGAAAATTTAGTTTGAGCGCCAATTTTCATTCTGATTTCCATCTGAAAACATCTGGCATTTCAAATAGGTGAAGAACCTATTACATCCAAACATTTTCAAAATAAATAAAATTTATAATAATAAATAAAATATCCAATAATGATGTTTCTTTTATCTTCACTATATAGTTATAAGAGATTTTCATCAAAATGATGGCGTGTTCAGATTTGAAGCTGAGTTACTACGGTACAAAGTAATGTCAAAATTACTAGACGATCACGGCAGTTTGTAGAGAGTTTGGTTATAAGCTATTTATATGTAGTCGAACTCTCAGCTACATTTCACTCCTAAAGTTTGGACGTTAATGTCGGATGATGTTTACCTTTACTACTGGCCCCCCAGTGGCTCAGCGGTATGTCTGCGGACTTACACGCTAAAAACCGGGTTTCGATACCCGTGGTGGGCAGAGCACAGATAGCCCATTGTGTAGCTTTGTGCTTAATCCAAAACAACAACAACAGTTTACCTTTACTTAAAAATAAGATAGACAAAAGTGAGAAAAGACATTGACTAACGTATCTAGCTCGAACCAGTTTCTTTGTAATATTTCGCTTTTTCACAATTATTATAACTAAATAAAATTTATTACCTTGACTCATATATGAAGAGAAATATTTTCTGATCCGATATACCAGGATGATTAGAAACTAGGTATTTCTGTGTTCTAGCCAATAAAAAATGTTGTTTTCCAAAGGATGTCAAAAACGTATTGAATAATATACATGTGTGCATGGATTGTACTTAACGCACAAATTGCTGATTTCTATATTCAACATCATCATAACACGATTCAAAGAGTAGATATAATGAGATGTGATTACGAACTCCTAACACTAAAAGTAGATTTCTCATTATATCGGAAGTGTGTGTATTATCTTTGTCTAATATCAGGATGTAAGATTTACTAATTAAATGAAGCCTATCAGATTGAAACTAGGGACGGCCTATGCTCTTATAGTCCTTTGTTCAATGTTACAGTAGTTCCTTATATAACACAACTATTATAAAAGTACAAAAATTCAAAAACAATAATAAATTTTCTTTGTGTGATATCTCTTTTATAAATGCACTCTACGTGTCAATTACAGTATACTGGACTGTTTAATGTAAACAGGTTATATGTGTAGTATGTTCAGTACTTTTTGTTTCAGAGACTATCAAAGCTATTTTTTCCTGGCTTTAGATTTTTTATAAAATTGTAAATTTATAAAGAAAATTGGTGTCTCTAGGATCCGATTCAGGGCTATTGTAGCCCCAAACGTTTAGTCTAAATAACAAAATAGTCTTGAAACGTTGACGTAATTCATTCTTTTTTCATTCTTTATTTCGACAGTTTCTTCGTGAGTATATTTTGTCTCAAAATAACGACTTATTAATGAGTGTTTTCACTGCAGATATTATTGCTGTTCGTAATATTTATAGATTATATCATAATGTTAAGCTTAAGCTTATTGTAAATATACAGGAAAAATAACAAAATTTAAATTTTTATGTAGTTACAAAAATATATTTTTTTTTCCAAATTTGTTATTGTTACAATGTGAAATCCACTAACCTTAAATTGACTCTGTTGTCCAAACATTGTTAGATGTCTTTCTATTTCATGACAGCCATTTGGTAGAAATTTATATTAATTTCTTGAACACTATAGCTTTTCTAAATATATTGTGGACGTTTTTGCTAAAAAGTCCTCGAAATAGATTTCGGTTTCGCGGACAAATATACGAATTTTCTAATATTCCTTCTGTCCTTACGAGAAAATACTTTAGTTTTGCAATGTAAAAAAACGATATATTTAGCACAGTTTAAGAATTAACATCTTTCTTCTGTATAAGCTCATTCTATATTAGATAAACATTTTAAAAGCGATGCGGAAGTTTTGTTACCTACTGTCACAGCTGTTAGGATCGTTTGTATTTACAAGGTTTCGTATTCAAATCCATTCATCATTATGTAAAAAAAACATCTTTTTTAATAGTAATGAAAGGTATTTTTACGTATAGTTTATAATAACATTATTTTTTATTATATTTGTTTAACAACCTTAGCAGAATATACTATATCGTATTTACTCGAATGCAGTTATTTCTCTTTTACCACTCTTCTTGGGCCATTTATCTTTTCCGAAATGTTTAAACAGAAATGTCAATTTTTTAACATTCTTATGGAACGTTAAAGTTGACAGTTTGTAACTGCTTGCCCCCCAGTGGCTCAGCGGTATGTCTGCGGACTTACACTCTAAAATCCGGGTTTCGATACCCGTGGTGGGCAGAGCACAGATAGCCCATTGTGTAGCTTTGTACTTAATTCAAAACTACAACAACAAGTTGTAACTGCTTTATCTACTTAATTACAATTACCTTTGTAACAACAAACTCTTTAATTGAAAATAGTTTTCTTAGTTGTCTCTCGTTAATTAACAAAACCTCTTCCATTTTTTTGGTAAATCGTTATAAAACGAACATTCTACCGTATATAATCCCTGTTTATCTAGAGGTTAATATTTAACAGAACAAGTGATATCTCCACGAGCTTTGTGTTTAATTACATTTCTTTAATTAATATTTATCAATATTGGTGATTTTAATATTTCAACCATAAATGTTTACTATTATACGTTAAGATATTGGAAGTATGCTGAGGTTTATTCCTAAATATAATGCAATAAATTTACGAACACTTATTCATATTTATGTATAAAGTACGCACCCCAGTGGCTCAGCGGTATGTCTGCAGACTTACACGCTAAAATCCGGGTTTCGATACCCGTGGTGGGCAATAGTCCATTGTGTAGCTTTGTGCTTAATTCGAAACAACAAAAAAAGTATAAAGTACGTGTATCTTTGTTCGTGAGTATAGTTGGCTCTTTCATAACCCTTCACTGACCAGGTGATTTATGCTCTCAATTTGTAATCTGAGGGTCGCGGGTTTGAATCTCTGTCACACCAAACATGCTAGCCCTTTCATTATAATGTGAGGGTTAATCCCACTATTCGTTGGTAAAAGAGTAGCTCAAGAGCTGGAGGTGTGTAGTGATGACTAGCTGCCTTCCCTCTAGTCTTACACCGCTAAATTAGGGACGGCTAGCACAGATAGTGCTTGAGCAGCTTTGCGCAAAATTAAAAAACAAACAAATCATAACCCTTCGAGAATCATTTTTCACATTCTATGCATCCAAAGTTTGTAATCATAATTACCTTTAGCGATTCTTTCATGAAGTGTGTGAGCTATGGGTTCTTCAAATTAAAGTTAGAATTATGCACCTATGTATTTGTTTATACTTTATACTCACAACGGTTCTTACACTAAGATGTTACTGTAGCTATAAATATTTTAAACAGTCAAACTATTATGCCAACTTGACCGTCGATTAGCCCTTTTTACTTTATTGCTAATTTAGGTTTTGTGTTGGTTTGTTTATTTTTACAGCCACATGATCGTAATAGCAAATTAAATTCCATAAAATCAAATAATATTAATCTCAAGCTTATAAATACCCTACGAGATGAAGTTGGATGGCTGTGAGTCAATGTAGGAAGCAGGTATAACTCATGAAACGGTTCTTCTTATCAACATCATGGTGGCTATCGGTTTTAATTTGAAGCAATCCTCCATTTACAGTAATAGCATACACTCCATATAGAATACATATATATGACATTTGAGTGCCTTCCTCTGCAATATGTGTATGTTGGGTAATAGAAAGTTTAATAAAAATGTTTCTTGTATGTAAGTAGAGCCATCTATAAGTGTGATTAATGTTAATTTATGTTAAAAAATAAAAAATACTTAATAACAACAATGTTGGAAGTAGAGAGGTTATGAAACACTCACTACATGCCCCTTGTTCCTAATTATCAGCATACAAAGTTTGGTTGACAGTTGCCCAGAGATCTAGGAGTTACAACGGGCAAACAAACTGACACACAATTTTTTGTGCTTCATTTATAAATATATCTTTAGAAGTACACATTATTACATCATGCTTACCTCACCAAAAATTTTATATAAACTTTAAGAACTCAGTATTATATACTTGAAACAAGGAATACACATACGATGGCTGTTGAAGTTAAAACTTCAGACGAGTTTATGTATCACTGCAATAGTGACGGTCATTATTTTTTCATCGCATTATTCATAGAAAGTGATAGTGCACTCTTTGAGATATACAACACCTTTGTATGCGTACTTTTCCCGCTGCGTAAATATTATTTTATAGAGAATTTAATAAAGTTTTTGTTTTGAGTGTAAGGTCGTGGCAACATCAATAAACACATTTACCAATAACGTACCTCAAATATAACGAATAGTCAATAACAGTAATAATAGAGACAGAGTGAGTTATAAAACACTTATTAACATGTCTCTTGTTTCAACCTATGATCTCAAAAAGTTTGATTGAGGTTAGCCCAATGACATAGGAATAATTAGATGACGGGAAAACAGACAGACACAGATTTTTGTGTTTTGTATATGTTGATGTTTGACAATAAAAAGTTTCTATGGTAATATTGCCGAAGGTTTGAGCATGTGAGATGATAACAATAAAAATCTGATCTTCTAAAAACATTGTGATAAAGAATTTTTTCAATTATGAAATCAATGAAAAAGATACGCAGAAAGGAGACAATTATCTATCTTAGATACATCATACAATTAGCTTTTGTAGAATAAACTAACTCAAATAAAACAATTGAAATCGTAAATAGCCTGTCGGAATGTATTATAATAGTAACGAATAAAAGATATATATTTGATTATAAAATGTAGCTTCTCTAACAAATAACTTAGTAAATGAATCTGAAAAATTACAAGTGATATATAAACAACATTTTACTGCTATTGAAGTTATCTGGCAGTTATTAAATTGCAGAGAAAGACGGTAAGAAATAATCATGATAGTAATGACCCGTTTGTTTGTGAAATTCGATTTTCAGAAAAAAAGTACTTAGCTCTATTCAGTGAACATCACTGTCTCAAGTTTAATGATGATATATTAGTTAAAAACATTTCAGCGCTTCAAATTTTCATCATTCTTCTCTTTGTTTACCCTGAATAATGTTTTCTTGTTTTTAATATTTACTTCCTTTCATTATTTTTGTATTTAATAACTTTAATACATTATATGAAACATACTTAATGTTGTGCATAGTATTTCCTTAACTCTTATTATTTTGATGATGTTTTATTGTTTAATTATTTTCGACAATTTCTTTCGTGTTTAGTACACTTCATAATGTTCTCCACACTTATAATATTAATCATATGTTGGTGCCATCCGAATGAAGAAAATACTCTTTATGGATATTAAATATATGTTGTTATTGTTCAACTGGAGAGAGTCCCATTACGGAAACCTTGACACCAGCAAATTCGTGGATTGCTAATCGACAAAGACTACATGCAAGTTTTAACTGTTAAAGAGCACACAACTATACACACATTAAAAAACACACTTTAAACAACACACAATTTTGCACACATTAAAGAACATACAATTATACAGACTTTAAGAACACACAACTATAAACACATTAAATAACACACAACTGTACACAATAAATAACACACAACTATACACATTAAATAACACACAACTATCCACACATTAAATAACACAAAACTATACACACATTAAAGAACACACAACTATGTACTCATTAAAGAACACACAACTACAGGAAATAAAATACTTCTTTTATCAAACTACATGCAACATAAGTTTATGAACGCCAGTAAACAACTAATACTTCCATATGTACTTCGAATGGAAAAATGCTTCAGATCAAAGAATCTTTATATATTAAACTACTTCAACCAATTCTGAGCATCAACCAGTATATTAAGCCATTATCTCTTTATACGAGCTTAAAGTATAAATCTGAATTTACTAACTGTATCTTTAGAAAATTTTACTTTAAAAGCAATAAGTACATTTGAGCATTATTTTTCTGATTACACAACAAATTTTATGTCATAACCACATTGTTTGCTAAAGACTATTGTAACAGCTATACGTTTGATATATCATTTAACATGTTTTTTATTGTATTCTGTTGTTTTTGCTTGTCAAAATACGAAAGTAATTTTATTTTGCGTTGACGAGAGCTATTTGATAAACAAATCTATTATATTATTACCTATAACACTTAATAAAATGCTTCCATTGTCATAATTAGTCCACGAAACAAAGTCATGCAGTAACAGACTTTTGTAAAATTATAATACTCAATGTATAATAATATGAAATTAGACTTAGGGAATGATCTTCAAAATACACGATTTAAACATTCAAACTTAACCTTACAACATGCTACACAAGCACCAAGCTCGCTTATTCCAATAATATCCAGTTTTTATTTAATATTTTTATATTATTTGTGAACCTGAAGATAACCGAAGAAAGTCGAAATGTTGTTCGCTCTTCTATGTAAAATATTTTCTCAACCCAAACCAGCTGTTTTTGCAAATATATTTCTCTTTAGTATTTGAATGTTTTCTTTGGTTATGTTGTGTTTATTTGACTTGCAGTTTTCGAAAACGTGTGAATGTGAACAAGAAAGAAACATAAACAAACGCAAAATTAAAGAAGCCTTACTTATACAACAACTTAAACCCAAAATAAACCAATATAAATAAAACGCCTTTATACCTATATTAATATAATAAAATAAATAAAATTATATATTCAAACATCTCACACCGCCCTCTACATTCCGAGACTCAGTTACACAATCCCTTTCAAACATGTGGTCAGCTTTCGGTCAGTTACCTCTTTCTTTGTGAACCTGACGATGACCGAAGAAGGTCGAAACGTTGTTCGCTCTTCTATGTAAAATATTTTCTCAACCCAAACGAGCCGTTTTTGCATAGAAAATACAAGAAGTGACTGGGATGTATTTGCTGTAAACGTAATATAGCCTTTCTCTAGTGCCAGCAGTTCTAATTATTGTTATCCAACATTATTCCTTGAACATTACGGTTTCTCGAGAACGCACCTTACATCTGACTTTCAGGGATTTAGAATTCCTAACTGTGTGTATTCTACATAACACTCTTTAATGGCTGGCTAATGTTCAGGTAGAATCTGTGGGAAAGTAATAACAAAGTTCTTAATGAACACACAGAAAATAATACATTTGTATGAATCTCATATAAGTACATTGTTCTACTTCGTCACCTGAATATATATAACGTTGCTTAACAATAATTTACGAACGTGTGAACAAAGATATGTTTTAGAATTATTATTTTTTTAGCAAGGAGACAACGGGAATTTCGGAAAATATCTGTAGGGTTTTTTTTTTAGAAGTTGGTGTGCAAAGTTCCGCCATTTATAAAGGGAGTGAAGTCAGGAAAGTTCATTTAGTCAAAGGTGATTGTTTTGTGAAAGGATCCTACATACGAGATAAATAAGTTTTTAAAGTGATTCTAGATCGGCTGTCCAAACTAAAAATATCATCTATTTAACGTTTTCATGTTCATGGTTTTACAGCTGGCTTTCAATATAATCCATAAAAATGTTGGAATAATTGAAAGCCTAAACGTAATATTACCTACAGTCAAGTTCTTAGAATAAAAAAAACATGTTCAGATGATATAGACTACGGAACCCACACCAAAGATTTAAAACAAACCATGTTAAAGAAAGAGCATACAAAGGTACAGAAATCGACAAACAAATTGAAAAGGCTAACAACAGTCAGCGGAAATAACTTATAAATGTTATGAACATGGAGAATAGCCGCAAGCTAAATAATCAGTAACAGGGCGTTGGCTGAAGACAAAAATAAGCTTGTGCAAAAACTAACAAAACAGATACTGAAATAAAATGAGACTAAATACAATTGTCATCGTCTGATGGTTAAGAAATTTGGGTGTGGCCGTAATAACTTAGGTTAGAATTATAATCACAATAGTTTTTTTTTCTTTCTAAATTACAATATCACAGTGAAAATAAGAAATAGTTTGTCTTACAACATGTAGTTCTTAAAATACACTACAATGTATATATATATATATATATATATAACACAATCCAGAGTGAAAAAGTGACTTAATTTTATATTGTTATTGTCACTTACACTGAACTTGAAGGGAGATTTAACAGCAACACAGTTGTTTGTATTTTTTCATATTGTATTTTAAAATAATTTTTTTTATTGTACTTCTCAGGAAACAGCGACAGCTATACATCAAACTAAGTTGTCCCTTATGTTTGTTTTACAGTTTTCGAAAAGGGTGATATTTAGCATAAAAGTCCCTATTAGTGAACTCTTAGTCAAGAGAGTCAACAGTGCCTACTGATGATTAATATATTAGAAAGACAGCAGCGAGCCAACAACTCATTTTGTGCTACTCTAGTCTGAGCAAATAATTGCATCTTCTGTTTTCCTTTGGTACTCCCGTGATATTTGAGTGACATGGCATCGTATTTACAGTTGAGACACATTAACCCTAAGGCTAGCGCTATCCTAGAAGATAGAAATCACGATATGATATATTTTAGGTAAAACCATTGTATGCAGCTATTGGTCAAATTTATTCGCCGCTCATCCTGAACCAGAATTAACGTAGAAGCTGTGAACCCGAGTTCCATAAATCGTACCCTCTTACCGCAACATGGAATTCCACACTTTGAGTCCGTAGATGCGCTATAAACGTAACACTGCATCTCAAGTTTATATTATTGTAACCCAACTGTTGATAGTGGGTTCTATCAACTATATATGCCTTCTGTTTAGTTTATTAGTTCACAGTTAATTATATCTAATAAAGGTAACCTTTATGTAGCTTTGCGCGAATTCACAGGTATTTACTGTAAAAAGTATCTAAACAATTGATATTAGATTGTTTTGACTAACTGTCTTCTTTTCTAGTCTATCACTTCAGATATAGGGTCAGCTAGCGTATATAATCCTCAAGTATTTTTGCGCAGAGTCAATAAACAAACAAAATATTCAGAGCATCCGCCTAGGTGGCTGATGCTACGACTTATGACCTTTCCTTCATTTTACAGCTTAAAACTATGGACGACTACACTTTAATTTTAGGGTTCTAGCTTGGCTATTTATCACAAATGTTGAAAATACTAAATACAAAATATATATAGAATTGAGGGAAAAACCATTATAACTGCACATTTCACAAATGCTTCATTTATTAACGACTGCAGTTTCGTCAGTAAATGCATTATAAGGTTAAGATTGCAACGGTTTGTAAACAGATATATATATAATTAATCAAAGAACCATGAATATAGCTTTGACATTTATCCTGTGATAAGTGGGGAGGAGTTTAAGTTTGTTTAGTCGTCTATATTTTTTTCTGGGTTTGTTTCGACTCTTCTATTTGTTTATAAACTTTTCATGCTATGCAATTTTTTTAACTTTATCACAGATATATACAATTATATAGTTGTTGTTTTTTTTCCTCCGGATCAAACAGTATTAATTTTAATAAACTGGAATGAAATAGCTGTAATTAACCGTAACTTTTAGCTTCTAGAATGCTCTTTAATTACACTGTACGACAATGTTTTTGCTTTTTGAACATTGTTGGGTGTTCCTTGTAGATTTTTGGCTGCTGATCACGAAAAACACATCCTAATTCGCCCATCACGTACCGTTTCATCGAAACCTTCAATTTCACTAGGACATCGCTACAATGGAAAAACGATATCAGGGCAACTGGAATCCGTCAATGCTTACTGACTACTGTTGGACACTGCAACGTGATGCACCGGACATTGAATACAAACGAAAATCAGAAGCAAGACATTTTTAATTATGTTGAACTTAATAGCGTATTATAAACATAAACGCGATTAAGCAAAACCAAAACTATATTTGTGCATACCCACCAGGTACCTGTCACAATCAGCAAAAACTTTTCAGAAAGCAAAATTAAAAAAAAAAAATGTTTTGCAGTGTTACTGTTTCAATGGGGCAACCTGTGTATTCACTACCATAGCCTTGACAAGTTAATTGGTAAACACCATTGTTGCTGCACTTGAAATGTCCTTGTCGACTTTAAATCAACTTATTATGACAGCACGTTTTGCCCGATGTATCCGTCACTTTTGTTTGGTCGATAAATTTCTTTGTTCAGTGTGTAATATGTATTTTGCGAGAAGATTTTCTCAATGTGGCTCATCTTTAATAATTTTGTATGTTGTTTGGTACAGTATGTGGGTATATTGATTCCAAGTTTGTTACTTTTAATTGTTTTTAAACCAAAATGATTTAATTAAGTCTGCTCTATGGCCATTCTTGTGAACAATTTCTTTTATTTTTTTTAATTCCGTTTCATAATTTTCAGATGTCAAGGGTACAGTGTTAAGCCTGTTTAGCAAACTACGAAATACGACACGGTTGTTTGTTTGTACTGAATTTCGCGCAAAGCTATTCGAGGGCTATCTGCGCTAGCCCTCCCTAATTTAGCAGTGTAAGACTAGAGGGAAGGCAGCGAGTAATCACCACCCACTGCCAACTCTTAGGCTACTCTTTTACCAACGAATAGTGGGATTGACCGTCACCTTATAACGCCCCCACGGCTGAAAGGGCGAGCATGTTTGGTGCGACAGAGATTCGAACACGCGACCTTCGGATTACGAGTCGAACGTCATAACACACTTGGCCATGCCGGGCTAACACGTTTGTGATGATGCCTTTACAGGCGAAACTGTGGTCGTTGACGTATAAAGTATTTGTGAAATGTGCAACTTTCTATTTGTTTGTATTTTCACTCAATTTTTTAATTATCAAGTTTCACCAAGTATCACCGGTTTCATGCATCAATTATACAAAATGTGTATCAACAGATGAACTTCTCTTTGTATGTTAAATTGTTTCCAGGGGCTTTCGTCGTAGGAATAACAATTCCCGAAATATTTATATAATTTTCGTGGATGTTTCTAATTCTATTCGACATCATTGTTCTACTTCATCTTCCAAAAAACTGCCAGTCGTGAGCGACATATCTGCTGAAAACGTCCGAAGTGTTTTGAAATTTGATTTGGTGAAAGCTGTCCAGCATTACGGACACAAAAATATTTCGCCGTCAATAATAACAGCTTAAAGCACTTGTGTGAAGACCCACGTTATTTCACTCTAGAGAAGAATCCAATGATTAATAACATCAGCATGTACTTTTTAGTGATTAAAATACTCATAAAACGTTATTACAAGGCAAACTTTTGGGGAAGATGTTTATATACGAATGAGTATGAACGTTTATTAAACATATTAATATGTATAAACCACATCTTGATACACGATTACATTGTTAATGCTAGAAGTACCTGAAGAGTTCACAGAACTGACTAAACACCTCAACTGTAAGACATTTTACAAGACAATCTTTTTGATTTTGAAAGAACGTAACTTGATATTATTTCGACCACCTCCTTTGTGGCGGCCCAAAAAAGCACGGTACTATGACTGCGAACTTACAACGCTAGAATCCGGGTTTCGATACTCGTGGTAGATAGAGCCATGATAGTCCTTAGCGTAAGTGTATGCTTAACTGCAAACAATCGCAATCTGATATTTTTACTTTATAATAGCTGGTGTTTTTAAGCTTTATATTTTACATTATACAACAATTGGTGCTTTATTACAATACCAAACATATTCCATCATTGTTTGTAATTGTGTAGAAAATTAAAGATGTTGAACTATCTCCAGCAGAATGAGTCAAACAACATATACTAATAGCTTAAACTTTAAAAAATCACAACAAAGGATGCTCATACAGGGCGACTGATTAAAAATTGAGTATATTTATAAGAAACCTGGTAAATACAAGCGTTTTGAACTGTTGTGAAAATAAACGACACAGAACTTACAATATTTTAAGAAAATAAAGTTAAATTCGATTGTTTTAACACTAAAATGCTCTTATTTAAAACAAAACATTTAGTATCAATACTCTGTTTATGAAACGTTTTTCTCGACTATCTGTAAAGTATAAAAAAATATAAAAATACAATAGCACAATAGAAAATTTCCTAAGACCCGGCATGGCCAGGCGCGTAAGGCGCGCGACTCGTGATCCGAGGGTCGCAGGTTCGCGGCCGCGTCGCGCTAAACATGCTCGCCCTCCCAGCCGTGGGGGCGTATTAATGTTACGGTCAATCCCGCTATTCGTTATAAAAGAGTTGGTGGTGGGTGGTGATGACTAGCTGCCTTCCCTCTAGTCTTACACTGCTAAATTAGGGACGACAAGCACACATAGCCCCATTCCAAAACAAACAAAACAAAATTCCCTAAATATATTAACTTGGTTTTAATTTTTTATTTATTTTGGTATTTCATTATTACCACCACTATAAGATAACAGAATTTCAGTTTATTAAATAAAGACATATTTTTTCTTTTACTAGTGTAAATATTCCTTTGAGGTTTTTAAGAAAAAACATGAAAATACCAAGTATACAAACGAAATAAGGTAGCATACGAACTCCACAAAACCAAGTAAAACCTGCTTTCCTTGATGTAAGTTACTTCGGTTAAAATCGCTTTTATGAGTTATAAAAGGCTATGTCAGAAGAATTCTTAAGCAGTATCTTATACAAGGAAGGTCAGTTTCTCAGAGACATCAATGTCAACGTTTCAACGATTTCAATTAACTCAGAATTATTAGTTAAAGAACAAAACACACTTTAATTTTCTCAAGGTATGCTAGAAGAACTGAGGTTGGTTTGAACAAATGTTTAAATAATAAAACAGAGAAGCATGTCTAAATTTTAATTTGACTCGTTCTCAAGTGGGCGTGGACAGTTTCAAGGTGACACGCGTTACATTGGAGATCAGGAAGAGGGAAAAACCCTTATATGAACATAAGTACTTATTATAATTACGTTGTGAAACGTTACGTCTGAAGTTTATGTCTGATAATATTGTAATACGAAAGCTTACAAGATTCACTTTAATTACTGAATTTAAATTTTCTTCTGAATTTTCCATCAATTGATCCTAATAGCGCATTTCACCAATACATCCGTTGCTTTTTTTCGGTGCTTGATAAACCATAAAAAGAAGCTTTGACGTAATATTTTTAATTTTAACTAATATGATGTTTGTCTATAACACAAGAGACATGAACGTTCATAAACTATCTGGAGTTCAAGATAGAACTTTAATTGAACAATACAACAAAATAATAGATTAATGTGAACATTACCATATGCACATTGAACATTTTTATTCCTGAACGCTTAATTAAATGTAAAATACCAATTGACAGGTAATCTACTGTCATCAGAGTCATTTTTAAACTAAAACTAATTTTGCATGTACACTTTATAATCTACGATATGCAGATTTTATAACAGTTTATTGTATTTTAAAGGTATTAAGTCATAGATCTTGTTTTTACCTATTCAATAGAGGATTATTTTGTCATAGTGTTTCATCATTAATGTCACCAGTCAGAACTCTCATGGATTTTCAGTTAATTCTTACATTTCATGCAGTTTTCTCTTCGAAACAATAATAAATGTTGCATGACATGCTCTTTTATTATTACTGATATTACAATTACCTAATGTTAATCTATTATTGGCGAGTAATTCACACTATATTCAAGCTTTTTTAAAAAAATGCATGATTTCTTTAAAAAAGCTAATTTCAAAGAGTAACGATAACATCGTTTACACTAAAATTATGATTTTTGAAATTACTATTAACTATTACGACTGAGCGATGACATAAATACATAAAGTGGATTTAGGTTTAAACTGACGTTAGTGATAAAGTAGTTGTGGAGTTATCTCGACTGAAACAAGAAAAAGAAAGATGAACAGTTTGGTGGGTTTGTCACTTCCTGGTTTAGTATTATAGTGATGGTTTCTTGTCTTGTCTTTCGTCTTTTGGGGTAAAAAAACAAATAAAACTGAGTGGCAATCATTTTCTAAAACTACATGTCATTATTTATTTTTAGCGTGAAAACTGGATATTTAGTTATATAATATTCCAAGACAGTAATCATTAAACTATCAATACAATACGTTATTAAGTGCTAATTGAATTATTCCTACGGCAACTTGCAACTGTTACAGAAAATCTACTTGAGTTTTTATTTTACTTCAAACCAACAGAATGTTCTACAGTTAAAGTGTTAGTTACATTTGATTTTAATATGTGGCATGATAAACAGTTCGAATTTATTAGGGTTGCAACTTTGTCAAACTAATTGAGAACATTAAGCCGCTGTTAAATGGAAGGAACTTTCTTTAAACTAAGATGGTTCAAAATAGGGAGAAACAGGAAAATAGATAGTGTGAGAGTGTATGTTCAGTTTTGTCAGAGAAATATATTAGCAGTGGGAGGCAACGTTTTTTCGCTTACGAAGAAACAAAAAAAAATTGAATGTAATTTTTGAATCGTGATTTTTCAATTGCTTATAGTGGATTGAATTTTCTTGCGGTATTACATATGTTTAAATTTTCATTCATATTAGTAAGTCCCAACGAATCCAAAACAACGAGATTGTAAAACTATCACAGAACTGGATTTAACTTTTTATATCTGTCATGCATATAATATGCTTATATTACTTTCCAAGCTTTATATGACTGTTTACTAATTTCTAGAAATACCTATAAATAACTTAGACTCATTTGTTAATTTCACACTTATTTGGGCCTGGCATGGCCAAGAGCGTAAGGCGTGCGACTCGTAATCCGATGGTCGCGGGTTCGTGCCCGCGTCTCGCTAAACATGTTCGCCCTCCCAGCCGTGGGGGCGTATAATGTGACGGTGATTCCCACTATTCATTGGTAAAAGAGTAGCCCAAGAGTTGGCGGTGGGTAGTGATGATTAGCTGCCTTCCCTGTAGTCTTACACTGCAAAATTAGGGACGGCTAGCACAGATCGCCCTCGAGTAGCTTTGTGCGAAATTCAAAAACAAACAAACAAACACACTTATTTATTTCTTTGGTTCAATAAAAATGGATAAATGTTCCAACTATTTAAATCACATAAATGCTTATTGAGTAGTTCATGCCATTTCGAACAGATGACACTACAATATTCATTTGTTTGTTATATAAAGAAACTAAAGAATAGAGGTATTGTCACAGATACAAATCGTTTCGGAGTTTACTGTTGATGTTTTTATTATCATTATTAACTTCCCAATGTAATTATGGTGAACATATTTTGCACAACAAATTTTAATTACTTTAACGATGAACGTTTTTCAACATTATCTATCATTCGTCACCAATATAAGGAAATTACGGACTAGCATTGCACACTTAATGCAGAAATGGAACCGTTCACCCACACTGAGGCCACGCACTAACTAGTGTATATTTTCACATAATTTCCAATAGATGTCATCAGCAATAAAAACTTGGTTTTTGAATTTAGCGCAAAGCTACACGAGGGCTGTCTGCGCTAGCCGTCCCTAATTTTGCAGTGTAAGACTAGAGGGAAAGCAGCTAATCATCACCATTCATTGCAAACTCTTTACCAACAAATAGTTAGATTGACGGTCACATTATAATGCCCTGCCGCTGAAAGGGCGAGTATGTTTGGTGTAACGGGGATTCAAACCCGCGGCCCTAAGATTATGAATCGAGTACTTTAATCCCCTGGCCATACCGGGTCAATTAAATACGACAGAACATATCTGTTAAAAACCAAAACAGTTTTCTTCTCTATGAACTGATAATTTTTATTGATAACTAATTACTTTAAATTAATATTTTCCAATGTTTTTAAAATACGGGTAATACATATTAACCAATCCTACATTGGTAAATTTAATGCATTTTTATTCGATTTTCTTTGAAGTAATTATTAAATTATTAATAAGTAGTAAAAATACACACATTTATCAGTTTTTAAATTTAAAAATATATATTCTCAGTTATGACTAAACGAAAAGCCGACTAAGACTTAAGATATCGCATTGTTTAACGAAACTTGACAGAAACACAAGAATAAGCCCTTAAGAGATGAAATACAACTATTTTTTGAAACTTTATTAGTCATTAGGATCTAAAATATGAACTGTAACAATTTCAAAATTGTCTTCCTCAAATTTACTTTTAGTAGTGAATGCTGGAAATCTCTATTAGCAAATATATATTAAACACTAAATAATCACCAAACAAATTATTTTTCAAATGTCTTAGTTAATTAAACATTAATTTAATAACATAATCCGAAAAAGAAAGGGTGAGCAACATGTTTTATTTAAGATTTAATTGACAAAACATATTGAAATGCTACAGGACTTTGTTTTCCTTCGACGGTTATATTGGTAGCTAAAGAAAATTATTTGGTTTTGTGTAATCACGAACTTTTTTTTATTTAAGGCATCCCTTGAAATAAAATTTGTGGAGACTGCTTCCTTAAATGTAATTTTTTATTTATGTTAAGGAGTTACTAAAGGATTATAAAGAACAGCAAATAATTGTTTAACATGTTATTTCATTAAACTTTTATTTCAAAGCTGAATTGTGTTTTTTTTATATTTTTCAGTACAATATTGTCCAAGCCCTGGACCCTTTAGGACTTTCAAAAATGGCAGCAACAAGCGGATGTTAAAAGTTAAATATGTTTCAAAACAAGTTATGCAGGGAGTTTCTTCGTTCAGCAGTTTTTGTTTAAATTATTTGTCAATAATGAATATAAAATAATTTCCCTGATGGAGGACCAAAATCCGCCTGGGGATACCACCTATTTTATCCACTCTCATTATTATATAGTAGTGTATTGTCTGTCAGTCATTGATTACACACTAAACCTACGTCACCTAACGTTGCAATTTGTATGTCATAACGTCATGACATGAATCACGAGAAAAATTACGCACTCTGTAGGCTATAACACAGTATGACACGTGAACTTGAAAAAAATAAAGATGTTTTGGTTTTGTTTACTCATGAAACAAAACACTTTCGGGGATCCTATGAAAATATTTCTCGTATAATTATCTAACTACTCATCTTGGCTTTTACGCTAAACCTTTAAAATAAAAATCAGTTCTTGTTTTAGAGTTTGTATTAGGTAATGTTTATATGAGTTTGTCCATGCTTATATAACACTTAAAAAGGTTTTCAGAAAACGATAATTTAATATTTTTACAGATTTTTCGTGATGAAGCTCTCCCATCTTTTACTTCGGCCTCTGTGTTTATCTTATATGTTTGTATGATGAATAATACCTTTCAAGAAACTTGTGTTTTACACCGACAGATTGAAGTAAGTTCTTGCAAACATAGTTAGAAATACTGATGCTTTATTTGCATTCAGGATCATAGCATATTTCTTTAGTATGAATGTGTTTTCCCAGTTTGTGAACCATGATTCTTATGACGTATAGCTGTCTTTAGACATTAGTATTAAAGCTATTGGGATTTTTAACACTATTTTTTTTACTAATCCAGCCATGCAATGTTTACCTATTTATGGCTGACGACGCGTTTCGATCAAGCCAGAGTTATTCAAGCCAACTGGGACACAACAAATAGAGATAGTATTAAAAGTATAATAGGCCTAATGCTAGTATCTTGTCACAAATTTAATTAATTATAAACATGTTCCACCAACCTTTAAAAGGCGTTCACACCATAACAGTTGTCGTTATATCATAATATGTTTCACTTTACACTTTTTGAAATTGAATTATAAAAGAGTACACAAACGCACATGTATATATAGGGTACATATAGAATACGCAGTGTTTTGTTTTACACATTGTTTAAAAATTAGTTGTTTGTTTGTTTTTTAATTTCGCGCAAAACTGCTCGAGGGCTATCTGCACTAGTCGTCCCTAATTTAGCAGTGTAAGACTAGAGGGAAGGCAGCTAGTCACCCACCACCAATTCTTGGACTACTCTTTTACCAACAAATAGCGGGATTTACCGTCACATTATAACATACACACGACTGAAAGGGCGAGCATGTTTGGTGTGATGGGGATTCGAATCCGCGATAAAAATGATTAGAGTATAACTTTAAGTAACACTGTTACAGGCTTCATTTTACAACTTTTTAGACAGGATTAATATGTAACATTTCGTTGTATTGCGCAGCATTTCTTTCGTGTTGCACATTTTTAAACCGAATTATAACAAAGCGTTTCAATTCCCAGTACAGTGTTTGATCTAATATTCTGTTTAAAAGTGATTATAATGTAACATTTCGTAATTCTTTGTGATGTTTTACAAACTGTTTAAATAGGTCTATAATATGACGTTTTGGTATATCGTAAAGTGTTTTATTTTACACTTTGTTTCAAAAAGATTTTAATGGAACGTTTTTTTGTATATTATAAAGTGTTTTGTTTGCACTTTCATAAATTTGTATGAAAGCACGAGCGTGTTTCTCCGAAAGTGTTACAGTAGTGTGTATCTAGGTTTTGGATATCATTAACTTATAAGGTTTCAGAATCATCTAACTTAGATCAACTCGTTTCTTAGTAACTCTCACACTTTTGCGCGTATTCTAATTAAAGAGATTAGTTAAAACAGTATCGTCTTCATCCAAATTCAGTCTGATACAAGGAACAAAATCAATGCTTTTGGAAGTACAAACTAATTTACTTTTGGTGCTAATGTTTCTTAAAATTCCAACAAATTATTAGGGAAATTTTAGAATTGTAACCTTGAGAGAGTCATAGACTGAACTCATAATTTCAGCGTAAAATTTTATTAAAACAACAGTGAAATCAGTCCAAGCTAAAAACATTGAATAGTTGTTGTATCTCATAAGAGCATGTTTTGAAAAGTATTCTGTAAGTGTAGAGTGCATCTCATGGGGTTGAATATAGGGGCGGCACCAGAGGATTGAGGTGGGCTGGACAAAAATAAAATTGAGGGTATTGCACTCAACGTCGTGTGGACACGTACTATATTATTTAGTAAGTGAACCAGCTTTAATACAAAACATTGTTCGTTGAGCGCGAGTGTTACAGGTGAGACTAAGGGACATTTTGGGGTAGCTTTAGTTCTAACAAGCTCTCTCTTACCTCCACTCCAACTGAATATTTTAAAACCTATGTTTAAAAAAATGTATTTCTGGTCAAGAATTTGTCACGAATTTGTAACACATTTATCATCACGTGTGTTTTTGAACATCACTATGATTGTCACAAATACGTTTGTTTGTTTTGGAATTTCGCACAAAACTACTCGAGAGGTATATGTGCTAGCCGTCCCTAATTTAGCAGTGTAAGACTAGAGGGCAAGCAGCTAGTCATCACCACCCACCGCCAACTTTTGGGCAACTCTTTTACCAACGAATAGTGGAATTGACCGTACATTATAACGCCCCCACGGCTGGGAGGGCGAGCACGTTTGGTGCGACGGGGACATAAATACGTGGTATTTGATTTAATTGATACATAGTCTTACGTTTCATAGAGGAATACGTATTTTTGGGTTATTTTATTTATATATAATCATACCTTAAGAACACAACAACGTATTTTCAAACGTATGGAATCATATTCGTTAAATTATAAATATATAAAGATGACTGTTGCAGTTATTATAGCTTCAAAACTGCAAGATAATTTCCAATTAATTTTCTCTCGCTCTAAATTGTACCTAATATTGGTGTAATCTTTGGAAACAAATAATATTCGAAATACACGACATAGCCTGAAAAAACACTTAAAAAGGTACATTATAGTTTTTAGGCACAGAAAAGTTCAAGCTGTGATAACAATCGGATTTTATGATTGTAAAATTAATTTCCGTGTGTGTACTTAACTCACTCATAATTGCAAAATTATTTTCATTTTAAGACCTAATGTCAGTTGATATTAACACAAATTATTTTTATTCCTGGAGTGAGGTTGTGTCTTTCAAGTATGGTTCGTAAAAACCTATAAACGTACGTACAAAAGATAATATTTTGCATAAGGATAAGAAAAGAATAGGCAAAGCCTAACACTACACAGAAGAGTAATGTATATTGTGTGTAATGCGGTGTAATCCAGTGGTAAAATGAAAACGAATGAAGTGTTTCTGTAACAGTGACTGAGCGTTGTTGAATGCCAGATTTCTAAGAACTAGGCTTATCTTACTCTCATATCTATTCAGGGTAAAAAATTAAAAGAAATAATGACAACATCAAATTAATGAAAGCAGATGTAAATATTTACATAAAAACACAGTTTGTTGTTTCATCTGAAGAGAAAAGTACTATAATTTATTCCACAGTGATTGTTGTTGTTTTGAATTTAGCCCAAAGCTACAGAATAGGCTATTTGTGCATTCCCCACCACGGGTATCGAAATCCGCTTTTTAGTGTTGTACGTACGCAGTCATACCGCTGAGTCACTTGGGTATTCCACAGTGAATGGAGACATTATAACTTACCACATCCTAGTGTCATTTATAGAGAATATCTTCGACACTACACACTTGCAAATTTGCTTTCTGATTTACAAACTTCAGGAAATAACTGATTGTTATAGTAGATTTCTTTGGTTTACCTGATTAAAAGTTCAGCTCTGAAAATTGTACATTTTCTAAAAGCATGATTTATAATATGACCTTTTTCTCACTTGTGAACTGGCCATTTCTAAACAGAGCACTAAAAACAAAACATTTAAAGGCATATCAAAATAGTACATATACTGTATTTTAATAGACTTTGTCGTGGTCGGTGTCGAAAACATTTCCGAATTTCTTTCAGAAAACTAATTCGTAATCTTTATTGCAAACTCATAAGCTGTTTCAAACTAGAATTTCTTATGACAGGGCGTTATCTGGATTTTGCGCTTTAACACTATTTTCTTTGAACAATGAGAATGTTATGTCCCAAAAACAGAGTTCGTTATGATAACATTTTGTTTTTCACAGATGTAACTTTACACCAGTTAAAAGTGAATATTATTCTACCTCTGAAACGTTCCTCTTTTCATATAGACGAGAATGCAGCTGATTATTTTACTATGACCTATATAATCAACATTTTGTGATGTAATCTAATACAGGAAAACTATAACAAATCGAGAACCAGACAACATGTATTTGTCTTTTCTCGATGAAGGGTAAACTTTCACTCCAATTTCTCAAGAAATCCTTGAATATTATTCCACTTTCTGGTTTGTTTGTTCACCTAATTGACATCCGATACACATAATGGGCTAAATGACGCTTAGGATTTGGACACAACCTTCCTAACTTTAACTGCATATAAGAGGGGAGCACTTGTTTGTTAATAGCTGGTTTCGAACCCGTAAAGTCAAACAAAAATAAAAGCCTCACGTTCTGACTAATAAAAAAATCACGTAAATAGATTTACTGTTGTAAGCTTTACTTACTGTTTAATGCTTTAGAGCAGCTCACATATTTAATTTGTTTAATACGCATCGATATTACATCACCAGTTAACTTGTATACTCAGCACTTAATGTCCTATATATGAATATAACTATATTAGTCAGGTATTAGAAAGAAAACTTCTATGTCTAATTTTACTTTCTGCTTATTGTCCTCACGTAATACACATTTTCTTACTTTACGTGTTATTTATTGACTTAGCACGAAATATGTATAACTTCAACTTTTAACGCAGACATAATACTCTATCTCGTAGCGCCATCTGAATTTTTCTTTTTCTTTCCACTCACTTCCCTAGGTCTACCTGTGAATAATATTAAAATATTATATGTAATAAATTCGCTTTGTTTCTCTCAATTAACCTCTAATTTTTCTCTTTAAATTCTGTATTAGAGAAATTACAAATCACAAGAGCATGGTGATAGCAGAACGAATATTAAAAACACACTCGTGATGACCATGAAAATTTTATGATGAAGTTTTATTTAAAATATGCTTTTGTAAAACAACAATTAATTTTTGTACACAGCTTACCGTGTTTCCACAGATGCGTAAAAGTGTTTGCTTCAAACAAATATATTATCATAGTCCTTCTTAACCACAGTTATTGACACCACAGATTTTGCCATCCCTCTTTCATAGCTTTATAAGTGAAGATAATTTTATTATTGTTTATAGACGTTTTAAAATAATTCACTAGCTTTTTTTAAATATTTGCCTTTGTTAACATTTTGTTCACAGTTTCATTGTTCTTCCCTGTTTCTAATACTTGTTTCATTTTGTATTTGATACGTCAATTACAAAGAAACTAACAAATGAAAAAGTAATTCCTGTCGTACTTTCAAACCTTAATTGTATCCTTTAAATTTACAGCTCATAATTTCAAAAATAATTTTCCGATAAAATAAAAATGCTTTACAAGCATTTCTTTAGCTGTTAATTTTCTCTTTCACAAGTAAGTTTGTTTTCCAAGATTAAATGCGTGTACCAGTGATTTTTTTAAGCACAAATTCTGCTTTACACCGTTTTGGTTTATTGTGGAAAACGGTAATATTGCTGAAAATGTCTTTTTACCACTGTTTAAAACCTGTCAAATATTCGTGATAATTTCGTGTTGCCACATCCTAAAGTTTCTGAAACGTTGATAAAATCGATACATTTTAATTATTGATTAATTTTTGTTTCTAAAAGTATTAAAACACTTATTCTTGAGTACAACATAAATCATATATATATATATATTCACATAATGATTTTTAGAATGGGAGTAATTTACATATAACGCCTACTGAAAATAGTGCTCGACTAACCGTGACGAAAGACCAGCTCTATATGAATTATTATGTAACCAATTACCCAACTGTTATCCTGAGTAATTGTTATACTAACCAGTTTAGCATTGCCTCACTGCTACGCAAAGTTGAGCACTATACCCTGCAGGCCTAACTTGAAAACATAAGTTATTCAACACAATAAATATATCTACATACTACCATTTGTCTGGGTCTGACATTTGGGATTTCTTTACCTTCTTCTGTACCTTTCATTGACTATCTGATAATTTTCGAAACAAGTTGTTTTTTGGTCTATCTATTCAATTAATTTTTTGCTAATATTACTCTTGTTCTAGATTGGTATAACTATTTAAATCTATGTATTATATTTGCAAGATGTCCTTAAAATAAGCAGATGTGACAGACTTAGTTATATAAAAAACTAACGAACATCTCTTATATTTTATGTTATCAAGATCTCTTAGATGTTTCGTTATTAATAACTCTTATATTTTATGTTCTAAATACTAAATCCTCACTTCCTTACATCTTCATGTTTCCTTTAGTTAAAATATCTCTGAATTGAAATTTTATATACTTGTATATATTCTAATAATTAAATATTTTTAACGTACTAAAAACTGTAATTATAGTAACAGATTGTAAGTTGAAAACTATGACTTTATTTAGAGAAAATTTCATTTGTATCAAGCGGTTTTCATTGTAAATCGGCCCAGCATGGCCAGGCGGTTAAGGCACTCGACTCATAATACGAGAGTCTTAGGTTCGAATCCCCGTCACATCAAACTTGCGTCTCCTTTCTATCGTATGAGTGTTATAAAGTTACAGTCAATCCCACCCTTCGCTAGTAAAAAATAGGCCGAGAGTTGACAGTGGGTGGTGATGAATAGCTGCCTTCCCTCTAGTCATACACTGCTAAATTAGGGACGGCTAGCGCAGATAACCCTCGTGTAGCTTTGCGCGAAATTCAAAAGAAAACAAATCAGTGTATATAATATACAAATACCTTTGTTGTAAAGAGTTTCCACGTAAATGAAAATGTTTGGCTTACACTTTTTCGTATGAATAATTTGTTCTATACCTTAGAAAAAGCATAATTTCTACTTTGTAATATATGTTGAGTGTAGTTCACCTACATTTATTTAAATTCTTATTCCTTTGATATTATTTTGTTTTATACTTTCATGTTGTAATTTTTAACCCGATTAGCACTTTACAGGCAAAACGACCATGTGAAAAGCACCCATGATTCAAACATAATCATCCCTAATTTACAGCTGATACATAGACTAAGAACAGTAAGTCGTCAGTAATGGTTGGTTCTTGAGCACAGCCACAATTGGCTATCTGCTTTGTCCACTGTAGGAAACTCAACCCAGATTTTATCATTGTAAGTTTGTAATTTTACCTCTGTCCAAGTTATCAGATCCCACCGCTTTTACAGATACTTTTAAAAGAGCAGTGGTATTCACTTACACATTTATGATAACCATTCCCACACATCGGAAAGTGCAATACATGTTAAGCAAGATATCGTGGCTCGAGCCTTAGATTTTCCGACTAGTAGACTGAAACACAAAACTACGACCGATCCATTTTTTATACAGTTTTTGAAGTTTATAGCTAACTCTTATACAG
Source organism: Carcinoscorpius rotundicauda (assembly GCA_011833715.1). Classification (NCBI taxonomy): domain Eukaryota; kingdom Metazoa; phylum Arthropoda; class Merostomata; order Xiphosura; family Limulidae; genus Carcinoscorpius; species Carcinoscorpius rotundicauda. Next base: position 45,529,114 of record CM022395.1, on the reverse strand, counting down.
TAATATATTTCCATTAGTTTTAAAATAAAACTTCGTTAAAAAAAATTAAAACAGCTTGTCACAAGTAAAAATAGCCCACACACACCTATGAACATGTACGCTAGATTTCTACACAAATTTTAGCATTGTAATTCAGATAAAACACGGCTAAATGTGATAAGAAAACAAAATATTGTCCAAACATAGACATGTTTGTTTACATTTCAGTTTTTCAAAATTCGAAGTTCATGTTTGTCATGAATATAATGTATTTTGCTTTAGTTTGATAGAGTTAATTACAGGAGCAAATAATAACCTGGTACATAACTCACTTTCTGTATTATTATACTTTGTTTCGAATTTCATTTTCTTATGCCACCTCTTATTTTCTGTATCCACTGCAGGAAACTAACTCCGAATTTTAGCGTTCTAAGTCTATAAACTTATCACTATTCCATCAAAGGACTGTTCAAAAGAAACTCCGTATAAAACAATGTGAACTTGAAAACCTAAAGAAGGATTGCTGAATAAAGTTTTGGAATTAATATTTTTGTTGCAAAAGTTAAAACAAGAGATATGCAAGTTCGATTAAAAAAATAGTCTTAATAAGTGGCAACCATTCTTATTAGTTTGTCTATAAAAATATGTGGTATTTTCCAAACGTGTTATGGAAATTATGTAATCTTATTTCAGAATTAATCTTGACAATGTGCAAATTATTTCACAATATAACTTAATACAACCAGTAATTTTGCACAGCTAACTTCATATTGAGCAGTTTTGTTTCAAAAGGAAGCTTCACCAAATCTTGTGTAATTGAAATAAAAAAAAGTTCGTATCAGTTAGTCCATGTGGATATGCGTGCAAGCTCATATATGAAAACCTATTATCCCTATTGGCTAATTATAAATTGGTACTTTTACGTTTATACAAGCACAAAAGAGAACGAACGACCTTTAACGCGCATTTGTATATGCACGGGCAAAACGTTTATAGAATTAACTTTAAAGACAATTGCTTCAGTAACATAAACAAACGCATTAAGTTAAATCCTTGCTTTTAGTTAGCTTATAAATAAAATAAATACCACTTCAACTGATCATAACTTCCAACAGGAGTCTTGAAATTGATATTTAGGCCCAATGTTTAAATAAGCTATGTATACAGAACACGAGGTTACCCGTTATATAGTATACTATAATTAGCCTTAACAGTCACTACACGCGGTTTTCTACTGTCTACAGCAAATGCATTGCGGAAGAAGAAATAATTACAGATTTCAGATTATATACAAAAGTGATTTAGAGTCAAATATACACACGCACAAAAACATGAAGATGGTTGGCTTTACACTTCATGATATCATAATTGTAAAAAATTCACTGTTTTATAACTATTACGCCTTCCAACTATATACATGCAGACGCTCAAAAATAAATAATTAGCCTAATTTAAAAACGTTTCTTCCGTGTACAACCAACCAGTTTATTCAACAGAGAATGAAATATTGTTTGTGTTTTGGATTTCACGCATAATTATACAAGGGCTATCTGCTCTAGCCGTCCCTAATTTAGCAGCGTAAGACCAGAGGGAAGTCATCACTACCCACCGCCAACTTTTACCAACGAATTGACCGTAACATTATAATGTCCACACGGATGAAAGGGCAAGCATGTTTGATGCGACGGGGATTCGAACCTGCGACCCTCAGATTAAAATGAAATATTGAATTATTTCCTATATTGGCGGTACAAGTGGATCCAACACTTTGTTAATACTTTAAGGAAAAATAATTAAAGGTTGATACTATAATGAAAGTAAACCAAGTAAAATAACGATATAAGAAGACAGTTGATATTTACACTTCTTAATATCATACTTTAAAAAATTCATTATTTTATAATTTTGCTTTCTCTAAAGTTCGATCAAGAAAAAAATTTAGGATCTTAGTCAAGGATGGCGATTATTCACAAAAACAAGGTGTTTATAAAACAAAATTTTGTGTTCATTCCATGTTTTACACTTCTTTATTTTAACTCTAAACACAACAACTCCATATCTTCCTTAGTAGGTTTCTTTCTTCTTATTAATGTTCAACTCCATGATACAACAACAAAAACATTTTGTAAAGGATTTATTTATTTAAAACATACACCCTTCTCATATATACCGATACTGAGAAAGAGGTTCAGGGAGGCCCGAAACACTCCTATCTTCTGACACCCCAGGCTGTAATAAATAAAAATGACACATGAAAACAATATAAAACAATAGTGCAAAAGAAAAATGAAACATAATTTGGTTAAATTTTATTTAACATTAATTTATGAACATTACGCAACATTTAATAAATGGTTTTCAACCTTTTTGTTCTTATAAACCGGGAAACTTATCAAATAGAAAAAATAATAATAAGAGTCTAAAATTGAGGCCGCCTTTAAGCTTGAGGCCCAGGCGTAGAGATCCTTCTCCGCCCCCCCCCCCCACTCTCTCATCGGCCCAGTATATATAGTATCCACTCAGTAATGCTGTATGTGTGGAAAAAATATATACGGTCTTTTAGCTCTTGTGTCACAGGACACCGTTTGTAAGATGTCGAAAATTAAATATTGTCTATATATATATATAGTATCCACTCAGTAATGCTGTATGTGTGGAAAAAATATATACGGTCTTTTAGCTCTTGTGTCACAGGACACCGTTTGTAAGATGTCGAAAATTAAATATTGTCTATATATATATATATAGTATCCACTCAGTAATGCTGTATGTGTGGAAAAAATATATACGGTCTTGTAGCTCTTGTGTCACAGGACGCCGTTTGTAAGATGTCGAAAATTAAATATTGTCTATATATATATATATATAGTATCCACTCAGTAATGCTGTATGTGTGGAAAAAATATATACGGTCTTTTAGCTCCTGTGTCACAGGACGCCGTTTGTAAAATGTCGAAAATTAAATATTGTCTATATCTATTTTTTCCTAGACAATGTTTCATTAGTAAAATAATTTTAATATATGTAGTACACGAAACATGCGCCCTAGTTCAATCTTATTTTAAAACTAGCCTTGGTAGATGTAGTGCAAAATTAACTACAACAACTTCTATGTCTGTTTCAAAATGACAAACGATAACTTGCGACATGTTTCATATTCATTTTAATATTATAGACTATCGAAATAACTAAAAACATAGACTTATAGCGTTTGAAGGAATGACTCAGCATTTCAAGAGTTTATCAGCTCCCATCTTCACGTGTAAGTTAATTATTATTCTTCCTGTATTTTATGTCATTAGACCTATTGACACCATGGAGCCGCAGAAGCCTTAGGGCAACTAGTCAAAAGTGAAGTAGTCATAGCATGTTACTGGAAGAAATAAAGATAACAAATCAGATAAAGTCTATCAAACCATGTAAGAACGTAATTTTGAAATATTCGAAAATAACGTCTTTCAAAAGGAAGTTACGCGAGAGATAACGGCAAAAGACTTAAGGTGAAACGCCCAGCAACATAGGGTGCAAATTTCCTGAACCAGGACTGAGTTTAGAGAAGACAATAAAATGTGACGAAAATTAAGGATGCCATATGGAATATGGACATAAGTACATGTTTGACAAAACTCTCTTGGGAAAAGAAGACGTTCATCTCCACTAGAGGGTGAACTAATACTTCCGTACGATGTATGTATTAAAATTATTTGGCCACTGAAACATTGTTTAGTGGTGAAAAAGGATACAAACGGAATTAACTCCCTGACCTCTTATGTACGATATGTGTGCTGTGCCATATGAGTCAAAACCCAAAAGTTATCTTCACATTTGCATCATTATTATGTGGAACACTCTGTATGTATATATATATGAAATTGTTGCGTGTTTTAAATTAACGAAACCTTTAAATAATGCTCTTGTTGTATTATGTAGTTGGATATGATTGAAACAAAACACACTAAAGAGAATACGGACTTATTGTATTAGTTTTAAAATAAAGAAATGTAAAAGCTTGTAATAGCTGTAAATGATATCCATCTCTGTAGACAACAAATTTTGTAAAAACACCTTGTTTTGTGGATAATCGCTATTTTTGTCTAAGCTTGACTGAACGTTGATAAATCAACGTTATAAAATAGTTAGTTTTTAAAAGAATGAAATCAAGAAATGTGATAATCAGTTTTCTTCGTCTATCGCTATGTCATTTAATTTGTTTTCCTTTCGTAATAGGTCAACTCTTTTGGTTTCACCGATTCCTAAAGTATTAGGAAATCGCTGGGTTCACTATAACAATAACGTTTTGCTTAATATTGTCGGTTTATAAGCACCTGTATTAAGACAAGAGAGGGATGGAAGTAGACATACCACTTGATAAGCTAGAACAGGCTATCTCATTTTTGCATGAACAATAAAATTCTTACATTATTGTCTACCCTTATTTGTCCATCGTAAGCTTGGTGTTTGAAGAGAATCTTAGATGTTATCATTATATCTTTCATTTAGTTAACTTTATAATTCTGCTTTTATGTCTATTTTACAATAGAGTAACATTAACGACTGGAAATTCTGGTTCGTTTTTATTTTGGCAGTGATGAAGTCAATGATGTATATATCTTATTCACCATGTAAAGTAAAGCCCGCTTAGTTTACTATGTGATCAGGAGTGGATCAAATGATATGTTCACTTCGATTCTTATCTTATTTAGCTCCTTTACTTAAGTTCAGTAGCCAGCCCTGCATAGTTTTTTTCTGTTGCGATAATTTGTTTTTGCTTTTTGTTTTTTCTATATAAAATGGCTTAGGTGGGTTACTTGGTTATGGAGCGTATGCTAAAGCTTTATAAATTTTGCATAATATAATAATACAATAGTTAGTGAAAGATCGTGAAGAATGTTTTGCTCCATGAAATTATGATAAAATTATAGTTACTGCTAGAACCAGGTGAGTGCTAGGCCTATTGAAGAAAGATGCACGAAAATATGAAATCTAGATTATTTTACTATTCACCGGTTTGGAACTTAGGGACGTTCTAGGTACCTGAAAGGTGGCATATACATTCGAGACAGAACGATCATACCAGATGGCTCTTCATATCTACTTCTGATTATCTGTAGAGAATAAAATCCAGATGGTTTTTGTGTTGCTTTAAAACAGACGTTCGTGCCATCCCTACATAGATGGGGCCGGCGCACTCTTCAAAAGTTAAAAATGGATAATAGTTTGTTTTTATTTAAGCACAAAGCTACACAATGTACTGTCTTTGCTCTTCCAACCATGTGTATCAAAACCCGGTTTCTAGTGTTGCAAATCAGCATATAAACCTTTGATCTACTGTATAATAGGTACACTCTAGTGAATTCATTAAAATATTGTATCAGGAACTATCTTCCTTGTTCGGTAGTTGAATGTTTTTTTTCACCTTTTCCTTACATTATTTGTCTGTGAAACTAATATATATAATAATTATAAGATAGTGAATTTACGAAATTGTGCTATCAATAAGTGTAAAAATCCTTTTTTGTTGGAAATTTCTTGTGGGTATATCTGGCTAAATTGATCTTGTATATCAAGTGAAACTTGTAATTTTTCTTTCACCCAATGTATTTGTTGTAGAGCTCTGAAAATGAAGTAATTTGTGGGAGAGACTATTAAGTTGTGGCATTGACTATTAAGGCTAATTGCCGTAAATTAAATAAGTTCACGCTTCGTATACGAAGAAGATTTAAAATTTAGTCCTAATTTTCGATTTTTAAGACCCTATTGGAATGTTTCTTAAGATGTAAATATTAACTTAATATATTTGCTTGCATGTTTGCTTATGTTACTGAACTGATTGTTTATAAAATTAGTTATAAACGTCGTTACTATGTATATATTATAAAACAACGCACGTTAAACGTCTTTGACTTTTGCACTTGCATGAGTGTAAATCTATTATTGCGCAATTAGTCAACAAAAATATTGGGTTTCAATGTGACCTGGAAAGCAGACATTCACGGACTGATTAAATTACATTGTTCTTTTAATTACATAGGTGTGTCCAACAATCCATAGAAAGTTGATGTTCATTCGTTACTGAAAGAGCAACATGTGACATTTCCAAACAAAAGCAAAATAGACAAAAGAATGACATGATATTCTGGCTTGAAGACCACTGATAGAATTAGAGATAATATTATGAAAGACTGACAATATCCAGGGAAGGCAATTTTGTTAAGCTGGAGAAAGTTTTAGATTAATCCAGGAGACAAAACTTTCATACATGACAAGAAATAAAAAAGAAGACATAATCCATTCGATGAATTCTGGAACTATAAGACTCATCAATGTATAATATGTAAATAACACTGTACAACAAAGTTTTTGCTTCTTCAACACTGTTGGTTATTCCTTACAGATTGTTGGCTGCTGATCACGGAAAACACATTCAAATTTGCCCGTCACGTACCGTTTCATCGAAATATTCAGTTTTACCAGGATACTGCTAAAATGAAAAAACGATACCAGGGCAACTGGAATCCGTCAATGCTTGCTGACCACTGTTATACAATGCAACGTGATGCACCGGACATTGAAAACAAACGAAAATCAGGAGCAAAATATTTTTAGCGTATTAGAAACATAAACGCAATTAAATACGTTATTGCCGGCAAACAGTTAACTGTCTATTTCTCAGAGTTCCTACGTGATGAAGCAAAACCCAAACTATATTTGTGCATACCCACAAGGTACCTGTCACAATCAGCAAAAACTTTTCAGGAAGCAAAACTTTTCGAAAAAAATTGTTGTGCAGTGTAACCTTCGCTAATTGACAGGACCAGGAGTGGCCTAGTGATTGGAATGCTTGGACTGGGAATTCGAGGGTTCATGGTTCACGGCTCATTTTTGTAAAAACGCGCTACATACTTTGGACCATTGGTACACTATAAGAGTAGCTAGAAAATTACACTATTTAGTCATATTAGAATGTGTTAGTGTGGATAGTGAATGCTATTTGTAGTTGTCTTCTTTCTAATTTATCAGTTCAGAGCTGCGGTCGATTATACGCAGATAACTCTTTGTGTAGCTTTATACGAGCATTTTGAAACAAAGAAATAAATTGAGGGAAAATAAAAGCAAGTGGGTGTCACTAAGAGTGTTCTTAGGTAGTAAGAACAACAAGACAGAGGAGTCGTCGAATAGCCAGAAAGGAACAATCCCCAAAACAACAACAGATTTAACTACTTAATACCTGGATCCACAGGTATTAAAACCAAAATTATTGTTTCATATCAAGCGAATAGAGTAAAGACTGTAACTCCAATAGTAGTATTCAAGAAAATCTCAGGAAAGAGGAGGGAAAGAGGTTTACCTACCAGGCTATTGATGAGATAATGAACAAACATATTCAAGAGAAAATCGTGGTTACAGCAGAAGTTATAATCAGTAAAACAGCAACATATCCATACTTCTTAATATACATGCAGGTTCGTATTGCAGCACGATGAGCATAATTTAACTGACGCAGTAACAACAATGTGATAAATTTTACTTTGATTAGATAAAAAAATTAAATAGTAGCAGAGTAATAATAAAGAAAATTCGAAGTTGACTCGCAGGAGGTTGAAATTTTGACAACTGGCAACAATATGAGAATTCCAGGCAGAATAGTTATCAGAGATAATTCATATGTAGAGATATTCCGAAACGTGGACAAGATACAGATGGCAAATCTGCAAAAGTTCTGTATAAGTTTACTGTGACATTTAACGTCAAGACTGTGTTTGTATTAAAAAGGAACGAAGCGAGAACTACTTGTAGTTTTTCTTTCGGACAAACCTATTAAAGTTCTCTTCTGCCGTTTCTAATTTTGAACTATTGGTCAGTTGGCAGCACCTTTTAGCAATTGACTCTCAATTCTTATAACGCATCTACAGCTTTAAGTGAAGGGATTTTTTTTTTGTGGTATCGCAGGGATTTGAACTTATCTTGCTAGCTCCGAAATTTTTCGCTCTGCCGTAAGGTTACCTTACACCTGAAGCAAAATCACCTGGTAAAGTCTCAAATATCTAATTAACAGCGGGTTACGACTGTAAACTATAACATACTTTAAATAGGCTAGGTAACATGATAGAGAAACATTAGGTAGGGAATGGTAAGAAAAAGGTAAAATAATTTCTTCGTTAAAATTCGAGTTATTATGATTTGTTACAGTAACTTAAGTTCAAAGAAATATCCTTTTTTGAATATCAATCTCCCAGTGTCTCAGTGCTAAGCTTGAGGGGGTATACCCTAAAAATCGGGGATCGATACTCGTAGTGGACGTAACGTAGATGTCCATTGTATTGCTTCGCACATATAAAAAAAATTCCTTAATTTGAACAAATGTACACAACCAATTAATAACATGAATTTCATTATAATAATGTACTGTCACAACTTTATGACTTATTCCTAATGACCTTTTATACTTGTCTTGTTAAAGTTTTAAACTTTTCGATTTTTAACTGCATGCATTATTTGTTAGCTGTTGCGGGTTATCTTTATATAACTGTTGTAAAATTCTAATACAGATGGTGTCGAGAAACTATGTTAAAACATTTATTAACATTGATTTCTGGATTTGAAACTCCTGTCGGATCATAATATCCCATGCATGTTCCAATGTTTATGACTTGGTGCAATAGAACACAAGTAGCTATTGCAGACTTTGTCTCTGAATTCAACACAAGCTTCCTTAAATAACTTCAGGATATCGTTACTTTGCACAAAACTTTATTGTTATTTTTTGTCTACAATAAACCTCAGTTGTCAACAAGATTTTTACTACATGAATAATTCATCCTAACAAGCGCTAATTGTCACTTTTGTTTTGAAACGGAAGAAAAAGGTAAAGCTTTTAACACTAGTAACACATGCATTTATATGAAAAAGAACGTTGTTCCAATCTTCAGTAAGTGCTTCGCTGCACGTTTTGTATTCGAACAATCTTCATTAAATGCTTTACTTATGTAATTTATATTTCGTTTTAAAGTTTAAATATTTTTCTATGTTTAATACCGGATGAATGATTATTAATAGATGTAGATGGTATACCTGAATCATAAGTTTATCTAATTCTGGTTCTAAGAAAGGAAGGAATGAGGCTGTAAAATAGAATATAAACGGTCGTTCACCCTGATGAAAGAGTGAGGCATTCACGGAGCACAGTGACCTGAGCTACGTTTTGATACCTAGCTATTCTCCCACAGTGGAGGTGGTGACGTCCACTGAACAAATACATTGTTTATTCAACCAGTGGATGTCGCTGAAACAGATTTGTCTTACAATAACAATATAAATCATGAGTCTATTTTTTTCTAGCTTCATCTGTCCAATGCAACAAACACAAATATGTGCATTGTTAAAAAGGTTACGGTGTGCTGCTTATAAGCCAATTTTAAATTTTAAACATTGTACTAGAAACTTGTTAGAAAAACCTTTCTTATTTAACTCTTTTGTATATTAGCAAAACGTGATCATTCAATGTTATACAATATTTTTAATGAAAATAATTTCTAAAAGATATATAGTTCTTATTTTCCGAAAAATATTTATTAAAAACCATCAAACAACATTAAAGTTATAAGTACGAAATTAAATATTTAAAGAGCAAAATAAATGAAATCTGTATTTAGTGGAAACTGTAATTGTTAAGGGTATGTTAAAAATCGTATAACACATTGAATATCGCACATAAAGTATCCATCAATGATTCGCTACTACTCAAACAGGTAAAATAAGCTTTTACAACTGGATCAAAACAGAGAATACTACTATAATCCTCAGAAAGAGTCAACATTTTATATGCAGTACGTATAACATTCTAGCACAGACATGTAGTGTTTAATGTATAATTGACAAATATATTCCACAGTTCATTTGAACTGTCCTGAAAACAAGGAACGTATCTGCGGTTAAATTTCTTTAGATACTTTGCTGTAAGTGTTGAAGATTGAGTCTTTTGTATACCTATTTGATGAATTTTGTTATTGAATCCATATCTATACAATTATTAGAGGAACGTGATATAAACTCTTAGACTCATGAGTTATGACTCTGTGTTTTCAATTCCTGTACAAGATATTTTAAAGTTTATATTTTATGGGTGTGAGCTCGAAATGACTCTGCTCTTTCTTTCCTTGATATATATTAGTTCTGTTTAGTTTCCAGAGTATAGCCACAATACATTTGGACTAGTAGCTTTCTGGCCATAAACTGGATGATAACGCGCTAAAAATGATGTACTGGAGTAAAATCCATAAAAGATGACGATGCATATAACGTTTTTGAATACAGATATGATATGATGGAGAAAACATATTTCTTAAAAGTAGCATAGCAAATTTGAGGTCCAGATCCCTTGAAAATGAACATAACGTACACTATAGTAGAAGACTTCAGGATATAGATATGATATTCAAATAGAGATTTCCTGCACACAGACATAATACACCGGTGTAGAAAGACCCTCAGAGTTTGGATCATGGCTGGATTCAGAAATGTTCTGTATATAAAGTTGAATTATTGTGATAGGAGAATCGTCTATGGGCTACGATGGAGATTTCGTAGATAAGTCTATAACGTAGAAGGGTAAGAAACTCGTGGGTTTAACATCCTAAAAATAAACTTGAGTTGTATTAGGTATCTATCTTGATATAAATAAGATGTACTGAACTAAGAATCATCTGGTTACAGGTATGTTTTAGAAGTAGATGTATTTTGAAATAAACATAATGTACTAGAATAGAATTTTTATGTCTATAAACATGATTTATTTTCAGTATTGATATTTTGGGTATAAATGTTATAAGCTGCAGTAGGAGTGCATCAGATATAGACATACTGGCTTGAGGTGAAGGATACAGACATTATGTTCTAGAGTAGAGATTACTGTCCATAGACAAGATTAATTTTGAGAAAAGTATGTGAAAGAGATGAGTTTGTAACAAAAATGTCAAAGCAATTTATTGATATAAATAACGATCAGACCATCATTGTGTCTGTCGTGTCCAAACCGACATGATGAGACCTGGTATTAGGACGATAGGCCTCGTCGGCACAGGATATAACAGGTATAGTATGGTCGATAAACAATTATTTTGTTCTTTACTTTTGCTAATAAGTTGTTTTTTAAATATGTACACATTTAATAAGTAACAAAAATTTGGTGAACAATAGTAATTCTCAATGAGATGATTACATATTTCTTTATACCTTATGGAATTGGCATTAAAAATATCTTTCTAATTAGTATGTGATAGGAGTAGCTTAGTACCCAATGTGTAATACAATGGACCTGTGGGTCCGTTACTCATGTCCTTTTGTCAATAAAAACAGAACAAAAACGCATTCTGCACTTTTGAAACTATGAGTGTGTTATAAGAATGACAATCAAACTCACTTTTCAATTAAGCAAGAGTAGCTCAAGAGATGGAGGAGTAAGATGTTGATTAGCCGCCCTCATTCTATAAAAGTATATTAATTTAAAATTGTTTTTTCTTTATTTTCTCATTTCACTCAAAGCTATTTAAAAGCTACTTGTGCTATTCATCCCAATTCTTTTTAACTAATTAAGAAGACAGTTAGTCAACAACACACACCACCAACTTTTGAGCATTCTTGTTTGACTGAATAGTGGAATTTCACTATCATTTTTACAATGCACCTTCCAAAGGACGTACCACATTCTTTCCCTCTCGTATAACGATGATCGAACCTCACACTTGGCATCACACACTAACCACTGGGTCACACTCTGCCATCAAAATTAAGAATGACTGAGCATCTCTTCCTTTAGCTGTAGGAGCGCGTTAATATCATAAAACAAAAAAATAGATGTAATAGGTGAGGACTTTCATAAACAGAAATATGACAGAACGAAGAAACTGAGAGCATCCAAAGATATCTGAGTATGGTGCAAATGAGTTAAATAAGTCTGTTTTGAGAATTTGCATCAGAATTTGACTAGTACTTAATGTAATGTAGAAATGTGAAGTAGGGGTTGATTTTATCTTTCTTGTTCACTTGTCAAAATTTTGAAGACAAAATTATGATGTGGTGTGAGTACACATAAAATATCTAGCCAAAATAAACTCAACTTTGATCATGTAATACGTTTGTTTGTAGGAATCCGTCCACCGAACATAGGATGATATTTGAAGGCAGATCACATTTTGAGATAACATCAATGATGAGGGTCAATTAGTTATTGGCGTTCTTAGTTCGATATCAGTCCACGTATCATGACTTTAACAATGTGTATCTTTATACTTGATATGCTTGGTCAATAATAAATTATAGCTGAGCTTATACACTGTTTTGAAAGCCACAGTTTCATCTAAACAGTTAACTTGAGTTAAAGTAATCTATTTAATACAATAATAGAGGGAGTTAATTGCTTATTGAAAGAAAAAATAGAGTTAGGTTTTGAAACCCGACAATGCTCCACGATCTGAAACGCTTTTCTAAAATTCAAGTTTTCCCTAAAACTAATTTATTTATGTTGTGCTGTTATTCGTATGAATGGGATTATCCTCGTTTTCTACAGCTGAGTGCTTCCTATATAGGTCTAACAAAGACTGATTTAAAAGCGTCATATGTTAAGCTTGCGTGAAAGACAGTGGAGAACCTTCATTGTTATTATCACTGATTTCGACGTTCATAATGTTGATCGATAGCCAAGTTGAAAAATCTGACGGTCACTTGCGGTTGTCAAGCTTTCCTTTGTTATTATAGAAATGGATATAACAGTCAGGATTATTAGATTTGTATATATACTCTTAGTAATACGTAGAAACAACTGAAGTAACTTATTTCAGTACACAAGACTTTGAAGTTTCGACTATAACAATAAACCTCCTACTGGTATTAGTTGCTTTATCTGGGATTACAATAATATAATATTTTAACTGGTAATAAGTTAAATTACACTATTTTCTCAACGATATTAGTTTTTAACACTTATGCTGTTATATTTCCAGTAAAGGCTATTTATATCTAACAATCTTAAAAATTGAAAGGACTAATTGATTCAGTTTTTATTTGGATTAGCATTAGGATATTGTTACTAGATATGATTACTGTACAAAGATTTTCGTAGTTTTTGTTTCTTTAATTTTTGCTTTAAAAGATAATTGTCCTGTGTTTCAAATTATTATGGAGAGTATAGTACACCTTATAGCCTTAATAAAACTTTCCAAGTACGGTTTTTGTTACTTGAAGACAATTAAAATATATTACTTATAAACATAAGTGTTATGCAGTACGTGTAACTAGACACTAAATCAAATCTGAAAATCTACAAAATGTACAAGAAAACCAAATGCGAAGGTAAAATAAAGTAATCAATGAGCAAAAAAGTGTTATTTTAATAAGGCCCGACATGGCTAGATGGGTTAATGCGTTTGACTCGTAATCCGAGTATCGCTTGCCCTTTCATCCATAGGGACGTTATAACGTGACGGTCAATCTCCCTATTCGTTGCTAAAAGAGTAGCCCAAAAGTGGGCGGTCGGTGGTGATGACTAGTTGCCTTTTCTCTAGTCTTACATTTTTAGATTAGGGACGGCAAGAGCAGATAGCCCTCGTGTAGCTTTGCGTAAAATTAAAAAAAACAAAACAAATTACTTTTAATATACCCCTGTAAACAAACGATAAAACATAACATCGCACTCTAGACAAACAAATCTAAGAACGCAAAAAGAACATACATGTAACACAATTGAAGTGCATTCGATAAACATCTAAGCAACATGTTAGATAAACAAATCTAATAGTCCATTGAATTGCGGTTGGCAAATACGATATTCAGTTTAGGTTAGGATAGATAAACAAACATAAACGTCTACATTATAACCTAAACAAGCAAACATGGAAGGTAAAGAGACCTGAATGCTTCATTGTAATGAAAGGTGGGGACAGCTTTCTTCATCGCATATAAGAAATGTATGTTTCTAACTAACAAAAAATAAATATCTTAATAATCATCTTATATGTAATTCCAATTACTGAAGTAAATTACGGTTTATAAGAATGAGGCTTCCTTGTTCAGAATGTTTTGTTTTACTTTGTTTAATCATCTTTCTATAGAAATATTATTGTTTGTTTAACAATATTTAAATAAAAATATCATCGTTTGTTTAACAATCTTTCTACAAAAATATCATTGCTTGTTATATGTTCCTCCAGCGTTACCATGGCGGATGTAGACTATCGAATAGTTAGAAATTTGCTGTAAACCAGGTTATAAATGACATATGTCTCCCCTGGCGCCAGGACTCGTTTCTGCGGCAACAGCTACAGTATTATCCTAAGCAAACCATTAATATAAAGTAATTAATAATTTAGTTTCTATATATATTTTTATTTCTTCTACGGAAAATCTTATTGCTTAAGGATACGAATAAATTCATTGTTTGAAAATCTGTAGAAGCAATTAGGAAATTATGCTCATTGGAATCGATAAGTTTGTAATAACGCTGTTTATTTCGTTTTTTGTTATAAGATTTTGTATTTCTTTTGTTATGTTAAACTGAAATGTCATTAAACACAAATATAAATGAGTGAGTTAGGATCAGAGGTTCACTTGCCGTATGCATTCTTAACATTTCCAAGGTATAATACGTTATAAAATGCTGTACGTAATGAGATAATAAATGGATTTGGAAATTAAAAAAGCTTACATGATTTCGTGAAACTACACAGTTTATTTTCTGTTTAACAAAAAAAATATTTCAAATTCACAGAAAATTCTGACAATGTATTTGTAGTGGAATAAACTGTTCACTTTACTGCCTTTCTGTGTTTTCTATTTTAGTTTGGAACGGTTTTTCATTAAGTCAAATCTTTTTTTTTGTTTTGTTTTTCTGCGCAAGCGACACATTCTTAAACATCCACGGTCTGTAAATTGGTTACAGCTGGAAAGACGTTTGAAATAACTCTTAAGGTCACGCTCGTTACGAGGCCTAATTAAAAAAAGAGGTAAAAATTCCAAGTTCAGCAATGTTCGTTTCCGGAGTTTATTTTGGCTAGATATTTTATGTGTACTCACTCCACATCATAAGATTGAGAAAATAATTACTAATGATTCTTCAAAGAAAGAAGCCCATTCTTACTGATTTACAATTGATATGTCAGTAGATACTGTGGTTTGACTGTTACTACTCGTTTCTCTCTGAAATAAACTCTCACGTGACGTGTACGTGTGACCAATCTTGTTCTTTATACCTACTTCATACAAAGATAAATTACTTAAACTTTTAAGCTGCTTTTTTATTTTGTGAATTTCTTTGATAATGTTTTATTAGAAAATTCTAAAGTTGCCAAAATGTCGTGATAAAAATTGCTTGCAGGCTACGTTAGGCTGGTTTCACATTATCTTTTGGTTTTTCACATTTTGTTCATGATTTCTGTTAGGTAGTGGTTGGACAAGTGAACTTTCCTACAGGGTAGACCAAGGTATACAACACATAATACTGTGAACTCTGTATGGTGCTAACCTAACGCGTCAAGTACAAGGAGTTGCTTTATTATACAAAAATATTCAAATTACTGTTATTTTAATGCGTGGCATATGTATTTTAAAAGGGATATTAAGATTTGCAGCTGTAAAACCGCATAACATGTAGTTGCTCTAACAAGAAACTTACTAACAGGTTATTTTTCCTGCTTACTTTGTTTACCAGTTTACTTTACCTTATCAGCCTTAAAAGTGTAAATGTGTTGTGAGTGAAAAAAAGGTATAATTATGTGTATCTTGAAAAACCTTTGCAAAGTAATATGCATGCGTTTAGAAGGAGTTTAGGTACATTTTTATTTGACCAAAAACTACATTTTAATATGCAATAAATTTGTAACTATCTTTAAATTTACGGAGTCCATTTATTTCTGTTTAGGTTTAAAACATAATTGAATAATGACTTCGAAATTAACGTCTACTTTATAGGCTGAAGTTATAGAACAAAACTCAATAAACACGGGTTTACCCATAATAATGTAATACACGTGTTTTAGTTCACTAGTAGTTTCATTATTATTCACCAAATATGGGTATTTTAGAAACAAAGTTTTTTAGTCTAAAATAATTTTAAATTATAAAAATGTTTTTATGAGTTTAAATGTTGTAAGTACATATTCAAAACTTTCAACTTGACTTTTTGGGTTATCTCTTTAGCGCATTTACTGTATTACGGTAGTTTTTATAGCTGTTTTTAAACATTACAACTATAGTGTATATGATCTACTTTTGTTTCTAGGTTTTCCTATAATATATAAAACCACCTTAGCCGAGGTAGGATAAAGTTGCAATGATAAATAACAGTTAAAGCAAAACTCTGCCTTACCAGGCTTAACCAAACCTAATAATATCACATTTCTGTCTCAACTCACCTTTACTTAGTGTAATAACATTCAGGACAGAGTTCTCTTTGAGTCAGGTATCTTGAACACTAGACGCCAGAAACTAAATACGAGATTTCCTGGCAAAGAACTTGATTTGTCAAAGCAAAACGTATAGAGATAAATAATGAGAGTGGATTCATTGAAGTAACAATCATCTCTTACTTCACAAGAACATATAAAATATTTATAGATGATATAAAAATGGGGGGAATGTTCATGCAATGTGCCCAGCTGGAACTTATGGAAAACAATACTCTTTTGACTGACTCCTATGATAATTAATATGTGAAAATAATCGACATTAATTCTGAAGGGAAAACGATTTAATCATTCACTTCATTTCTGTCAATACAGTACATTCTTTTGTGCTCGAATACGTCAAGCTATAACAACACTAACCTTTTCAAAACGGCATTATTATATTAGTTACTGACCTAAACCGTGTTTTTTTTATAAAAGTTAAAATTTGGTTAAGAGCATATTTTTAATAAGTTAAAGTGTCATATTTCTCAACAACAACAAAAAAATGCAGATGTGTTCTTTATTGCTAAAGCTGGTGTCGTAGGGAAGATTCTGTAGCCTAGTAAGTCAGAAAAAAAACAAACGTAAAAGTAATTCTATTTACGTTCCACACATGTCCAGGAAATGGTCAAGGGAGACTTATTTAGAGACTTCATAACATCCAAATAAACCTACTCCAGAACAGAGCCAGATGTACAAGAACATAATGTGTATGAGTCAAATGACACTCTTTATGACTTCGTGTTCTCATGGTAGTCTAATTAACATACACAAATGAAGGCTACTTATTGATTTCACAACAGTCTAATTTACATACAAGTATCCCTGAAATACTTTACAACAATAAGCCTGAAAATAATACTGTCTTATTTCTTTGCTATAGCAATATTACTTTGTGAAACTTATCTTGTGATATGTTTCATTCACAACATGAAAAATCATTTATGTAAATATATCTTAATAGCATTGCATCACGTAAACTGAATAGCTTCATGTCTTTCATTTAAAGACATCACTTTAATTTGATAACATTGAATCTTGAAACTTATGTAATCAAACATCTTTTTGTTTAGTAAACTCATAACATAAGACCTTGTTAAAACACTTTATAAACGCTACAACACGAAAGTCGTATTGATAAGTTTCGCCTCCCAGCGGCACAGCGGAATTTCTGCGGACTTACAATGCTTGAAACCGGGTTTCGGACAGAGTACCGATAACTTATTGTGTAGCTTTGTGCTTAGTTACAAACAAATATAAAATAGTTTCTTTAACATCATAAACTTTAGGTGCGTCTCTATAATTCCACAACATTGCAAGAAGAAATTTAGTTAAATTATTTATTTAGTTTTTACACTCTTTTTCTCATAATTTAGTAAGTAAGCTAAATTTCCTTAGGTATATAAATAGCACTGCGGCATTGCAACAACTTCGTTATTCGGAATAATACAGTAAAAGAACTCAGATGCTATTATATTAGCTCCGTGTCAGAGACTTATTGCATTTCTCTTGTTTGCCCTACACACAATTTGTTCTGATGAGGAGAATATATTACACTTCAGACTATTCGTATATTGTGAATTTTGCCTTTAATTAAATTGCCTTGTTCAATCTGCATAAAATTAAGAAACTCGCTGCCATAACTTTAAAAGTATTTCATAATAAACTTATACGTATTCGTAATGCAATATTATTGAATAGGTAAATTTTTCGGGGACGTTTATAGCTATACCTACCTTATTGATGCTTTGATTCAGCTTTTATTGTTTGGCTTTTCGTAAATTCTTAAGTTTAATTTTGGTTCTTTACATGAGTGCACAGATAGGTAGTTATAGCACTCAACTCACAATCTGCGGGTCGCGGATTAGTTAGTATCCTGTTTCACCAACATGCCCTTTGAGTTGGGAGGGGACATTATAATGTTACGATCAATGTTAATAAAAGAGAAACTTTAAAGTTGGCGGTGGGTGGTACTGACTAACTACCTTCCATCTAGTATTCTACTGCTAAATTAACAACGGCTAGCACAGATAGCCCTCATGTAGTTTAGGTTTGCGCGAAGTCAAATGTACCTGACCCTCCTGAGTATTTAACAACTATACTCAAACACCGACACATTGGGAACACAAGTGATCTTGAACTATGAGAAATACTGCAGTTTACTCCGTTGCTTAGTAGAACTTATATTAATCACGTTTGATTTAAAAATTTGGTGTTTGATATTAATTTATAACTATATATGTACACTTTACATTCATGTATATCTCAACTTTCTGTATGTGTTTTTTACGTGTGTATTTGTAGTTAGCACGTATCTCTGTACCTTCTGTAAATATGTTTTTTTATGGGGGTGTATGATCGCATCAGCATTCAAGTCATCGTTTATTCTCCTAATTATCCTTATATCAACGCAGAGAACTGAACGTTAAAACAGTAAATAAGTGAAATATTCATTTTTTCGGGGACTCTCATCGTACGCCTTCTACAACAGGCCACTCACAATTCCTTGTAGCGATTAACAACTCCACTATAGTAATAATAGCATTGTTCCATATGGGCACGGACGCATGTCTTCCATGTAAAGAGAAACGTAAGGGTAGATTATTATACCTTACGTGCCACATACACCTGTTATTACAATTTTATCCACACTATAAAAATATCTCATCTGACCCGGTCATGTGCTTGTCATTCAAAGCAGGACCAAAACTACTGGTTCACATTCAACAACGTTCTCATTCACACACAAAAATAAAATTTGTTTTTCTATTTATGAAAGATCGAGAAACTATAAGAGGTTTACGTTAAAAAAGTCATTAAAACGTGTAGGCGTCTTATTTAAGTTGGCTGTATTTAGTTATGTACGAAATAACAGTTGACTTAAATAATGTTTGAGTGACATATCTAAGTGATATTAGTTTGTTTGTTTTTCTGAAAGTTCTGGAAAACGTTTTCGATCTCCAAACTTTCCTGAAAAACGTTATAACAACAAGAACCAAAGCTGAATAT
Organism: Carcinoscorpius rotundicauda; assembly: GCA_011833715.1. Classification (NCBI taxonomy): domain Eukaryota; kingdom Metazoa; phylum Arthropoda; class Merostomata; order Xiphosura; family Limulidae; genus Carcinoscorpius; species Carcinoscorpius rotundicauda. The sequence continues at coordinate 45,509,690 of CM022395.1, read as the reverse complement.
GGTGACATTGTTAAGAAACTAGAACGTGGCTTGCTCGTGAAATTTGCCTTCTCTAAAGCAATTTTTAGTCAAGCTGGTTTTGTATCGTGAAGTTCAAAGATCATCATAAAACAGAATTGCTGAAACCAGGCAATTATTATTCCAAAATTTTATGTGTAATAAGCATATGGAACTAATTATGGTCTTAGTGCTTTTAAAAAAGTGTCTCAAGAAGAAATAGTAACATTTTGTAGACGAAACCAAAACACAAACTGAACGTTTAAGCAGTTTTTACTGATTCGGAGATAATTAGTCAGTGATTTCGTCTAGAGATTTAGTTTTGGATTGTTTGTTTATTATTTTTTAATTTCGCGCAAAACTACACGAGAACTATCTGCGCTAGCCGTTCCTAATTTAGCAGAACAAGACTAGAAGGAAGGCAGCTACTCATCACCACCCACAGATAACTTTTGGTCTACTCTTTTACCAACGAATAGTGGGATTAATCGTCACATTACAACGTCCCCACGACTGAAAGGATGAGCATGTTTGGTGTGAGGGGGATTCGAAACCAGGACCCTTAGATAACAAATTGAGTGCCTTAATCACCTGGCCATGCCAAGTTCAGTTTCTGGATTGTTCCCTTACTAACTTTATGTATCATTATTATTTTATATGTTTTAATCTTATGATTATTATATGATTCACAAGGAAAGATGTGAGCACTTATTACTATAAATGCTTTTGTCAAAAGAATGATTGAAACTCTTCTTGTCTCAGCATTTGGAGCCTTAATATTCCGATGAATACCAATAGTTCTGTTTGTATTTTTGTTTGTTTAAAATGTATTGCAGCATAAACCTTGAAATGATGCTATTAACCGCTTTGAGAAAAAAAAAATCGTTCTTGTTCCAACATTATGGTAAAAGGAAGAAGCGAAGTTCTTCCTTAATTACGTGGTGTGTTGATACTTTTAATCAGTGAACCATTCAGCATCTATCCAAAAGTTGCATACGGGTGATTGACTCACAGGAACTGTTAACCGGTTAGGATTAGCCGTGAGGTTAGTTGCCGTATGCGTATCCACACAAGCGGCTACCATGTTTTCATGAAGCCGTAGCGTCACCTCTGGCAGTTTCCATCGCCAACCTAACGTTTTGTTGTACTTCAAAAACAAAAACAAAAAACTTAAAGATTAGAAAACTTTCCCTGCAAGGTTTCCTGCAGATAGAACATAATTAAATAAAACGTTGTTTTTAATACCCAAAGACAGCTTCTGTACGAAACATGTTTCCACGTAGCTTCAATCATAGCTACTGAATTACCGGAGTTAGTGGAACAATGCCTGTAATTACTTTTAGCGAACTTCCATCAAATCTCCAGATAACGATATGTTTCTAGAAATAAAATTGACTCCTTTAAACGCTCAAAGAAGTGGATTTCAATATTATCATAAGTTTGATTATGAAAATAGCTCATTACACAAGATAACGTTGATTTTGAATATGTCATGAATTAGTTCTAAGACGACGTTTAAGTGTTTAAGAGCAAATTGATCTGAAGAAGGTATTTTTTGTACTAGGTGTTTTATTTTTAAGAAACCAGAAACTATGTAATCAGTATTTAATAAATTAACTAGCTTTAAAACATCTGCTTATAAATATATGAGTTGAGCATCGAAGTGATATTAATCCAATATTACAGTATAAAATGAAACAAAACGTTTTGTATTAAAATGTGATGCGTAAGATTTTAACAAATAAGTACAGTCATCTTATATCAGAGGTTATTATAATAAATAAATCACTAGTTCACCTTACTTCATTCTGTGGTAATATTTAATGTCACTCTTAGATAACTAAGATTACATGTAGGTCTCGAGATCTCGGTTTTTCAGATGGCCCATTGTATAGCTTTGTGCTTAATTCCAAATTAAACAAACAAGCAATACTGAGTGTATTATGTATCAGTTAATTTTATGGGTTCTACAAACGCAAAGATATGTTTATACCATGGTTATTTCACAAAAGAAAAACTGCGAAAGAGAAAAGGGATATGATAGGAATTGCTAGATTTCAAAGGGTCCATTACTACTTTAACTAGCTGTTTAAATATATCAGTTATCAGAGTCTATTAACAGAGCTAATAAAATTTTGATAAGTTTGTAACTTATGGTGAATGAGAGACTTTGGCAGACTTGTATAGTTTATTGACCGATTCCTTCAGTGTTGGGCAGCATTTTACTATCTGCAATCAAATCATGTAAAGGACATTGTAAAATCGGTCATGTGATAACAAGAAAATAGTTCAAAACATTGTTTAAGATGCTAGAAGGAAAACACAACTTAAAGGACAAATTTAGAACAGGTAAGGAAGTTTGTGATCTTATAAGTTGTGTTCGTCTCCTATGCTGAAAGTAGATTTTAAATGTGAAGAAAACCATTCTTGACTTTCTTTCCATTGTTCATATTATAATGGCAGCAGAAAATGATGTAGGAAGATTTTCAGAAAAAAGTTGGGTGATCTTAAATTTTCAGTAAAGAACCTAATGTTATCCAAGATGTACCTGAATATTGTTGCCGACCATGTTCAACCTAAACACCGGGAATAGGAAATGCAACTTTCCATCATAACCGTTGTGTCCGAAATCCATTATTAGACCACGATAGTAAGTTTAGTTATCTTCCGTATCTGTTCAGATAACAGATATATTGACTTTGGACGAGTTTCAACGCTTGTATCTGTAAAACTCTGCCGGCATTTGTGACGAATTAAATATTAGCGAGAAAGACACTTTTCAACACCTTGTGTTTTTATGAAAGCAGAAAGTAATTTAATTTGATATTAGGTAAAGTTCTTAATAAAGTGGCCAATATGTGTCATTTCTATTAGTTAATAATGTGATCAAAATAATCTTTTATGCAAAACAACTTAAAATCACAAAAAATAGACAATTATCAATGAAAGAAAGTTAGAATTACTGTCGGACAATCAACAATGAGCAATTAACAAAATTCTAATTGCATTGTGTAAGCGCTTAACTTTGGAATCGAAGGACTGATATTCTAAAGAGTATGCAATCATAAGGTTGTTAAGTTCCTAGCATCAACTTGAGATAAAATTCTATTTTCGCGAGAAAGATGTGTGAAGAAATAATAACAACGATTATTTTTCAATCACCTACTCTCAACTCCCCAGTACAGATTCAATTTATTTTTATATATTTAATATGCGTAAACGTAGCTTCCTTAGCCGTTTCCTATTACTTATTAATTGTTTTGTTTTGGAATTTCGCACAAAGCTACTCGAGGGCTATCTGTGCTAGCCGTCCCTAATTTAGCAGTGTAAAACTAGAGGGAAGGCAGCTAGTCATCACCACCCACCGCCAACTCTTGGGCTACTCTTTTACCAACGAATAGTGGGATTGACCGTAACATTATACACCCCCACAGCTGGGAGGGCGAGCATGTTTAGCGCGACCCTCGGATTACGAGCGCACGCCTTAACGCGCTCGGCCATGCCAGGCCCTACTTATTAATATTTTCCCAAAATATATGGCCCAAGATTGACCTCATTGGTACAAAAGTCTGGTACAGTAAAAATCACGGTGTCAGGCAGTAGAACATAATCATGGCCATCAAACTAAATACTGTTTATGATTCTTTAGTAGTTCCAATGGCAACATGAAACCTGAAGTATTGCAATAATAAACTGCTGGTAACCCTCAGTAGTCCTACCTGAGTGTGTGAAAGTAAAAATTTTAATGACTGCTTATTTGGATAGTCCTGATATAGCTGATGAAAGTCGTAAAATCATTCTAAGCTTAAGAATTTGTGGTTAGTCTTATCATTATCAACTGATATAAATATGCGATATACAATCTCGATCAGTTAATTATAAGCAATTCTCAACAGTGATGCAGATCACACTTAGACGATCATTACATAATAATTTAAATATTAAAAGTCGTCTAATAGTTTTAAAACAAAATGTGAGTTTTAAATGAAATAGATGTAGATAAGACGAATCATTCTTAAGTTTTTCAAATTTTGTCTACTCAATATCTTTTATTAGCTACTCGTATTTACAGATTGGGTTATATATTCTTTTAGAAAATGATTGAAACAGAAAAAAAATATACAGTGATTTGTTTGTTCGTTCGTTTGTTTTGTAATTAAGCACAAAGTTACACACTGCTATAAAGGAATACTGAAAACAATGCGTAAAACGTGGATAAACGTATTGACAAATATCGATAAATATCCTTAAAACCACGCCCCATCTAAACTTTTAATAACATTTAATATGAGATATAAAAACTGTACGAGTCTTTTGTTTTTAAGATTAATCAAGAAAACTGTCTAACTGTTATTAATTTTTGTTTGCTGATTTTGTGACCTCAGATATTCTTATGAAACTTATGTTTCCATGACAGTTTTTATCTTTGTACTGATAAAGTGTCTGCCGCGCGTTTAGTGTTTTCGAGTACAGTATTAAAATTTATCAAGAATAACTAGTTAATTCTACCTTTCCTAACTTTATAACACAAAGTATTTTCAAAATTTACGTAGGCAAATCTAACAGATAAATTTATGCCGTATGTTAGTTGTGCATACACACCAAGCTTTTCAGCGAGTCACACTACTTTGGACTTGTGAATTTAGCTGTCTGAAATAGTTGTATTACTCTATTCATACAGAATGCTATATTCTCAGCAGGTAACAAGTGGACATCTGTATTTACTATAACTTTCTTAACAGTTTTGAGATAATGAAATAAAAATTTGTATGAAAATAACACTTATTATGTTGACTATTTTGTATATTCTCTACTTATTTAGGAATGCCTGTGTTTTCATGTAATGTTTAGATTGTTGAGTGAATTCTGTTTCAATAGATTAAATCACGATATTGCATCTGATGTATGATCAAATTATCCATTATGTGATAAAGTCATCTCTTTCTGTATCATTTCTCCATGTGACTGTATAAATCAACATTTATAGTTTTATGTGATATAACAGGAAACCATTGTGTTTAAATGGTTAATGTAAAATCCAAGTTACTGAGAAACAAATGAAGTAAACACCACGTTATCTCTGACAAGAATTCACCCATGACTATTTACCATTGTTTCAATTGGCTTTATTATTTCAGTTCCAAGAAATAATGCTGAGAAACACGTAATGTTGGAGTAATGTAATTGTTCTCTTGTCAAAAGTGCATATTGAATGTTTATCTAAACTTAATAAAAAGTAACAAAAAATCCTAGTTTGTATTGGTAAACATGTGTTCTAAAGTAATAACAAACTTTAAGTGTTATAGATCCTTGTTCATAAGAAACTGAACTTGATATTGTTTGTTTGTTTTGGAATTTCGCGCAAAGCCATCTCTAATTTAGCAGTGTAAGACTAGAAGGAAGGCAGCTAGTAATCACCACCCACTGCCAATTTTTGGGCTACTCTTTTACCAACGAATTGTGGAAATGATCGTCACATTATAACGCCCATTTAAGATTGAAATGTTATTGTTCCTAACAGTTACGTAATTACGACACAAAAAGTGAAATAAAAGTAAGGGATGAATTAATAAAAGTGCAACAATATAACCTCAATATATATATATATATATCTTTTAACCTTCTAATTATGCCTTGTACAAGTGCGAATTGAATAACATAATACAATACCTTCAGAATAACACAACATATGTCTAATATCAACAAGTGAACAAATGACATGACAGTATTTTTTAAGAGTGATACATTATTTCGTATTTTAAGGTGTCTAAAATAACAATCATTGGTATTAGAATTTTCGATTCAACTTTTTAGCTCTACAACTAGCATGACCAGTTAAAACGTACTGAATCTGCCATTGAAATTCTGATATTAAAATAACAAATATATCAATAGGAAATAAGTAATAAAATTAAATAAAAATGTATTTTTTAAATCTGTAGCTAGTGACAAAATGAAAAAATGACTTTTATTTGTAATTTAAGTTGTTGTATAAGAAAGGCTTCTTTAATTTTGCGTAGGTTTATGTTTGTTTCTTTATTTAGTATTTGAGTATTTTCTATGGTTATGTTGTGTTTATTTGACTTGCAATGTTCGAAAACGTGTGAAGGTGACTTTTTATGTTCTTTGAATCTGGTTTCCATTTTTCTACTTGTTTCCCCAGTATAGAGGTCGTGGCAGTTATCACATTTATTTTATAAATAATGTTGGTGTGGTGTTTGTCAGTGTAGTTCTTACATAGTTTTGACCTCAGTTTTGTGCCTGGTTTTTGAATAAATTTAGTATTAACTGGGATGTCATATTTTGTTACTAGATTTTGCCAAATGTTGGTTATTTGTTTGCTGATGTCAGGAATATATGGTATACAGCAGTATATGGTGTCGTGATTTTTTGATTCGTGAGATATATTTACTTTTGTTGGTTGATTTTGCTTTTCTGTCGAGGTGTGTGCGAATAATGTTTTCTACGGTTTGTGGAGGAAACTTATTGATGTTGATGAAGTATTGTATTATTTTGTCTAATTCGTCGTTAATTTTATCTGGTGAGCATAGTTTTACGGCTGTGTTTATCTGGTTTCTTAGTATGTTGAGTTTTTGTTTTGTTTCATGTGCTGAGTCCCAAGGAATGTATAGTCCAGTATGGGTGATTTTTCGGTGGATTTCTGTTTTGAATTGTGTGTCGGTTCTTGAAATTTTGAGGTTAAGAAATGATATTTGATTGCTTTCTTCTTGTTCACATGTGAAGTTAATGTTGGGATTTATAGAGTTAATGTGATTGAAAAAAATTAAGTATGTGTTCTGTAGATTTGAATCCCGCAACCGTGTCATCTACGTATCAGTACCAGTATAGTGGTGGATGTAATGCTGTATTAATTGCTTGTGTTACAATTTCTGTCATAAAAATATTGGCTAGAACTGGTGATACTGGGTTGCCCATGCTTAGGCCATTTGTTTGTATATAGTTTTGGTTGTTGAACACGAAGTTTGTCTTTATTGTGGTGAATTCTATGAGGGTTGCTAACTGGCTACTGGGAATGTCTATAGTTGGGTTAGAGTCTCGGATATAGAGTTCTAAGGCTATCTTGCAGGCTTCAGTAGTTGAAACTTCTGTAAAGAGGGATATAACATCGAAACTGGCCATTAAGGCTTTATGATTAAGTTGATTTAGATTAGACTTGAAATTAAAAGAGTCTTTGATGAATGAGCTGGCTGATGTTACATATTTGGAGAATGCCCATGCTATGTATTTACCAAGATTGTAATTAAACGATTCATATGTTGACATTATTGGTCGTAATGGACAATCTGGTTTATGAGGTTTGGGGATGCCGTATATTTGCGGTATGCGTGAGTCGGTTTTACGTAGGTAGGAATAAAGTGTTTGTGAAATTGTGTTGGCTTTTTTCATTTGTAGTAGTAATTTGTTTAGTTGCGTCTCGTGTGTCTTTGTTGGATTTGTGTGTATTGGTTTAAATTTGTTCTTGTCTGATAGGATGTTATTCATTTTTTGCATGTATTCATTCGTTTTGATTATTACTATAGCGTTACCTTTATCTGCTTTTAGAATTTTTATGTTTCTGTCTTGTTTTAGGTTTTTAATGGAATTAATGTCTCTTTTTGTAAGGTTGTTTTTTAGTTTTCTGTTTTGTGAAATTCTGTTGATGGTTTTGTAAGAAAATTCTTTGAAAAAATCGTTTAAGATGTTGTTTTTAGGTGTTTCTGGAAAATATAAATTTGTAATTTTACCTGGGAAGTTTGGCTGTTAGATGTCAATAAAATTATCTAAGTTGTCTTCTTTCTGTTGGTTGTTTTTGGTTTTTCCTTGTTTTTGTTTTCTGTAGAAAGTATCACAAGTCTCCTGGCTAGGTCTTCTAGACATGTTTTGATTTCTTTGGTTGGAATGTACCTAGGTGCTATTGCGAAGTTGAGTCCTTTGTTAAGTAGATGTATCCTTGATCAATTTTTAACCTTTTTACATTTTCTAACGCACATGTGCTTATATGTTATGCAACTCTGATACAACATAAACAATTGTACTGAAAGAAAGAACTGTTGTTACATCTAACTTATAAGCAGTAAAATACCACATATTTTCAACTGCAGTAAGAAACTGAAATTTCAATCTGTACTTTAATCAAATTTCGGTTAACTGTTGACCTATTTTTATGTGTGTATATATACATAATATATAAAGTGTTGGTCAAAATTCAAAAACAAAACACGTTTTTATTTCACAATTATTTAAAGAAAGTGTGTATTATTTCGTACTACATAATAATTTGAGGACTGAATTAGATGTGCCTTTTTTCATTTTTTTGCATAAATTTAAAATAGAATATTTTACGTGGCAAATAAAAGAAAAGAAAGAATACAGTTTAATAAGTCTAGATATTTTTAGGTTTTAAACAATATTATTAAACACAGTTATTTACAGATATTGTACAAAAATAAGTTGGTTGACTTCATTGCACTGTAGTAAGCTATGTATACATCTTTTTAATTGTTCGCAACAACGTTGGCTAGAGGGCGCTACATTTATAGTGTCTCCAAGTGATTTCCTGCTCAGACTGAAGTTTGGATAGATGCCAGCAATTATTGAATTTAACGATCCAGTGATGTTTCATGATGTCTCGTCTTGCGTCCAAATGCATAAAGTGTAATACTAAAGTCACAGGTTGTTAATATCTACATATATATACATTCCTTGTACTAAATGGTGCCTGGCTCTGAGAAATTATTTATTCAGAACAAAGAATGGCCAAATATATATGTGTATAAACAATATTTAAAAATATATATTTAACTTAAATCTAATATTTTAGAGAAACTATTGCAATATACATATATATATATATATTAATCAACATATTTTATAAACTGAGTTTCACAATTTGCTTCTATTATTAAATCAAGTACAAGATTTCAGAGATACGATTCCATGACTTGGGCATTGTTACAGTAGTTATTTTCATACCTACATCGTAGATTTTATAAATGTAAATATAAGTTGGTTGAATACGAAACGTATAATATGCGAAATCTATGACGTTATATATTCAAGTGGTAGAGTAAATGTATAACTGGAAACTGTCTTAACTGTACCACATTGTAAGAAGTTTATTCCATGGTGTCTGAGTGTTATCGTCTCTACCTGACCTTTGTTTGGTTTCAGTCTCAAACACTTTAGTTCTGGGAATGTCTAGTGTTAATCTCCATCTCAACACAAATTAGACATCTTTTTAATTTTCTTGACTAAAAGCTGCTAACCAGGTATATTAATCTAATTATTTATGCATAAATACGAGCATATACACTGTATCTGAATATCAGTTTTGTCTACTGATCGACTGTTTTAAAAATGTGTCGAAGATAATAAACAAAAGAGTATTCTTACTTCTATGTAAAGAAAGGAGTACGTTCAGAAATAGGCTCAAGTTTTAGGATCAAATTTTATAATGCTGCGCAATTAATTATTTGTATGTACATGTACCTAGTGAAAAATATATATGGTAAAAGAAGGCGATATACATAAATATATATGTATATCTTTCTGTATCTTATTTATCATTAGTTCTAACGTATTTTGATTATTAGTTTTATACTCTATCAAAATGTTAAACACATGGACGATTTCAAAACTGAAATAAATCTTTTAAACACAGTATTTTAACATCATGGCTTGTATTTTTGTTAGGTTTTCCTTGTTAGCATCTTTTAATACCAGAACTTTCAATAATCTAAGAACTTATGTGTCGTTTAATCTGAACTTAATACGTATTTCAAAAACTCTATTGATCTAGTGAAAATCCTGTGCTAATGCTTCTAGGCCTCAGTAAACATTCACGGCTAACAGTTAGTAGAATATTATTAAAGACCTAAAATACCTTTTCAGGAACGGTTCTTATTATTAAAGTTTTCTTCATAAATGGACTTTTCTTCGAGCATGGCACCTTTTTTTTTCATTTTGTGGTCGTCTGATCAGATGCAGCTGACATCTGGTCATTCATCAGTATGTTCAAGGCATTGCCCTGTAGCAACGTATATAGCTTGTGATATTTTTAAGCATTCTGCAAATATATATGCATATATGGTACTTCGTTTAAAATATTCGATTGTCCACATAATCTCTTTAAAGACGCATCAATGCTAAAAGGTATTGTCATTTAACGTGTGGTTATAAAAATTTCATATGATAATATCAACGGCACTTTTCGGGATGCTATGCTTTAATGATACTTATATTAATATGACAATTTTATTGGATTTATACTAGACAGAATAACTTGAATATTCAAATATTTTACATAAAATGATATATTGCATCATATGCAGGATAAAATATACTTCGTATAACCAACAATAAAGCTTATTGTTTTTATGATCGATTTATAAAACAGTATATTGCCTTTTAAAAAAAAAGATCGTGTGGAGAAGTTACACACAGTAAAAATATCGCTGTAAGTCTTTCACGTGTATAACGAAAGTGTTTGAAAACCAAACGACCTTTAAGATGTGTATCAGAAAAAGACAGGTGTAAACATGTTACTTTTTCATACATCTTCAAAAAGAACGTGTAATACATATTGTTCTCTTGGAAGCAAAACAAATGCCAAAAATATGTTATATATATATATATATATATAGAGAGAGAGAGACAGAGAGACAGAGACAGAGAGAGAGAGAGAAAAAAAGAAAGAGTTGATAACGCTATGGGGCCCGGCATGGCCAAGTGGATTAAGGTCGTACTAACATGGTCGCCCCTTTCAGCCGTGGGAGCGTTATAATGTGACGGTCAATCCCACTATTCGTTGGTAAGAGTAGCCCAAGAGTTGGCGGTGGGTGGTTATGACTAGCTGCCTTTCCTCTAGTCTTACACTGCTAAATTAGGGACGACTAGCACAGATAGCCCTCGCGTAGCTTTGCGCGAAATTAAAGGAAACAAACATAACGCTATGAAGATTTAAAAAAAAAACAAGTTAAATAGTGGTCAAGGAAATGCTGAAATACTCGACTGGCTCCCAACTACATGGAAGAGCTTTTTAGTTGTTTCCGACACAACTGAAATTAATGTTTCTGCTACACACTCTTGCATTACACCACACGAAACTATTAGGAATTATTACACCAAATATAACGAAATGTGAATGGTAATTGTTATAAAAGCTATATTTGTTAGATGTTGTTTATAATTCATGTTAAATAAAGATGTACTGCCTGTTTCAACCGCCCGAGGACTCTAAAAACTGACTTGAAATATACATTCATAATAAATGAATAAAAAAATATCATAACTTGTTTTATCGATTTAGATGTTAAAAATGACAGTGAAAAAGCTGCGTGGTAAACGCGAAACTATTCCACTAAGCCATTTTAACATGTTTATCGGGTATGTATATATATATATATATATATATAACCTTGTTTTAGGAGATAGCTTGTATGAATATTGTTCCGAACGTTGCTTTTTGTGTTGTATTCCCATCTGCCTAAGAAGCTCTGGATTGAGTGAAATGCGTGAGTGAATAAAGAATATGAAAAATATATTGTAGTTGAAATACTATTTCTATATATTCCTCTAATCCTTGAAGATCCCTAAAGGACTAGATTAAGATTGTTGTATTTAGAAATGTAATATACTTTATTCTGCCTTAAGACGAATATTATTGTGTGTGTTTTCTAGATTTATAAATACGTAAAGAACTGCATAACATACTTTCCAAAATTTTGGAACTTAAACTCACTATTCACTTTATATTTATTTCTAATGACGTTTATTAACATATTTTACTCTGCACGGTATTGTCTTATTTACGACTTTAAATAAAAGGTATTTATAACTTATTTTTGTTTCACAACTTTAATTTTCAACAGATCTTGTTATCTAATCTGAGTAAATAATATATGTTGTATGCTCCAATCTATCTTTCATATAATAAGGTGAATTATGACCTGTGAACAAATTAGGCCAATATTGGCAATTTGGAGATACAACTAACCCTGGTTCAAAATTTGATGGAGTGCTCATCACAAAAATTCTGTTAATAGATAATGAGAAACACATTTGAACTTACAAAAGAAATTTCCATTCTAGACACATGTAAACAATCAGTGACAGGATTGTAGCGTTCTGATCTGTGGAGTATAAATTACCGCCAGTTAGTTTGTTAGTCAGTAAACATTTACAAATAAAATTGTTTTACTTCTTACATAACTACTGTCGGTCATATTTAATAAATGAACCTGTGTATTTTTAATTCCATACTTTTATCATATGTATCAAATTTTATGTAGTTAACCTGTGAATTGGTCGTTTTCCTACTCTGATACCATTTCTTAAGAAGAACAACATCTTTAAACAATCTTCGATATGTTGTAATCATTAATATGTGATTAACAAATATTGAAAGATGAAGTTGTTTAAAGACGGCGCTGACTATTTTGCTCTGTACATGTACAATGTACAAAATTTAACTAATAAGGCAACATACTATAATTACACGCACACATTAGTTATTAAACAATGAAATTGTAACTTGCTTTGAAGAGCTAGTTACGTGGCTACACATTGCAAATCACATTAACCAATGTACCTGAGCCATTTCTGTTGTAGTAGAAGTGATATTGCTTACCAAAATGCCCCCCAGTGGCACAGCGGTTTGTCTGCGGACTTGCACGCTAAAATCCGGGTTTCGATACCCGTGGTGGACAGAGCACAGATAGCCCATTGTGTAGCTTTGTGCTTAATTCAAAAACAACAACAACAACAGCTTACCAAAATATTTGTAATTAGTTTATAATGTTAGCGAGACGTCATTCGATCAAACCGAAAGAGTAAAAACGTGTCATTGTGAAGTATAGACAGACCTAAAGAAAAAATGCACGTGTCAAATCCATGTTTTTAACTTTATATTGGACTTCAGCGTATCCGAAAACCGCTATACAATAATCAGCTGAAAACATTTTGTAATAGCCTGACGTTCAGTTTCAAATATTTAGGGATCACCCAAATTGATACTCGAGAATATATAAAGAGAGTTCAAAGTAGGTGCACAGCACCGGAAAATAGTAGCAATGTTTGTAGCATTAATACATGTGACATCATCTTCTACAGATGTTTCCTGTACTCTTTGACATTATCTTTCAGTTCGTCGTTACATGGTTCTGATATGTGGATTTTTGCTTTAGGTCTATCTATGCTTCACAATGACACATTTTTACCCTTTCGGTTTAAAATTAAAAATGAAAAACATGCATGAAGATACTCTGATACTCTTAGAAGTTAACAGTTCGTACATTATTTAAACAGAGGGGGTCGTTATGTCTCAGTTTCATGACTTATCAGTAATAATTCATCCTTTAGGAATACACATGTAAAGTCCGTGCGAACCTGTTAAGGATAATTTTCGGTAAACTACAAACTGAGTTATCCAGCAAAATTTTGTCTACATTTCTTTATTTGAAAATATATTTGATGTTAAAAAGCAACATACTGATTTTCTTCGTTTTTATAAGCAATTTAGTTTCTCTCTATCTTGAAATTAGACATTTAAATGAACAAGAGCTAATATCTAAATACATTTCTCTTTGTGTATAGGAATTTTTGGCACTCATGCAAAGTACTAACATTTTATTGACAAGACTATGGCAAGCACAAGAATCGGATACTTGTTAAATCATTGATGTTTGTATCCACTGATGAATATACTATCGCAACAATGCAGTAATGACTTATCACATATTTCGAATGATGTTGGAAACGTTCACATTTAGATACAACCACGTGACGTGGTTATTGAGAAGATGGTGGTTAGGGTGCATTAGTTTTCTTTCATGAGCTGGGTGTGAAACCCCAGGAACTATTCGTTTTCTAGAAATGATGTGACCAGCATTCCACATTGATAATATTGACATAGGATGTTTACTTTCACCTACATTTATGGCTGTAACCTGTCCTTGAGGAGCGAGTTTAATAACCTTCGATTTAAAATGCTTCACTTTTTAATTTATGCACTTCTTCCCTCCACCCACCATTTTATTGGGTATAAAATACGTAGTATTGAAATTCCCTAAAGGCACGATCTTGAATAATAATATCATCAGTCACATTGTCACAACAGCTTGTTCAATAATATTGACAGTCATCAGCCATATCGTCACAATACTTTATTCCATACCACTAACGGTCATCAGCCATATCGTCACAATACTTTATTCCATACCACTAACGGTCATCAGCCATATCGTCACAATACTTTATTCCATACCACTAACGGTCATCAGCCATATCGTCACAATACCTTATTCCATACCACTAATATTTATTTTTCTTTATTTCTTCCTTTCTGAAATATTTGTCTGTCAATAAGCTACTGTATATCAAAATTCCAAAGATCCAAAACGTATTTAACGAAAATATTTAAATGACGTCTCAGCTACGTATGTAGAAGTTTTCAACCTAAAACAAACCGAATGGATGGTTAAATTATATATGACCTAGTAATTAATGTTTTAGTTCCTCATAAATCATCTATATGCAGAGTTAATTTGAAAATTTAATAATATATTTGATCTAGATAAACATATGGTGTATTTTTGTTTCATTCAATAACAACGCTGGAGAATGAGAAATCCATCATTCATGCTATTTATTATATCTTACAAATCTTCGTCCTCTTCAGGTCTCAATCATACACGAAAAAAATGTGTTTCGTTTGTTGATATCCTGATTACTACGTGGGTATTTTGATATGCTTCTTTAAATTTAGCGATATATTGAGAAAAATCCAGGAAAGTACCTATTTTCTGAATATACAGTAACAGCAGGCACACGAGAAACATAGTTTACGTATATTTATTTTTCAACTTACAGATATGAAATCAACTTTGTACTTACTTCGATACAGTGAAAATAGTTGCACGCAGTCTTGAAAAAAACGGTCTATAAAAAGTTTTCACACATTTCTGAAGTAAAAACCATGAGTATGAAAAAAGACTTAAAATCAGTATTTCAAGCTCAAAGCTTCTTAATTTAATAGATTTTTGAAATGTTCATCTTTAGGTATTAGTCAGTTACGAGTATTGAATTATAATTATAAAATTTTATCCCTCTTATGCTGTAGGTTCAGAGCAAGCAGACCACTTTGCAGCTTTACATTAAAACAAATACACAGAAATTTCTCTCCAACATAATAAAGAAAATGAAATAAAATAAAAAACAATTACTCCACATGATATTTTATTTTAAAAGGAAAATTACAAACATTTTCTTGACAAGTAGCGTTTATAATTTCTGCTTTCAAATTTTATTGCTCTAATACTCATTGTACTATTAATGAATTGTCGTTCTTTATTGAATTATAACTTTATATGTTTTAGACAGAAATCCTTATAATAGCAATGGAAAAAAAATTTCAAACAATTTACGAAAAGGTTGTAGGAAAATAAAGATCTTAACTACGGTTTGGTTTGTTTTGAATTTCGCGCAAACCTACTCGAGGGATATCTGTGCTACCCGTCCCTAATTTAGCAGTGTAAGAAAGAGGGAAGGCAACCAGTTATCACCACCCACCCTCATTCTTGGGCTACTCTTTTTTCAACGAATAGTGGGATTGACTGTAACATTTTAACGCCCCACGGCTGAAAAGGCGAGCATGTTTCGTGTGACGAGGATTCGAACCCGCTATCCTTAGATTACGAGTCGAGTGCCTTAACCACCTGGCCATGCTGGGCCCTTAACTATGGTTAAAAGAGTTTAGTTATCTATTTCTGATAGTTTGTCTAACAAACAACGTTAAGATTCAGTACACAAAAAGTTGAAGTCATGTAATATTAAACTTCTGTAGTTGTTCTATACAACGATTCTTTGTCACTTTTTTTTATATAAACGCTCCAGGTTTCGTTTTGTTACTTAGAACAAAACGCTTTGTCAAGAGTTATGTTTTAAACTGTATCACTTGAAGTTGCACTCTGTAACATTTCATGTTGCTGATTAAATCACAATGAACCTCCGGCGTGAATAGGGAATATTTTACTTTTAAAGAAAAATCATTTACACATGCAAGTTTTAACTATATCGCATCATTCGATGTTGTATCCATATACTGATCATGTGAATATGTTAAGGAAACTTGAAACGTTCCCTACTGGGGACAGTCCAGCGTCACTGACAGCTGCAGTAAACATAAGATTAAGGATGGGTAGATTATCAGTTAGTAAATGATCTAAACGGTACTGCATTAGATACATTCAAACTGTAAAATAGTTTAATAACTATGTAAGCCGCTGTAATAATAAGTTCAACTCAACGACGATCGATGTTTCCATACTTATGTTGGCATCAAGTTGGAATATGGTATACAAGCTACCAGGGGCGCTCGGAAGTCGAGGGTTTTTACCTTTAATAAATCGAGGGATAACACGGCTGATTTTTTGCAAATCACCAAAATGAATTAGGTTCGAAATGTTTGGTACTCTTTAGAACCTCAAATGGATGCCAAAAAAAATTTACGATGCTGCGAATATCAATGATCATAAGAACTGTATAAATAATTATATTAAAGTAAGTAATGCAAGCGATGTTTTGTATATATATATTCTTTATAATTGTTTATATTATAATATATTCCTTTACATTTTCTGTCCTCATTTTCAGTCTAAATATATTAGTCCATGGATTAATTATTGTAATAAAATTACCATATATTTTAAACGATTATAGTAAAATTAGTTTTGCATAATTTACCTAAGTACCTAAACAGTAGCTTGCATGTTCATATCTTATACATATAATGTTCAGAAAAATATTTTAGTGCCTTTTACATGGTAAAAACTGTTTGATTAGAGTGTAACTCACTAGTGTGTGTATCTGTAGTAAAAGTTACTCTTAATAGAATTATACTGTTGCTGAGTAATTTAGAGCTAAAATCTTGAATGATAATAATGATAATAAGAGCAATAACTGAAACATAATTAATAAATTAGCGCAACAGATTCTGTGGAATGTATTTTTAAAAAATTCTGCAAATTCATGCTATTAAGAACTACACTCTGAAACTGTCGTACGGAAATTTTAGTTCTTGCGTAGAAACTTTATAGTTTTCGGTTGTTGTTTTGAATTAAGCTACACAATGACTATCTGTGCTCTGCCCACCACGGGTATCGAAACCCGGATTTTAGCGTGTAAGTCCGCAGACATACCGCTGAGCCACTGGGGGGATAGTTTACGGTAAAATGACACTACAACACTCACTACAATAGTACTGCACAGAAAATTGATTGAATCGTTGTTTGGATTAAAAAATTTTTAGATCTTCTAAATCGCATGCAGGCCTTGTATTCAACTGCGCCTTTCTAAAAAAATACATTATCATTCACTAGCAGTATTGATTAGCGCTCTACAAACCCTGTGTCAAGGGAAAGAGATTATACAATGTAGGACAGGCTCCAAACTGTACGTGTATCGAGCAAAGTATAGTAATGTCTATTTCCGGGGAGGGGGATTATATATACAGAATAATAGCTTAATACACACTTAGTGTAGCATGTTAACAGTGATTATTTTCTATTGGTCGTAAACATTTATACGCCTGTGATTAAAACATAAACAACTAAGCAGGGAAGGTTTAGTTAGAGATTATCAAGGATTGTAACAACAAGAGTAAGGATATTATATACTTACTAAATAAATACATCACGAATATGTAATTATGATATACGTTTTCTGCTGCACTTTGTAAGTTTTCTAATAATTTTCATAAATGAATCAAAGCTCGCTCTATGCGTAATTTCTACATACATATACATACATGTGTGTGTGTGTGTGTATATACATATATATCAAGAAAAAGTAAAATTCACTTCTTTGGATAATAAATAACACAAGATACAACATAAAGATTTAAAAACATATCCAGTTTCACATCTTCGTATAAACCCTAATTAAATACAAGTCTGTGTAGGTCCGAAGCCAAGGTGAAGATACTGATTAGTCCCTTTACAAAAACAAAAACGAATCATTATTGATTTCTTTAATCATTTTTTATAAATTATATTTTATGTTTGCACAAATAAAAGTAATGGTCTCATAAGTATATTTATTTGGTTCACACCCACCAAAATTAGAACCCAATAGTGCATTTATGAGAAAAGTCACTTTGAATTTAATATATATACCCATTAAAAAGGTATATTTAAAAAAATCAAAGTGAAGTCCATGTTGACACCTTTATTCATAAAAAAATAAAACACAGTTCGTTCGTGAATAAGCTTTACTAACAACAGAAATGTATTACAACTTATGACAGTGTTACACCTACCACACAAAAAAAACACCCCTATGTAAGTCAAGAGCTACTCCTTTTTGTAGTAAACACCTGACGATGTTCGAATATCGTAACATTAACGACGTGGCAGCAAAATGCGACAAAAGGATAAGTCAATGTCTCTCACTAAAATCTAAAGTAAAGAAACATATCAGTGGATGAAAGAGTTCAAGCAGTCATAATTATCTATTGTTCAGTAATTATCATATGTATTTCACAAATAATATTTTACTAGTCTTCATATTACAGCTTAATAAATTAAATTAATTTGTATAGTACTTACGTTTCATATTTTGAATTATCTATAATTCATTTGACATTTACGTATCCGCTTCACGGTATGCGTGAGCTAAATTAACAATAGACTGGTTCAATAGCTCCTATGGTGAGCTTACAAGACATCAGAAATGTGTTTTTTTTTAATATTAAATGTTATAAATGAGGACAACCTTGTCCCCGTTTTTCTTCTTACAACACGTACTCTGGTTAACAGCGACTGTAATATAGTTGGCGGATAGCTCTACCTATAGGTATGTAGATACTCATTTGGGTGCCGTTATGTCGTACCATAAAAACAAAAAGGAACAATTACACACATATGGATAAGTCGACCGTGAACCTGCGTTTCAAATTTAAGTTCTCTAAATTGGATTTCATACAAGTAGCTTTGTTTAATAAATAACACAAATAGAAAACAGTCACCTCTATTAAAATAAAAAAACAGAAACAGTTCCTTGACTCTTGGAGGGGAGCTAGGATGTAATGGCCTGTAACGGTTCATCATCAAAACGAAAGAAGTTAAATCAATGCTCAAAAATTATTAGATTAAGTTACTTGGTCTAACATTTGATTCACCACAAAAAGCTTTGTATTTTTTTATATATATACTGGACATGTAGCAGCTCAGAGTAACTTCCTGACCTATTTACGAGTATAATTTAAGATACTTATTTTTAATTATCAATTACACCAGCATATATGAAGAGAAAATACACAAGCAACAGGATTTATTCAGTTTCTGAACAAATTATCATTATTTACACAAACAGAATGGTGTGATTGTTTGAGCATTTCACTATGGAAAAATTGTATTTATATATCATATATATGAATCAAAAACATCAATTTGCGATAAATATTAACACAGACTGAACAAACACGTACAAAAACTACACAACTGTTTTATTTAACATTACATCATTTTAACCCATAAATATTCTTTAAATAAATAATTATATAATTTATAATTTTATGATGTAATATTAAGGTTGTTGTAATTTTTTTACAGCACATTTTGTTCTGTTTTATTACAATATTTAAAATAAGAAAGAAACAGTTGCAATATCGATTAACACAAGGTTAACGAGATGTACATGCAGCGTCCAGTTATTCTGGAAAAGTTATGTATATTTAATCTGATTCCAATCATAGGTATACAATATTTATCAGATTAATTGTGTAAAGCGCCACATCATGTGTAAAACAAATAACGTATTTCATACAGGTATTTGCATATTAGTGTAAAGCACAAGATTATGTTTACAAACATATATAATATGTTTGATACAAGTATCTGCATAATGTTGTAAAGCACAATATTTTGCTTATAAACACATAACTCATGGTTTCTACAGGTGTTTACATATTGCGGATTTTTTATCCCTTTTTCATGAATAACAAAACTAGTCACATAATGTGATAAAACAGTGAATTCATGTATTTTACCTTTTTTCAATCTCTTTTGATTATTACGTTTTGCTGAGTCCCTTTAGTTAAACGAAAGCAAAAATATAAAGTCCTCTGTTTACTGGAATTTCAAGATTGGAAGTATCACTCATAAATCGTTAGGATAAAAATAAATCAAAGTAAAAGAAAAAATACAAGAATGGAATTACATTATTTTTACTTAAACAATAGGTATTTATAGTGAATTATATACTACAAAATATTGCGTAAGTTATCTTAAAATGATTCTAAATATACATATATCAACACCTCATGTGACAACTACAGTAGATATAAAGTATAAAGTCGCGGTGAAAAGAATGTGTCAGAAATACGTTTTGACATTGTTTGGCGTTCATCAGTAGTGTGTGTCACTGAAAATTGATTGTTTTTGAGAAGGGTCCGTAACAGCCCTTTAACACGCAAAACGTTCCTTTACTTAAGTCATAAACATGTGTTTATATTAGAAACTTAGAATTTCCAAGGTGAGAATATTATTTGTTTTAGTGGCATCGGAAAATAAAGAAATATGAATCAACGTATAAACAAAAAACAATCCAAAAAGATAGCTATGAAAGTCGTACTCAAGCTGTGATTAGCAAAGTGTGAGGCCCGGCATGGCCAAGCATGTTAAGGCGTGCGATTCATAATCTGAAGGTTGTGGGTTCGAATCTTCCGTCGCGCCAAACATGTTCGCCCTTTCAGCCGTGGGGGCGTCATAATGTTCAGTCAATCCCATTATTCGTTGGTAAAAGAGTAACCCAAGAGTTGGCGGTGGGTGGTGATGACTAGCTGCCTTCCCTCTAGTCTTACACTGCTAAATTAGGGACGGATAGCACAGATAGTCCTCGAGTAGCTTTGTGCGAGCCCCCCAGTGGCTCAGCGGTATGTCTGCGGACTTACACGCTAAAATCCGGGTTTCGATACCCGTGGTGGGCAGAGCACAGATAGCCCATTGTGTAGCTTTGTGCTTAATTCAAAAATACAACAACAGCTTTGTGCGAAGTAATCCGCGACCCTCAGATTACGAGTCGAATGCCTTAACACATTTGACCATGCCGGGCCCGATGTATTATGAAAAGCCTGAAAGGAGGAGGGGTTTGTTTTGAATGTGACAGTCTAACGACAGGACCTTTTGCAATATTAAATATACTGCAGAGCTATAGAGGTGTTGATTTTCCTGTATCTTAGTAAACTGTAATACAGTCGAATAATTATACTTAATTCTTCGAAACAATTAAATCAGTTAACTAATCGAAAATAAACATCATCATAAAGCATAAATCATGCCAGTGAAACAAGTGAGTTAACCCCTTACAAATTCAGTTGTCTGGATTGTTTAGGGTACTAAAACCAAATGAATGAGTTCCTTTAGAGAAAATCATATTTTTGAATAACAAAAAAGTATTCAACAGCTTATAAAAACAACTATTATAAATAGGTAACTCGACTACACAAAAATAGCTAACTTATTTGAAACAGCTTATTTGTATCTTACCGACAGTTTTTTGAAATATGAATGTTTTATAATATTATATTTTTACAACTATCATAAACTTCCCCTTCTCATATCTTCTTCTATATCGTAAATATAAATAAATATTAAGTGAAACAAATAAATTTCACAGCTATTATATTTTCTTTTTACCTATATTTATATATATTATATATATATATATTAAAAAATTCACTTTTAATTGGAGTAATTGTGTTTCCTTAAAATCACTTTGTAATGAAGTTACTTTTTCTTTATTATATGAATAGCATTAGATGTGTTCGCTATAACTGTATAAGCAGCTAGCTGAGTGATTTACGTTTACTTGTGTGGTGAAATATTTTGTAAATGCAGGTCTTTTTTCATAACTACGGTAAACTATATTTGGGGATTAAACGGTTAAAATTGATTAAAGTTAAAGATAGATACAAAAACTAAAAACAAATCTTAATTAAGTCCCCTTTTTGCGATACAGACACATTCACATTTTGTTATAAAAGGAATTTCATAAGCAACATATTCCCAAAACATACTTTCGAACGCGTTTGCTCTGTTTTATTTAGGTCTAATGATAATTTTAATAATTTATTGTTTATGGTTGTTTTCCATTTTATTTGTACAATTTAAAAATATGTTCATTTCTTATCACTCAGGTGGTGTATTTGTTTGATATGGTGTACATATAACTGCAGGACAAACAGTTTCAGTTCGTTGAAACTCCTAACGGCCAGTCTTTGAGATAGATTGATAGCTTGTGGTGATATATCATCACTCTTTCCTATCGATTGAAAGGATGGTCGTATATCTGTAAGTCATATTTTTAACTCAGTTTTTTCTTGTGCGATTAGAATATTATTTTAAAGTATACAAAGTTAATGAAATCTAAGATAAACTCATAAAATTCGTCCGCAATTATTCTTTTCGTGATGAAACATGTCTCAGAATTACATACACGTATGAAAGATGCAAACTCTTTAAGCATGATAATTTCATGTCTTTTATTCTTTACACTTTGATGCTAGTTTTTACTCTTAATTTCGAGTGTGACAGTTATGTAAAAGTATTTCCAGTAAAAACAAATACAAGCTACTGGTTCGTATTATTAAAGAGTAAATATAAATATTTTTAAGGCACATTAATCTTGATGGTGATGAAACATTTGTGAGGTATCGGGATATTGTATATAAAAACTCACTCAAGTTCTGTAGTTCACCGAGATTAAAATACTGTAGATTTTTGGATTAACATTCACGTTTAACAGAAAAATGTGTTGCGCATACAGTTTTCACAACCTCTGCCAAGTCAAGTTAATTTTTCTTCGTTTTGTTTTTTCTTTAAAAGTAAAAATAATGATAAATTTTGTGTTTTTTGTTATTAAGTGTAAATCTAAAGAATGGACAATCAGGGTTCAGCCCGCCGCAACTATCGAAACTTGAATTTTTAGTAACTTAAGTCCTCAGACTAACCACTGAGCCTAGTAATGAAATCTAAATTAGATTGAAAAAGTCCTGCATGTTTCTTTTCGTTGTCGTCTATGAACGTTTAATGATAAAAAGTCTGAACATTTTAGTAGTCCTAATTTTGAATAGTTTTGCTCAAAGTTTAATATAACATCTGTTCTGTCTTGTATTTCATCTTAGTAAGCACATTTAACTGAACATTACGTTCTCAGTGTCAGTCTAATAATCAAGAGCACATGAGAAACAAGGTTAGTCGTAGATTACAGCCGAGAACTTAAAACTCCAGACAAAAAAATTCTAACTTGTTTCCTCAGACAAAATCACCTTGACACAATTATTCAAAACATAGTCCAATCACCATATCCCTAACATTGTCTGGTTTGCTTTAACATTTGACAGGCACAGAATACCACATTAACTCAGGAATCCATAATTACAAGTTGGCAAATATATTTGTATGGAGAACAAGTTTGATAAATATAGATAATTGCATACATGTAGCAATTAGCAGCTAAATATATTTGTATTCTGTCATGACAAATATTTTGCTAATTTTGACTGAAACGTTATTTATCAGTTCATAGTCAAGTAGTAAGAGAACTGAAAATAAATTTTAGTATGTCAAAAACAGTAAAATACTTCTTCTTAAACAAAAATAACTCTTGGCATTAATTTATTGTTTCAAGAAAGAAATGTATTTATATTAAAAAATAATCAAAAATGTCTTTTTCATTGTCTTATTTTTAAATTCAGTCTCTCAGAACCACATTTTCAATTTTTTTTTTATAACTCTACCGATCTTAATGGGTCCGGCATGGCCACGTGCTTAAAACATTCGACTTGTAATCCGCGCGGGTTCGAATCCTCGTCACACCAAACATGCTTGCCCTTTCAGCCGTGAGGACGTCACAATGTGACGGTCAATCCCACTATTTGTTGTTAAAAGAGTAGCCCAAGAGTTGGAGATGGGTGGTGTTGACTAGCTGCCTTCCCTTTAGTCTGTATAGGGACGGCTCGCGTAGATAGCGCGAAATTAAAAAACAAACAATTTGAAATACTAGTATTTTCACAATAATAAACAAGACTATACATTCCACGGCATGATTTCAAATTAAGCTTAATAGGATAAATTAAAATTAACTTGCGTTTCCGACCTATACTGAACTACAATAAAATACATGATTTTCGGGTATGGTTTGGATGCAAAATCTTCAAACATTTACAAACAACAAGGAAATCTTCTCATCCCACTTTCATAAAATTCATTTGGAAGTCTAAAAAATTTCACTTCCATATAATTAGATCAATATAATTGTGTTTGATGAAGTTTAATCTAGGCCCGGCATGACCAAGCGCGTAAGGCGTGCGACTCGTAATCCGAGGGTCGCGCTAAACATGCTCGCCCTCCAAGCCGTGGGGGCGTATAATGTGACGGTCAATCCCACTTTTCGTTGGTAAAAGAGTAGCCCAAGAGTTGGCGGTGGGTGGTGATGACTAGCTGCCTTCCCTCTAGTCTTAATACTGCTGAATTAGGGACGGCTAGCACAGATAACCCTCGAGTAGCTTTGTGCGAAATTCCAAAACAAACAAACAATAAGTTTAATCAAGTCAGTAGACGCCATCATGAAGGGTATAGTCAAGAGTATTTTCAAAGACACCTACACGTTTGCGCACAAGTTCATGTAACGGAAAAATGTTAAGCTATTTGCATAATTTTTCCCTCTCTATAACAGTACAATCTTGGTTTAAGAACACAAGTTGGTTTAGGTCTTGGCAACAGATAGCTTTTCCTATATGTTTGATTCTCTAATGTTATAAAGAAACGCTAAATTTCTATTCTCAAACAGGTAAAACTCAACTAGTTTGTCACTAAATTTATACATTTGTTAATTGTAAGCAGGAAACATTTAATTCTTGAGCAATACTGTGAATGTACTATTGACTCACCCATTCCTTCGCAAGAAATAGTTTCGGGTATTTTTATACTAAGGATTAGTTAGAAAAAAGTCTATATATCAATTTCTTTTGTGACTTCCTTGTCTGATACTATGGCCGATATTAATCGATTCTTTGGCACTTTTTACAAATACTATTAAAGTGTCTTCAAAATTTAGTCAATATTTTGATAATTGGTATCATACGTTTAAGAGCAAATATCCATTATTTTTGTGTTCATATCACACTATTTAACAAAAATTTTACTTTTTTTGTTCCTAGGCAGAAATTGTTATTTCCCAATTGCTTATGCCTAAAGTAAATGGAAAAGACCTATTTTCTCTTCAAACATTGCTCTTGTGACCTTGGTAATGAAATTTTCAAATTTACTCATTTTACAAAACATTCAAGGTAGATTCAGTGCTGAGTAGCTAATAGAGAATTTTCTCGAACTTACAAGAATTTTCAAGAACTTTCTAGAATGTTGTAGAGCTTACAAGAATTTCCCAGAATGCTGTAGAACTTATGAGAATTTTCAAGAATCTTTTAGAATTTTCCATAGTAATATATATTCAAGGGTTCGCCACTTCAGTTTAGTTCTAGTTGCCTTCGAGCGCTTTACATCTAAGCTCAAGGAGTAGGATTTGTTAAATGAAATCGTGCAAGTCGCAAGTCAGAGGAAGCGTCACTGACATTTTTCAAGCTTCTTAACTCGTCAAGATGGGCTCTGCTTCTGCCACAATGTATCCAGTCTGTGCGAGACAATTGGAATTGCCTGTAACCCGAACAAGTTGCGCCTCTTCGTTGAGAGCTTATCCAGAAGCCTCAAAGCTGTGCTGCTCCGTAACGGGAATAAGTATCCGTCTCTTCCCATGGTTCACTTGGTGCCCCTTAAAGAGGAATACAACAGCGTTAAGGCCTTTCTAAAAACCTTGAAGTATGATGTGTATGGCTGGGAGGTTATCGAAGACATCAAAATTGTAGCATTCCTGATGGGTCTCCAAGGATACTTTACCAAGTTTCTCTGTTATCTTTGCCATTAGGGCATCAGGAACACCATAGCGCACTACAATAGGAAGCACTGGTTACAACGGACCGAGTACTCTGTGGGAAAGCACAATGTCAAGTGTGAGTCACTAGTGGACCTCCAAACGGTGTTGTTCCAACCATTACACATAAAATTGCGTCTTATGAAACAATTTGTCACAGCTCTTAAGACTGCATCCTTCAAGTATCTTCGAGACTTCTTCCCTAAGCTGTCCGAGGCAAAGGTCTAAGCTGGTGTCTTCGTTGGACCACAAATAAAGAAGATTCTATAGTGCACAGAATTTTCCTGGAAGCTCAGTAGGAAGGAAAGAAAAGTTTGGGGCAACTTTGTCGCAGTTGTTCGGGGCTTCTTGGGCAATAACAAGGCCGAAAATTATGTGAAACTGGTTGAAGTTTGGTAAAGAACTACAGCAAAATGGACTGCAGGATGTCCCTGAAAGTTCATATCCTTGACGCTCATCTTGATAAATTCAAAGAAAACATGGGAGCATACTCAGAGGAGAAAGGCGAGCGCTTCCACCAAGATATGTTGGATTTTGAACGCTAATACCAAGGAGCGCATAATGTAAACTTGATGGAAGACTGTATTTGGGGGCTGATATGTGAAAGTGATTTATATTACAGATTTATATAATATTATTATATTATATTAAGGTCGATAAACTCACTTTTAAAAAAATTTATATAACTTTGGTATAAATACATTTAAATCTTGATTCATATGTTGTTTTATTTAGACCTTATATAAATTAAAATGTGCAAATTTACCTGTTTCTACATAGAATATAGGTTAAATTCTAAATTTCATTATCCTGGTTACAAAAGCAAAGTTTGAAGGAAATAATGGCCATTTCCTGTACTTTTACAACATAAGCAATTAAGAAATAACACATGCTATCCAGAAACAAAATTTGTGTTAAATAGTGTTATCTGTCACGGTATATTTTCGTAAGAGATTATTCAGATCAAGAAATGTTCATAATAAAGCACTAAATATTGAAGCTAATTTAGCTACTCATTAAACCTATCCTTTCAAAGAAATTTATTCGATATTGAGAGCAATTTGCAACCGAAACATTATACTAAGGTTTAATTTTCGAGTACATTAACCATCATCTCAAACATATTTTATAATAATTACAATAAAGTATCTTCGTGCGGCTATACTTGTTTTCCAGAGACATAGCGGTATGTTTGTGTATTTACAACCCTACAAACTGGGTTTTGATGCACGTTGGGGCAAGAGTATGAAAAGTTTATTGTGTAGCTTTGTGCTTAACTTAAAACAAACAATACTTTTTTACAATAACCATAGTAAAATATCTTACTATTTGTAAAAATTAAAGTAAAATATTTTAGTTTTTAATAATCTTGTGGTTTTGTTTTGAATTAAGCAGAAAGCTACACAATGGGCTATCTGTGCTCTGCCCACCACAGGTATCGAAACAGATAGCCCTCGTGTAGCTTTGCACAAAATTTAAAAACAAAACACATTTTGTTAGGTTACAAATTTTCGACCATTAACTTTGATCATCGGTTAGTTGCTAGAGAGTTTTCTTATATTTCTTTACTTTGTTCAATTTTTGACATGGAAATCACCTTCCTTAAAATGAGCAGTTTCTATAGTAGTGTAGTTTATATTATTCTCTTCTCGTGTGTCTTCTACATTTTCTGAATCACAATTTCATTGACAAATGTATTCATGGTCTCTTTTTGGCTAGCCTTCAAGTTGCTCAGAGATACATGTGGAGGGAGACTCACCACATTTTAAGGTCTGGCCTCGATATCCTTAGTGAACAAACTGCCCATTGTGTAGCATTGTGCTCAGCCAACGCAGTCTGAACACTTTGGAATAACGATATATTACTTTGATTTTCATCTCGCTGCAATATTTCGTTATATATTATTTTCAATAAATGTATGTGTTATGTAATTTTTACGCTTTAACTTCCATAGTAATTTTTAATAAAAAACACGACTTCAAATAATCATATTGCTAATAAGCATATGGTTGCAATACAGAATCCACAACATTAGTGATTTGCTTATCGCTTATTAATTGTTTTAGCTCCTTTTATATATCTTAGAAGTGCATAGTATTTTAATATTTCAACGAGTTGACTTATATATTAGATCTACACATAGAAATGTCATCAACAGCAGTACTATCGCTAAAGCCCTTTGTCTCATTCTGAGCTTATGGCTGGTTGGTTATCTAAGAGAAAGTAAGTAGCTCTTGCAGTATTCTGTTTACCTGACTCTACCATTATAAAAATACACAATAATTACATACTTCTGAAGCTATTACTGTAAGTTATGTGCATTAGAGTCTTTGAAAGTATTTTGCATTTAAAATTCATATTATTATTACATTGTTACTGCTACAAAATATTTTTATTTTTGTGGTGTGAAAAGTATGGTGTGAATGCACCTGTCACGTGCTTTGCGATAGCTATAAAAATTAAAAATCATGATATTTGAATAGTTCTAGTTTTCATTCACTTTTTAACTTAGTAAATGTACATGTCTTTTAAGGTCAAAATTGGATTACAAGCTTTTACAAGTTCACAAGGAAGTCAAAATAAATAAAGTTTTATCCTGTTGTAAATAAGATGGATTTTATAGATATGATAAGTTTAATAAAACAGTATATTTGATTTCATTACAGTAAGTCACTATAAACCGTAACCCGTTCTTTTTGAACCACGAGTTACAAATAAACCTTTTTGTTAGTTTTGTTAGTTGTATTTCTAAGAATGGAATGGATACGTGCTTGCGTCATTTATTAAATGCGTTTTCTTAATAATTTGTATTACTTTTAGCATACGAGAATAATCTAACTTTATTAATTTAGTATTTCAACAAAGTAGTTTTTTAACTTGGATTGAATCTATAGTTCCCAAATGGTCAGGCATAAAATAGTAAAATTAGAAATACAAGTTAAACCAAAATTTATTTAATAAAAGTGAAAAATACAAATTCTAATACTACATGTGTTTTCTTTGAACAAAGTCACATCTCCTGAACCCACAGAGTGTAATTGACCAGCTGATTTTAGCGTTGTAAATCCCGAGACATACGGCTGTACTAACAGGGGGTACAAATCCATTGTTAAATATAATATGCTAAACCTACTTGGTTAATCTCCCGCCTCTAGTTATGTATGAACAAGTCTGTCAAATTATACGTCATCGACTCATAAAATATTAACGGCCAGCTACGTCACACTTATCTGTCATCGTTTAGCCTCGTAAACATTTAAATTATCTTCTACTTTTTTAAATATTCCTCTTTATCCAAAATTTCAACACACTTTGCTGTATCGAACTTAGATATAATAATAACATCGAATTTACTTACATTTTTCTGAATTTTGTGACGGAGTTAATATGTCTATTTTAAAATCGATGCTGCTCCCCAGTGGCTCAGCGGTATGTCTGCGGACTTACACGCGAAAACCCGGGTTTCGATACCCGTGGTGGACAGAGCACAGATAGTCCATTGTGTAGCTTTGTGCTTAATTCCAAACAACAAGAACAACAAAAATCGATGCTTGTTTTAGTTTCATTTATCTTAAGAAATGTGCATAACTTATACTGTTAAATCAAAATTGCGAAATTTCCGAAAATTCTCGAGTATTATAAACCACAGTATATTTTTGTACGTAAACACAAGCGTATTGTCTATATTGTTGTGCAAGCTGAAATTTCCTGAAAATCTTCTTTCGCCTATAGATATAACCAACGAGACGCACGAGTTTGTTTGTTTTGGAATTTCGCAAAAAGCTACTCGAGGGCTATCTGTACTAGCCGTCCCTAATTTAGCAGTGTAAGACTAGAGGGAAGGCAGCTAGTCATCACCACCCACCGCCAGCTCTTGGGCTACTATTTTACCAATGAAAAGTGGGATTGACCGTCACATTATAACGCCCCCACGGCTGGGAGGGCAAGCATGTTTGGCGCGACTCGGGCGCGAACCCGCGACCGTCAGATTACGAAGCGCACGCCTTAACGCGCTATGCCATGCGTAGGCCCTAACGCACAAGGAGACATGATATATTGTTGGTACGCTTCAGTTGATATACTTTTATATGCAAAAACGGCTCTTCTGGGCCCAGAAAACACTTCAAATAGAAGAGCGAACAACGTTTCGACCTTCTTCGGTCATCGTCAGGTTCACAAAGAAAGGGTTACTGGTCGGAAGCTGACCACATGTTTGGGAGGGGTTGTATAATTGAGTGTTGCAATGTAGAGGGCGCGGTTTGAATATATAATTTTGTCTATAATATTAATATAGGTATAATGGTGTTCCTTTATATTGGTTTATTTTGGGTTTAAGTTGTTGTATAAGTAAGGCTTCTTTAATTTTTCGTTTGTTTATGTTTGTTTCTTTATTTAGTATTTTAGTGTTTTCTATGGTTATGTTGTGTCCATTTGACTTGCAGTGTTCGAAAACGTGTGAAGGTGACTTTTTATGTTCTTTGAATCTGGTTTCCATTTTTCTACTTGTTTCTCCTATATAGAAGTCGTGGCAGTTATCACATTGTATTTTATAAATAATGTTGGTGTGGTGTTTGTCAGTGTAGTTCTTACATAGTATAGACCTTAGTTTTGTGCCTGGTTTTTGAATAAATTTAGTGTTAACTGGAATGTTATATTTTGTTACTAGTTTTTGCCAAATGTTGGTTATTTGTTTGCTGATGTCAGGAATATATGGTATACAGCAGTATATGGTTTCGTGATTTTTTGATTCGTGAGATATATTTACTTTTGTTGGTTGATTTTGCTTTCTGTCTAGGTGTGTGCGTATAATGTTTTCTACGGTTTGTGGAGGAAACTTATTAATGTTGATGAAGTGTTGTTTTATTTTATCTAATTCATCGTTAATTTTATCTGGTGAGCATAGTTTTATGGCTGTGTTTATCTGGTTTCTTAGTATGTTGAGTTTTTGTTTTGTTTCATGTGCTGAGTCCCAAGGAATGTATAGTCCAGTATGGGTGATTTTTCGGTGGATTTCTGTTTTGAATTGTGTGTCGGTTCTTATAATTTTGAGGTTAAGAAATGATATTTGATTGCTTTCTTCCTGTTCACATGTGAAGTTAATGTTGGGATGTATAGAGTTAATGTGAGTGAAAAAGTTAAGTATGTGTTCTGTAGATTCGAATCCCGCAACCGTGTCATCTACATATCTGTACCAGTATAGTGGTGGATGTAATGCTGTATTAATTGCTTGTGTTTCAATTTGTGTCATAAAAATATTGGCTAGAACTGGCGATACTGGGTTGCCCATGCTTAGGCCATTTGTTTGTATATAGTTTTGGTTGTTGAACATGAAGTTTGTCTTTATTGTGGTGAATTCTATGAGGGTTGCTAACTGGTTACTGGGAATGTCTATGATCGGGTTAGGGTCTCGAATATAGAGTTCTAAGGCTATCTTGCAGGCTTCTGTTGTTGGAACTTCTGTGAAGAGGGATATAACATCGAAACTGGCCATTAAGGCTTTATGATTAAGTTGATTTAGATTGGACTTGAAATTAAAAGAGTCTTTGATGAATGAGCTGGCTGATGTTGCATATTTGGAGAATGCCCATGCTATGTATTTACCAAGATTGTAGTTAAACGATTCATATGTTGACATTATTGGTAGTAATGGACAATCTGGTTTATGAGGTTTGGGGATGCCGTATATTTGCGGTGTGCGTGAGTCGGTTTTACGTAGGTAGGAATAAAGTGTTTGTGAAATTGTGTTGGCTTTTTTTATTTGTAGTAGTAATTTGTTTAGTTGCGTCTCATGTGTCTTTGTTGGATTTGTGTGTATTGGTTTAAATTTGTTCGTGTCTGATAGGATGTTATTCATTTTTTTGTATGTATTCATTCGTGTTCATTATTACTATAGCGTTACCTTTATCTGCTTTTAGAATTTTTATGTTTCTGTCTTGTTTTAGGTTTCTAATGGAATTAATGTCTCTTTTTGTAAGGTTGTTTTTTAGTTTTCTGTTTTGTGAAATTATGTTGATAGTTTTGTAAGAAAATTCTTTGAAAAAATCGTTTAAGATAATGTTTTTAGGTGGTTCTGGAAAATATAAATTTGTAATTTTACCTGGGAAGTTTGGCTGTTGGATGTCAATAAAGTTATCTAAGTTGTCTTCTTTCTGTTTGTTGTTTTTGTTTTCTGTAGAAAGTATCACAAGTCTCCTGGCTAGGTCTTCTAAACATGTTTTGATTTCTATGGTTGGAATGTACCTTGGTGCTATTGCTATACTATAAACTTTGGAAGCTATAACTGTAATTAACGCTTATTAATCGAGAACTTAAATACTTTACCAGGAATGTTTATGCATTTCAAACACTTATCTTCAGCAGATTCACATCAGACATTAATATTTTTACGAAGACGTTATTTAACGTCAGTGGTAAAAACTTGACGTGTGATCAGCGAATGACTAAGAACTCAAAGCTAGCTAATTTCCTCTTAAGTGAATTGTAGGTACATCATTTCATTATTAACTTGTTCTTTATAAACTCTTCATAAGATATCAAAGAAGTTCTAGACCACTGTTGTTGAAAACAGCGTATATTAACATATATTTGTACGAGAAAAGTCTGTGTGTACCAGCCTTGTTTGCAAATATTATAAACTTGATACACATTGACATTTACTTACTTTCTAAGTCTATATTATAATTTAAATCAAATTCAAACTATTTGATATTGTAATCCGTAAAAACTTAAATTTATAAATATTTTATATTCGTAATTAAAATTATTAAATCACTAGTTTGAATTAAAATACCAATTGTAAAAATTACTCTAAAAATAATTGCAAGAATGTTTCAAATTATGTAAAATAATCTTCCAAACTTGACTTATTCTTAATTTTGATTTAATTACAAACCATAACTAAAACTTTCAACCTAATTCAGACCATATGTTAATAAAATTTAATTTATAAATAAATTGTATCTATCTGTCGCATTAAACTGATCAACTCATGTTCTTTCTCAAACTTTTTATAAGGCATTTGTTATTTTGCATTTCAATACAATCTTTGAAATGTAAAAGAATTAATCAACAAGTAAAACGCTCCTATAGATTATAGATTTAAGGATTATAAAAGTTTACTTTGTTTAATTTTATGGTTAAGCCGCTTGAGTTTTATGATAGTCTAGAAAAATAAGATTGAAGATCAGAAACTTTAAAATTCAAAAACTGAGAAAATATTTTCAAACGTTTACAACCATTCAGAAAATATATATTTAATTAGTTTCAGAATATTTCAAGCTCAATTTCTCAGCATGCCTGATCTAAGTAAAATAGGTAGTTTCTGTAATCGACCTATTTTTGGACATCTCAAATGTAATATACACATTAAAACTAGGTGAACTAGTAATCACTCTGTAAACGTAAGGCCTCACTCCTATTGAATACAACTAACAATAAAAACTACTTATAACTTAATACCCATATCTGTATAAATTTATCCACCCTAATGTAATATTTTAAATTTAGAAATAGAAAGAAAAGGTCATCGAGATATTAACAAAGTGATCGCCTCATTTTAGTACTATAACTTATATTAGTCATTTTACATAGATATAATCTAGTTTATTTTATGGCTATGTCGTATTACCTGAGTGTTTTGGTGGAGGAGTTACTAGTTTTAAGTTAGGTTCTATTCAGTTAGGTTTTTTCTGAAGTTAAGTTCATATGGGGAGTTTATTTTTCTGTTTGAGGAGAAGGTCTTAGTTTTAAGTAAATTTTTTACATAGTTTTCTCTGATAGGTGTAGTTTGATATTGATTACAATTATATTTATTTTAATATTTTACTTCTGTATTGGTGGAGGAGATGTTTAATACTAAACTAGTTTTTATCTGATATTTTTAATTTGGTGTAGTTTGATTTATTTTAATATTTTATATTTGACTGAAGCACAGCCCGACATAGTCAGATGAGTTAAGGCGTGCGAGTCGTAATCTGAGGGTCGCGGGTTCGCATCCCTGATGCATCAAACATGCTCGCCTTTTCAGCCGTAGGGGCGTATAATGTGACGGTCAATCTCACTGTTCGTTGGCAAAAGAACAGCCCAAGAGTTGGCGGTGGGTGGTATTGACTAGTTGCCTTCTCTCTAGTCTTACACTGCTAAATTAGGGACGGTTAACGCAGATAGCCTTTTTGTAGCTTTGTGCAATATTAAAAACAAACTGAAAAACACAATTGTTACTTTTAGTTTGTCCAAAATGTTTATTATGATGTGTTTTGTTTGTTTAACGTAATTTGAGGTGGTCATCTAGCTATTGTTTGTTCATTTCATCTGGTGTTTTTTATAACTTTTTAGCAGACTTGGGTCGTGTGTACCATTTGGATCTTTAGTTAGTGTTTTGGTTGAATGTTTAAAAACGAATAAATGTATGTTGAAAGTCAACTTGGATTTCTCTAGTGAAATGCAACAAACGAGATTTGGTGGTAATGGTTATAATGTTGGCTCTGATTTTAACGCTTTGTACACAAATATACCATTCATAGAAAGTAAACAACTGGGATCAGATTTGATTTTTTAACAATTCCAACAGTACGATGTCACTTTGATTGACACACTCTTTGATAAATATATTCTGTGTTACCATGAAAAACAATGGCTCGAGGAGCGTTCACAATCTTTCAAACCACCACAGTATCGAAGGCATGTAGATAATATATTCACCATCTTAAGAAACTCGCTATAAGTTTCTCATTTTCGTGAGTGTTGTTTAAACAGCAAACATAAGAACATAGAATTCACTGAACAACATAAACAAGATCATAAACTCCCATTTATTGACATACTGATTTGTAAAGATAAAGACTCTTCCAATGTGAACACTTACTGGCATGTATTTTAACATCGCAAGTTTTGAAAAAATGTTTTTAAAGAAAACTTTAGCTAAGATTTCATTATTTGCACATATAATACACTTACTACTTAAACATCTGCACCTAAAAACTTCAATAACGTAAAATAATTCTCACGAAAAATACGTTTTTCTTCTCTACGTTATTAAGATACCTTTTAAATACTTGAATAAGAAAAAAAATGTAGTAAGCCATCAATATATGAATTTTCGAAATATCTTACTTTTATTATATTGCTATGTGAGATAATAAAAGTAGCAATATATTTGAAGATTTAGAAAACCATCTATATATAAAATACCGAATTATCCTGATTCTGTACTCCAGAAACAGGTAAACATTCATTGATATTAAAACCAGTTTAAAAGATGGATTTCTTAGGATGTATACTCAAATACAGCTGAGAAGTGTTTTAAAGCCTAATTTTTACTTACATTTTTTTCAAGACTTAAGGAATGTCAAACGTTATATATACGTTTAACTGTCTCTACTGTCAGCAAGACCATATTGGGTCCACTGAAATAAAATTGTTAAATTGTGTTGCAGAACATACAGATTTAAGATCCATGACTAAATCGAGTGTTTGTTTTATGCACAAATCTACGGAAAAGGATATCTATGCTATGCTCATCACGGGTATCAAAACCCGGTCTCTAGCAGCATAAGCCCGCAGACACACCGATGTGCCACTGAGGAGGGAGCTTCCACAGCATTTTTTAATAGCGTCCATTCAAATTTTTCGAAAATCTTAGCAAGAGCCAATCATAAAGAAAGTCTACCCGTATGAAAAAGTTTGTCAATACAGAAACCAAGGCCAGAAATTAATCAAATGAGTTCTGATTATAGATTACGTTTAATATTGGAACCCACATCATTTATGAAAACATTTTGTACAAGAAATGGGATAATTTATAAACTGTGTTCC
Organism: Carcinoscorpius rotundicauda; assembly: GCA_011833715.1. Taxonomy (NCBI): domain Eukaryota; kingdom Metazoa; phylum Arthropoda; class Merostomata; order Xiphosura; family Limulidae; genus Carcinoscorpius; species Carcinoscorpius rotundicauda. Next base: position 45,473,897 of record CM022395.1, on the reverse strand, counting down.
GTGTTTTATACAAAAAAATAAAATTATAATTTTATAATTTATGTTTGCCTGCTGAATGTTTTCTTCAAGTTAAAAATTAATTTAAAGTAAAACAACTGCCGATACACGAGGCATTTTATGTTTATCTCTTATTCGAAATTATTTTCATTTATACAAAAGAATAAAAATATCTTACGCAGCTATAACACAGTTTTATAGATACAATTAAACCGTTTGACTTTGCTAAAACAAGGGAGAGCGTGTTTTACTTTCGCGTGGTCCTAACAAATTTAATTTGTTTAAGTACGTGTCTACTACCTGACTTATATACCCCTTATTTAACATTCTTTAACTGATTTCATTTTGTCTTAACCAATTTATTTCTTGCTTTGTTTAACAGTTTTCGGATCCATGTTTATTTATATCTACATTTTTTACTTTTTTTTTCCATTGTCCGCAATGTTTGTTTGTTTCTTGTTGTCCTGGTTTTCAACAAGATCTGTCACTTACGTTTCCTCTCCGCGTTTAAAAGATACAAGAATTAATTACAGTCAAAAGCTAGTAGACATACTCAAACATTTCCGATCTGTGAAATACCGAGATAGTTGTGTAAACAAACTCGATAAGCCTAAAATATTCATAAAGCAAACTTACTATCGAGCAAGCTAAACTTATAATAGCTCTCTTTTCGACATTTAGTAAATAAACGACCTTTTAGACCTAAAATTCGCAGAACGTCATCATAATTAGGATATCAGACACATTATGTGTTTTAAAACTATCACGAACCTTATTTCAGTGATGAGACCTTTCTCCCATGCTTGTTCTGTACAGGTGAAATATCAAACCACCTCCACTAAATAGTTTCCATAACATACTACTTATTCTTGAACTGGTTCAAGGTTAAGGCATCTAATGCACTTTTCTTTTTCTTTTTCTCTTCTCGCGAGCGTTTGTTTTGTTTGTTTTTAAATTTCGCGTAAAGCTACACGAAGGCTATCTGCGCTAACCTTCCCTAATTTAGCACTGTAAGACTAGAAGAAAGGCAGTTGATCATCACCATTCACCGCAAACTCTTGGGCTATTCTTTTTAACAGCGAATATAACGCCCCCACAGTTGAAATGGCGAGCATGTTTGGTGCAACTGGGATTAAAACCCGCCATCCTCAGATTACGAGTCGAACGCCTTAATCCACCTGGCCATGTCGGACGTTCTCGCGAGCGAAATAAAATTGAATATGTACCAATTTCTTTACATTTAGTCTAATAGTACAGTTAGCGAAATTTCTAACGTGTAAAGTTGACCGACAGTTGTCACGTATTAATGTTTAAATTAGTGGAATACTTTATTTATGGGATATTTAATTTACTCAGTTGAAGAATAAAACCGTTTTAAAATTTGCGAAACTGGTGTATAAAAATGCATATAAACTCGTTTTACAAAAATAACACAAACAAAATCAAAACAGTTGAATTCAAAACAAATAAACAGTCAGTTATTAGTGAACGTTTTACAAACTTAACACATAAAGGACACCTGGAATGATATTAGTAACAAAATAGATGAGAAAAATTATAAGTTACTTATTTCCTGCTTACTTTGTTTTAAACTTTTATCAAAGGTCAAAGGTGTTGGCAAGATCTGGAAAGGAAACTGAATACTTTTACATAATTTAGTAGAAAACTATTCAAATGCAGTAAACTTTCGAGATGAACATAAGAATATTTAAAGTCAGTAGCAAAACCATCATACTAGGAGGAGTGAAAAATTTGGACACAAAATTATATACAAACACATACACATACACATATATATATATATTTATTTACATATATTTGTGTGTGCGCGCTCAGATTTGCCTTAATTTGCTAGCGACTTTAAATTACAGGTGTCGTCCCCTGGTGGCTCAGTGAACAGTAAATGTATGGGCTAATAACACCTCATGTCTGTTTACGATACCTACAATGAGAAGAGGACAAATAGCACATTGTGTAGCTTTGATTTCAACAAATTCACAAGAGAGTATATGAAAATAGTAAGAAATTTTGTACAGCAACATATGAAAATAAACCTATCTAGTTTTAAGAAATTCTGACATTAACATAACATATACAAAATTAGCGAATAGTGTCTTGATTTACACGCCACGTACAAAAGTTTCTGGATGAGTTCTTTCTTGACGACCGTCCCACTATTATATATATGGCTTTGGTATGATTCCGTTCTTTGTGGTCCTGGTCCTAGGTACTGGTTATAACTTCAACCAAAAACTGACATAGACTGTCTTGATGGGTTACATAGAGCTTTTCTCAGGCGTGTCTAGTTTTTTCAATACTTCAGTGCTTGTAAATGTTTATCTTTTCCAAAATATAGAGGTAGTTGCCCTTTCTGTCGGTATTCTGCCACACACACTGCATAAACTTTATTTGTAAATCGTGTCTTTTTCGAGACATTTTTTGCCAGCAGCTTTCTATCTGGCGTATCCTTGTTGTAAAGCGGTACACGTTAACACACGCAAATGTTTTTGACTTATTTTAATGGGAAGAAAAAACTCTTTGAAGCGAAATAGCAAACTTGAGAACATATATATTTAGTTATGTGTGCATTATTTCAATTCTATCTTTTTGTTTACATTTCTTTCTGGTCTTTCTAAGTGTCGCATTGCTTTTCTGAAACGTATTCTATTTTCGTCTGTAGCAAAAGTTGATATTACGAACCTGAAGTTATGACTTCGTCATAATGTTAGTTGCGTAATTCAGTGAAAGCTCATACGTTTCTTCTTAAAACTTATGAATCATGACGTCCGACAGTGGATAAGTGGAAAGTTTACAGACTTATAACATTAAAATGTGAAACCGATTCCACTAGTAGATAGAATGAAGATAACCTACCGAGCAGTTTGTACTAAAACAAACAAAAGAATCATGACAAAATACGCAAGTTTGTTTTATTTACACAAAACATCGAAATATTTTTTTGCCTTTATAAAAACTAGCCGCAGAACATTCGACATTGTTTAATTATAATCACAGGATCCAAAGCTACATGGCTTAAATAGTTCGTTATTGGTTCAGATGCAATTTGAAAGCTTACAGGTGTAAACTGTATAAGGACATTAGTTCATTTAAAGTTTACAAATTAGCAAGCTCAGCTATACATTTCGAATGCAATTGGTTATTTTAATATACATTTGTTATTTAAAGATATTCTCTATTTTAAGTATTTGGTCAGGCTTGAATACCAAAAAGAAGTGTATTAACACGATTGGGGCTATACATAATATATAAGATTCATGTATGAAAATTGTTTAATAATGTAATATTGTTCATTTTAATTATGTAAATTAAGCAATGTCCTCATATAGAAATAATTCAATATCCTTACTTCTGTTGTATATAATTGATTATACTCCAAAATAGCACTGTGTAATTAAAATGGTTCAAAAAAAGTTTGTGATAAGTACATCTAAACAGAAGTCATTATGGTAAGTTTACGGTTGTTTAAAAAAAAAAAATTTTTTTAATCTTTCAATTTTTGGCGTATCAGCTTAATTAAAATTTAAAAAACAACAAATTTTGATTATTTTTAAAATTCGCCAAGGTGTATGTGAGATTTTAACGAATACTCACTAAAGTTATATAATAACAGTCCACAAGATTTGCATGTTTATGAAGCAAGAGCAAAATCCAGCATTCTATTTATTAGTTTGTTTGTTTTTTGGAAACTTATGGATTTTGTCTACTTCTCATATTTTTATGTTATAACTGTTTTAGTAAAACAAATCATCCAAAAAGTTATTAGATTTGTAACAAACTATTTTAATTTTAAAAACCGGATTTTTGTTAAGTTGTATAACAATAACTATCACCATTTCATTTATGAAAATTTTCTCTGTACGAGCTTTCTAAAACAGTTCACACTTACTTAAATATATATATATATATTTGGGCTTAACAAACTTAAAACATTTTTGTACTATAATTTTTTTTATTTTAGTTAATTATTTACAAACAAGAATAAATATTGAAGTCAATAATAATGCAACTGTTTACCGATTTTAAAATTCCATTATAAATCCATTGACATGATTTATAAGGATTTCCTTTTATTATTCTGAGACACTAGGCTGTGAGAAATTAAACTTTTGTTCCTTGTTAAGCACCAAGTTACACAGTGGGCTGGCTATCTATTCTTTGCCCACCAAAATCCAGATTTTAACATTAGAAGTCTTGTAGCTAGTTTGTATGGTCATCAATATTTTTGTACAAGTGGTTCTCTAATAGTCACTTGTCGTTCCTTTCACATTCAATATAATTTTTTTTCAGGTATAATGTTTGTGGTGGTGTTGTATCACTAAACTTATGGAAGACTTTCTGTAGTATGCTTAGCAGTGCTTGATGGTAAATGTCGTGCAGTACTCTCTCTCTCTCGGGGTTTGGGTATGATATGTACGTACCCTGAAAAGTCAGGTGCTCTTTGACCTATTCCTCCTTCCAAGTGTTTGATGGTGTTAGTTACTGCTTTTTGGGTCAGAGTGAGCTGAATTACTCCAACTCATTTCAGGGCAATGTCCACGCACTGGTATACAAATACAAATATTGTTTTGCCCTATCAGTAAAATGTCTAGTTTGTTGGTGGCACTTATTTTATTACTTTTTATTTATATTTTATTATTTATTTATTTTATGATTATTTTTTATGTTTAAAATATATATTGATCAGGGATAGCTGTTTAGGACTATCTTCATCATGTATGACGTACCTGTCTAGTTCACATAGTAATTCGTTTTTCATCCAGTTTTTATAAAAGTACGTTATTGTACTATGTAGCAGGTTATCTGGTATGGTTGGTATGTTTGTATATTTATGTATAAATCGAGATGATGTTGCTCTGGGAACTCTATACGCTGTTGTGAGGAATATGTTTTGGATTACTTGTAGTTTAGTTTTAACTGTTTTATTACTTACAGTTATCCATGTTAGAGCTGCATAGTCGATTAATGGTCTAATGTATGTTTTGTAAATTTTTAGTTTGTACAAACTACTTGTTTGTTTGTTTTTGAATTTCGCACAAAGCTAAATGACAGCTAACTGCCACTAGAGGGAAGACAGCTAGTCATCACCGCCCACGACCAGCTCTTGGGCTACTCTTTTACAATGACGAATAGTGGGATTGAGAGTCATATTGCAAAGCTCCAACTTCTGAAAGGACGGATATGTTTGGGGATGAGTGGAGATTTGAACCCGCAACTCTCAAATTGTGAGTCGAGTATTCTAACCACTTGGTCATGCCGGTTCCCAGTACGAACTGCACATTTACTCTTACTAACTATTGTTCCTACACAAAGATTCGTAACACAATAAACAACTTTATTGAAAACGATTTCAACAAGTGTTACAAAAACCCATTTGAACCATCAGGAAACCAAAAACAACTGTACTCAACATCGACTATTGGATCTTATGTTAAATGTGTCAAAAAAGACAAATAAACATTAGCATTGTCCACCATCACAAAAACACTCGCAATAACATAGATGCTGGTTATAAGACGATCTTTAAAAAAAATCATATTTAAATCGTATTTAATAGCTGTGGCGATGTGCCACTTTCACTTCGCATTGCAAGGCTTGACAAAACGGATTTTAGAATGTTGATGAACTTAGACAAGTATATTCGAGATAAAGAAGACACTTTGTTTAAAACAATCAATTAATGTAATTCTTAAGGTATATTATCGAAAGACTTCGTGATTTCTAATCCGTTTTTATATTGATGTTTATTAAACACTGACTTTTAATTGGCTGTTGCATTGAGGTGATAGTTAATTCTTATGAAAACTATATTACGTTTACTTGCTAAAATTAATTGCCTTTGTTAGTCACTTTGCAAATAAGAATTATTTTACAGATATAACGAAGATATTGCTATTACTTGGGTGAATTATACAAATAAGAGGAGACAATTATGTTAACGAGCTTAATTGATTGGCGTGAATCAATTAAGTTAATCATAAGCTTGTATCACATTATAAGGAATATGTTATTAGTCTGTAGTTAAGTGTTTCAAGCAGTCCCACTGTAGAACAGTTGTAAGTTTACGAACTTACAATTCGAGAATTCAAGGCTCGTTCCCTTCGTTGAACAGAGCAGAGAGAGTCTGTTGTGTAGCCATACACAGCAAAAAGAAATCAGAACAACAGTATTTTAAGCAACTTAATATCTATTATAAACGTATTCGAAAAAGGTAGAAAATAATTTCAAAATTTCATTGTTTCCTGTATATTTAAAACCTGTTAGGCTGTTCCAGTTCCAGTTGTACATCCTGCACTAATTTCAAGAACTAATTAATTATTCTGTCATATTCAACCATTAAAACAGTGTTAACTTTATGGATTTACAACACTAACATTCGAGGTACGATTCTCTCAGTGGACACAGCAGAGAGTCCAGTGTATATCTGCTCTAAAGCAAACAAACAGACAACTCTATCCTACCTGAAAGTTTAAGCACTGTTGAATTTAATTTCCACGAAACTCTGATTGTGTTAGAATCTCTACGTCAATGGAAATCTATAATAATGAAAAAAGCACCAGCTGTTAGAGATAACTTGTTTATGTTTGTACTCTTGACATAACAGCTTGACATCTTGAAAGGTAGCTTCGAACTTTGATCTGTGTTGTCAGCTCGAATGCCACTTTATACGTTTCCACTCACGAGAATGATGATTGTGACGACACCGTATTTTGATAAAACTTTACGTGTTACGCGCTGTGGGTGTATCGCGTGATCGCTGACGTGAGCAACGGCTTTTTCGTAGACGCTCTCTGTAACGGTTGCTTTCGGTTCTATATAAAATGTCTCAAATTTTTGTTAGAGAGAGAAGTTTGCTTTAGATTAGGTTGAGTGGCCATTTCAGACGGATTTTCTGTATCGAACTCAAAATAGTTTTTGAGTCGAGATATTAATCAAGTTTTTTTGTCATGAGCTATTGTGAGCTTTTTGGTACGACTCTTAAAGAGCTAGTAAGTTTAATATTTAGTCTTAACTTTTTTAACTTCTGTTAGCCTTGTGCTTTTGGTAACTGTTGAAAACCGTTTTTAAAAAATATTGACAAGTGTTGGTGCAGCAGACATTGAAACAGCGAATTTTTGCAACTGTCAAATTGTAACGTGAATTTCAATTTTGAATTTTCAGCCTGAAGTTGAATTTCGTTATATCACTGTTGAAAGTGATTACGTTGAACTAGAGAAACACTTACTACGTGGATCTAACCAGAACGAGTGATTTTTGTACACTTTTGTAAATTATTGTATATATATTAATATTTGATGTTTGTATTTTTATGTTATATAACATATTATGATTTATTCAATTGAGTGGGATCAATAATGGATTTCATTGTTTCATTCGTAACATTTTTATTAATTTCTAGAAACGTCATTTTCTGTATTAAAGTTTGCAATATCCTTAACACACATTTTTCTTTAACTTTTGAAATTAAGACAATTTTTCTTGAAAACTACCTTGAAAATGTCGTTTATATGAAACCATTTGAAACGAGCTAGCAGAAGTCTAGGCACGCTTTATTTTTGTCTTGTTTTTTAAAGTCAGATAATATGAGCTATTATTACACAGTGTTACTATAAAATTACAAGCCATTCGACATAAATAAAAAAACTTTAATACAGCGCCCGAGTTTTGAGTTATTGTTTGAAACTTCTATACTCTATGCAGTTTTCCTTCACGATTTCTGACACTGGAACGTTACCTGTATAACACTTTCGTTCAGAAAAACTTATCAAACTACATGAACTTTGAACAATTTTATTTACTGGAACTCTAATGTATAATTTCCTTAAAATATCAAGAAGTTAAAATAGAATATTATTATATTTTAAAATTGTTACGTTGTGATTCATACTAACGTTCAGCAAAAGTATACATGTAGGAATGTGTAAAAATACGAAAAAAACTTGACTGGTAATATCATTCAAATCCTGCCATTCACTGAGGTTATGAAAGAAAGAATAGAGGTTCTGTTTTTCACCGATTTATGATATGAAAATATTATGGCTTTGTTATTCATCCATATGAAGCATTTTATTTGCAGTCAAATTTATGAAATTCTGAAATGCACACAGCAATTACTAGAATAAAATATTCTAAACCTTTCATTTCAGTCTTTGTAAATACGTCTTTAACGAAACAAGTGACTACTGATTTATAACATTTAAACTGCTCGACTTTAAAGTAAATATCAATAACAAAGGAAATCCCACTGTCAAGGGCTATTCAGTGACGATTTCTGCGGTTGTTTTAATGAAATGTTATTTTTATATCATGTTTAAAGGAACTTTACTCGTTGCACATAGAGGTAATATATGCTAATCCAACACCAATATATAGTTTGAAATCTCTAATATTTAGCGATTGCCTTGTATTATAGAACCGAGTGTACTTTAAAATTTTGTTGATACAAGGTTTCTTTATAAACTGAATCTTTGACGTGTTAAACCAGTGAGTTATTCGAAGCAGTGTTTGAAGGTTTCGACTTTACAGTAGAGTGTTTTGTGGATTCCTCTTAAAAGACGGTGTTTGACGGTTTTACCTTATTAAGACAGTATTTGTGGTTTTGCCTCATCAAGACAGTAGTTGGTTGTTTTACCTTATCGTAAGTGTTTTATTTATCTTATTAAGGCAAAATTTAGATATTTATTTTTATATTAACAGTGTTTGGTTATTTATCTTATCAAGACAAAGTCTGGAAATTTCGTCTTATATTGACAGTTTTTTGTGGCTTGTCCTTCTCAAAACATTGTTTGAAGTTACGTCGAAGTAACATATTTCATGCATCTAGCTAGCAGTCTAGAAATCGTTTTTTCTCGCTCATTACATACGTGGAAAGTACCATGTTACGAAACAATGAATATTAATCACACACAAAAAAATAGTTCTTAAGTTTAGATGTAAAATAAATTACAAGAACAATGTTAAAAAATAAAAATAAACTAATTTTATTTCCTTTAAATCGAGCTTCGTGATCCTATAATTGAAATCAAGCAAATATGTCATGTAACATGTTTCCACTCTCCACACCAGAATATTTTCAATTCAACAAGTGTGATACATACATAAATTGGTTTACTAAATCTCTATGTTGCAAATTAACGATGCGTAATCAATTTGAGCTGTGTCTTAAATATTTTATCTCTGCTTCAACCATCTTATATACATTAGTAATGGTTGAAGCAGCGATAAAAACAGTTTCTAGTTTAATGTTTATACAAAAGTTGTTTGTAAATAAGGAAACGAAGTTCTGTATACCAACAATGTTTTTCTTATATTACACGGGTGCACATTACTTGTGACCTGTCTCTATCTGGAGTCATCATTCCTCACACCAAGAGGCAGGAAGGCAGGGATGTTTTAAGTCTTGCTGTATCCACATGAGTATTCATCCCATTATAAACCGAATGTCGTTTAAGCAAAAGTAAATTGTTTAGACTGCACTTGAAATATATTATGCTATTTTTGCTGGTCTCACTACTTCTAATTGGCCAATGAAAGAACATGGAACAAAATGTAAAATGAATCCAAGTATAAATCTATAGATGGATTAGAACAGTTATAATTAGTTTAACTAAGATATAAAGGTTTTGGTATCTTATATTGTACATATTGTCAGTGATAGATTTGAACATAATATTTTGTTAGTATTTAAAAAAATGCTATTAAAAACATATTATTATTATATGCTATACATACTATTATTATAACTGTTAGCACAAGATCCTTATTGTTTGCCTATATATCATTAGTATAACATTAACTAATATTTATATGTAAATTGCTATTATAATATCCTTAACGTATGCCCATAAACTGTTAGCATAGCATTTTAATGCGTGTGTACATATTATTAGAATAGCGTTCTTAACTTAAGTTTGAAGAAGGTATTTACGAAGTAAGAATGAGTTCATTTTTTGTTGTGGCTTTTATACACAACATAACTTTTACTTAATGCAAAATTTACAAGTGTATTGTGTTTTTGTTTAGAATACTTTACCCTATCATTATAATATTTTATGCACTTTCAAAGTCTCTAATGCACAAAGCCTGCCAATGTTCAAGCATGTGTTTGTTTTATATCTAGTGAGGTAACTTGAAAAATATTAAATTAACAACTTACATTGCATAAATCTCTGGGTTACTGGAAATATAGCGTATTTTATATTTTCAAATACGCTACGTTCTGCCCCCCAGTGGCTCAGCGGTATGTCTGCGGACTTAGAACGCTAAAATGGGGGTTTCGATACCCGTGGTGGACAGAGCACAGATAGTCTATTATGTCGCTTTGTGTTTAATTCAAAACACTACGTTATAAATTTAAACAATAATATGTTAACAAACATTTGCAAGAAAATTCACATAACAGATCTTAATTTTTCACTGAGATATGCTTAACTGTTTATTTTGTTATTCTTTGTCTGATCTCAAAAAGTATGTGACCAAAAACGAATTAAGCATAAGGGCTTTATTGGAGTGAGCGTGCAACTTAAAACACAATATGCGGTATAGTTAACTAATGAATGAATGTTTGCTGTAAAGTTCTTAACAATGCTACAAGTAGAACAATCTATTTTTGGCCGCATCTATTTCTTTCACATCTAAGATGATTTTGATTAAACATCATAACTTTTTGTCAATACAGAGTTTTCACACCAACAAATCACAACAAGAAAGAAAATGACATATGATAGTAACCATCGTTTGCTTTAAGATCGCAACTCTATTATTCGCAACAGACCTATACTCTACAGAACCAACTATATTCTTTAAAATATATGGTGGTAATTCTTCCTCTCTAAAACATATTAATAACTTCCTTTATAGCAACACCATTAAACTAGATTAACAGTTTATTGTCATCATCAGCATGCACTCATTGCAGTCGTACCAACAAGCATTATTGTTTATGCTAATTGTTTAAACTAATATCACGTAACATTAAGCGCTCTTTAAATAAGAAGATTTCTGAAAATTTAGCAAATTTGTTCTTCAAGTGTTGGCAATAAATAATGAACGCTAACCGTCCATCAACATGATTCTTTCGAAAATTTGAGCTAGAAACTTCTGATCTAGTTTGCTTGAATTACCCGATACTTATGTATCTGCGCGCCCTTTAACCTATAGTTTTGCTGCTCTAAATAAGCCATCTTTATTCCGAATGACGAAAACTAAAAACGGTAAATCTGTAGTAAAACATTTAGACCAGTAGCTCATGTAACATTTTGCGTAGAAGTGCACAAAAAAGTTTGATCCAATCTAAGCTGTTTTTGTTGAATAATTTTACACGTGTAGTTTATACTCAGACCAAATTCATCACCTAACTGTTATCGCAGACTTTAAAATGTACAAATAAGCCTTTTCTCTGGGTTTCTGCTGTTCTTTGTGCCTACATAATATATTGCATGAGTGGTAATCTATTTTATAAATTATTTTATTTTTGTTATATTTCGTGATCAACACACTACCTAGTTTATATATTTTAAAACGGCTGGTATGGATATAGAAGACACTAGTAGAGGAGCGAACAATGTTTCGACCTTCTTCGGAACCTTACGATGACCAAAGCCGTTTTTAAATATATAATTTTCTCTAGAAGTGGGTTTTCTCGTCACAACGGAACAGTACCTAGTTTCCTGCTTAGTTTTGTTACGAACTTCAAGTTGGTATCGAAGTTGTATCTTTTTGAAACATTAATACAAGTTATTATTAGGTCTTCAGTGATATCAGGAAAATGGAATAACATACAGAACACGAAGATGATTTGATCACGAACAGGTTTGTTTTTGGACCCGTTACCTGTCTCCAATACTCATGAATTTTTCCACCTGATGATGTTTTTATCTTATCGTTAAGTTTTAGTATTCTGGACATCATATTACTGAAGCACCACTTGTTATTATTCACTTTGGTTTACAATTAAACTAAAGTTTATTCTCTTATAGGCCATTACATATCAATCACCTGAAAGTGTCACGACAAGATGGTAAAATGTGGTGTACTTATTTACTTCTTACTTTCAATAAACTGAAAATTTGTGACACCTAAGTTGTTAAATGTAAGTGTTTTTTTGTTTCTTAAATTCTAAAGTAGACGTGTCTCATAAATTACACTATTGTCCAGGAAACAGCCCAGACGTAGTACTTTTAATTTACTCAGTGCTAAAGAGAGTAATAAAATATCTGTTGAAAAACTCATTTTTCTCGGTGTTTATCATTATTAAAAAACATATCACTTTTTATTAGTTACTTTTTTAATCTACTTTAGTTGCTATCTCTGATTTGTTTTCCTGTTATGGATTGAAAAATTTATTCCATTTAGATCTAATGCAATTTTATGTAGTTTTACCAGTAAAATATTTTAAACAGGATTCACATAATCATATTATGCAAAAATAAATTGTTTTCATGCAGTTCAGTCGTTTAAATTCTAATGATCTATTAAAGAAATCGGTTTCATCAAATTTGTTAATTTCAATAGAACAACTTCTATTTCTGTTTTCGTCAAATATTTTTTTTTCTGCCGGCAAATAAAGTCTCTGAAATCTTACTTAGTGAAAACTTTCAAACTGAAAATATTCAGAACATTTTAAATTAATCTAGCAAATTATTAATGACAATATCATTGTTGTGTGAAATAAAGCTTGATATCCTTTGTTTTTGCAACGGTTTTGAAACATTTCACACATTTTTGATACGGTTTACACCATGTAACCATTTTTTATTTTATACCTTTTGTTGCTTGAATATTTTATATATGGCCTTACGAAAAACCGTTCTGCGTCATTTGTAGTAAAAGACCCCTTAGTATTATACACTTATATAAATCCACAAAAATGTTATATATATATGTATATATACACGCGCATAAAAACTTTGAAAAGCTGCCAATAATCTTTCACAAATTAACCGAGGCTGGCCTCTTTTGGTTTATGTTTACTTTTATATTTAAGCACAGAATAATAAAACTATATAATAAACGTCAGTTACCAGATTACCTTGAAGCGCAGAAACAGTGAGAATTAGAAGTTTATAAAGAAAAATATTTACTCATTTAGATATGTTAAGGAGATTATGAATTGCTAAGTTTTTCAACAGCTTTATGTAAATATAATTATGAATTCCATGTCTTAATGTCTCGTAATCTTAAACACCATAAGCTACATTTTTTCACAATCAAATATTTCTATGAAACTTAAGATGTTAAAAAGTGTGATTGTGGATCAGATAATTAACCGAACGTTATTTTCTTCGTTTGATCCCAAAGATTTAGTGCTGAACACACTGCATGAGACAAAAATAAGATTCAACTTTCGCTCTAAGCCTTTTAAAGCAAAAGCAAAAAAATAAAAATAAAATAGAAACCTTGAATTTGTAGACCCGTTCTGCATTAGAAATACTATGTGTGATGGCAAGACGCGGTTCGGAAAGAAGAATCAAGAACTCTTCGTCTCAGCTTAGTTTTATTCGTTTTGAAGGGTGACGTAATTCTGTTAAAGCTGTAGACGCCTGATGTATCAGACTGAAATCTGCTGGTGGTTGTTTTGATGGTTGATATGTATGCAAACGAAATACTAAATTACAGCAAATGATGGAGAGATATGGATTCAGTTATCTTCACCAAGCTATTCATAGATTATGACTATGTTAGGTAACATCGTCATGTTATCTACTAAGTACACCACTTCTGTGGTACATCACATAATGTTTATAAATGTAGTGTATATACGAGCACATTTTATTGTACGTGTATTGAGCTGGTAAACAATGAGCTAAATAAAAACAACAACAACACATACCGCTTAAAACTTATAAAATAATTCCAGAAAACCTTGTTTTTTAACTTTCCAAGGGGAAAGTTCAAATGGTAAAACTTAAAACAAATTGACTGTTTGGAATTGAGCAAAAAGCACGAAATGGGCTTTAAAACAAATGTCAGCAAAACTGATACACGTTGTATTGCAAAAAGTAATTCATCAGTTACTGTAATTTATACAATAGTAGTTTCAGATAGTAAAAAATAATATTAATGTTTAGAGCTAGAATACATAAAACACTAAAACTGTTTTTCAGTGATAATGAGAAGTCTACACTTTTAGTGATTCGAATGAAACCTTTCAAGATGCTAACTAATTTATTTCGAATATCATTAATGGGTAATGTTAATTATTATGGTAGAATCGGCCTGTGGTGTACGAAAAACCAATGTTTTATCCACATATCAAGTTATCACTGACCGTCGGCCAGGCACGAACCAGTGGTTAACGTGTAGGTAACTCAAGATATGATGATGTTGAACGTAGTCAAATCACTAGTGGACTATTGTATAAGTGACAGTAATTCCCATTTCTGGCTCAGTAAGTCTCTAAACATTACATTTTTTTTATCCCTTCCGCCCTGAAGTACCAAAAGTTCAATAATCGCCGTTGTTTTTAAGTAAAATGATCACACGAACGACATAAGCCCATAGCTTTCTATGCATAGCACCTTACTTCCATCACAAGTGAGTTGAAGAGAAGCAGTCGCTTCTGAGTGCTCGGTTGTCTCCCGAAGTTTCCCGTGAGAAATAAAATGAAAAAAATCTCTTGGAAAGTGTTATTAAAACAAGGAAAACCAGTGAATAAACTAGGCAGTTATAGACAAATTAGTTTAACTGGTTCCTTGGGCAAAATTTTAGGCAATATATATTAGCATTAGGATTTCAACATATTTGGAGATCAAATCCCATTTATCCCAAGTTCCAAGTGGTTTTAGAAAATTCCAGCAAACAACTAATCATTTAGTTAGGTTAACTGAAACCATAGTTGATAGTTTAAATGGGCTCGGTATAGCCAAGCGTGTTAAGGCGTGCGACTTGTAATCTGAGGGTCGCGGGTTCGCATCTCCATCGCGCCAGACATGTTCGCCATTTCAGCCGTGGGGACGTTATAATATGACGGTCAATCCCACTATTCGTTGTTAAAAGAGTAGCCCAAGAGTTGGCGGTGGGTGGTGATGACTAGCTGCCTTCCCTCTAGTCTTACACTGATAAATTAGGGACGGCTAGCTCAGATAGCCCTCGAGTAGCTTTGTGCAAAATTCAAAAAACAAAACAAACAATAGTTTAAATGAAAAATAATGCATTTTTGTCTGTTTTTTTTTATTTTGAGAAAGCTTTCGACTCTGTATGGACAATAAATAGTCCGGCATAATCAGGTGGTTAAGACACTCAGCTCGCAATATTAGGATCTCGGGTTTCAATTTGCGTCACTCCAAACATGTTTGCCCTTTTAGTCGTGGAGGCGTTATAATGTAACGGGCAATTCCACTATTCATTAGTAAAAGAATAGCCTAAGAGTTGGCGGTGGGTGGTGATGAATAGCTAGCGTCCCTCTAGTCTTACGCTGATAAATTAGGGACAGCTAGCAAAGATAACCCTTGTGTAGCTTTATGCGAAATTCAAAAATAAACAAATAATAGACTAATATTCCAGTTGATTGTGTTTGTTTTTATAGCAAAGTCACATCAGGCTATCTACTGTGTTCACCCATGGAAACTAAACCCCTCATTTTAACGTTTTAAATTCTAAGATTTACCGCTGTCCCATCTGAGGACGATTTCAATTGGAATAAATGAGTTTTTCAACAGAAGTTATTTGATATTTATAAAACTTTCTTGAAAATAAAAATGTAAAGTAAATGTGAAAGGCACTTACTGGGAGTAATTTACTCCTCAGGGAGAGAGTTAGTCCTATGTTTTTCATGGTAAGTTTTTCAAGTAAGAGGCAATATGTTCCTTGGAGGGACCCAAATTTTAATTTAATTTCAAAATTTGCAGATGATGTGGTGATGCTTAATAACTCCGTCAGTTGTAGCCATCAATATGTAAACAGTATTAAATTAAGTAGTAGAATATTACCAAAAATTCAGAATCAAAATTACTCTCTTAAAACAAAATTAACTAAAAGACTTAAAGCAAGCTTCCCAAATTATACTCAACGACTTGGCAAAGCTTTTCTAAATACAGCCTCAGCCATGATATTACTTATGATTTTAAATTAACTTTGAACAATCACATTACAGAAAGAAAGGACAAATTGTGACAGCGAATAAATTACATTAAAAGATTAACAAGTCGAAATATAGGAAGTACACTCGAGAACAATATCCATATATATATATATAAGATATTAGATCAGTTATAAAATACGCTCGTCTCACATGGACAAACATTACGCCAATAGTTACCAAAAAACATCAAACGATTCACAATTCAGTAATAACTACATTTTTGTAGGCTACCAAGATATAAAAATATAACATTCATGCACACTCACGTAAATAATGAACCCGTAAAAGCCAGACTCATAGATTTCTCGTTCTGTTGCTTCAATAAAATTTCGTATAAAAGTGGTTTACTAAGAAAATCGCTGTATGACACATGATGATAAAGTTAAGTACCTCTCCCCACTCAATTTCTATTATAAGAACAAAACCACCTACACTAGACCCTAAAATTATCGCTTAGATGAAGATACCAAAAATGTATTTAAAAGGGGATTTTATGTCAAATACGCACATGGTAACTGTTGTGTCAAGTGAAACATAATGTGTCATTTTGCTACGAGGCTTTTTATTAAAGAATAAATAAAATGGAGCGATATATTTCATGGTAAATTGTTTGTGAATATATGAGATCAAATAAAGAGAAGTATGATATAGCACTAAATGCTAGACGTATAATATCCAAAAACAGAGGGAAGAAGAATCAGTGATTTTACTCGGTTTTATTACATCGCGTCGAAACCTGATTTGGTGAGTAATAGCTGCAACATTTGTTAGTTTATTAATAATAGTCATAGAGAGAGGAAGTGTTCTGCTGAGAACCCACAACGACCACATACCAACCCAGAACAAACTGGTTCATAAAAGCAAAGTGCTACAAGGTAGCTGTTTTCCCTGTGTTCAATAGTTCAAAATTCAAGACGGCTGTAATTCAATTCTGGACCTGGTCAGCGTACATAGAAGGTGTTGTTTGGGTTAAAAGTTTCAGTTTACTGAGTCACTTAAAAGCGTATTTTTAGACATAAAATACACTTGTATCAGGAATAAAACGATTTATATTAATATCGCATTCTCCCAACCGTTATATATAGATTTACAAACACTGACAAGCAAGTGCATTACTCTGATTAAGCTAAGATCATTCTAACCTGTATTAACTGAAATAAATAAGTGCATATCAACCAAGTAATCAAAATGCTGTCTTGTCTTCTTAGTTAAGCAAGCTTTTATTTTTTTGATGACAAAAACTAGAAGATTTGAAGTATTATACTACATATATCACGACAGCTTTAAAATTTTATTTACTATGAAACTTTCGTTTGATCTAAAGAAGAAAGCTCTCACTTGGGTCACATATATCCATTCTTGCGTTAAATTTGAAGAATTATCAATTTTATGTACCTTAACACACTTCTCCATATATACGTTTTACATTTTTAAGTTCAATTCTTATACAAAAGTATTACAGTTTTCTTAGCGCTCTTTGTTGACAACTGTTATAACTTAGTCGGGAGTGGAATCTCTTATAAACGAACTTTCTATAGAATGCTTTTTTTGTATACATGAAATTTAATCTTAATTACTTTAAAAGGTTCTGTTTACCTAAGGACCAGGCTGCAGATTCCAGTTTTGTTCCGATTACGTTAAAACCTGCTTAAGTTTCCGTTATCCTTGTACTAATTACCTCAGTATCTTCCAGCATTTACCGCTATTCATCTCTTACTTACTAATGAATCTGTTAACACTTACTGTTACCCTTCTCTCACTTATCTCAAAAATCTGTTAAAATGTACCGTTATCCTTTCGTTACTTACCCTGAAATATTTTAGAATTTGCCGTTATACATCTCTTATTTACTACTAAATCTGCTAACACTTACAGTTGTCCTTTTTTAACGGTTTCGTTGAGCGGATGGTTTTGGTCAACTTAATTTACTTTACATTACTTGATGTTAACGTCAAGGACTGAACAGCTTGATTTGTCGATTATTAACAGAAATAACTCTTGAACTTCTCTTAATCTACATAAATGCATGTTAAGTAGACTGTTAAACGGGAAGTAATTACAACCTAAAGAAGTATATATTATAACTTCATTCAAAATTTTAGTTTACAAGTGAAAGTTGTGTATAGCAGTTATTTACTCTATACTGTTTTTCCGTAAATATACTAATATTAATACACAAATTAAATTTATTGAAAATAAAAAACGTTTTACCTTCATGTCAGGTTAAAGATATGTATAGTTATATTCAGTAAGATAAAGTACATGTTTTTACACTGAAACATTATTACAACAGTATGTTTTTCGTGTAAACATGTTTCATTTTCAAATTATTATTGTTAACGGACACTTCAAATTTGGTGATTTCAGAACTCTTTATTAAGCGTAATGATGGTTAAGTTTAAAAATTTGTTTTGAATACCTATGAGGGCAGTTGGTTACTATTTTTAGATTGTACAGATTTATATATATATGTATTTGTAGAAAAGTATTTATGTTAAACCACTGGTTATGTAGGGCAGATATGTTTAACAGTTTAAGCTTTCCTGCAAATGATCTGAAATATTTTATATCATTTTCCAACTTCGTAAATTCACATGTGTTTTTAATTAGAATTAACTGTTTCATATGCAAGACGTTAAAACAAACATAAAACACAAACAAAATTTTTAGTCCAAAGATCTGCACTTTACAGAGTTATGAGCTTAGCCTTGTTTTTCATAGACGCTATTATATTTGTCCTGAAAATGAAACTTCTACCATATTTAATGCATTAATAATTTTTCACTTCTACCATTACTGACAAGGTCCTGAATGAATAACACTGGGCAGAAAGGACAACATCGGTAAATTTGTGGTTCTTTTACTTTTATTTATTATTTTAATCGTGTTATGTGTGGTTCTCTTTTTAAAATAAGCTATGTACAAAAATGAGAGTCGAAATTTCAACTACAGGTATTACATTAATTTTGAACATGCTCGTCAAGTAAGTTTATCTACATTTTATTTTTACCTTCCCACTACTGTCTGATGGCAAAGAAATACCGAAAAGTGTTGGTCGTGAAGACTATGCAAAAAAAAAAAAAAATCACCAGAAAACATTAAGACAGAATTTAAGGGATATAAAGATGATAAGTTATAGTAAACGGGGCTTCCCTCATACAAACTTTGCGCTACTCTCACAGATACCTTTGAAATCAAAACATACTCTATGTTGACCTTTGTGCAGCTGTATATTGATGTTGTTATTTTTGTCTTTATTTACAGGATTTTGCTTTTGCCTAAATGTTATCAGTTACACACATATATTTATAAAACAAGTTATTGAAATGGAAATAAACTAAACAGCTGTCATAAGCTTGAAGCTCATTAATAAAATATACTTACGTGTACACATGACATCCGACAAATCAGATATTAATAAGAAAATACACTGATGCTTATTTATAGGAATATATCTAATCGGCTCTTAGTAATAATATACCGTGTGTATATATGTAGACCATATAATTCAATAAATGTTAAAAACAAGATACATTAAATATATATATATATATATATACATGTTTGTTAGTCTAATAAAATATAATAAAAAAATATCGTAATAACGGCCCCCCAGTGGCTCAGCGGTATGTCTGCGGACTTGAACGCTAAAATCCGGGTTTCGATACCCGTGGTGGGCAGAACACAGATAGCCCATAGTGTAGCTTTATGCTTATTTCAAAACAACAATCGTAATAACGAGGTACATTGATGTAAAAAATCCAACCAAACATTGTTTACTAACAAGATACACAAATTGGCGTATATGTAAAAAACCCAACTAAACTTTGTTGATAACAATAAGCACTAATCTGTGTTGATAGAAACTAATGTGTTTATGTATGTGTGTGTGTGTATATATGTGTATATATATATATATATATATATATATATATAGGATAGCTAACAAAGCAGCTATTACTTAATACACTGTAGGAATACGCACAGGAAAATAAACAGGGCCTATATATATATGTATGTATCTACACGTGTATGTCGCGATTCTCTTTCATAATTCAAACCGTAAAAACCAAGTACTGTCTCAGTCATTCATGAAAGAAAAAATATGTAAAAATAGAATTCGAAATAATCATAGAAAGATCGTAATGGTAGACATATAGTCACTGTTATTAATTCATCAAAAGTCTTGCTGTGTTGCTATTACTACTCGATGTTGATTATCTTAATAGTTTTATATATATATACGCGACAACGTCTCGTTTTATGAAATCATAAAAAAACATGCTAGAGTTTGCTTCAAAATAAAGGTCACAAATAGTATTCACCACTTCACCAATGTAGCTCCGAATTTAAACTTTTAATACAATAAGCCAGAACAGTGACTAACAAATGTGTATGAAGGTGATCCGTAGCGATCACAGTGTACATATATGATATTTTACATGTAATTTAAACCTTTAATCCAGTTACTAACAAATGTGTCGGAAGACAGTCTATAGCAATCACAGTCTACATATACGTTATTCTACATGTAATTTAATCTAACACAGTAGCTCAGAGCAGTGACTAACAAACATGTCGGAAAACAGTCTGTGGTAATCACAGGGTACAGGTATAACGTTCCAAATGTAAATTCGTGTAAGAGGTGATTGGCTACTGAAACCTATGAAAATTGAAAATTTTGAATATATAACGATTTGTTTTAAGCATATTACTAATATAACTTAGAAAACTACAAAAGAAGCAAGAAACAGTACATAAAGACATGTTTAATGGTGTAAATTAAAAGAAAACCAGATTTTGGCTTGAGAAAAAATTGTGTTAAAATTCGTTTTTTTTAAATTTAGAGTACAAACAGAGTAAAAGCCTAGCTATAGGCTTATATCACCTCTTTTGCTGTCTGATTTATTTATCGCGAACAAGTCTTCAATTTGTCATGTTATGTATTACGATTTGAAATTGCGTGAAACTGAGTTAAATGTAATTTTTAATTTAGAAGTTAGTTAAATGTCGAGATTTATCAAATTTATGTTATTTGCCAACTCACAATTTTTTATAAAAAATATTTTAATATACAAATAAAAATACAATTTCTAGCAACTGTCATTATAAATAGTTAATACAAACAATCATTTACATATAAGGGCTTACAAACTTATAAATCATATTGAGGCTTCTTTATAATCAGAAACTTTCTTGTTATTTTTCGAAGGTTTATGGTAAGCGAATTAATTTCGAGAGCTAACGTACATACAATTCATCTAACAGGGAGCTAGTTAGCTCTGTATTCTTCGCTATTCTTACACCGTTTGCAACTTGATTTTTTACTGAAGACGTTAGTTATGTAATGTTTTCTTTAAAATATTGATGTTCGATATGAATTAACTGAAAGTGGATGTTTTTTGTAACATTCAAAACCTACAAGCGTTTGTGATCAAATATCTGTAGTTTCCCGAATAATAAGCGTTAATCACAGTTATTGCCTCCGAGATCTATAGTATAACCAACTGTAGCAAACCAACAATCTATATTGTCTCTATCCGTGTTGTGATAGCCACCTTTTATAATTTCAGTTGGCAACAATGTTATTTTGAGGTACTGTTAATTTTTACGGTGGAAAATTTTCTACAAATTAAAGAATAGACGGAAATTTTGTAATACACATTTAACGGAAGAAGTTACATCCATTTCTAAACATACATTTAACTGAAACAAACATCAGTATAACAGCATAAAATTAATCTTTTCGATATGCCCCTCAGTGGCTTAATTATAAGTTTAAGACTTTATCACGCTAAAGTCTAGGTTTCGATACCCGTGATATTAACAAAATAGATTGTCCATTGATAATATTATGTTTAAAACATACAAACTAGCTTTCAAATATGTAAACCAATGAATAAAATTGTTCATATTCTTGCCCCTACTGACTCAAATGTATGTCTGCGGGCGTACAATGCTAGAAACCGGGTTTCGATACCCATGGTAGGCAGAGCACAAATCGTTTATTGTGTAGCCTTGTACTTTAAAATATATAAATTAAATTTCAGATATGTAAACCAATGAATAAAGTTGAACACAAATAATTAATCAAATAATGTTAAGATGGGGAAATATTTATATAAAACATACTGGAAGAACTTTTAATTGTATTGAATTAATACAAAAATATGTTACAATAATAAAATATTAATGTGGCTTTATCAAAACATGGTAATAAAACTAAACTAAACATGGTAGTGAAAGTAAACTAAACATGGTAATAAAACTAAACTAAACATGGTATGAAACTAAATTAACATGGTATCAAACTAAATTAAACATGGTAATAAAACTAAACACATGATTTAATGGGAAAAGCTTTGAAACAACCAGTTTCTGCAGATTTTTTGCTATTTAATTGTATTTCGCCCATTGGTTATTATTTCAGTTCTGATTGAAAATCCTAAATATACAGGCGCTTTTGAAAATAAATATGTTTCTCTGGTAAATGCAATGCTATAACTAAAGAGGAAAATTTGAAGGTTTGCATTATGATTACTTAATTGATATGCTTGTATATTCAATTTTATTAGCTCATATTATGGCTTATCATTTTACCTACATCACTATCCTCTATCTGTGAAGCAAAAAATAAGAATATTGTGATAGATATAATACGTATGTCGGATTTTTTTCAAGATACTTTTGTTGTGATAGATATTATTCCTATATGCAGTTTCTTTTAAAATAAATTTGTTGTGATATATATATTATACATATGCAAGATTTCTTTCAAAAGAGTTATGTTATATGAGATATTATATGTATATAAGATTCTTTTTAAAATATAGCATTTATAGCATTTATTTTCAAAGACTTTTCTTGTGATAAATATGTGAATGTCAACAATATAAGCGAAGCTCAGTGATTCTTGAAATTTTCCAGCTGATTTGGAATTCTGACATATAATTATTTTGTTTTCTATAACTGTAGTCATACACATAATTATACACCTGGAAAACCTTTCAGTATCGTCTCCTATCTTATTAAGTATTTTTGTTTGTTTGTTTCAGAATTTTTTACGCTGGACTAAACAAAGGTCCATCTGCCTATAACAAGCTGAGAGACGAGAGCAAAACCAGCTAGTCAGCACCACCCGCCGCTAACTATCGGGTTACTATTTTATTACCAAAAGTAAAGTGTAACTTATCATGACACTTATAGTGAACTCACGCCCCAAAGCGCAGAGCGGTTTTTCAGGCCAACAGGTTGCGAGCTCTGGATCTACAGTCTTTGCACATTGACCACTGGACCCCATGTATTTTAAATAATACAGTATTATACAGTTATTTGAAATGTAAGTTCGCGAGATTTCCTGTGCTATCGTTACACAAGTAAAGCTATTTAACTAATTAGAGAATTTAATTTCATACATTGTTTAAATTAATCAATAATTATTTTATTTAAACAGTTTCTAGTGTTTAAACTGTAACTGTAATCTAACTTAATATTAACTGTTGCTTTTGTCAAACAAATGAATAATTGTTACTAGTTTTATTCAAGCAGAAAATTATGGAAAAAATATGGTTTTGTGCTGTCCGAAATCCTAAGTATAATTACTTGTACGAGCTATTACAATATTATTTTATTGAAACCTTAATTTAGAATCGATATCATAATATTATTTCAGTTAAAAATCTGAAGAAAGCTCTGACTAAATCTTATATATGACGGATCTGACTATATCTGTTGCTAAGAAATTGTTCTTTACTATGTTATGCGGAACATTTTACAAAACAACCTCATAAAGTAATTACTTGGTGCCCACTGCGTGGTTTTTAAGTAACAAAAATATTTACCTCACATCCTTTCTGTAACAAATATATGAATTTTTAATTTTATTCGCATAAGCCTGCTTCACAAAAATATCAGATTTTATTATCACAAACAATCGGAAAAGGCATTAGTAACAGCGATTAATACGCTTGTTTTTTGCGTGGTTTACGTTCTTATACACGGGCTATTGTTCCGATACTTTAACTATCTGATATGATATTAATGAGATAAAAATATACTTTTCTTATTAAGAAGATTAGTCGAAAATCGTATCTCATTCAGATTTTCAATTCGTTTTAGAACGAAGTGTTTGAATGTTCTTAGATAAAGAATAATAACTCATATTGTAATATTCATCACGTCACAATGCATTGAAATATATAGTTGTGTATGATTCTTAACAAATGATGGTTCCACTTTTCCCTTTGAAACTATACAAACAGACACGAATATAAGTAAATTTTTGTATTAGTATTATTAGTTACAGATATATCTATGGCACTGAATCTTGTTTTTAATATTAAATCATCAGATCATAGACGTTACTAAATACAAAGTAGTGTTTGTAAACAGTAACGTTTATATGACATTCCAGAAACTATAAGATTAATTAATTTCCAAATTTTCAATTCCATTTATTTAAAACGAAAACAACCCCGTTGTTGTTTACCATTGTTAATAATTTCAATGTATATTTCCACTACTTAAAATCCAAAAACATAAACAGGGTAAATTCTAAGCAGTTGCATATTGACAAAATGTTTATTTATATTCCCACAGTTCAACGAAATGCAATATAAAATGATAATTAGATTTAAGAACATCAGAAACCGCAACAACAGACACTAATTTTAGTTACTGCTAAACAATAACAAAATAAACGTCAACAATGAACAGCATTTGAATGTTAGCATTTTTAAAAATAAAACTAAACACATAACGTTTTCTTGGCATATTGATAACTTTCTGACATTAGACATAATTTTCGTATATTATTGGTCGAAAATTATCATTTTATTAGATAATATTTTTTTATAAATCAGTTGTCACATTTCAATTTAATTCGAAAGTGCTATGGATTTTTATTAATGTTCAATAATTGTAATTATACTTAATTTCTTCATAATGGTTTACCATGATGAGTCTTTTCTTGATTACGCCTGCAAATATCACAGTGAATAAACACGAAACGTTTCATAGAATTTGTTAATTTTCAGTTTAGAATAAAACATATTATATACTAGTTTCAGGTATAATTTATTTATTTGTTGTAAATTGTGCTTACCTCGGGTACAGAAATCGGTTTTTGGTGTACATTAAGCTATCAACTTACCACTGACCCACTTAGGGAGTAATATCTATATTGTTTGGTTGTGGATTACAACCAAATTGGATGAAGTCATTGCTCTTCTTTTATTATTTTCCCAGTAGAATATTCATATTTTTGATAAACTGTGGATCAATATACATTTAAAAATACCTACAAATTAATTAATTATTTATCAAAGGTTGATGATAAGAATTTTAGGTTCTTATAAGATTAGCAGTTGACATGCGCAAACAGTTTATTAACCCCACAATTACTACCTATAAAAAACTTTTTTCATTAATAACTTAACCACAACGAACATTAACTTGGGAAAAATACATGTGTGTCGGTACTTATTATGTAGAGAATAATTTCACAAAAACTTATTATTTGTACAATGTCTTAGTTTAATGCGCTTACACATAATGATGTACTTGTTTTTACGAAGTTAGTAGTAATACATATACAGAATCAATACTAATAAAATGTGATGATATCTCAATACAAAATCAATAGTAAACTCAGAAGAGCAAAAGTGAGATATGGTTAAAAACAAACGGGATTGTTTATGTTGGCGTAAAGGCGAACGAGACGTTTAACGATTTGTTTGGGCTGTGTATTTCAGCGTTTGTTTGTTTTGGAATTTCGCACAAAGCTACTCGAGGGCTATCTGTGCTAGCCGTCCCTAATTTAGCAGTGTAAGACTAGAGGGAAGGCAGCTAATCATCACCACCCACCGCCAACTCTTGGGCTACTCTTTTACCAACGAAAAGTGGGATTGACCGTAACATTATAACGCCCCCACGGCTGGGAGGGCGAGCATGTTTGGCGCGACCCTCAGATTAAGAAGCGCACGCCTTAACGCGCTAGGCCATGCCGGGCCTGTTTTTCAGTGTTACGGGAGCAAATTATTTTTAACCTTCATTTTCTGTTTATGATTACTTACACAAGAAATATTCATCTTCTCTTAATGATTTATTTATACTTAGTAAGAGAAAATTCCACATCGAAAATTATCTTTACAGGGATATTAAATATATTTTGCGAATAAATTACTTTTTCAATTGCTAAAATTATGGAGACATTTTCTAATTGACATATATATATACTACGCTTCTTTTTCAATATTAACATAAACACGTTTGTTAAAAATTTAGGTTTTGTGCAAAGAATTACGTTTCTATCATTTATTATTAAAATAAATCAGTTTCGTATAGGATGTTACATATCACTGTCTCGACTTCGGTGTGAAATATTTGGCAATGTTACAGAGTTTTGGGGTTTTTCTTTTTTGTGAATTAATTTATTGATGATTAAATACATTTTTAAATGGTAGTTATGTCTGCGTAGCGGCTCTTCGTTAACCTCAAGGTTAATGAAGTGTGCGTAGAGGTATGCATATTTTTACTTTTATGAGTTTAGGAATAAAAGGTTAAAAATAACGTCATTAATTTAAAACAACAAAATATGTCGATTTTGTTTTTCTTTTAAGTGTGTTTAATAAATAGGAAAATGACATCTTATGAGTTTGTTTGTTTTAAATTTCGCGCAAACCTACACAAAGGCTATCTGCGTTAACTGTTTCTAATTTAGCAGTGTAAGTCTAGATAGACGACAGCTAGACAGTGACAATTCTTGGGCTACTTTTTCACTAACGACTAGTAGGATTGATTGACACATTATAATGCCCCTATGGATGAAAGGGCGAGCATGTGTGGTGTGACAAGGATTTGAATCCGCGACCCTCAGATTGTGAGTCGAGCGCCCTTACAACTCAGTCATGCTAGGCCCACGTTTTGAGAAAGGTATTTACAAAACTTTTATTTTTGTTCAATAAAACACTTAGAGGTGATCTTGCATTTCTTTATATTATTTACTAGCTGGAATATGCGTTCCCTGAACGTAAATTATGTAAATTCGTAATTAATGACAGGTTATTTTAGGACATGAACAGTTGCTAGAGAAAACAGGTTAGTTAAAACTGCGAAACACAAAATTTGAAACCTCAAATTTCATAAATCTCCGTACGAACCAAACAAACATTCATGCCAAATTTGGTGAAGATCTGTGAAGAGGAGGTAAAACGTCCATTAAAACCGGGAAACGCAAAGTACAAAAGTTTTATTACCTCGTATGGACCTAATGAGCCTCCATACCAATTTTGATTAAGATCCATCCACAGCCTGCGAAGTAGTCAGAAGAACGTAAAATAGACAAGCGACACTACTAATATATTTACACAGGCTTAGCTGTTCAATAATGATATGAAAATCGAAATAAGATTTAGTCGTAATTATTCAACTTATCAATACAATTTATTTATAAATTATTTTCAAATCTTTATTCTATTTTCTGTAAAATAAATGTTAAATTCTACTAATACGAGTTTCAAAAGCCGAGAAAGTGAGCCTAATGCTGTGAACTAAATATGCAATAAAAGTGTGTTATGTTTTCTACATACATGCATGTCTGACGGAACACCCATGAAGATGCTGTAACGATAATAAACATTATTTATCTTGTTTGTTTTTAATTAGGCACAAAGCTACACAATGAACTACCTGTGCTCTGACCACTACGGGTATCGAAAGCAGATTTCTAGCGCTGCTAATTACAGATACATGTCACTGTTGCACTGAACGGGAGGGGGGGGACAATAAATAGCGATAAAGTTATCATGGATAACGCTTTCAATACATATATTTTTAATTTGTTCCTTTATATGTACATAAGCATCTACTGACTAATTAGTGCAATTCACATTAACTCTAACAAATTGTGGGAGCTCATAACTCTGATACAGAATACGTAAAAATAAGTGGTTTTCTATGATAATATCTGACAGATTTGCTTCAGAATTGTCCTTTTTATAGTCTGTGCTGTTTCTAAAGGCATGCTCATTCTATGAATCCGATGGTGAAGGTTCATGGTTCGCATGCTGTTTCTACAAAAACGTGCACCCTAGGATGGATGATTAAATCACAGAATTAAATGAAGCAAGAATAGTTTAAAAGTTGGCGATGGGTATTGTTGATTAGCTGCCTCGCTTCTAATATATAGATTCAAAAATTACTGGCGGCTAGCGCAGATTGCTCTTTATGCAGAATTCTGCAAATATTCTAAAACAATTTGCTCCTAACACTACATTTTAAGCTGTCTACGGATCAACCAGTCAAGGTGACATAGGTATTTAAGATGCAAGGATCTCCTTAAAAGCACTAAACGTCCATTCTACTCAATTATAAGAGGGATTTATTAAGCATAACACAAAATTGTACCCATTCTGTAATTAGATAATTCACTAACAAAACAATAAACAAACATATTTTACTAAGGTACAAATATCGACGGTTTACAAAAACAGCCGATCTTATGTCTCGAGTATGTTTCAAAGTTACAGTTGAAGTTTATTATTACGGAGTTATCTTCGCTAACGTATTCAACGAGGAACTGGAGAAAACCACACATGCATAATCAATCCGTTTATAGGTGTTCGTTGGCCAAAGTTTCTTCCACAGAACCGTTTTCCTTACACGGTAACGCCCTTACAGAATAGTTACAACTTGAACGAATTGCTTCAAAGCAATGAGTGTTAGCAAGAATTATTAAAGAACCTGAAAAGTTTTAAAACTCTTTATCCGTTACACATTCCAAGATTAATTCTATAGACAATGCGGCTGTGAGATATTTTCTCAACACAACTACTAGTACACGCATCACCATATGTCAGTTTGACAACACTGTGATACGGGTTTTAGGGGATGAAATTTGTTGCTCAGACGTCAGAAGTGTAATTTTTCGCGGACCATGAATGGCGGGCTATTTAATCTGCCTTTTTATTTCTAGATAACTAGAAATATGTGTCGACGTTAGCGTAACAGTAACCTCAACTATTTAAATGTTATTATCTGTGCTTACGTGACATAAGTACTTGAAACTAATTGTAACAGGCGGAATAATTATATAATTTTCTAGTCAGTTACCAGCTGTATTTATAACTGACTACCAGATAGAAGCTAACAGATTAAGTTACAGAGGGTGAAAGAGGTCGAGTACAGTACCTGAGCTATGTTGGCACGTTGCCAAAATACTAGTTCTGCAGAACCGAGAACCATTTACACCGTCCGTTAAATGTCGCTACACTGATACCTCTGTATTGCAGTGATGCAATACACAAGTCTTTGTGTCGTGTTAGTAAACTGACAGTTAAATGTAAACGAACCATGAATGCGGCTATCAAATGACTCTTCTATATGCATATAGAAACAGATCCTAAAATATCTCTGCTGTACATACTTAGAATGTATCGATCAGCAATAAGAAATGAATTTATGATTGTTTTCACACATCCACTGATCTTGCATAATTTACACAATAGGTGAAAAACTTATTTTAGCTTCCTATAATTTAATTAAATCGTATTTAACACGTGCATTGTCACCTAAATATGACACAGGCTATGAAATATCGTGAATTTTTTAAAGAACTTCAAGAGTGTAAAATTCAGTCTCTTTTATAAAATACATCGATAAAACAACAAAAGATTTTATTGTCCCTTCTATAAGCACAATTCCCGATAGAAAAATAACAATAAAAGAAGTTAGAAAACGAAGAAAGTTCTTAAAATAGTTTTAATGTATAATTCTTATAAGTAACTAACGACCATACATTGAATACAATGTTTAAAATAAAATATTGTGCCATTCTTAACATCTACTAGTTAGTGCCGTGAACAAACTCGAACTCTCGTTCTTGTTGGTTTGACCCAAAAATTGCACTTTATGTGAGAACAAAAATAATAACATCGATTTAAACATTTAAAATATCAGTAGTAAAATTGTCAGTATTGTTCAGTAGACAACTTTATTGAGCTTTTGACATTAATGAAGCATGATATGCTAGTGGAGAAGAATTTACTTTAACTGTCTTTTAACCATGATAACTGTGATATAACAGATTTCTTTTCATTATCAGAATTCAAAATATAACCTGTGACGTAGAAGCTTAATGCATCATTTGATTGGCAGCACCTTCTGTTGTGGACTGTTGTTTCCCCTATTCAAGGTACGTCAGCAAAGCTTGGAACAGCAAACCAAATAAATACAGTAAAAGCTCTTTTAACCATTTGACTTGAGTTACTAAATGTAAATAATAGTTTTATAAATGCTCATGACATTGGTGCCTTAAACAAACTGTGGTGTCTACGGTATATTCACATTTTAAAATTAAAATTTTCTAAAAGCATAACCAAAACTTTGCTGCTACAGTTATGTATCAGTCACGCATCTTATCCAAAATATCTTCTAAAGTTGAAAAGAGAAAATAAGTAATAACAAAGGATAGTTTCAAAATCAGTAATAGCAAAGGAAAGTATTACAGTCAGTAATAACAATGAATAATCTCACAATCAATAATAATATGGAGTAATTTCACTATCAATAATAACATGGAATAATTTCACAATAAGTAATAACAAGATATTATTTCACAAATTTTAAAAGCAAAGGACAACCTCACAATCATTAATAACAAAGGACAATATCATGATCAATAATAACAGCGGATAATCCGACAATAAATAATAACAAGAGATAATTTCACATTCAGTAATAACAATGGATAGTCTCGGTTATCTTTAAGTGAAATTTGCAATAGTGAATTTTTTTTAAAACTTTTGCTGCTTGGTTATTTCATTTTGTTTATCATATTTGAAATATTTAGTTGGTTAGTTTTCATTTATGTGTATTTGAAATACATTTTAATACAATCCTATTAAACTAATTACTTATTGGAGCTACCTATTACATACCATTTCTGTTCCCTAGGTACTGAAGAGTAATTCCGATGGCTTACAATATTAAAATTGGGTTTTGATACTCACAGTGAACAGCTTCCCCTTGTTTTAAACAACCAATACGCTCTTTCTAGTTACTTCAAATTATTGTCTCTATTCTAGGTGTAACTTAAAGCATATCGTTTGGTTTATTCATTTGACTTTAAGGTACAATACTTTGCATGCTCAATAGGTTTTAATTATATATTGTGCTTTTATGAGAATATGTAGAATATACAGGAGTTTGAATTCAGTTGAAGTATTTTTAATTTGCTGCATGCATAATGTCTTCTACCTAATACGCTGGTTCATATTTAAATCTGAATATAATATTTGGAATTATTTTTGTAGTATTTGTGACAGAAATACTTTAAACAAATAATCAATGAAATGTATCATTTTAGATTCCCTTATCTTCTTGTAGAAATAAACTTGCTATTTATTTTCAATATATTAATCAATATATATTGAAATTTGTCAAAAAAATATGGACACTATCAAATCAGACATATACTAAATAAAATGGTTCATTTATGTGTGTGTATTAGAAGTGTACATATAAAGCATTGCACTTTTATATCTGCACGTGTATCACGCGACCTCCAGCCTCTACCTAGCTGTATTAATGGTTCACATGCCCTCTAACGCTTCTGTGTCATCAGCACTATATGCATTTAAGTCTAGTTATAATACGATACATCTTTTCGCACAGGTCTTATCATGAAGCTATATTCTTCAGATATTTCATCCTCATCCAAAACAATAATAATTACACAAAAATATCAGTAAAATAAAAATATCCAATACATACTTTAAGCACTTGAAACTCGTGTGGAAAAAAACTAATGTAAAATACACTATCTCAGTAATAACACAATTGTTATGAAAATGAAGTAAGGATACACTGTTTGAAGTAGGGGATGAAGCTCATGCTATTTTTATGTAATGTAACATTACAGTTACTGTCTAGTGAGCTGACAGTGTGATCTTTCGACAGCTGTAGCTACAGTAAGAGCAAAAGCATTTTATATTTCTTATTGCGTGATTTACAAATAAGAAGGAATATTACGGGATTTACAAATGTGAAGAAATATTACGTGAGTTGCAAATGTGAAGGAATATTTTAAGGTGTTTAAAAATGCCAACTTTTCGATGACAAAAACAAAAGAAAGAAAGACAAAAACACTTTCTGTCTTTTATCGCTTTTTACAGCGAAATAACGAATTTGTAAACGGAGACGAAAAGACATTAACAAACTAACTACAGTATTCCCACTTTCTCGCTAATTATGAGAATTTTGTAATGTAATTAGTATTGTAAGTCTCATTCTGTGTAACCTCTATTAACATTGCCCGGCACAGTGGTATGTCTCTTGTTTTATAGTGCTACAAACTAAGTTTCGATTGCTGAAACGGTCAGAGCACTGATACACCTTTTATTAGCATTGTGTTTAATAATAAAACGACCCATAAGTTTTTATATTTATTACATAACTTCCGGCCGATCCAACATTATTTATGAACACCTTGTGTGCAAATGAGAATTTTATTTTTATAATTGGAAGCACTGTCATAATCGCCGATAAAATTATAATATTCACGAATACGTGATTTACAGTTGCAGTTTGAATTAAAATTTGATCATATTTCTTGCCAGCTTATTCAATGGTTTCACTTTTAGTTTATGTGTGTGAACAAATATCTGTTTTTATTGTACTGAAAAGAAATTTACATATGTAAAGTTATCCAACATTTAATAATATCTTCTACTTGCTAAAATATTGGAGTATTCGAAACATATGAGTTTATTTAACTTTCTCATGTTTAAATATTCTCAATATCACTGGTATACTGTCACTAACCATTCCCCATTCATTCACAACTACTTGTCCCCCATAAGGACAGCGATAAGTCTTCAGATTTAGAACGCTAAAATCAGGGTGTCGATTTCCCTCGGTGGACACAACATATAGCGCAATGCAGCTTTGATATAAGGAAACACACACACTCATAACTACTTTACTACTTCCATAATTATTAGCAAATTAAAGTTCTATTTCACTGTAATGTATACGTTTTGCAAATTATTCGTGTAATAAAATTTAACTAAACACTAATTAGTGATGTCGAGAAACCCACTTGTAGAGAAATATATATGCAAAAACGGCTCGTTTGGGTTGAAAAAATATTTTACATAAAAGGTCGAAACGTTGTTCGCTCTTCTATGTAAACTATTTTGCCAACCCAAACGAGCCGTTTTTGCATACATATTTCTAAACACTAATTAAAACAAAACGGTTGACTTAAAAGAGCTCATATAGTGTTGTGTCTCAATGTTGACGTAGGCTACTTGGTGACTAAGGCGATCGAGTCGCAATCTGAGGTTTAGTGTATATTCTCTGTCTCCGAACACTATCGTATTTTCAACCATTGGGGCGTAATAAAAACGGTCAATCCTACTATTCATTTACAAAAGGGTAGCTTGAGAGTTGGTGGTGGTTAATGTTATGCCCCAATCTTCCCTCTGTTCCATCAATGCTAAATTAAAAAACAGCTAAGATAGTTAGCCCTTGTGTAGCTTTAGACGAAATAAAAAATATCAATAATAATAATATATGATTGTCTTGAATTTCACGCAAAGCTACACGAGAGTTATCAATGTTAGTCATTCCTATTTTGGTAATGTAAGACTAGAGGGAAGGTAGCTAGTTATCACCTCCCATCGCCAACTATTGGCTACTTTTTTACGAAATAATGATGGAATAGACCATACATTGTAACTCCCTCACCGCTAAAAGGGCGAGCATGCTCAGGGTGAAGGGGATTCAAACCAGCGAACTTAAGATTATTAATCGAGCGCTGGATAAATATGTATGAAATAAATATACTTTATTTGTTACCATTTATTTAAATATAAATTTGGTTTACACTATCTTAGAAAGTCTTCTTGTTATTATATTAATTAATAATTCGAAATTTACAAAACGTCTGTTTGTTTGGTTTGTTTTGAAATTCGCGCAAAGTTACACGAGGGCTATCTGCGCTAGCCATCCCTAATTTAGAAGTGTAAGACTAAAGCGAAGGTAGCTAGTCATCATTACTCACCCCTAACTGTTGGGCTAAACTTTTACCAACGAATAGTGGGATTGACCGTGATATTAAAACGTCCCCACGGCTGAAAGAACGAGTACGTTTGGTGCGACGGACTAAACATCTGAGCAGAAATTTATTTTACTGAAAGTCTAAAATAAATTATGAGAGAAATAAAATGTTATTTTTAATTTTTTTAGCAAAAAAAGCAACATTTCCTTTTGTAACTTGTTACATGGACTTTTATTTGTAATTCGAAAATTCTGGAATATAAGAAAATTTTAAAAAGTCAACATAACTAAAATAATAAAGGATGGACAAATATAATACAGTTAACTTTTCTGGTACAGATGTTAACTATTAATTCAACGTTTCCTTTACTGAAAGTTGTAATAACTAATCATCATCAAACATTGTTAATTTCTATAAACCATAGGTACAAATACAAATGTTATTGTATGAACGTTCCGAAAATAGAAATTGTGCCCTTTTTCAAACGTTTATTTTATCGGTTCTTCTGTACTTTTCAAAACTTTTGGTGTATATATATATATATATATTAAATTTAGAATACAGAATACATAAATGGTACAGTGTAAAAAAATACTTATTAAAATATAGCAAAGATTATTCTATTGATAATGCAACTCAACGAGCTATTAACATTGCAAAACAAATTACTTAATTTGTATATACTACTTTTCCTGGCCAATTTATTTTCTGTGTATAGGCGTTTAAAATGGTTTTTTACAGCCATGGATGACTGAATTTATCTCAAAAAAACAAGCTATTAACAGAACAAACACAAATTCTCTTCAAGGTTTTCCAAACAATTTAATGATAATTTTCTGTCCTTAAGAAACTACCGAAAAGTGTTAAAAAAGAATGTTAGAGCTCTTTGTAATGAATACAGTGATACACTTTTAAGTTGAGTATATATGTGAATATATATATATATATATTATATAGCTTTTAGAATGGTGATAACACAATGTACATCGAATATTTAAATATCGAATTCATGAAATAACACTTCAATATTTTACGAGTAGGTGGGTTAAAAGAAAAAAAATCTTCCCAACGAAAATTAACGATAACGAAATTATTATATTTATCAAAATTAATACATTTGCCTTTTTCTGATGATTTATATGTTATATTTCAAAATCAGTAAATAACCCGTTGTTTCCAGATAGTTTTATCAAATAATTATTTCGTTCACTGCAAGAACGATTCTCTGTATCACGTACGAAGTAAACCACACAGCAATGCCCGAGTTTTCAATTAATTGCTAATATCTGATAATATAGTTTTAATTTCCTGTCAACAATACATTTGTTGTAAGCTGATCAACAATGCGATTTTTTTCCTCCAATTCTTCACACGTTTCATGACTGTTTGTAGTAATTTATGTAGAAAAATCACTATCCTTGGGTGCGTTTGAAACATTCATTTTTACGATAAAGAAGACGAAATTAATTAAAGTATTTTGTTAGATTTATATAAATATATACGGAAACGAAATTTCGAGATAGTCTCTACAAATAGTCTGTAAGCAGTAAGTTTCATAAATTAAAGGTTTATAAGATACATAAATGATAAAGCATTACCAGTTTCCTACTTCAAAATGTTTTAAAAGAGAAACATTTTGTTATTTCTTACTCATCCAGATTTTATTTCAAGATACTAGCTAAAAAATAACGTAAATTATTAGGTAAAAAGGAAGGATATAATTGACATACTTTCGAGCATACATAAATAGCAAATTCAAGAAATTGCTCTCTTCTTCGTATTACTACAAATGGTAAAAATTTCCTCTGTAGTAATGTTATATTGATTTATTTTTTATGTATTTTTACGAAAGTTCTCAAAATTTCTTATCTCGAAGCTTCCTTTATGATCTATTTGTTGTTTCTATAACCACAATTCTGTCTGTTCGCTTTACGTTCATAGAATACATACTTCAAAATGTATTACTGCTTATCTTTGATTATACTGGAAGCTATTATTGCAGATAAAATTTTCATCTCACTGCTGTTGACAGCGCGATGACCATTCTCTTCTCGCGTGAACCGAGTTCAGTATTTTTCACCCGCGTGCTTCCAGATTAAAATTAATTTAACCTTGTTGCTTCAAGCCTTAATAATCTTTGCGCATTTCTTTTTTCTTGCATAACGAATTGAGTTGCTTTTAACTTAGCACATAGTTACGAAATGGGCTATTTGTACTCTGCCCATCACGGGAATCAAAACCCGATCTCTAACGTTGTAAGTTCGTAGGTACAAAGTAAACATTAAATAACAGCTTATTAACATTACACAAATCTCTATTATTTTAAAAAATATATTTCTGTGATTAAAGTTGAAGTTAACGAGCTTGTTTGATATATACCATCACTTAATATTATGTAATTTTTGGACATTGGTTGAAATTTTATTTTTAATTAAGGAATGTTCATTAAAACAAATTAATTAATTTTTTTCCAGTTCTGAGTAACAGTTACTCTAATGACCACCACAACAAAAGGGAATTATTTTGTATTTAAGTCACGACATTATGTTGTTTGACGCTCATAACGTACGTATATTAATATGTACGATTACACTTGGAACTTTTCCCGACGTTAATTTTATGTGCGAGCTTTTTTTCCCCACGGTATAGCAAAATTTATCCCTCAGTACATTGTATGCGGACGAAAAGCTCGCAAATGAGTTTATTTTAACGTAGAAAAAAGTCCGTATGTAGTTCTACAAAGATGTTTATATACATGTCAGTATTCATTGACATCTCTGTTTGCATACACATCACGCATTCGTTATACATTACATAGTGTTAAACACTGTTATCAAAAACTGTTTACTCAGTCGTTTGTAATCAAATACTCTATAGTATTTGATTAAACACTTTGTGCACCTCACCGTTTTGTTGGGAAACGAGTATTAGCAGTTGTTCGTGTGGTTGACAACGATGACGTCAGTTTCCTGTTGTATCTTAAGAAAAATTTGTATCCCGACACATACAGATCACGTATTTAATTTATGAACAATTATACTTGGTATTTATTTGAACAGTTTTAACAATAACAAACTACTTGACCAATTTAACAAATGAAAAAAATATCTGTGAGTGATCATTAGACTAAGAATTGTCATTATTGGATTAGAAAAGACACCCAGTTTCATGTGGTTTAATTCAATTAAAAATTCATTTGGTGACGTAATGATCACAATGGATAATTTATTGTACGGTTGTTGCTTTTACTACAATCGAGAGAGATTATAAACCAAGCATTACTGTTAAGTTCAATAAGGATCAGAGATCTTTGTTTTCACAACGATCAAAATAACATGTTCACATGGTTTGCACATACTATCACGAAATTCTTCGATCGATATGCATCGTCTTTTCTGTTGGAAATACTGACCATTTTAACTTTCTGTGCAAAGTCATCTATCTACACGTAACTTAGTCTTTGAAAAACCAGAGATATACTACAGTTATTTTTGGGTACTATATTACTATCATAATAACTTCATATAAGCTATGGACAATGACCAAACAATATCAAGAAATAAACATGAAATACTCTTTTTTGTTGGTTTAACCATGTACTTCTTCATCGTAGTAATACAAACATTAGTAATAAATCAGTTATGTTTATTCAACATCTTTAGTGAGGGAAATAACTGTTTAGGACACTTAATAGATTTTCTTATCATTATGCTAAATCCAAAACTCCGCATTGATATTAAAACGCCCCAGGAAAAAGAATAACAGAAAACACCAGACAAGGAAAAAAGAAAACAAGAGGAGTACACATGACGGACAACCCAATACAAGGAATGCACATAAGGAATGGAAAAATCCCAGAGAAGGAGTAAACATATGATTTACTCACATTTCAAGGGGAAACTGTTATTAGAGAGTATTGCTTATCACGTGTACTTATATAAATGTATTGTTGGAATTTGTTTTTTCACAGTCTATGCGTCTTAATCACAAACGTGAGAGAATGTTTACGACTCTTGTTTGAATAAGAGAAAACCAAAGGTATATATATATTTTCTTTTTCTCTCAATTTAAGATTTGTATTATTTCAGGAAAATAAGAAAAAATACTTAGAAAACAAACAAATTTCAATGAACTTAAAGGCACGTGCTGGACCACTTAAAGTTGACACGAGATGTTTGTAATGCACATTTTTTTGCTCCCACTGACTGTGAAACAATCACCTTGAAGTTCAAAGAAAGAGATTTAACACTTCACCCTCATAGCAAATGATCTTAAAGGGAATCTTGAGTCATCACAACTATTAAGACAGAAATTTATAAGCTATTAAGCAAATATACTGCTATTTCTTTCACCAGAATATAACTACTATGAGTATAAGTAACCGCTATTTTTCTATGAAATATAATTTGCTATAACGACCGACTAACATTAGAGTGCAACAACAAAAAAACAAAAAACAAGCAATCTAACGGACCTTACGAAATGACATTTTAAATAAATAAAAGTCTAGAGGTAATAGCTTTTTATACGCCAGCTAATTAATTGCACATGAATTCCAATGAAACGTACTGTAATCTTATAACAAAAAAGTAGATAAAGCACCGTAAAATAAATCTCAAAGCGTGTTTTAATTCTTTACTAGACTTTCATTAGACAGAATCTATATATTCAGCTATTATTATTATTTTTGATACATATTTTTGTCTGTTAACTTCCGGTGAACGTAAGGTTCTAAAACATGCACAACTGTACCTTGATTACAGAAATTAGAAAACGTTTGTTTACATATATATGCCAGTTTCCGTCTACGAGTAACAAGTTGCCTAAGTTCGTGCTTGATAACAGATTAACATATAAGAATATATATACAACTTTCAAGATAAACATGAAATGTAAAGAAACAAGGAAAATATTTTCAAAAGATGAACTTCACATTTAAAACGCTATTAATTCCGATTTTGTCAAAATTGTATAATAAAACAGCAAGCATTTCTGAATTTTACATATAAATTATATTTCTTATAAAAAAAACCAAAAGAAACTTAAAACTATTTACTCAATACAATATTCCAACAACGCAAGTCATAAACATAACCCTGACAAACAATTACAACAAAGTGTTATTGGATCAAAAACGTAAGACAACTGCATAATTTATCACACGTCATCTTCCAAAGCTGCAGCTCCGAACAGTTCTAGTTTAGAAAATAAATTACAATGAGAAAACGTCATCAGCAAAGGCATATTTTAGTTCACAATTTTTTCTGTTCAAAATGAACTTTAAAATATTTTATTTAAATTCGCATTTTACTTCAAATTGGCATGTAGAACACGTTCCAAAACATTTAGATTACTTATTATCATTATATTACATTGGTGGTAGCTTCAAGACTTGTAATTCTTGTACATATAGATACATCAAAAGCTTTGATAATGTCAATTGATACTTATCCTTGCATCTTAAGCATTCAAATCTGCGTATCAGGAAAGAAAATATTTATAGTTTGTACACATAGAATAATTATATATAATTATAACTGCACACGTCCATGTTTCTACAAATCCACTCCCAGACATTCTGACGCCTTAAAAAAAAACGACAAAACAAAACACACCCTAACAGCCTGAATCACCGATATTTTCCCTCAGCTACTCATCGCTATTGATTGTTTACCATCATGTCTATCTTTCAACAACCTCTCACGGTTCGTGACCCAACACTATCACACTGCTGAGACGTCACACGTAGATCCGCCTTCAAAAATCACGTGCTCAACATATATTACTAACTAAGCGTTCTCTCCTCTTCTGAAAGCACCAACCATGACGCTAGTCTACACGAGAATAAGTCATTGATGTCTCACAGAAGGCGTGTCGTTGTACCTCCCTTCTAAACATAAGCGCCATAATGATCCATCTCCTTCCAACAGCACTCTGACACAGGAGCATATTTTCCAATATCCTGTTTCCACAAAATTCAATCGTCGCGTAGAAGACGGCTTTTTGTTGTTGTTTTTTTGCACTCATATATTCACCCCAGTGATCTTACACGATGCATACCCACTGATAGTTTTGAATAACAGCTGAAAAATCCAAAAGTGGAAGGCCTCGTTCTTTACTTTTACAGGTTTATAACTTAAAAAGATGTTATTGTCAACCTCAAATGTCCACAAAAAAGTACAAAATCCGTCTTGATCTAGATTTACTGACGAATCGTGTCGTCACCAATGAAGTACCAAAAATAAATTGAAAAATACACACTTTATTTATTTTTAACACCTCCAGAAAATGTAAAGTATCGTGATAGTCCATGTTGCTTTGTTAGCCGGCAGCTTCATGTGTCATATTTGTAAAGGCCGTCAATCACGCAGTCTCTTCTACCAGGACGTCAACAACATCACTTTAAATCTTCCTCTCGAAACTCCGTTTGTTTTTCGCTCGCTTTCTTCCTTTCCTCGTCACTACGATCCCTGAAGAATCCAAGTCGCGTTCTGCTCTCTCGTACAGTCACTGTCACCAGGTTAGCAGTGACGTCAGTAATGAAAATCTGGTCAACTAGGCTGTTCTGGCGATGCCAAAACTCAGGAGCCGAGCTTATGGGGTCACATTTAATATTTGGCTTATTAGGCGCGATTACTTGGTTATTGTTATGCTTGGGTTGAAGCAGCGAGCCGGGAGTCAAAATATTTTTCCCCCGAACAGCTGTTCCATTGGCCACAACCGGGGTTAAGCCGTCCTCGTTATGGTTTTCCTGGTCAGAGTTATTTCCCGCTCCAGGGGGCGAAGTGGCCCCAACAGCATCGTGTTGTGCTACATCTGTCCCATTCATTTCCACGTACTTTAAAGGAGGTTTAACCATTGTAACTTGGGTGTTGCCAGCTTCCCCACTGACCGGAACTTTGGTGGATCCACGTGCTTGCTGACCACTCTTCGCTGTCACGTGCAATCCAGTAGAATCGATCTGATTAGCTGTAACATTTTTGGAAATTCCAGTGATTGTGCTGTTGAAAACGGAAAGAGTTTCCGAAGATGGTCGTCCAATAGGATTTTTATTGTCAGTGGCCTTACTCACTTTATTCGGTGTTGTGTCAACTTGACTGCTGGACTGAGATGTCATAGACACTGGTCGTTTACCATTCAAGGAGAAAGGTAAAGCGACATTAGTGGATAGTTGGCAACTCGTAGTGGAATTTACAGTCTTAGACACTTTAGCAGGTAGAGAAACTACTCTTGCACTGGCATCATTAGAACTGATATCATCTGTTGCCTCATTTGATGTTGTCCCGTCTTTCCAAGAATCAACTTTACGTTTAAATACTTCTTTTTTAGTTATCGGATTTTCGTCCGTTCTTTCAACGAAGCTAGCTGAGAAGGCAGATGTCTCAGATGCAGGTTCTGTAGTCTCAAAGACCTCTTCTTCGGTTCTTGGAGCCTGTTCCTCCTCCTCTGTGGTATCATTCCATAGTCTTTGGACCGATTTCCAATCTCCCCTTGAATCCAATACGTCCCCAACACTCTGAGAAATAAAGGAGTTAGAATCAGTCAGTGCATACGTAATGGAAACAACTGTTACTTTTTCTTTCAGTTGCAAAATTGTCATTTATAGCATTCTTCATAAATATTTTATCCAATGTTTTTTTATCAACAGCTAGTCATTAAAAGAAAATTACTTACCGAACTTCGTTCTTTCTTAGGTTTAGGGCCTCTTTTTCCTGGATTGTTTTCCCTCTCTCGCTGACTGAAAAGTAAATATTCGGTCAGTTCCTGTCATTGAACAAACAACACGAAAACATACACAGTCGTCACACCAGTATAGGAAATACCTTATTTTAATTAAGCTTGGTAGAGACTGGGTCGTTGTAGTTACGAAACCTATTAATGTACACTGAAAGCAGAGGAAGTATATATAAAAAACTCCATTAAACCACTACAGGTGACGGTACTGACGTAAACATTATTTTGAGAAGAAAACATAGTAAATGAGCCTAGGTTAATAAGCAAAGCAGATAAATACTGATATACTTGGACAGCGATTGTAAATAAACACATCTTACCTATAATGTCAATAAATCCTGTTAAGCAGAAATACAACATTCAACTTGGAATAACTGCGCTAAAACATTAATTCCAAAGAAAGTATGTTGATAACCACACTTATCAAAATACAAAAAAGCACGCTTTACGACCTATTAAGATCTCTGGTGTTATGCTTAATAAACATGCGATTTTTAGAACAAATAATTTTAGTTTACTGTAAAAAAAATTATTTAGCACAAGGTGTAAAATACGTATTAACTAAATTTCCTTAATCAGGAACATTTGGCACAGCACATAATTTAGAATTATGGTTAATGAAATTAGCACGCCTTGTCAGCAGTTCATTTAAATAACGAATATTTATTTCCTATGCTATGATAAACACGCGCAATAAAATGCCGGTGTCGCTGTACTGCGCTCATTGCGAGCGCAAGCGCATCACCCACAAGTCGCGCCATTTTGTAGAACTAGTTTACTCACCTCGCTTCGAAGGCTTCGAGTAGGCGTACGTCTAGTATGTTTTCTTCTGGTTCCCAAGTGTTGTACCTGGGTTGAAAAAAATATAGGTTTAATGGAGAATATCGAAAACAATCTCAAAATTTTGGGTAAACAGAAAAAACCGGTCAAATTATGTACGAAAGGAAGCAGGTATACTTACTTTGGGCTCCATCCTTTCCACTTCACCAAGTATTCGACCCGACCCTGTGAAGGCAGGAAAAATAAACATTATTAACTTCATCATTCTTCTGTTATGAAAAAAATTCAATGTTGTTTAGGGGTAAGTACAAAAATGTAGCTGACCTTTCGTATACGTTTCTTTTGAATGCACTCCGCTGCAAAAACACGTTCACCTACTGAAGAAAGCTCCATTGCAACGAGCAGGGTTTGTTATGTTGCCGCCTGGTATCACTACCGAACTCACGTTCGCAGGGGTTGTTTCTAAATGATCGT
This sequence comes from Carcinoscorpius rotundicauda, assembly GCA_011833715.1. Lineage (NCBI taxonomy): Eukaryota > Metazoa > Arthropoda > Merostomata > Xiphosura > Limulidae > Carcinoscorpius > Carcinoscorpius rotundicauda. Next base: position 45,430,752 of record CM022395.1, on the reverse strand, counting down.
TGTTTGCGCTGCAAAGCTGCTACGACAGCGTTCGTTCTACCCACAATCCCGTGGTGTATATATGACGTCACATGCTGCTGGTTAGGCTGCTGTAGCAAACGTTTAAGACCCCCTCCTCCCCCTAAGTAATGTGTGTCCTGGTCTCTGGTAATGTTGACTGTTGTTTAATGTGTAGTATAACAAATTTCACTTGTCTTTGTTTAAACCGTACTTCAAAAGCTTGCCTGATTTTATAAGTATTTGATAGTAATCTGTCCGAATAAATTAGTTAACACAAAAAACAGATTATCTACGGATCCAAACTCAAAGAAGCAATTGTAAATAATTTGTGTATTTCTATCTTACTTTTCATCTACTACAAAGCACACAAATGTTGGATAACTACAGGATTGGTCTTGTAATGTAGCTCTAATCTATCATCAGTTCTGCTCAGTTAATACTGCTCTTTTGTTGTATTATAAAAAAACAACAACATATTTGTCGAAAATTACATTATGCTCTCAATATTTTCTATAGCAAAATTCCTTCCAGTTTGGTTTTATTTATTCAACTATCTACAACCATATGGTTTTTTTAAAGACATCTTCAACGAAATAAATACGTATACAATTACTTCAGACGATCCACTAACAGCATTAATATATTGTCTAAGCTGCCTGCCTTTATTGTTTTAGACAACAGGGATAATAGCTGTTGTTTTTTTAAATAATTTTTTTTGTGTTATACGCTGTTTCAGTCATACGAACAATTAAGTATTTCTCAACGAAAGGTCAATGAGCCAAGATAATATTTCATTTGTATGGATTATGTGGATATACACGGAGGTTTATTCCATAACCGAATTACATTTCTCTTGATCCTAAGAAGCCAGAATAATGTTGTACATTTAAATTATATAATTACAGAGAAACCAATTGCTTTGTGTGTGTGTCCCACGAAAATACTCTTATGTACAAGTTTGAAGGTGTAAAACTTAAATTTTACTTTCCAGTAAGCACTTTTATTTGTGATTTGGAACAGTGCTAAGGTTTTGTTTGTTATTATTAAACAGAATACTAATGGTACTAATGGAAATAAGATAAATAGATATGTGTTATTTAACACTTGCAGTGTCAATTAAAGCAACAAAGTAAACGTTTTCTGTTTGCAATACAATAAAACTAAATGTTTTTCTTTAGGACTGTTGAAAATATAATGTATAGTAGTATAGAAGATTTATGTTGACGTAATTGGTTATGGAATATTCTCTGATACAGTCCTTTATTGTTTCATAATTTTCATAATGATGCCTGTTATATATCTCTTAGAAAGAGTGACACTATAGTTTACAATAAATGTTTTTCGTGTTTTTTTTACATCTGTGCTAATAAACCAATTTTAAATTTGGAGTTTTAGAATATTTCTTGTTGGTCACAATATTTTAATTGCAAAGCTATTCGTTCGTTTGTTTACAGTTAAATATTTGCAAGTTAGATTAAATAATCCGTAGATTTTGAAACTTAAATTTTGTTTACAGAAGTTGTGTTTATAGAGTTATAGAAACGTAAAATTTATCAGCCGCTCAAAACATATTGAAATATTCTAAATAACAATTTTCTAATTTATGGCCTCTTAAAAGTTACAATGTAGATCTCTCAGGTATGTCAAGCGTGATTGGACTCCTAATCTTCTAAGGTATAGATAATATGTAAACTGTCAGTGAAATAAATTTGATTAATTTTTATAAGTCTCCCTTTAGAAGTACATTAAATCAGTATCGTGTGGATGGTTTATTTCATCATAAGTATCCAATTTAGCAAAAACACATTGTTACAAAATATTTCATGTTATAAGAGACTATTATTTCAACAGCAACGCAGGATAAATGAAATAGATAAATCACGAAGAAACCCGATAATCTCAGCAGTTTCTTCTGCAGCAAATGGTGGTGACAATGAAAAGTTTGAAAGAAGGAACTACACACGTGTATGTGTATATATTCCATTTCTTTATCAGAAGACAGGGATTATTTCACGGTTTTAGCACTTTCACATATTATTTCGGAGACATTTACAAATTAGAAACGCGTAATTTTTTCATAAGCAGCTTAGTTAACCTTAAAATGCTTTTAGATAATTAAACACTGAACTATTGTACATACAAATTTAGATCTCTTATTGTTGATTCTTTGAACGGACGTACCTAATGCCTCTATACCTAGTTACGGTGACATCGAAAAATATAAATAATCAGAACATACTCTAAACATTATATATATCCGTTCTAAGAGTTAAAAGTAAGTGTATTCAAACATTAGGTTAAGTAGCAGACTTAAAACATCAGGTGTATTCGTTTTGAAAATCATAACTAAGTAACTTCAAACATTAGGTATAATTCGTTTTGAAAATCGTCAGAAGTGAGATTCCAAACATCAATTTATATACATTCCGTGGACTATCAACTAAAGTGTTTAAGTGTTAATTCACTGAAAAGATTGTATTGTTTCCGGCAGAATCGTATATTGGATGCCATTTCTCAATAAAAACAATCTAGGATATATTAGCAAAATTTGTGTTAAAAATAGGTTTATTGTGTGACTTAAGTCACTGAAATGATGACTAGCAAATATTTATACTAAATTATTACAATATTGATAAAACTGCATGCTCGGTAAATGAAATTATTGAATAAGAAAAGAAGATAAGTATATTTTCTAATTCAGAATAACTGCTATTATTTAAATTTTATATTCATGTCTTCTCACGTTTTGTTTGTTTTGAAAAACACAAACTCCTAACTGTTTTCGGTGATTGTTCATATTTTGCAATGCTTTGTGGATCATAATTTAGCGTTTTAGCGACTAAACATTTTAGTCGCTAATCTTACATCTATGGTGGAAGAAAAAGAGCTTACTATAAAAAATACGCATGCATATAATTGTTTTGCTGCCGACTCTCGCTGAAGTGTCTAATACATTTAAAAAAGCAAACAAAGGGTAATTTATTCGCTCACAAGAAGTCTAGAGGTAAATAAGCATTGTATTATTGTATAACCTCACGGTTAATATTGTTAAACACAGCCTTTCTCTGGAGAGTATCAGTGATAAACACCCTATAACCCATTGATTGTTATTACTGTCTCAGATTACAAGATTACACTTCGAATCTATGTTACAAAAAATGTTTTATGATACAATTCTCACTCTAATTTTTCAAAGCAATTTTTATAAGATGTTCCTTCGAGTATGCTTTTTTAAACATCTTTGTTAAATTTTCACACACAGAAACACCAATATATCTATGTATGTTTATATAACCATATCTATTACTGAAGTTTTAAACGTATTTGCTAAATTTTTAGACCCACGCGCATGAACATAAATATATCTATGCATATATGTTTGTATAAACGTATCTTTTACACAATTTTTAAACGGTTTTATTAAGATTTCGTACACACTCTTAAATGCACATATATCGATGTACATATATATATATAAACGTATCTGTCACACTATTTTTACAACCCACTGTTGGTTGGTTGGTTGTTTTGAATTTCACGCAAAGTCACTTGAGTGCTATCTCTAATTTAGCAGTGTAAGACAAGAGTGAAGGCAGCTAGTCATCACCACCCACCGCCAATTCTTGGGCTACTCTTTTACCAACGAAGAGTGGGATTGACAGTCACATTATAACGCCCCCACGGCTGAAAGGGCAAGCATTTTTGGTGCGACCGGGATTCGAAACCGTAACCCTCGGATTATGACTTAAGAGCGTTAATCACCTGGCTATAAAGTTTACAAGGATACATATTTGCTCATTTTTAACTTGAGCTGCGTGTTTCATTAACACTTACTCGCTAACACCCACCATCGTGTATACGGACTCGAAATACTATGACTGCAAATAATGAAAAAACAATAACCGTGGATTGAGTACATTTTTGAACCTCATCACGCCGTTACAGTCTATGTCGTTACGTCGTCCGTGTAGCTTTAACAAGAGCTCTGCAACATTTCTTCCCTTTCAGCATGATTAGAAGTAATGATGTCATATTCAAAGCATACAAACCTTCTCTGTTACCTTTCCATAAACAGTCTAGTGTACGATAACGATGGATTTCTAGCGCTTGTTTTGAGTGTTTGATTGCAAAGAAATACACTGATCTTGCGTTCGGTGACTTCATCGGTATATTTTCATATAGACTAACACGAAAATCGTCTTTATTCTCAAGTTGTCTGACAGATTAGCGGGGCTGTGACTGGAAGCTTTATGTTAGTGAGCCCATACCTTGTTTTCGTATAAAGACGCTATTTCTCTGTGGAACAAAGGGCCCAAAACACAGACCTGATAGTAATAAGGGTTCAACTTGATCTTTGTACCCACTCAGGGATCCCTACTTTGATCTTGGAACAGTATGCAGTGATTGTCATGATTCTCTTCTTTAAAATGTTTTGCATCATGTCGTATATGCACCATTGTTGGAAAATGTTTACCTATTGACCAGTAGCAAATGACAAGAGACGTATTATTTTTATCAAGGTACATATACGCTTCGTCGAGTGTCCACCATGTATTGCAATTCTTATGCGTTTAAATAACATTAAACAATCTTCAAAGATTGGTCTTTCTCTTCTAGATATGTTAATTTAAAACTTGTGTACACGTGACCGGTGTTACTATTCGAGACGAAGCTTCTTTATTATTTTGTGTCCTGTTGTCTGGTGAACATAAACAGCTTTTGCCACTGGACTTTATGTTTTGTATTTTTATTTACATGGCTCGCACTTTATTAAACACGCCTGAGGTACGACTTGTTGCAAGTCTCTTTATAAGTGGTCCCAGTTTCCCAAATTGAGCAATAATTCTTTGTTTTCCAGTACCGTTAATTATAAAGTGTAATGTCGTACTAGAAATTCAAAATTCTCGATTTGAACGTACGGATACTTTGAGTCTGATATTGTTGTTATAGGTCTTTCCAAAAGTGAACAGTTTGCGATAAAATCATGTCAAAGTGTAGTCCGGATGCATATTGTTTCATGGCGTTTTTATATCGGCTTTTATGGTCGCGTACTCTTTTGAATAAGCAGAATCGTTTTAATATAACGCACTCAACGGTATGTAAACTTTAGTCTTGCTTTAAAAATAACAAAACTATTAGAAAGTATGAAATTAATGGGGGGTTACGAGTAGAGATTTGTAATATATAAATTTTCAAAGTCGTGTGTAAAAAACGACTCAAGGCATTGAAGAAAATATTAAAACGAGCACAAAATCAAATGAAAAACTGGGTCACATCCAAAAAAGTGTAAGCTCCTCTGTATTTTTCAAAATTAACGATTGTGACGTGAAATATTTAGCATCATAAGTGAAAATCAACATTAATTATTTTAGTATCAGATTCAGCATCAAAATAACATCACGTAAATCTACATGAAAACATTACATGAAAAGCAACTATCTGTCATACTTCAAGGCAAGTCCACCTTGTCATTCGGATGTCATCAGTGCTTAAGATGATTTTTATAATAAATGAGTATTTTTTAAATTCAATTTCTGTCATTTGCAATGAAAGTTAGTCGATGTTCTTTTCTCTGTGTTTGTTTGTTTTGGAATTTCACACAAAGCTACTCGAGGGCTATCTGTGCTAGCCGTCCCTAATTTAGCAGTGTAAGACTAGAGGGAAGGCAGCTAGTCATCACCACCCACCGCCAACTATTGGGTTACTCTTTTACCAGCGAAAAGTGGAATTGACCGTGAGTTATAACGCCCCCACGGTTGGGAGGGCGAGCATGTTTGGCGCGACTCGGGCGCGATCCCGCGACCCTCAGATTTCGAAGCGCACGCCTTAATGCGCTAGGCCATGCCAGGCCCCTCTATACTCTCTGTCCGTGAAGTTTAGTATTCTTTCAAAAGAGTGAAAAAAATGTCATCAACGCTTGAAATAAACGATCTTTATAAGAGTCAAATACCTTCTCTCTCCCTTTTGAACTGCAGTAAATTTTCGGATTTACAACGCTAAAATAAAGGGTTCGATTCACGGATGACACAACAGATAGCGTCATATGGTTTTGCAATAAGAAAACACACACACGTTAGTTTAATAATTTCTGGATTTTCTTCATATATCTTGTAATTATATCTGATATTATAATAGAACTGATAACACGAGAAAAACAAAGTGGAAATAAGAGGAAAAGAAGTGAAATTAATACACTAGAATGATAAAAGGATTAAGAAGGAAAATAAGATTAGAAAATAAATTTTCAGAGCGGGAGGTCATGAAAGGTAACATTTCTTTATATTCGGACTTAACGTGTCACGTGGTCATGTCCTTGCATTAAACCCGGGTTAGAACGCACACGCTGAAATTTAGGCTTAGCTAGCATTATTAATGTTTCTTTACGGTATGGTAAAGTTATAGACGGAAATATTAGCAAGTCACGCGCTTGAGAAAGAAATAACACATGCGCTAAGCAGGAAATTCCGTTCCAAAATGTAGAATCATCTTCATGTTCAGATAATCCTTTATTTCATACATTGTTATTTGATCATTTATGTATTGAGTAACAGAATAATTAATTGTGATACATATCATCAAACTGTGGCTGACTTATTATTCATGTTTCCAAAACAGTCGTAAAAGAGGAATAAATTTTGATTTTCGAATTTATTAGGAGAGTTTTGCTAGATGTCTGTGATCTTTACTGCTACTGCTACAACTTAATTATAAAAGTTAATCCCAATAACTCTGCTCCGAAGTTTGCAGTCTCAGCTACACTGTATTACTTTGGACGATTCACTTTCAATGATAGAAAAACTGGATTGTTGATTAGCAAAAATTAATCAATTTTATTCAGCTTAAAAGAGCTAGAAGTCTAATATACATACAGCTAACGTCATTTGACAGCTAAAACCTGCATGAGTCTACTAAGCTTCAAGCGTTGCAAATCTTCACTTTTTTGCTTAATACAAAAGAAGTATTTCAAGAAACGTAAAGGGAGTGATGACACGTGTAAATTTGATTATATAAAATTACTATTGAGGTGTAAATTTATCTTACAGAAAACAACCGTTGAGTAATATTTAATTAATATGATACAATACTTTTATTCATGAAAGAAATAGTATTAATCCATTAAGGATACGGCCATGTCATGACCCCCTCCAATTTTCCATATAAATTTAAATAATTGCTGTTTCTGGACAGAATGTTGTTCTCAGGAAAATCTACCATTCATTCCATGAGAAACGTTGCTATGATTCGTCCGTATTACATTGAACCGAAGATAGAAATGTAGATATCAGCTACATTGCTAGAAGATACGACTAAAAATCTAGTAGGTAATGTAAGTATTCTTGCTTGTTAGAAAATACGTTTGAACACCTCATAGGTAATGTAATACATGCTTGATTGTTAGAAAATACGACTAAACATCTCGTAGGTAACGCACATATTTTGCATTGTTTGAAAATACAACTAAACACTTCTACGGAATGTAGATATATACTGACATTGTTAGAAGATTAGACTAAACATATATATTTTTCAGAAAGAAACAGGGATAATAATATAGTTAAAATGAACACTTAGAGAACAAATCTATTATAGTGTGATAAAGAGAAAATTAAAGAAGTAAACGTGAGGCTGTACTTAGAGGTTTGTTTGATTTGTTTTGAATTTCGCGCAAAGCTACACGAGGGCTATCTATGCTAGCTGTCCTTAATTTCGCAATGAAATACAAGAGAGAAGGCAGCTAGTCATCACCATCCACCGCCAACTATTCGGCTACTCTTTTACCAATAAATAGTGGATTGACTGTTACATTATAATGCCCACACGGCTGAAACGGCGAGCATGTTTGATGTGACGAGGATTCGAACTCGCGACCCTCTCATTAAAAGTCGAGTGCCTTAACCATCTGGCCGTGTCGGACCCTATACTTAGAGAAACTGTAAATTTTGGCTATCGTGAAGTGCGTTATATTTTTCTACGTGTTTGTGTATCAAAGATAGTTTCCATATTGTTTCAAATTTTGGACAGATGTTCAAGTAAATATTGAATGCAAAAACAAATAATTGAATAACATTCTAAACGTGTTTTTGTGTTTGAATTTTGATTTTCTTCAACAAATAAATTTGTTTATGCGTGCTTAACTGGAAATATTTGTCTAAAAACCTAAGAAAAAACAACATTTCAGAATTTTGAATGTGGTGTTAATCATCGTTCTGTCAGTAAACAGTTAGGAGATAAATTAGGTATGAAATTTCAGCACCTTTGCTCTACAACTAACAACGATATTCGCTTGAAACCACTTTATCATATTTGTTTTGTATTTTACAACTATACGTACTCTTTGAATTTATTAGCAACATATCAATATTATATTTACGCAATTACATACTTGAACTGTATATGGATCTCGTGCCGTAGCTGCCGGGTGAAAACTATGATCAAAAGTATCATTTGACAAACAATGGTTTGAGAGTAGAACCAAGGACAGGAGGAACAGCACCATCCCTGGAAAGATCAAGGAAGTAAAATGAAACACACACACACAGCTTCTTTCATGATGATAACCAGGATTCCTAAACGAAGACAGCGTTCTGCCAATAAAATATAAACACAAAGAATGGGATTAAAAACTATATAACGTTATTCCTAAAAAACAGCGATCTTGAAAACGAAGAGAGAAATTCCAGAAACTACGAAGAATTTTTTAAACAAAGGCTTTAAGAAATAACCAGAACACTAAGAAACTAGACGAAGAAAAATCCACCCTTGTAGTTAACTAGACTTGGAAGAAACAACTTTATTTGTAGGACATGACAGAGGTTTGTAAAATAGAATACCTTCGTAAAACAGCCCCAAGTTTGAAAGTTAATTTGGACTGGAAGGAACCATTCATTTGTGAAAAATATATAGCAAGTTTGAAAAAAAGAATTATAACTGATAAAGGCCGAGGGTGGCCCATTGCCAAAAGAGAGTGAACGGTCAAATTTCATGAGAAAAGAGAGAGAGTCGAAAATAACTAGTTGTGGCCGGATGATGTTGACAAGCGGCCCTTCCTGTAAAGTTTATAATGCGAGAATCTAAGGCTAGGTGGGCGAATAACCTCTTGAGCAGCTTTGCGCTAAAATAAGCAGTTGACTCTTCCAGTTGATCAGTTCAAAATTAGGGCCATATAGCGCAGAATACCCTTTATATTGTTTTAGACGAAAATTCTGAAACAAACAAAACGTAAAAAAAGTTTTTAAAAAAATCATCCTTCTTCCTTTCAGAAAGAACCAGGACTGGAAGTATGAAGTCCATTTTGTGAGATATCAATTTTTATTTGTAAACTTCATTCATCGGTATATCTTCATATAAACTAACATGAAAATCGTCTTTATTCTCAAGTTCTCTGACAGATTAACGGGGGTGTGACTGGAAGCTTTATGTTAGTGCACCCATACCTTGTTTTCGTATAAAGACGCTATTTCTCTGTGGAACAAAGGGCCCAAAACACAGACCTGATAGTAATAAGGGTTCAATTTGATCTTTGTACCCACTCAGGGATCCCTACTTTGATCTTGGAACAGTATGCAGTGATTGTCATGATTCTCTTCTTTAAAATGTTTCGCATCATGTCGTATATGCACCATTGTTGGAAAATGTTTACCTATTGACCAGTAGCAAATGACAAGAGACGTATTATTTTTATCAAGGTACATATACGCTTCGTCGAGTGTCCACCATGTATTGCAATTCTTATGCGTTTAAATAACATTAAACAATCTTCAAAGATTGGTCTTTCTCTTCTAGATATGTTAATTTAAAACTTGTGTACACGTGACCGGTGTTACTATTCAAAACGAAGCTTCTTTATTATTTTGTGCCCTGTTGTCTGGTGAACATAAACAGCTTTTGCCACTGGACTTTATGTTTTGTATTTTTATTTACATGGCTACGCACTTTATTAAACACGCCTGAGGTACGACTTGTTGCAAGTCTCTTTATAAGTGGTCCCAGTTTCCCAAATTGAGCAATAATTCTTTGTTTTCCAGTACCGTTAATTATAAAGTGTAATGTCGTACTAGAAATTCAAAATTCTCGATTTGAACGTACGGATACTTTGAGTCTAAAATTGTTGTTATAGGTGTTTTCAAAAGTGAACAGTTTGCGATAAAATCATGTCAAAGTGTAGTCCGGATGCATATTGTTTTATGGTGTTTTTATAACGGCTCTTGTGTCACATGCTCTTTGGAATAAGCAGAATCGTTTTAATATACCTTTGTAAAACAGCCTCAAGCTCGAAATTTAATTTGGACGGAAGAAACCATTCATTTATGAGAAAAAACAACGAAGTGTGTGTTTTTTGTTTTTGAATTTCGCACAAAGCTACTCGAGGGCTATCTGTGCTAGCCGTCCCTAATTTAGCGGTGTAAGACTAGAGGGAAGGCATCTAGTCATTACCACCCACCGCCAACTCTTGGGCTACTCTTTTACCAAAGAATAGTGGGATTTACCATCAAATTATAACGCCCCCAAGGCTGAAAGGGCGACCATGTTTGGTGGGACGGGGATTCGAACCCGCGACCCTCAGATTACGAGTCGCACGCTTTAACACGCTTGGCCATGCCGGGCCAACAACGAAGTATGAAGTCCATTTTGGGAGGTATCAGTTTTTAGTTGTAAACTTCATTCATGAGAAGAATTAGTTTCACTCGTGGAAATAACAGGTATAAAAGTGTACTGTACTATACGAGTAGAGTTAATTATATAAGATGTCATAACTGATGTAATCAATTCAAAGATATTTGTTTCTGAAAGATAAGAGGACTTATTGTCGATATTTATTCACAAGTAATTAGATGTGTTAAAAGATAGCATAAAAATATTTCTGTTTGTAAATTTCCACTCATATCAGTCGTTTGTGAAACTACGTGTTAACGATAATAAAACCACATGTAATGGGTTAGGAGTATTTGGCTCTGCAGGGATTCTGCGATCTCTGTTTACATTGTTTGAAACGTTTAATTTGTTAAAGTTATATCGATTTTTGTGCATTCGCTGGTACATCTTAGAAAGTCTGTAGAAGGTAAAATCTTTAAACTCAGGTTAAGAGCTCATCATTAATACAAAACTCTCTCTTTCTAAAATACGACCTCAGTGAGTATAAGTTGTATTTTTTTCTTAGCTAGTGGGAAGTAAAACTAGATGGTCATAATTTTCACAGCCATTTTCATTATATGGAATTTTATTTATTATTCACGAACATTGGATTACGTTAAATAAAAACTTATTTTTATGTGAAATGTAATTTATTCTGTGAACAGACAAAACAGAAGAAATGTGCACATCCAAATAAAAAATAATATTAGCATTGTGTGAAAGGTGTATTTGTCTCCGATTTTAACCATATTAATAAATCTAAAAGTTTGTGCGTTTTTATTTTTATTTATTTTTGTACAAACAGATATCTTACAATGATATGTTATCTTATCTGCAAATATACAGATGATGAGCCAAGAAAAATTTGATATCACTTCTATCACTTTATAAACTTGTGAATCTATTGTTTTTTTTAAATAAGGAGTTTGAGTCATCTTACTTTTCAGTTTATACATTACCAGAACGAGTAGTGTACGAGGTGTTTTAGGCATACATTACTCTTTCTACATTGCCAGAGCGAGTGCTGCACTTGGTATTTCTAACGTTTAGGAAACACATATCTTATGATGTAATTCACAACAATTCCACAAACAGATGTTTAGCGACTATATTTACATATCTTGCAACCAAAGCTCCTGTGAAGTTATTTACATTTTTTGATATGCATTCTCATTTTAATGTTGTTCATAGCTCCTGGAAACAGATGTTCTGTTTAACATTTGTTTGATGTTTAACGCCTGAGCTGTTGATGTTTTTGTCGAGTTATTTCCAACCAGTATTTTAATTAAGACATATTTTAATCAAATAGTAACGTTTGAAACCCAGCTTCTTTCAAACACCACTGTTAAATAAGCACTTTGTATGAAATTTATATAGAAACGTGGACTTCCAGCCATTCTGTTTATTTGAAGAAATGTGTTGTTAACATATTTCAGAGCATCTAAAGAATATATTGTGACCTATACAAAATTCATGCTTCTCAGAGACAAATATTCATTTTATGTCTCATGTTTCTAGAGACAAACGTTATAAAATGTAGTTTACATTTCTTAGGATTTACACTTTCTAGAGGTAGTTTTAAATTACTTTTAACATATGTTATATTTTAGAAGTGATTGTTATGTAATATAGTTTACATTTATTAGAAACAGATTTTCATTTTTTTCATATTTTACGTCTTTTAGAAACGTCCTCCTGTAGGTTATATAGGTGTACACTAAAACTAAACAAGTACTTAGAATCGAATGATTGTTTTATTCATATAAAGTGTACTTTTTCAGGATAAATTTATTGTAGACCATTCTTTTAGGTCACAAATCCCCATCTTAAACTAATAAATTATTCTTGAGCGATTACATTGAAAAGACTGGTGATATAGTTGTAACTCTTATTAAACCTAAGTACACACTAGTGCAATAAGGTGTTTCATTATAACACATGCATGAAAGACTACAGAAATGTTCTGTTTTACAATTTCTATTCACTGCAGAAGTATCTTGTAGTTTACAATATGTACGTTAAGGATTTATGATATAAATAGCTTAGACTGCACTGAAGAATTATGTATAGGTTTGAGTTATTTGGTTTCTTGTTGTTTGTACATTTATGTGGTTGTGTTTTTTGTTGTTTTTTTGCATCCTACTTAATTTTCATCAGTGAATAATGCAATGTTATACCGAAAATCAACTTTTTCTTAATCCAGATTTCAATTGTAAGTTGTTTATTTATAAAAGCTAACATTCAAAAACCTAATTCTCATATATCTTCGAAAACTTTTCTTTAATATGAGTCAGAGAATATGATTATTTTGTGATGTTTCTTACTCTACTAACAAAGGAGTCTATATGGTCATTTATTCTATATATAACATATACTGCTACATAATAATCTGAATAGGATGATATTTATAGAAAAACTCTTTTAGCCTTACAGTATTAGTAATCCAATCACAACATAATTAAAACAGTACCCTTAATCATTGGATCCCAGAATGTTTCAAAAGTATATATTGAAACCTTACATATAAAATATTTATTGTTTTATCAATTTACTGATAGGCTGATCTTGCAAGTTATTCCATGAAATTTGGACTTATATTCCAGTCGGTTTCGAACCAACGTATTTTTTTTATATGGATTTTTGCGTTGCTTGTAATATGCCTCACATGAAATTACCAGCAGCATGCTCTAATTTAGAAGTTAATTTCTAAATTAATGTTTTTATCAAATAAGTTTAACTACTACGAAGCACAGTTTTATCATATTTTCAGTTATTTTTTAAGTATAACCCTTTGATAGTTTTACTTATTGTGTTCTTTCACGGCAACATTTAATGTGCAATAAACAATAAATTTGAAACTGTAAAACCGCGGTTAAATATTTTGATCTCAGCTAATTAACTGCTTGTCGCAAACGTAACGATATTGTTGTTTTGCAGTTACTAAAATTAAAGTCTAGTATTTTAATTAATTTATTATAGGAAACATAACATTTAAAAATGTCTGGAAGTTCTAGCAAGTTTTCAGTTAGTAATGTTTGTACCGGCAGACATCAATTGGTACATGAATCACAAGTTGGTTAGGTGTCAAATACGTGTAAGTTGTTCTTTTGTAAGAATAATACAAGGAATTGTAGATACTGAAATGTTTAACTTATGTTACCCTTTGTCATTGTTTTTTTTAATTTAAAGTTACACTAAAAAATTTGTTTGCACATAGCAACGTAACTATAAATTCTGGAAATCTATTACTTCGTGCCTCACCCATGCGGGTATTCAGCTATTGTAATCTAGTGAGCTACTCAAAAGTGTTCGGAGAACACATTATGTATTACTTTTTAACAGCATACTCATGAATATTTGTTTCCTCTCAACGAGTTTAATATTGATAGTTTCTATATTTATGAACGAAAATAGTGATTACAAAAATATTTTTGAGTGCTCGTGATATTTTTGTTTTTTTATAATTTTACCCTTTTTTAAAGTTTCCGTGAAGTAATTATTATTGTAGTAGCTCTTCGACATTTTCCACCTTAATTATTAGTAATAATTTTCATTTTCAGGCGTTATCAGATCAAAATCCTAAGTTCTAGTATTTTTTGTACAGAATCGAGAAATTATTTTGAAGCGATCTATGTCATATCGCTTAACTATGTGTAATGTGTGTGTGTTTTTCTTATAACAAAGTCACATCGGGCTATTTGCTCAGCCCGCCGAGGGGATTCGAACCCCTTATTTTAGCGTTGTAAAACTATGTGTAGTGATATTTTTGTTGTTGTTCAATATATATGAAAATGTTTTGTGTTTTAATTTCATTTCTCGAAACTGTGTTAACAATCTCAGGATCTAATATCGCAACATAATGAGCGCTTAAATTTCAAACATGTATTTAACAGCCAACTCGAATTGAATCGATATTTTGCATTTTAAAATATATATGATCTGAAATTTTCATAACTGCCTCGTTCTCTCTTCATTGAACCTTCAACTTTATTTCTGTTACTTATTTTATTCAGATTATATGGTTGAAAATTTAAACGAAAGCATTTTGAATCACGTATCTGTCTTAATGGGTACAGTTTATTAATTACTAACTAGGGTATCTGTCCGCTGAATTGTGAAAAAAACAACAACTACAAAACAATATGTGTGAATCGCGAATGTGTATATACTTCCTGCATAAGCTTAATGAACCTCCATACCAAATTTGGTGGACGTTCATCCATACGATGAGAAGTAGTTACTTGGACGTACAACAAACAGTACTGTTACATTTATAAAGATAATTAAGGCAAAGGTCACACACATAGCTTCGTCAATTAAATTTTCTTGTTTTACTTACTACACATAACGATTAATGAGGATAAAACAATGTGTATTAACAAATATTTATGAATTAGTTTACAATTTTAAGTCTACTTGGGTGAAGATATTCGTAGATACATTTGATGAACGTCAAATTTTTGTAAGAACGTGACTTTAATTAAACTACTGTATTTACACAAAAAGTAATTCAACAGAACCATTTAAATATCATAAGCTGCACTTAGATTGTCACCAAAAATATGAAGTTACAAGATAATACAAAGCTATTTAATATTATATATTGTTACGTACCATAACTTATTTCGGATGAGTCTCCGATTTATTATGTTACGGACTTTAAGTACTATTTCAAATGATTTAAAAACCTGAATTTAAATTTCGAAGTTAATTAAATGTTAATATGCATGAAATCTATTACATTTGCCAACAAGATTGATACATACAATTTTCTTTTTTAACGCAAATATATTTTAATATACAAACAGACAAAAAATACAATTATTTTGTCCAATAATTATTGTTGAATTTTACACTCAAGAACGTTCTACAAATTTCGAGAAAAGACGGGAGTTGCGCGATAAGTCAAGAATGCACATCACATGCAAAAAAAAGAAATCATACTGAAACAAACGTAGGCAAAAGATAAATGCACAACTGTAAATCTGTAACAATATATGTACATATGAATGCACTTTTATATAAATGTACAAGTTTTAAAGTGTCTATTGTCTATTTTGAATTGCATTAGATAAAGACAAACACGCAGATACAAACAAGATAATTTTTTTACTTTGCAAGAAGCTGCTCTGTCTAACAATCACACTAAGTATAATCTTCCTAGAATTCATTGATCATTTCTATACGCGTTTTGAAGAAGTTGTAATGAGTTAAATTAACGATCAAAATAAAATTGCCCTTTATAAATAAACATTGAGTAAATAATGACTGGAAAGAACGTGTTACATTATCTCAAAATTAGAAGCAAATTATTTAGCAATCGTTACAATAGCTTAAAAGTAAACACAAATGATTTAGCAATCTTAAAAAACTTAAAAATTAGAAAATATTATTCAGCAATCGTTATAATGCTTCATTAGTAGAAACAAATGATTTAACAGTCGTTAGAGTACCTCAAAGATATAAATTAATCACTTATGAATCGTTACAAGATTTCAAGGAGAGAAACAATAGCTCAAAATTAAAGGCAAATTACTTAGCAATAGGTGTAGTGCTCTAGTCGTTAACGGGATAAATACGAGTTAAGTCAAAAGGGTTAGTTCCTTTACGACGGCTCGACATGGCCATGTGGTTAAAGAACTTGACTCGTAATCTGAGGGTAGCAGGTTCGAACCCTCGTCGCACTACATATGTTCGCCCTTTTAGCCGTAGGGGCGTTATAACGTTACTATCAATCCAACTATTCGTTGGTAAAAGAGTAGACCAAGAGTTGGCGGTGGGTGGTGATGACTAGCTGCCTTTCCTCCAGTCTTACACTGCTAAGTTAGGGACGACTAGCTTTGCACGAAATTAAAAAAAAAACACTTTTTCATGGCGCTTAGTTTTAGATGAGAGTTTTGTGCTAATTAAAAGGAAATAAAAGATACAAACAAGTAGATACATAGCTATGATGATATTTTGTTTATTTTCATCGTAGATAACAACTTGCAATATATCATACGGATGGATGGGTGCCAAAATAAGTTAAGTGGACCAGCGAATATATATTTTATACATTATGAACTCCACACAAACAGTTTTGCATATCAGTGCGAAAAGTTAGCGTTATTGAATTATGTTTATCTAGCAATATATCATGTGTTGTATATACATCAATACATCTTGTTTTGTACATATATCTCCTAAGTTTTTTAACCTTTCACATCTCTAGTAAAACGCAAAATTGAAACCAATAAAATAATTTCGTGGCGGACAATAATTACTATTTAAATATATTTTCTCATAATGCATATATTTATTTTACAAGACGATCCATTCAGTTATGTAAAAAAACTGAGATGGATTTGCTAACAAACATGTCATAAACATACCAGAAAAACGGCCCATCATGGCCAAGCGTGTTAAGGCGTCCGACTCGTAATCTGAGGAGCGCGGGTTCACATCCCCATCGCGCCAAACATGCTCGCCCTTTCAGCCGTGGGGGCGTTATAATTTGACGTTCAATCCCACTATTCGTAGGTAAAAGAGTAGCCCAAGAGTTGGCTGTGGGTGGTGATGACTAATTGCCTTCCCTCTAGTCTTACACTGCTAAGTTAGGGCGGCTAGCACAGATAGCCCTCGAGTAGCTTTGTGCGAAATTCAAAAACAAACCAGAAAAATATACGTGGAGCAATACCCAAATCTTCAGTTATTTCCCAAAGTATCAAACAAATATTTAAATATCTTTTGGTAGTAGTGGCAATGTATTGTCCACATTCAGAAAACTAGCCCACAAATCTTACAGAAAAATAATGTGGTAAAATTGTGTTACATTATTATAAATCGTAACGAAATTCACAACATTTCTAACGATATCTTATACATACATACATATATATATATATATACATTACAGCTGTGCTGCTTGTCTAAACTATATGAAACTGTAAAAATGGATATTTCTTGTAAATATAGTAAGTTATAAGAATGATTGTGATATTTAGAAGTATAACAAAATTAACAAAACTTGTGATATTTGGCTATACATTTTATAAATAATTTGCTACACGTTTTTGATACGACATCATTCAACCAAATTAAATATTTGAAATAAAAATATAATCAGTCTCTTTTCGTATTATTATACATTTCACAATATCATCAGGTTGGATGTAGTTTTTTTAATTAGCGTTCCCGGACTGTGAATCCCCGGATTTTCTTATTCCGTTGACGCCAAACAGTAGTTTGGGATTATGATTTACTCACAGTAAGGATAGCGTCAGTCAGACAATAGATGGCCTAGCATTGTCAGGTGATTAAGGCACTCGACTCGTAATATGAGGGCCGCGAGTTCGAATCCCCGTCAGACCAAACGTACTCAACTTTTCAGCCGTGAAGGCGCTATAATGTGACGGCCAGTCCCACTATTCGTTGGTAAAAGCGTAGCCCAAGAGTTGGCGGTGGGGAATGATGACTAGCTGCCTTCCTTCTACTGCTAAAGTAAGAAAGGCTAGCGCAGATAGCTCGTGTAGCTTTGCGCGAAATTCAAAAACAAACAAACAAAACGGTAGAAGTTGAAGAGTTGGTAACGAGTGCCGTTGACTTACTGCCTTTCTTCTAGTTTTTGTTATCAATTTAAAATTAGCGCAGGTAACCCTTTGTATCGCTTTGTGTGAAAATTCTAGAACGAATAAACAAATACTATTTATTACTGCTCTCAGTTTTTAACTGTTATCTAGACAATTGTAGTATAATTTATCTGGTACTCAATGTTACGTAGCTAAAGTTTTTGAATTACCAACAAGAATTTTAACCATATTTTGTATGATAGAATCACATCCTTAATAATTATGTGCCAGTTCCGTGTAGTTTGTGAACTGTAGTTAATTTGTTGTTCATAAATACGATCAAAATGATTGATTGCATTATCAGTTTTGCTGATTGTATTGTTCAACAGATGACATGTTTTTGTCATGACGTGTTTATTTGCGTAATAGAAAAGAATGAATGGAAATATCATGGCGACTTAACGTAAGGGATAAAGTGAACATATTTACTCCTAAACCTGCATCGTTAAAACAGTAACGTCGTTCGTAGGTTCTAGCTTATTGGCACAGATTGGATAGTATGTCGGTTATAGGTAATCTAAAAATATTACTATACAGTGTTCCCTCGCCACTTCGTGGATCCTTTTTCGCGGCTTCACCACTTCGCGGGCTCGGCCGACCCCCACATATATATATAAAATAATAAACTTTAAATCTAAAATATAGCATTAAATACCATTAAAATATTAAAAATAAATATAATTAATAGTGTAAAAAAACAGGTATAATTTGAGATATAAACATATATTTGAGTTTATAACAGCATAAAAATGGAAACAGAACCAACTGGAAATGCTTTAGATGAACGCATTGTGCGTCTGCGAAGGCTACGCGAGATCAGCTTCATGGCGTAGCGATGTGCAAGACGGGCTATGATTGGTGCAGAAATGAAACACGGCCAATGACAGCTACCCATTTTGATTGTCTTTCACCATTACTACATGTTTTCAAAATGTTCATAAGGCATTGCAAGAGATGAAGCCCTGCACCGTTAATGCAAGCTGGAAGAAGTTGTGGCCTGAGGTTGTGCACGACGACAATGTATTCACACCTGAAGAAATCCAACACTCGGCTGTTCAAAAAGCTGTGCAATTAGCTTCGTTAATCAAAGGTGAAGGATTTGCCGATATGACGAAGGAAGACCTAGATGAACTGATTGACTTAGAATCCGAACCACTCCCCGACCAAGACTTAGAAGCACTGACGAAGTCTGCTGCCGAGGAATACGACGAAGAGGAAACACCGAAAAAAGCCGAGGAAACAATCGAGCAAAGTGGATGGTCGTTAGAGCGGTTAGGTAAACTAATGAAACTAATTAACGAAGTGAAGGAGTGCTCACAGGAATGGGACAACGATATGGTTCGATCAGTACAATTTTGCAATAAAATAGAAGAACTGATGACTCCTTATCAAATGATTTTCGATAGGCTAAAGAGGCAGAGAAAACAACTGCCAATAACAATGTTTTTCCAGCCGAGTAAGAAAGAAAGGGTACCGGTGGCAAGTACTGTTCCTGAAGTTGTAACGACCGACGAAGAAATTGCCGACTCATCTTCCACAGAAGAGGAAGTGGTGTTTCCCGAAAAGACACCACCTGCTGAAGATATGTAATTTTTAATTTTAAGGCTTAATATCTTAATAATTGTTCTTATTATTTCAGCAATAATGAACAGTATTGTAATGGGAGGGTTAAATAGTTGTACAGGGAGGGTTTTAAAAGTCTAAATGCACATAAATATATACGTAAAAATCGGCGATCCCACTTCGCGGAAAAATCTCCTTTCGCGGGGGGTTTTGGAACGCATCCACCGCGATACACGAGGGAACACTGTACATTAATCTCTTTCTCTCTGCTATCTAATCCCCCGGTGGGGCAGCGATAAGTTTATGAACTTACAACGCTAAAATCCGGGATTCGATTCTCCGCGGTGGGAACAACAGATAGCCCAATGTGACTACTTTTAAACAAACAATCTACTTTCTATCTAGTATACAGATTAGTTACATCTCGTTCATTAAGATGGATGGCTTACTGTTCGCTAATATAAAGAATACGACGTTGAAGTTTGCTGCAGAAAGTGCTCAGTCTGATGAAGATCCAACATTTATGCTACTCAAAGAAGTTGACTGAAGCCATTGTTACACTCCTAATCCAATTATAAAAATATAAACTTATCAGCCTGGAGAATTGTTACAATGCTGTCTAGAAAAAAGCCGTCATTATGGAAATACAGGTTTGAGTCGACGCAGTCAGCCACAACTTTTAGTTACATTAATTATTTTCTTTTCGCCATTCTAAGATAATAAAAAAGGACCAAATCGTGTCCGACAACTTTTCTTATGCCATTACTCCACCTCTAGGAACCCGCACTGACGGAACTAACACAAGCAATATTAAGCGTTTCATGTGGTTTTCTTTAATTACTTTGTTTTTGTCGTCATAAGCATTAAGTCATTTATTGTTTACGGTTTTACTTCTAAGTATTAATCCAACTGTACTTTACTGTTAACATCTGATATAAAAACCTGGTTTTGGATTAGTTATTGGTTGGAATTTGATATTTTTGCATAGAACGGTTATAGAAAGTCGAATCCTGATGACTGTTGACATATTTTGTAAATCTCCGATTATAAATATACATTTGATATGTGATATATTATGCTGACTAAAGCCGGCCTTCTGGTTGATGAAAAGCAATGGTTATAAAATATACACGTCACAACCAACAGAGTTCTTTGTTCATACTTCATGTTTCGCGTATTTATTGTTCATTTTCTGAGAAACGGAAATATTTAGTTTACTGTTCTTACCACTTAGCACTTTTCTTATATATATTAACAAAGTGAGAGTTGCAAGTAAAGCACAGTTAAGCTAGTTATGTCATTATTTCAATGTTCTCTGTGTTGAAACTTAAACATGTAAACAACTGTTAAATTAAAGTACAATTTGTTAAAGAAACTGTAATGCTTTTATACATGTAAACAACTGTTAAATTAAAGTTCAATTTGTTAAAGAAACAGTAACGCTTTTCTGTAAACAAATACTAAGCAATGCAATACAAGTATTACTGTGCGAAAGATGCTTTCCCAATCTCCTGCGAAACATGGAATTTCTTAACAGGCTTATGACCGCTCAGTGATAGACCAGAAACTGGCCGTAACATTAAATAACTCGAAACCTGAACTGGAAAGGTCAGCTTCAGGTGACTAACGCTGCTGTTTGAACTTCCCGTTAGTCATCTTGGAGAATTGTTATTATAATTTTGCTCCACGTCTTTTAAAACCTTTTTATTGGCCTGGCATGGCCAAGCGCGTGAGGCGCGCGACTCGTAATCCGAGGGTCGCGGGTTCGCGCCCGCATCGCGCTAAACATGCTCGCCCTCCCAGCCGTGGGGGCGTATAATGTTGCGATCAATCCCACTATTCGTTGGTAAAAGAGTAGCCCAAGAGTTGGCGGTGGGTGGTGATGACTAGCTGCCTTCCCTCTAGTCTTACACTGCTAAATTAGGGACGGCTAGCACAGATAGCCCTCGAGTAGCTTTGTGCGAAATTCCAAAACAAACAAACAAACAAAACCTTTTTATTACTTTCCTTTTTGAAAATGGCTTTAACGTCAAATAACTTGGAAACAGGACTAGAAAAGCCAACTTCAGGTGACTGTGCTTCCTGGAGAGTTATGATTATTACAGTTATGCAACAGAAAGTCCTTTAGAACTTGTGTTACTGCAGTTTTTATCTTACTGCTGTAGACTAGATGTATATATTGGTTTTATTCTATTTATGTTTTTTTACCTTAATTTCCTTTTATGAATTTTACTAAATTTACTTTTAATTTTTTACCGGATGTTTGGTGCCATAAAACTTTAAATCAACCAACCAACCAATCAATCCTGTTTACAGTGATATCAACACTCTCAAACGCAACCTTTATTTACCAAATAATTCTATATTCTAAGGTCATGCATAACCTTCAGTAAAATGTTTATTTTATGTATTGTGTTTATGACCCTCAGTAAGAGGTATGTTTAAGAAGGTTAAGGCAATTTTTGATTAATCTATCTGATCTCTTTCAGGATTATATTTTCTCACACAGACTGAAAGCATAATCTTCAAAGTAGATATTTTAGTCTTCGATGATAGTTTTATGTTACCTAAGAGAACCATTACCTTCGAAGATAGTCTTCGATTAATAAATTTCACTTTGTACTGGTTATATTAGTACTATTGAAAGAGGTAATTTCAGAAATCATTGTTAGGAAAATGAGGGTAAAACCAAAGCGCTAAGATAGACTCACTATCAAGTTAGAGGAAAGTTCTTTATTTAATTCTCGCTAGTTCAGTGCGTCAATTAGCTCCTCTCTTACAAAAAACATTAATATTTGTAGATCCAAGTAAATGTATTTTATACAGCACACAGTTGTATATATATGTGTGTGTATTGAGAAATAGTATTGAGGTTGAAAAACATAACTGTTTTAACTTATGGTTTAAAGCTTTTCCATTTAGTTAACTTTTCTTGAAAGCAATACTTCTGCAGTATTGGAGTATATTTTGTTTGAAAATTAATACACTGTTATTATGTCGGTAGTGTAAAAGCTAAGATTCCATATTCTTACAAGTAAAATAGTTATTGTACAATTGCACTTCTCATATTTTTAAGATTAATATTTTTGTGTGTACAACTGTTGTGTTTTTATCATTTTTTCTTTACTTCTAATTTTTTTATACTTGTCATTTCTTATTTAGTGCTCATTTAAATTGAAAATATATTTAACTTGTTTTACTTGCCTCTTTTCAAGTTATGAGTTTGATGCATTACAAATTTTATAAGCTAGAGCTCAGATTTCGTTTCTGTTTATATCTGCGAACTTTTATTAATGACAGATCAATCATGTTTTTCCTAGTCCTTTGCTACTTCATACTTCAATATAATACTTGAATATATTGTGTTTCTCTCATTGATTAACCAATATAGTCGAGAGTGTTGATGTAATATTGACCAAACATGATGAACATGGATATTGGCTTACACAATTCAAATCAAAACATTGATTTCGGTAAGATTCTAACAAAACGAACGAACACACTTAAGCCAGAATATTGTTTGTACGCCAAAATATGATACATTCAAATCTGACAGTAATGTTTACTGTAAAATTCAAAATGTCTGATTATAATGATACTGTAATTACTAACGTCTTAAGTCTATCCGTAATTATCATTAGTTTCTGATCAAAGCAAACTACCGATAGAGATCGGGAATGAATTGCAGCCCACTAATTAATATAGTTAATTTAACATATCGTTCTGTTTAGTGTAAGTAATTGAATTCAGTTATGTTTGACTACAATAGTTGTTGTAAAGAAAGAACACAAGTCTTTTAACATAATACTTGCTGTGAACGTACTTACGGCCTAATACAACTAAGTATTACTATGATATTAAGTGTACAATTAAACATAGTTTACTTTGGTAAATGTTCACTGTATGATATAACATAATATAGTATCCACTGTATTATTTATCGCTCTCAATTCTTGCTATAATACTTATTGCACACTTCAGTATACTCGTAAAATCTGCCATATAATTTAACTCATTTCAGTATTTTTTATTATGTAATATAACACACTTAAATTTAACTATACGAGAAAAACCCACTTGTAGAGAAAAATATATATGTAAAAACGGCTAGTATGGATAGAGACAGCACTATGTAGAAAAGCGATCAACGTTTCGACCTCCTTCTGAACTTGACGATGACCGAAGGTAAAAATGTGTGTGTGTTTCGTATATCAAAGCCACAAAGGGCTATCTGCTCAGCCCACCGAGGGGAATCGAACCCCTGATTTTAGCGTTGTAAGTCCGAAAATATACCGCTGTACTAGCGAGGGGCAAGGTCGAAATGTTGTTCGCTCTTCTACATAGTGCTTTCTCTACCCGTACCAGCCGTTTTTACATATATGTTTATTATACTGTCGAACATATAATAATTATTATAAACATAACACTCGTCTTCCGTTTAATATGCTTAAGTTTAGCAATGAAACTAATGTAATGTGCTCTTTTGTACAGTTCAGAGCTTAAGGAAACATGATTGAATATTTTTAGTGAAAATGAGCATACAAAGCCTTAAAAATAATTATTAATAAGCTGTTTGTTAAGCCTAGTCAAAATGTTACGTACAATAAATTACCGCTAAACCTTGAAGGATAACTTTTACACAACAATATTGTTCACAATAAGGTCTTTAAGCAAGATGAATAATAAGTGAAATACGTGAACCTTGTCACATTAAACGTACAGTAGAAACTTACTAAGTCAGGAAAGAAGTTACGCATCAAACCTTGAATAAAACGTCATTTTCTCTTGTGATGTTGTTGCTATGGTAACTATAGACAGACTACAGTTACACTAAATAGTGGATCGAGCGCTAAGGCGGGTAACCATTATAAGCATCAGTTATGTCTAATTATTGACCTGAGCAGTTTATTGAGAAAAAAGCCTTGCTATTTCTTACTACAACTTTTTGACGTAGATACTTTGTATACTTCCAATTTAGGATAAATTAATTTACAAACTGAAATAAATTCAACAATGTGACACTAGATATTTGTTAAATAGAAATGTAGAAGTCATAAAGATTAGTCTCTTAGTTTTCGTAATTGTAATGACAGTTATTGAGCTGATTTCACACTACATTTCTATACATGTTGTACCCAGTGAATGGCATTACATATATATGTATATATGAGGTGTTTTGGAACTTGTACTTACAGGGTTGTTGTTTTTTTACTCATCTTCTCTAGAGGAAGTTCTTCTGAACTCACTTTGTATACAGATGTGGTTATTCAGAAGGTTCGGATAAGTTGTTCTTATCTCACTCAGGGGCACTGCCAAGGAAGATTCAGGGCCACAAACGAACTACTTTTCGATCTACCGGTAAACAATAATTCCACGAGCCACCATACATACTTGAAATCTCGCGAAGAATCAAACATTGTTAGCACAACCAAAACGTATTGAAATGGACTTAACGGTCAGCGGTCCCGACTTTCAGGACAACGCCAGTAGACAGGTTCGATATTATTTATACTATACTTACCAAAGAAACAACACATTTTAAAATTACGTTTTGGCCAAAATAAGTCTGATATTTTCATTTTCATCTACGCTGAGACAACTACATAACCTTCGGAAGGCTTTGGTTGTTTGTTCACACCAGTTCGATAAAATACAATACAGTGCATGAACTGAAAGATTCAAAGGCAACATGGCTACTTCATATTATAAAATAAAGTGTAAAATATTTTTTTAAAAATGAATTTACATATATATATAAGAGAAAATAATCTCTCAAAGAAAATTCTGGGGACGCTTATGTCACTATGCATAATAGTTTTTCTCAGAACTTCATGTATAGAGGACGTTTTTAAAAATAAACTCTATACCTACAGATGAAATTGATTTGAACCTTATATCTGTAGCGAGTTTGTTTTTTAAAACCTCTATCCGAAGAGAAAATTGCTCTGAACTTTATATCTTTAGTTTAACACTTTTATCCTTTTAACACATGTCTAAAGAAGAAGATGTTCTGAGCTGTGTATATATAAAGAAGATGTTTCTGAAATCTACATCTGAAAGGGAAGTTATTTTGAACATTGCATCTATAGCGAATTTGATTCTAAAACGTACATTTGAGATATTTTCACCTATAGCGATATTTTTTCTTTCAAACCTAGCTCTGAATGTTTGTTTGTTATGCACAAAGTTACACAAGGGGCTATCTGTGCTTTGGCTTAAACGGGTATCAAAACCCGGTTTTTAACAAAATAAGTCCACAGACTATGCTACTTGGAGGGCCTAGATCTAGAAAGGAAATTGCTCTGAACTCGACAGCTATAAATAATTTTTTTAATCGTACAGAATGGTATTCAGGGGAAAATTGTTCTTCATCTGTACTTGTGACTAAGAATTAAATAACAAAATATTAATTCTACAAAATACTTTGATAAGGAAAAACAGAATGAATAGTTACAATAATATTTTAATTTATTCATAAAAAATACACCATCTTAATCAAGTAAAACTAAGATTTTACTTAGGTAATTTTAAGAAAATGTTTGGCA
Source organism: Carcinoscorpius rotundicauda (assembly GCA_011833715.1). Taxonomy (NCBI): domain Eukaryota; kingdom Metazoa; phylum Arthropoda; class Merostomata; order Xiphosura; family Limulidae; genus Carcinoscorpius; species Carcinoscorpius rotundicauda. The sequence goes on along the minus strand of CM022395.1, from coordinate 45,404,405 downwards.
CATTTTATTATAAGTCTAAGATAAGGCAAATAGGTTAATTCTGTTCTCAGTTTGTTTATGGAATTTCGCGCAAAGCTACTCGAGGACTATCTGAGTTCATTGTCCCTAATTTAGCAGTGTAAGACTACAGAGAAGGCAGTTAGTCATCACCACTCACAGCTAAATCTTTGGCCACTCTTTTATCAAAGAATAGTGGAATTGGTCATCATATTATGGCGCTGCCACGGCTGAGAGGACGAGCATGTTTGGTGTGGCGGGGATTCCAACCCCCAATCCTTCGATTACGAGTCGAGCGACCTAACCACCCGAGCATTCTCAGTCTTTCTGGTCTCACCGTGAACCTTTATTTATACTGAATTATTGTCTTCAATTTTCCGTTATAATATTTCCTAAAACTTAGATTTATTAATCAGGAAAGGACATGCGTATTATGAAGTTACGAATATTATTTACAGAAGCCACATTTGTATAAAGAAAATTATCCAGAATTTACACTGACATGGAAAGGAACGTTATAAAGTTCAGTAAGCGAAAATCAAATAAAAAATTAACGCTACTGGCCACTACATTTCAACTTTTGAAAAAGCAGTAAAATTTCGCATACGAAAATCGAAGTAACTAATTTGAATGAAACGGTGCACAAGTTTAGATTAATTACTGAAACATCTTTAATTACCTGAATCAACAATAAACACGAGATGTTTTCGAACTTAATTGAACTATGAATTGATTTAAGCTGATTGTGATCATTTTGAGTTCAAGAAATAAAATTCCTGCGATTAAAAGTACTGTTGTGTGAATATTAAAAAACAAACCTATATATATCGTCCACTGGCCCAGCGGTAAGCCTAAAGCTTATAGCACTAAAAACCGGGTTACGATATCAGTGATAGTACATGTGGCCTACTATGTAGTTTTGTACTTAACAAGAAACATATATATATATGAACTTATTTTTGTAACTTCTACTATGGAAGACATATCCAAAGATAAATTTATATATTAGGTAACTTGCGTTATATATGCTTCTAGTTGTCATAAAATTTGTCAGTTTATTTAGTGCAACTTACGTAATATGTTGAAAAATAACTTATATACTAAAATCAAAATTACTTCAATTTCATCGTAACATTAAACCTTATAAAGAATGTAATATCTCAAATAAAATGAACGTAGTAGGTAAACAACTATACAAATGTGGGAAATGTTTTCTGAATGCGCTTTCAATACGTAAGATAAACATCTTTTATTTTTAAAAATCCTGATTTGGAGGAAACGGCTGTTTCTGTGTGAAATGATAGCACAAGACAGAGACAAGACGATGTATTTATTCGCTAGACCTGTAATCCTTTGTCTTATAAACAATAAAAGTGAAAACGTATGAGCTGTTTCTGCTAATTTAAAAAATGTTTTTGTGGTAAGAACTAACTCCGTGAGCACATGATCTTTTGTGTTGTTATGTGGTGAGAAAGGAAAGGAAATAAACCAATAAATTACAAAACTACGTGACCATGTTTGTTCTTTTGTTACCTGTGTCTATTGTGTAAGTATATTTGTATTTCTAGAGTATTTCCAAATGTTTCGAGAAAAGCAAAAACCGAAACGACTGCCAGTCGATTAACTCGTAGAACTCAGCTTATTCGAAAATCTTACTTATAAATTGCTTATAATTTTCCTCAAAGTATGACCACTTTCCTGAGTAGGAAAAGCATTAGGCGCTTAGCATCATATATTCACTAAATCCAAAATAATTGTAGGAGTCTTATGTTTCGAAATTTACCTAATCTTCACCAGATTGTGTTGTTGTTGTTTTTTAGAAGTTTTACTTCGATGAATAAATTGGTCTAGCGATTAGCATGTTATGGACACTTAAAATGAAGTGAGTTGTGGTAAACATGAATTATAATTCCGATTAATCGAGATCCTGTTTGAGAAACCACACTTGGACGGATAAAATCTCCTAGCAGATAACAAGTGAAATCTTATATAAAACCAATAATAATTAAGCAATCAGCAAATAAAATCCACCAATAGCACAGCCGATTGTCACTGAAGTTTTTAACTAAGTTTATTGAGTCCAAGTTAAACAAGTTGATAATAATCGAACGCATATATAAAAATTTTTATTCTTATTTAACTTGGAAGCTATTATACGTAGTACACAATATAAGCAATATACGAATATAATATATGTTATCCCACGTTGTGTGGGAAAAACATCATTCAGTCTTATATTTGGATGTGTAGAAGCAACTTATTTTGTATTATGTGCATTATTTGTTGTTTTTGTTTTGTTTTCAAAATAAATTGAGCGCGTGTTAGATTTGGCAATCGGAGCTCGAGTTTGTAAGATACCATAAAATATTTCCTGCGCATCAGGTCGTGAGTACGTTATAAGAGTTACAGTCACTCTCTTAGGTTGTCTGATAGGTGTTGGCTGCAGATGAAAATTATGGACAGCGGCAGATACCTTTAGTATATTTGTCATAAATACAAAATAGAAATAGAAATTAATTAAAATATTTACATTGTCGGCTCTTATTAATATGTCATCCGAAGAGTCAGCGATACATTTGTGGAACTACGGTGCTAAAATCCATGGTTCAATACCTCAATGTGGATAGGGTACAATAGCCCTTTTTGAAGCTATACTCGACCTATAGTATAGCTTGTTAACACAAAAATTGGTGTCAAACGCTGGTGAGCATTCATTTATAAGATTATTGGTTTTATGTGCAAATATATACTCTATGGTAATAATTCCCAAAATATTACTATTTTTCCTCCTCAGTATTTGGAAAATAATTTTAGACATATGAGGTTTCATGACGATGGTTCACTTAGTTAAGTGTTCCTGAGTGTACAAAGGACGTATTTGGAACAAGTTGAATCTTTAACAACAAATAGTTTATGTTTATCAAGGATGCGTATGTGTGGATACATATGTGTATTTGTATATGTTTATCATATAGATTGATACAGCAGTTAGCTTAGTGTACGCCTTGGTACACGATAGAGGTTAATGTGGCCTGTGTAGCTGACATGAGACAACCACTGTGGATTCTAATTCTTCTCGTGAAATCTGGGGCTAATGACCAGCATCGAACCTGCTGTTTGTTCTCTTCACTTTTTTGTTTTATTCTTTTCGTGATGTTTCTTCCAACGTGATAGCTTCGGTAACCAACCGCATCAGCCCGCATAGACAAGGCGCTGCTCTCGGTTAACCATGCATTACGTGCTTTTAAATAGTTGGTACTTGTAGGTAAACCTTGTGTTATCTATCGCATTCTAAAATATTTTCCCCATTTTTATTTTTTAGTTTAGATGCACTAAATTATATAAAAAAATAATTCTAACTAGGAGCAAGAACATAGTGGAAAATACAGAATGTTTACCGTAAAAGTAGATTTTATTTACAGGAGTTTTACAGAAGGTTCCCGAAGAAGTCATGCCATTTTTTACACGATTTTAAGCTGCTTATAAAATGTGTGAACCTTGGCATCTTGTCCATATGCCATGGGTGGGCACACTCCCCTTTCACACTGATTCAACTAACCCGAATGTGTGTATGCCTGTTTGAATATTCATATTCAAGGCACCCATCTGAATTTGATACTAGTGAGTTCATGAAGGTATCATATAAAACGTAATAATGTGAAACGTTAAAGGAACCGTGCTTACTATTATTTGTATCATTATTATTATTAACCCACCACTGATAATAAAACTAGTTTGATTTATGACTGTGCCCCCTCCAAAAAAAAACCACAATAAAAAACAAATTTAGTCACATGAACTCACTGGTACAAAATCGGGGTTCCAATGTAAATCGTACAGTATATCTTCATGACCATTACAAAGAATAAACCTTAACTGGCCTTCAAAACGACTTCAAAATAATTCCAATGTTTAAATACTGCATATGGGGTGGTATATGATGTGATATTTGAAGTGTACTGTATTTACAAATACACGTGTTCTATCATATTACTATCTTTGGGAAGATACGTTGTGATTTTAGGAAAGTATGGAACTAGATCTGTGAAGGTGTTTGTAACATATTGTTTCTTATTTGTACTATTAAACTGAACTTTATCTTACTATAATTAAACACAAGCAATGGAAGATTTCCTAAAACGTTTGTTTTCTTAAGTGAACTGAAGTTTGTTTAATATAAATTAATAAACATCCTGATTGATGAAAATAACACACCATGCAACTAGATCTACATATCTGTTGCACTAGGTGATTCACTAAGATGATCCTTTAGAAGAGAAGATGTAATTATACATTTCCTTCCTTGTATTTTTAGATTGCTCGCTTAGATAGCTTTGACTTGTAGGTTCTTCACCAGTCAATATACCGTTGGAAAGATACCTATATAGTGTTATATAACATGGGTTTATGTCTTTATCAGACAAGACATATTATATCTGCATTATTTAAACTCCTAGACTTTTTAGATAGAAACTTCTATTTTTTAAGGTGAATCATCTTTCAAAAGGTTACTTTATAATGAAAGGTCACTTCTTCTTAGCCTGATGTTTACTTCTCACATTTGTAACCCAAATTTTTATAATACTTCGTCTGTTTTACAATAAATTTTCATTTAGAATTAATTACAAACATTTGGAGTTTTGCCTCGAAATGAGTCGTGGCAAATCTATTCACTTACGGTACTTGCCACAGTTTTGCAGGAGTTCTGTTCGAATTCCTGGGATTTATAACAACATAATAATAACCGACTTTTTGCTAGGTAAATTAATTCAATTCCACGTGGCCGGTGCATCTATCAACTAAAAATTCTAAAGACGGCATATTAATTCTTTTAGAACATTTCTTCATATGCCTTATTTAAAAAAAAAGATGTATTATAAGTGTCCTGTCATAATCTGAAACAAAAGCATTTTATTTATATGCTGGTACCTTCATTATGTAACTGGAAAACATGTTAAAAGGTTAAACTAATCTCTTTTCGGCTCACCTAGCTGTATTACATCATCACTGATGCTGAGCAAAGTATTTCATTAACTATAACATTATGTAACAAATTTTTTACTTTTTCTTGTTCCTGAGCAGAAAGTGTTATTTCCAAATTGCTTATGCCGGAAGTAAATGGAAAAGACCTATTTTTCTCTTCAAACTTTGCTTTTGTGGCCTGAGAGTGTATGACGAAAACATGATAGGAGACTATATTTAGGGGCTAATACGGGAAAGTGATTTACATTACAGTCGTCAATCTCGAAAAAAACACTCATTTCTAAACATTTGTGCATAAATTTTGTATAAACACATGTAAATATTGGTTCATATGTTGTCTTATTCAGACTTTATGTGAGTGAAAATGTGCAAATTTGCCCGTTTTTACATATAAAATAGGTTAATTTCTAAATTTCATTATCCAGGTCACAAAAGCAAAGTTTGAAGGGAATAATGGCCATTTTCTGTACTTTTACAACATAAGCAATTAAGAAATAGCACATACTATCCAGAAACAAAATTTGTGTTACATAGTGTTATTTAGAATAGTAAATTTAACTTGTCAGATTGTACTTTGGTATCTTCTTGTGTGATTTTCTATTAAATTCAACCAAACTATGTGTACAGTTTTCTGTGAGTTTATTTGCTTTTGTGAATCATCAGACAAATTTTCAAATCACGTTTTTTTTCAGAGAAAGAGTAATATATCTTGAATAAATAATTCGTAACTTATTATACACATAAAATAAAGCTGGCAATATACACCCGCTAGAGTTGTAAGCTTCACGAGGGCTATCTGCGTTAGTCGTCCCTAATTTAGCAGGGTAAGACTAGAGGGAAGGCAGCTAGTCATCACCATCCACCGCTAACTCTTAGGTTACTTTTTTACCAACGAATAGTGGGATTGATCGTTAAATTATAACGCCCCCACGGATGAAAGGGCGAGCATGTTTGGTGAGGCGGATATTCAAACCCGCGTCCACAGATTCAGACTCAAGCGCCTTAACCAACTGGTCGTGCTGGACCAAAAGATTTCGCGAAGCAACATTCTCGCTGATAGATCACACAACATATGTTGTTGTTGTTGTTTACATACATTCACCAAGAACGCTACAATGTACTGTATTACAGTGAAAAATTTTATTAAAAACATCTTTTTATGTTTAGTTTTTTCTAAATTTGCATACTTGTGAGTTTTTATGTTCGTCACTTACTAAATAGTTTAATTAGCTATCCAATATAATTTCTATTTTGTCTAAGTAGTGTTTTTCTTTAAAATGTTCCCCATACGCTGGTTCCACGCTTGAACAGCGGTAAATCATCTGATCTACAATGCTTAAATTAGGGATTCAGTTTCTGTTATTGGATACAACACGTGTCTTTGCTATGGGAAAACACACAGTTTTCTTTTCTTAAAGTTATAATTTAAACTATGTGAATAGCTAGAGAGGTATATAGATAGGTAGGTTGGTAGGTTAAATTACTATTTTTTCCTTCAATAATAAAAGCTGTTACTTTGGAAAGTTGGGAAGAAAATTCAGTTTTTCCTTTATGTAATGATTGTAATGTTTCATCTAGACATCATGAGATTTACTGTGCTTTTGTTATTGATATTTGACCATTATGGGAGTTGAAAATATGAAATTTTTAAAACAAGTTTACTCATCAGCCTTTGTGGGAATTCTTGTAGTAACATTTTTCCATTTATTTATTCTAATTATATTATGTATCGTTAAAGGTGCCTACGTTTTCAACCACTGATTGCAGATAGTAAATAACAATGTTAAAAATAGAACATTATGATTAATTATCCAAACGTGTTTGATATCGTAATATGAGGATCACGAGTTTAAATCCCTATCCCACCAAACATGGCCTTTTCAGCAGTGAGAGATTTATAATGTGAGGATGAATCCCATTATTAGTTAGTGAAAGAGTAGCCCAAGGATTGGAGGTGGGTGGTGTTAACTAGCTGTTTTCCCTCTATTTTTATACTGCTGAATTAGGGTTGGCTATCGCAGATAGCTCTTATATAGCTTTGCGCGAAATTCAAAACAAACCTGCTTTCAATGTTTATAATACAACCGCAAACATACAATTACTCCATGAGAGACTTCTAACCAGCTCATTCACGTAATTTAAGAAAATATAAGTAAAAATGAAATTTTACGCGCATTAGATTGCTATATCATACATGACGGAAATGAGCCTAAGTACCTCTCACCCTTAAATATGTACTATAAGTTTAGTAATGTGCCACCTATTGCTAGAACTACTTAATTCATCATATTGTTTCATCATATAGTGTGTTGTAAAGGTATTTATGTAAATATGCATACAATAAGCCAATAACATGATAAAAAGTAGTATATGGTCTATCTAAATAGCGTGTATATGTATTTTCTTATAGCAAAGCCACATTGGGATATCTACTGAGTCCACCGAGGGGCACCGAACCCCTGATTTTAGCATTGTAAATCCAAAGACTTACTGATATCTAAGTTGCGACTGTGTCCCTATGTAAGTAATGAACATTCGAACACAAATGTGCATGACCCTTATTATGGGTTTTGAATTCACATCAATGAACATTTGTGAAACAATATCATGTTTTATGTTGTGTTTAGCATTTAAAGGTTGCTCTTCACATGAAATATTAAAAACACCGTAAATACAGGAGGAAGAGGTCAAAATCGTATCTCACCCTCCCAAGCCTACTCAAAGGACAATTAGAAACAGCAATAATTGTATACATACTACCATCCCCTCACATCCTAAAGTATATCATAACTTCACATTTCATAGCTAACTGAAGTAAATACATTTTGTGAAGAGGCAGAAAATTGCACTCAGGACAGTCAATCATTGTTAAATATCTTTATCAGACAATCAAATGTAAGAACATTTATGAAATGAATTTGTGGCCCATTCACGGAATGATTATTCGCAAAATAAAGTTAGATTAACACTTTGTAATACGCAGAAATGCCGGTGCGTTTTGGTTGACAAAAGTATAAAGTAATATTGTTTGTCTATGTGCTGGAAGCATAAAATGAAGTGTATAGACAACAAAACAGGATAAATATTTGCTGACTTTTATTTAAAACATTATGATATAACAGAAAGTAGATTAATTCAGGAACGAGTTATATTTAAAATGTAATCGATATTTTTCCTTTCATAATAAAGTTTATGCACTTCCTTATCGACTGACTAAATGGATTGTCAGAATTTTATAATTTATGGTCTAGTTTAGTAGCAGGAAATACTCTAGTTTCTTCGATTTCCTTTGAATTACATCATCGTTTGCTATGTCTTCTTGACAATAAACTTAATAAAATATCACCAACTTAATGAAGACATAATATTATTGTTTCATTATATTCCTCCATAAACTAATTCGAAACGTAGGCAGTAGCTTAATATTTTTTTAATATTAATTGATTTATCTGGTAACTTAAACACTATTTTAATCGTTTAATTCTATTTTACTATTTTAAAAACTGCCTATATAAAAGATGACGTCTGAAACAACTTTATTTTCAGAAGATTTTCATATTAATGAAAACAGTACACTATCTAATGTAGAAGTATCTCTTGGTTTAACATATTGCACATGTTTAAAAATAATTTTCATAAAATAAACTATTATTCAATTTGTCATTGCTAAGAAACTTTATTAAAATATACGAATATTTTGAAATACACTTAAATTGACACCTTCAATTAAACTTTCTAGCCTCATATGAAATGTCTAAAGTAATTCCTTTTAAAGTTTCAAAGTGAACTGCCGATTTTAAAATAAAAACCTCTCTTACAAGAAATCCCACCTGCGATAGCCATACGATAAGTTTGAGAGCTCATAACGTTAAAAGTGGTCTTTGTGCTTAATAACAAAGAAATAAGCGATATTGCAACTAATATTTAGTGGAAATCAAAGTAACTATTAGCAATAACTTTTTCTTTGAAATATTTGTTCAGGATAATAATTAAGTATTTAAATTTCAAGTACGTTACTATTTGCGACTCAGTGACAATTCTAATAGATACATAAAATTAGTTATCCACTTTACAAAGAGAAATACAGCCACAACTACGGAAGGTGTTTTCGTTCGAAAAAATGTCGGAAGTGTGGAATGTACTACTTAATTGCTCCAGAAGAAGTCGGATCTGTTATAGTACGTCATTTCCTTAATCAAAACGTGAAATTTCATCACCCTCGCGAAAATACATCATTAGGTAAAACACACCAAATCATCTAAATCTAAATCAAGTAGAAGTTTTATGGAACTGAGCTGATGTCGAGCACACAATATTTTACTTGTTAAATGTGACACATCATATTTTCGGTTTTAAATACCTATTTTAACGAAAGCTTAAACAAATTCAATAAGTCAAATAAACATAGCATAAAACTGTTATTAAATTTATAAAATGCTTGAATGTTTGGTAAATGTTTTTACCTACAATATTTTACTCATTAATATAAATTAGTAACTATGGTCGATTAATGAATTGATATTAATATTGCTGTTAGACCTTACGAAGTGCTCCTTCATTTTGAATCATGCATGTTAAATACGGATAATCTTTAAGAAAAGACAAAATTATTAAGAATTAAGAAGAAACATTATTAGTCTTAAAAATGTTACATAGCAACCCAAGAAAATGGTAAATAACTTTTATATAAAGAATTCAAAACAAATTAATTAATTGTGTTAATTAGGGATTGACACAGTAGCTGAGTTTTCGAAATGCAGATGAAAAGGATTCATTTCCTCATACATTATGCTATTTCTGTGTAGGATTCCTGCTTACTTTTTTCTGCTGGAAATTCAACTTCAATCTTCTCATTTAGGTTTAAGATTTGTTGTTGTTTTTTTTCTTTGGTTACTACCACAAAACTAAAATTAAAGCTGCAGAGACCTAAATTACGATTTTCCTGGCTTGACTTTGCATCTAGATTATTCGGATAATTTACGATCACTGACGTGAAGAGGAACCAGATTTTTCTTTAACATGTACAACATTATGTTTTTTGTGTTTTTTTTTTCACCTTAGGCTGATCCCAAAAGCTTCTGATTGAACGACAGTTCGCGAGCGTCTCTTCTGACACTGATGACTTTTTTTATGGTTCTTAGAACCCCTACCCATCTGGTGGTGGGGGTTTTGTTCTTACACCGACTGATGTATGAATGACGTTTTATCTAGTTTAGCGTAAGTTAATAACTTATACCTAAGATAGTGTTAGATGCTAAGTCTTCCTTACGCCAGGAAGACTGAGAGAGTTCAAGAAATACTTTCTACACAAATCACTTTACTTAATCCCGATCGGAAAAAAAATGAAGAAAATGATCTGTTAGCGTATTTGCAAATATCGGTTATAATAAACAAGAACTGGTAAGTCAAGTGAGTTATATTTTTAAGGAAATGATCTAATAGGGGAAGGTATATACGTGTAGTGCTGTTGTTGTTTTTACCTTTTTAAAAACACACCTACAGCATACGTAATATACATATACATGTATATATGCATGTGTGTGTGTGTTTTCATACTTTGGTTTTTGTCATAGCCATTTTTGGCCCAATTGTAGATCTCTAGAATTCAGAGATAAGGAGGCGGTTTCGAATTCGTGCGATATTACGAAATATTCCCCGCCCTTTAAGCTGTGGGAACGTTATAAGAGAGATAGTCATTCCCTCAGCGTGGACAGTATGTGATAGGTTTCTGCTGAGTTGCTGTATTCTCTCGAGCCAGGACTTCAAAATTAATGTTAATAACAGATAACTTTTGTTAGTTTGTTACAATTACAAAATTACCGTTTCCCGGTAGTTCTGAATATTAAGATATAAGCCACATAAATATTTTGTGAAACAAATATTTTTATCCACTGTAGCTCGCGAGTAAGTTTCAGGACTTATAACAATAAAACACAAGGGTTCAAATCCCATTACGGACGCAACACAAACTATTCATTCTGTAGCTTTAAAAACAAATTTATCTCTATTGGGAGCAAAATGTTTTTCGTTCCATGAGTTTATTTCTGCGAGTGGAAAACTGTTTGCTCCCATACTCAGATTATTCCTGAGTTACGTAAAATTTGCTATTAATTAAGGACAGACAGTAAAAAATAAGTACATAATATTACCTTGGTTTCCTCAGATTTATGTTCTGAAGGAGCCGTTTAACATTTTCTTGTAGTGTGTAGAAATAGTAGCTTAAAGCCTTGGTTTCCCATTTCCTGTAATTCAAAATGTAAGGAGTCAAACTGTTTTTCGGTCATCATGTTTATCAAAGTATACTGGTAAATAGACTGATAGATATGTATTTAAAAAACACCTATGACGACAACTTGCATGTGCATAATTATTTCTGAATGTAAATTACAGTTATATATTTTACCGGTTAAATTACTGTCTATACTCACCCTCATACCTAAAATATTCTAAAACCCGGATGAAACTGTTTATTTACTTATGTTTAAAAAAAGTGAAAAAATAAACCTGCTTGAGAGTACTGCTTCCGGTGGTGAAGGTATATGTGTCTGCACTTTACACATTCAATGAAGCACAGCACACACGACAATCAAAAATACTCTCTACTAATCATACGTTAGCATTTATAACCTACCTAGAAGAATAACTTTATTTAAACAAAGACGAATTTATTTAAATTAACTAAGTAGAACCAGCCTTATATCGGCGTTCACTGTTTCTTATTTTAATCGCGTTGTTCTTAAGTAATACTTCATGTGGGATATTTGAGCTCTGTCGAACGCGGAGTCTATAACGGATAATATATATTTATTTTAATACCGACGTTTCTGTGAGTTAATTATATATGTGTAGAAATGCGTGTATCTTATATTGTTAAACATGTATTGCAAACGTCCCACTTATTCTCTAAATTTGTATAAGATTTTCGGTATTTTTGCCAAATGAAATTTCTAAATCTGTCATTTCAAGCTTATAAAAGGTAACCAACGCAACATGATGAGACAGTATATATTACTGATTTGCTACAGTTAGTACGCTATAAACCTCGGAAGCTATGAGTGTGATAAACGATTATTAATCTGGAAACTACAGACATTTTACCAGGAACGTTCATAGATTTCTAACATTACAAACCATTTAACTTCAGTGACCTAACTTCGAACGTTAGTATTTCCACGAAGACATTGCATAACTTCAGTGGAAAAAGCTCACATGTAAAGGGGTAGGCTAGCAACCCGTCATGTGTACTGTACTGATATCAACTCGAAAGTAACACGTTCTCCGGGAACCTACAATAGAATATGCAATTCCAGAGCAGATAGAAGGAACTATATTGTTTGTAAGTTTGTAAAACTTTTATATATAAATCATTATTTGCAATAACCGTTATTATAAATTGTAATGACGTTTGTATATTAACACATATTGCTGTTCAGAAAGAAAGCTGTATATACCAATCTTATTAACAAATATCATAGATGTCGACATTTAATTAACTTTTAACTCAAATTTACAATTTAACTCAGCTTAGGCTGTTTTAAATCGTAATACGAAACATAATAAATTGGAGACTCATCCGAGGTAAATTGTAATATGTAACAAATTGAATCCCGGATTTTATCGTGGTAAGTCTGTAAGCGTACCGCTGGGATTTTTAAAATTAATCATTGTAACTTCAAAATGGGCCTTACATTTCAGAGTCTAGGTAGTTTAACTTTAGGATACGGGAAAAATCACTATTAATTATTTTTCTGCTGACTTGCGAAAAATTACTCTTATTAAAATAACTGTAAGATGGACTTCAGCTGAAAAAGAAAAATCAATAGAAAAAACAGATGTTTTTATTTTGAATTATTTATGAATAATATTATTTATAAAACCTCATTGTTTGGAGGAAGTAAGGACTTGAGTATTAAGATCATTCTTGCTCTCACAATTGTACATGCTGTTATATAACGTTATAGGACTCAGAAAAACGTAAAAATTAAAATTATTTGAAAATATATAAGAAAATAGACGGTGAACGTAAATTTAGCGAAAAATGTATTCGTGTTTAATCTTTCCTTGTAGAGATAACTTTGCTTGTAAAAATAAAACTCAGCGAAAAAAAAATTTTAATCACCTGAAAAATAACATCAATAAAATATTTGTAGCTATTGTTAGATATTATGATTTATCTCGGATGAGTCTACGATTTATTCTGTTACGTAAGGTACGTATTAAGATTTCACATAATCAGAAAAATTTATTTTATTTTAAAAGTTAATAAAATATCTATATAAATTAAATTGATGATATTTCCCAACAAGATTTATACAAACAATTTTCTTTTTTAATAGAAATATGTGTTAACATACAAACGTCTTCACAAATTATAATAACGGTTATTACAAATAATTATTTATATATAAAAGTTTTACAAACTTACAAACAATATTGATCCTTCTATCTGGTCACAATTACAGCTCCATAAGCTTATAGCCTACTGAATGTAGCAGATCAACAATTATTTTCTTTTACTGTCTCCTTGCGCGTTAATTTATAAACTTTAAGGCGAAATTCTCGAAAGTTCAACAATGTTCGAAGATACGCTAGAGTTTTTGTAAAACATTTTGTTGATTCTTACTCTCGATAATCTTCTACAAATTTAGAGCACAAACAGGACTTGCGCAATACACATCCAATAATATATGTCATATGCATCAAATTGAAACAAACTCAGATATTAAAATAAATGAATAATAGTAAATCCATGACAATACTTATAAAAACTGTTTTTTTTCTTTGTTTCTATTACTTAACGCGTCATTTTTCTAAATTCTTATCATTTGGCATCAATAATTCTGGTAATACAGTAAGCACACAGGATCACATCTATAAAGTGCAATGAATTAAACAATACCGAAACTGAAGCGCTTTCGAATATCTTCTTCAAGAGAATTTGGCGTTAAAGAATAGCCAACTATTCAAAGGAGCTTGAGTTTTCGGTCTCTTTAAAATTAACTTTTCGTTATTAAAAAGCTTCATTTTAATAGTTGGTACTCAGTTAATTGTTTATTAAACTTATTTTTATATCTGTCAGTGGGCTCTTTACATTAACATGTGAAGACGCTGTGATGATATAGCTATTGCATGTTAACCTTCCTTTAAAAGTAATTTTTCTCTGAGTATAATGACTTTAACTAACTTGTATGCTTTCATTTCAATCTTATTTGATTTTATCAATATACTTGTAATAGCATCTCACTTACTTATTTTGGTTTCATAAAGTGGTTGATGCATTGCATCTTTCCAATCTCACAAAAGTTTCTCGCCAAAGTAATAAATATCTAGTTCACATCAAACGACAAAACTTACAAGTTAATTAGTCTCTTATTCTGATAATAAAAACTTGGCTAGAAACAACAGTTAGAAAGTTAAATAAATAACTTCAACGCTTTTTTCGAAAAAAAAAACTGTAGTTGAGTGAATTAATTAAAAATTACAGTGCCAGATTACTACCCAAAAGCAGAACCCATTATCGATCTAACTGGTTTGATGAGACTCAATATTCCCCGAAACAGCATTTCTCAGGTGATCGCATATGTAATTTGTTGTCTAGAGCAAGTTCGTGTTTCTTAATTTTACTTTGTACTATTATACTTCAATAGTTTTATTACTGGGTACGTTACCTACATCCAATGTTGAAGCCCCGTCACAATCTGTTTTGACTGTTATAAATTCGCATTAACATTTTACGTTCATTGTATTTTAAAGTATTAGGATTTGACATTTTGTGCTTCAAGAGTGATACTTAGTGCACATCAAAAATTTATTTTCCTCTTATTGTTTCGGTTTTACTTAAACCACACAAAAAACAGAAAAAAAATTTAGGCAAAATTATTTTAAGTTTTTAACGATTAAATATGTTTTGAGCAACTCCAACCTGAAATTACCTGTCACGATAATCGACAGTATAAAAAATATTGAAATAATTGAAATAACTCGCATTTTAAGTATGAATGTGGAAATGAGAAGAATTTATGTTGTCGCTAAAGTTTGTTGCGTTTTTTTTTCAATTCGATTATAGGCTATATTAATACACGATGTAATTTTGTTTTTCTACATTAAAGTATAACCCAAGCCATATTGTGGAAACTATAAAGTTATAAAATAAAAGTTTTCATATAGTAATATGTAAGTAGTAAAATTGGAAGTTAAGGAAATGGGTTAGACTCGTTCTCAACAATACTTAATTATTGTTTAGTGTATATTGATAGAATTACATGAAAGGTGTAACAATATAACGTAATATTTTCAATGTATTATAATCTTCATTTTTAGAATACTGATTCCAATTGTACAATCATTCAGGCTTAGAAAAAGATGTGTACAGAACGAGAAAGAGAATAAATTCCCATAGATAAGAAAAACACATGAAATAACAGTGTTTTTAAATAAGAGATACTAAAAGAACTGAGAAAACTGCATCTTTGAATAGAGATTTAACGTAAACGACGGAAAATTACAGAAACTGCCATTTCAGTTCTCGGGGCAATATCAGGAAATGTTAAAGCCAACGTTAAGAATTAGGTATAAAGGTGGGATATTCGTTAAAAACCAAATTGAAGGAAATACTTTATCCACATTTAGATACAGAGAAAGAGCGATTTACTTAATAGCTTTTTTATATGATGTGCAATAAGATACAGAGGATGCAGGATATAATGTAGAGGTATGTGATACTTATGAAAATGCGTATAGATATAGAGATCAAAATGTCTGTTTCTATAAATGATTGCATAGAAAGAAAACAGTATTTGCGTGTGACATTAAAGGCAAGGATATAAAGTCGTTCTTGATTTCACATGATGCACTAGAGTCTCCAATATTAAAATCTGGTCAGATTTTATTATAGGACTTGACAGTTGTGAACCATAAATCTTTGGATTCACAGTCCAGTCACACCAGTCATACGTTACACCCAGCCCAGGAGTTGAAAGAAGGGCATCTCTAGATGTCAGCCATCAAATGAGGATAAAGGGTATTTCGCACCTATGAATGATCTATATAGACTAAAGTAATGTGAATATTACTAACAGACCCTTCACGAGCCAGTGGGAGACATTTTTCTTGAAAAAACAAATCAAATAATCTATCTAATTTGGTTTTTCTTAATTTGAACTGAAAATTTTTGGACATTTTATTGGCTGAAAAGAAGGCATTTCTTGCACTCTTTTATCTTTGAAATGTTAAAGTGACTGATTACAATATTTTTTTTTCTTTGATGTTAAGTTGAAAAATGGAGGAAATTGTTTGTTACTGTTTTATTTTTATTTCATGTTGGAGAGAAACAGTAAAACAAAAACATCGTAATCAATTATTTGATAGAGAAAATCTGAGAACAATAAGAGGTTGAGACAAAAGATTTTTATTAGTAAAATAATTGACACTGGAAATGTGGGATCCACTTTACAGAAACTAAGAGCCAAGACGAGTTGGCAACAGTTTCCTCTCCTATAAAAGCACCTGAAAACCTTTATTAGGTACGTTTCTTACCAACAGCCTATGTATTATTGTTTTAAATATTTTTAGAATTGATATATAAAGAAAGGCATATACATTGAACCTTCACGTATTGAATTTTTAGATAGAAAAAAAAATAGTTTTATAGTGCAGGGAAAGCTGGTTACCATAAATATTGACTTTCGGTTACACAATCCACAGTATGACTGCTAACACAGAAATTAGTAGTAAATAAAAGACATGTTTATTCATTCGTGAGAAAATGGTTAAACCAATGGCTTTAAAAGTACAAACAAACGTCTGTTTACTTCAGCTGTTCAGCCGGGTGTGGCCTTGTGGCTAATGTGCTGGACTATATATCCGAGATTCCATATATCGCATCTAATTGTCGCTAAATCACACTCCACATTTGGTGGCTATGGTAAATGTATTATAATTATGAGAGTGACATTAAATCTCACTATTGATGATGCGTTGTATTAACTGGCTGTCTGCCCTCATGTCTATCTGTTTAAAATTACAGGTAACTACGGTTGATATTTCTTATGTAATTTTTAGTGAATATCCGAAACAAACAAACTTCAACTGCTACAGTTCGTTCAGGACGAACAATCTAAAAGACATATTTTTAACAAGAAAAATGTAACATGAAAGAACATATTTACGTTTATAATACATTAGTTACATCACCGAAACATTCCAGCATTTCTTATACCTGATTATTTAACGATTTCGGAAGGTAATGTTAGAAGATTTCTTATTAGTTTGCTTTTGTTTTTGTATTTCGCGCAAAGCTACTCGAGGGCTATCTGCGCTAGCCGTCCCTAATTTAGTAGTGTAAGACTAGAGGAAAGGCAGCTAGTCATCACCAACCTTATTTGCAACTTGTTTTTGTTTTCATTATTAATCAGTTGTATAAGTATGTTTTCTTCTATTTTAAATAATGATTAAGTTAGAAGAAAATAATTCGCTAGGGTTTAGTTTTATTGAAAATAATAAATTATTGTCTGAAAGATTTATTGTTACAAAAAATTTGTGATCAATTTATTGATTAATGACAAATTTAATTAATAATTTTGTGTTTTCACAATGTTTTAATGTTATAAACAAGTTGTTTATTGTTTAATGAAAAATATAAACAATAATTTTATGGTTTTACAGTTACAGAGATTTTATAATAATTGTGTTAATCACTAAAGGAACAGTTTCTTTGTTTTTTCAATTTCGCACAAAGCTACACGAGAGCTATCTGCGCTATCCGTTTCTAATTTTGCAGTGTAAGACTAGAGGGAAGGCAGCGAGTTATTACCACCCATCGCTAACTCTTGGGCTATTCTTTTACTAACGAATAGTGGGATCGACCTTTATATAGTAACGCCCCCACGGCTGAAAGGGCAAACATGTTTGGTGCGATGGAGATTCACTAAAGGAACAAATAATATGTGATGAAATTGGTTGATTAGTCAGGGAAGTTACTACAAAGGTTGTGTAATAAAGTGGTGAAAAATTGTTTGTTTGTTTGCTATTAGGCATAAAAGCTACACTGTGCGGGTATCGAAATCAAATTTCTAGCGTATAAGTCCATAGACTTACTGCTGAGCTAACGGAAAAGGGGCATGATGAGAAAAAATAGTACGTTTATGGTATAACAGACTATTTGCAATAGTATATGCTTAATAGCTTTCCAGTGCAAATAATAAAACCTTCCTGATGTTTGTTCAAGCAAGAAGAAAGTTCCACGATTTTGAGCCGTTTAAGCAATGACCCTAATGTAGCAGACATGCTATGGATCACCAGTATCTGTAAACAGCACGTGAAGGAAAGAATAATTCTAGTGTAGTTCTAAATACAGTATACTTATTTCTTAACAAAACAAAATCAAACAGACTAAATTATACATGGTGGTGATATTTCGAAACAATGCTCAGTTCCAGTTATAGCAGTGTAGATATTAAATAAAAGCGCAGTGTTTTAGAATTTATATATAAAGCGTGGTTTTGCTTGTTGGTCAAAACTGTTATAGAACATTATAATCGTTGTTTTAATTATTTTCAAACCTATCTCACTTGAGAGAACACACGAGCTATTTATTACATACTAATTTCGTCTGTTGAAATGTGATGTTTCAATGTAGCTTACCTGACAGCGACGAAAGATCTGCTTTTATAATATTATTAGGAAATTTTCAGTACACATTTCTCATTGAAGCTCTTCAAGGATTGTAATATTATGAATTAAAATACACATATTTAAGGCAAGAAATGATAAGACTATACATCTTTCTGTAAAGTTTACAAGTTTTGATTTTCTAGGGATTTTCTTGGGCTATCTGCTGAGCACACCGAAGAGAATCGAATCCTTGATTTTAGCGTTGCAAATTCGTAGACTTACCGCTGTACTAGCGGGGGAATTTTCTAGGGAGATTATTTTTATCTTTTTACTGAAAATTGCAACACACAATTTCAAATGAAAACTATAGTAACGAGTGAACTGTTAACTTATGAATCAGACTGTAAAACTGTTGAACGTTTCTGCTCTTCGCTCAGTAAAATTGTAAACCATGTCTACATTTAAAAACATATTTTATCAAGTTTTATTAATTGATGAAAAAGGATGTTATGATCAAAATTCAAATTTACTGAGTGTAGATTAATTTTTATTACATACAAAAATGTTTTATTTGCAGCTCTTGGGAGCTGCAACCGTCGTTGTTTTATTTTTCACTGATGATATTCACTACATAGACAAAAGTATGTGGACACCCGACCATCACATCCACATGTGCGTGTTGAACATCTCATTCCAAAACCATAGGCATTAACATGGAGTTGGTCCTTTGCTTCTATAACAGCCTCCACTCTTCTGGAAAAGCTTTTCATTAGATTTTGCAATATAGCTGCGGGGATTCGCTCCTATTCAGCCACAAGAGCATCGTGAGATCGGGCGAGAAGACCTGGCTCGCATTCGGCGTTCCAATTCATCCAAAAGGTGTTCGATGGGGTTGAGGTAAGGGCTCTGTGTAAGCCAGTCAAGTTATTCCACACCAATCTCGGTAAACCATGTCTTTGTGGACCTCCTTTTATGCACGTGGACATTGTCATGCTGAAATAAAGAGGGTCTTCCCCAAACTATTCTAAAGTTGGAAGCAAAAAATTCTATAGAATGTCATTTTATGCTGTAGCATTAAGACTTCCCTTCACTGGAACGAAAGAGCCTAGCCAAAACCAAGGAAAACAGCCCCAGACCATTATTCCTCCTCCACAAAGCTTTACAGTTGACACAATGCATTCAGGCAGGTAGTGTTCTCCTGGCATTTGCAAAATCCAGGCTTGTCTGTCAGACTGCCAAATAGTGAAGCGTGACTCATTCCTCCAGAGAACGCGTTTTCACTGCTCTAGAATCCAATGGCGGTGTGTCTTTTACCACTCCAGCCGACGCTTGGCATTGCGCGTGGTGATTTTAGACTTTTGTACGTCTGCTAGGCCATGGAAACCTATTTCATGAAGCTCCCGATGAACAGTTCTTGTGCTGACGTTGCTTCCAGAGGCGGTTTGGAACTCGGTAGTGAGTGTTGCAACTATGGGCAGACGATTTTACGTGCTACGCACTTCAGCACTCGGGGTCCCGTTTTATGTGTCTGTGTGGCCTACCGCTTTGTGGCTGGCTCCTAGACGTTTTCACTTCACAATAGGTAGGGCAGCTCTGGCAAGACAGAAATATTACGACTTGTTGAAAAGGTGGCATCCTATGACAATGCGATATTGAATGTTACTGAGCTCTTTAGTACGACTCATTCTACTGCCAATGTTTGTCTATGGAGATTGCATGGCTGTATGCTTGTTTTTATGCACCTGTTAGCAATTGGTGTGACTGAAATAGTCGAATCCACTAATTAGAAAGGGTGTCCATATACTTTTGAAACTGACATTCCCCTCTTGTTTTTGTGTAATTTAAAAATAAAATTACAACTATTTTAAGAATACGAATACTCTTGTTCCATACTTTAGACGTGATTCAGAGGAGTGTTATAAAAGTAGCAGCCAATAACGTAATTTGGTTCACAGAATTAAAATAAGCTTTCATGTCAGCACATGCTACTGACTGGCTACGTTCTCTCTGGACAACAGTTTGAAATTAGGGCGGCTGTAACTGAATCTTAGAGGTCCTTAGCCTAGCTGTTACCTATGTGCAAAATGTGGATGTTCTAGTTCATAAATTCCAATTCTACATTATAATTTTTGTCTTAGCTCAGCTGTACCAAATTTAAATAGTTGTGATGCTCTTTAAGGTACAGCTGTAGTTTCTTTGTTATATTAGACTACTTTCATATATGTATGTAAAGATTGTTGATTACGTTATATGCAAACGATTTTGACTCCTCAACATGTCATGGCAGTTCATGTCGTCACGTTCGATTATACCTCTCTTGATGATCGTGCATCTTGACAAAAGTACCGAAGTGCCGTTTCCATTGCATAAGACTCAAATGTTAGACTGTTATGTCCAAAGCACGACATTTCTCTCTCTTTTCTTTCTGTAATTCAACCAGTGGACGCGATCAACGGTTTCCCATCGATTCTTTTGAAAGTCCAATCTCATAGAAATCTGTAAATGCTGCACACAGCGACTTGAACGCTGCGTCTTCCTCTGGACTTGCATAAATATCGATTTCATTTTCTAGCTGTTGGAAATAAGCAAACGATTGAACAGGTAATTAATATGACTGACAGTCTTTTATTGGTGAAGTCATATTTTATGGCCTCGTTTTTAAACAGAAGTACATCCTTTTGATAATGTTGCATAGAACTGGCTGCAACACGTGACATATTTTTGTTAGTGATTTTTGTTTTTGCATATTCTTATCTATCACAAGATGCCGCATTTTGTTGAGCACAAATGAGGTATGACTTAGTGCAGTCTTTCTTTTAATGATTTTGATATCCTAAGTTTATTCATATTTCCATTTTTTCAATGACATTAAATACAAGAAATATTTCCATCTTGGAATTGTTAAGTTTCCAATTTGAACATTTTTTATAATATGAATCTAGGAATATTTTGTGTCAGAAATAGGTTTTACATACTCTTTTTACAAGCAATCACTTACGGTGGTACACATAAGCGACAAAAAAACAAAACAAATGATGCCAAAATGTAGTACTGATACATTATGTTCAAGTGCATATACGTCGGCCATGTGATTAGGACATTCGACTCGCACTCTGATAAACATGGGTTCTGATTACCGTCCCACGAAACATGTTCACCCTTTCAACCAAGAAGACGTGATATAAAATTAACCTGGCTAAAACATATAAACGAAATCTCCAACAAAATCTTACAAAGAATAAAGTAAATCAGAAGTCTTTCAGGAAATTGTACAAGAACAACACCAACTAACATTTTAAAAATATACAAATAATACTCCGACCAATCATAGAATACGCTTGTCCAATCTGAATCAATGTTGCGCCCAAAAAAACTAATGTTAAACTATAAAAACAACAAAAAGCAATACTACTAGCGCCTACAAAGTTCTACGCTCAGAAAATTCAAACTTCTTATATAAATGCGCAAACATACAACCACTCCACTACAGACTTCTAATCGGATCATTCACGTACTTTAAGAAAAACTTAAAAGAAAATGAAATTTTGCACGCATTGTATTGCTATATCATACATGATGAAAATGAGCCCAAATACCTCTTTAAAATAAAATAGTTTATATAAGTTCAGCATTATGCCACTTATTGCTAGACCTACCTAATTCATCATATTGCTGTTTTATTATATAATGTATTAAAATGCATTTATGTAAATACACATAAAGTAATCCAACTTGAAAAATTGGAATATATGGACTATCTATATATACCACCTTAAATGCGAGAAGAAGAGGTCAAGATTGTATCTGACCCTTCCAGGCCCACCCAAAGGACCTAAATACCAATAATTAGAAACGGCATAACGCTAAAAAATGCAGTGTTGATACCATACTATAATCACAAGAAATTCGTTATTCATATTTTATTTTAAAATTCAAAGCACTTCAAATTATAATCCAAAGTAACACTGAGAATACGGCACTCTCTATCAGCTAATCTGCGTTAGTTTTGTCAGCTTATTACAAAACAATGGATGAAACAAATGTTTGTTTCTTTAAAGCTAGACGTAAAGCTACACAACGGACTATCTGTAATCTGCTTACCATGAGTATAGAAACCCAGATTTACAGCTGTGCCACTGGGGGGGGAGACATTGAGCGTAATCACCTTAATGTAATAAACACAAAAAACTGCATTATTAAATATCAAAATGACGCTTATTCTTTTTGCACATAAATAAAACTGACTAACTTAAAAAGCTGCATAACTCATTTTAATATACCGCAAAAATATTTGTAGTACTCTTCAAAGGAATTGCGAGAACTTTGGCGTTCATTCTCGAATTGAGTAGTATATAGGGTTTGCGTTTGTATTTATTTTAAACTGTACTTGAACATATAATTCACGTCTGGTAGTGACGTATTTGTGTGGTTGTGTTGTTCAGTTCTTAAAGTATGTATCACAAGAGAAGTGACACAAGTTTCCACTTTGTAAAGTTATCTTAAAACAAAACATTCAACCAGTTTATGAACGCTCAGTTCGGATGTGCGTTATATATGCTAACTAATCTAACTTTGTATAATACACAATGCAAATATATTCTTGTTATAAAATTAACATCGTTTGCATCCTCATAAAGGTTTCACACCAAAACGTAAACATTCAAACTCTTTCTAAACATGATTACTAATTGTGGTCCGTCGCAAAAAAAACTGAGCTAAAAACAAACATATTAACGTGCGATATACGGATTTTGGTTTGTTTTGAATAGCAAGTGCTATTTGCGTTAGCTCTTTCTAATTTAGCAGTGTAAAACTTGAGGGAAGGCAGCTATTCATCACCACTCACCGCCAACTCTTAAGATACTCTTTTACCAAAGAATATTCGGATTGACCAATAAATCATATCGCCTCCACGGCTGAAATGGCAAACATGTTTGATGAGACGAGAATTGAAACCCGCGACCCTCAGATTACGGGTCGAG
Organism: Carcinoscorpius rotundicauda; assembly: GCA_011833715.1. Taxonomy (NCBI): domain Eukaryota; kingdom Metazoa; phylum Arthropoda; class Merostomata; order Xiphosura; family Limulidae; genus Carcinoscorpius; species Carcinoscorpius rotundicauda. The sequence goes on along the minus strand of CM022395.1, from coordinate 45,380,832 downwards.
TGCCTTAACCATCTGGTCTTGCCGGGTCACGCGATATATGGAGACCTGTGTTTAAAGGCTTATAAACTTTTTTTCAGAAATAAAACATTCTAATTACTAACAGTTTGTGATAGTAGCTTAGTGATAACAATGACCGGAACTTCGGGCTACTGATCCTCTGTGTACACCAAACGATAATAAAGTATATTAGTTGTGATTGACTGTTAGATAGCAACAAAAAGTAACTTCATATTTTTATTTTATTAGCTTTAAAAATAAACATTGTTTATATTTATAAGGATATACTTTGCTATTTATTAAATTCTTTAAATTATTACTCTGAATGCAACGTTAGGTCCATGAAAACTCATATATGTTAATAATATAAATACGGTACCGTTAATGACGACAGAACTTTTAAAAACGTTTATACCTTTCACGTTATTATAAACACTGTACCGTCCTAGTTAATAACGATCGAACCTTTAAAAACGTTAATATCTTTCACGTTATCGTAAACATTGTACCGTCCGAGTTAATCAGGACCGAAACTCTATAAAACTTTATTCTTATCACATTAATGTAACAACTATATTATCCTCTTCACAGTGTATAAACACCACAGCGATTTACCCTTAACTCTCCGCTGCTTGGTTTGAGACTCATAATGCAAACAAAAGTAGCAGCAACATATATTATTACATGTCTATTCCACTTTAATAGTTTTTAACGTGGGATACACATGCTATTTATGTTGTTTACGTCACACTAAAAAACATAGCTAACTCTTATCTCTAAGAATTATACGTCCCCTGGTCGGACAGTGGTAAGTCTACGGATTTCCAACGCTATAATCAGGGGGTTGGTTCCCCTCGAAGAATACGGCAGATAGTTTGATGTGGCTTTCTATAAAACATACACATACACACCCTAACAATTGTCAGTTTTTTACAAATGTTTCTACCTGTTTTGTAAAAACTACAAAACAATACGTTAAATTTCAATAAACTCAATATATCTTTTTCAGAAAAATTGTCAAACCCATAGAAAAAGTTTTACCAACAGGCACCACGCTTCATGTTATTGTCCTTTTGTTCAACCACAGAATCATGTCATATTACAACTAATATTCACACCGTTGAATCTCTAAAGTGATGTTCCGAAATGTTGCTCCAAACTTTCCACTGCTGTTTGTAAATTTCTTATTATACTTAACTTATATATTTGTCTTTCCAGTGCGCAATTCGCATGGCCACGTTGTTAGGGCATTTTACTGGTAATCTGAGAATTGCGGGTTTGAATCCCCCGTTGCATCAAACATACTCGCCCTTTAAATTTTGAGGACGTTATTACATTACAGTCAATCCCATTATTCGTTAGTAAGAAAAGTAACCCAATTGTTGGTGGCGAATGATGATGACTAACCGCCTTCCTTCTAGTTTTATAATGCTAATTTAAAGACTGCTTGCTCAGATATCCCCCCCTGTAGCTCTAAGCGAAATTAAAAACAAACTTTCCAATGCGTCAACGGTAAGCTTACAGCTTTACAACACTAAAATATGGTGTTTATTTTCCTTTGACTCATAAAGCGCAGAAAGTTTATTATGTAGCTTTGCACTAAAACATGCTAATACGGTTACTGAAACTATGGATTTTCTCCAAATTTCTTTTAATCGTAGGACTGTATTTTAAACCTAGTCCTAAAGGTACTTTAACCAATTAAACAATCTGGATAGAATATTGTAAGCCTCGTCCCTCTGTTTGTTGTAAGCCTCGTCCCTCTGTTTGTTGATGCTAAACCGGTAAGAATTTCAAACTGTACCAATCAATAATTTATGTTTTGACGAGTCAGTCTGTCTTTACTCCATTTCTAGAAGAAAATTTTAAAAAGCAAATGCAATCATTTTATGTTATCTATATAAACTATTTTACTAAGTAAATGCATTTCGTAATAGAATAATTAGAAATAACAGCAAAGCAACAACGAAAAGTTATGGGGGCCCTTTTGTTTATAATTAAGCAAATGCTACACAATGGACTACTATCTGTATTCTGCGGGCAATAAGTGTGGCAAATGAGGAGTTCGTTTTCATTCTAAGAATACTTAATGCTTAAAATATTGCACTAATTGTGTAGACAAAAAAGATTGCTGAAATCATTGAAATCCTCTTCGATCTAATTTCAAATGATAGAAACGTAATGGATTGTTGTACTGAACTTCGTCAGTACCTTCTTAAGCAGGTTGGAAGTATAGCAGTCTGGAGCACAAAATCCACTATAACATTTAAGGGCATACCGGAGGATTTAGCCCCGAAAATATTCCACACATCATTACACCACTTCAAGCATAAGAAATTAAATAATACGCGTATGGTCTTCCTTGATATTTTCCAGTCACGTATTGTCTTAAGCCTCTGATGCTTAACTGTGGGTCCCCTCGTCCAATAGAGAGAGGACGTATGGAGATAGTAGAAGAGCTGTGCAATTGTCTCAGAAAGCACAAACGTAAAATAAAGATAAAAAACTACCATACAAATATGACTACTAGTAATATAGTAACAACAATAAGATAAAAAAAATTTATGTAAAGTATATGCACAAATAGGTTATATGAAATACAAGGGAGAGTGTCTCTATAAAACACATGTTTAAAAAGGGACACAATTGAAAAGTTTCTGCGCCATGGATCTAAACGCTTCTATAGCCGTACTTTTCTATCTACTTGTCAAGTACGTAGTTTTATGAATAATTGTCATATGACAATTGTTCTAATATTCTATGGTCAAATCTTAACCACTATTCAATTCCTCAGTTGGGACAAAACAAAATGTATGTTGCATTTTATAAGCTTGTCCAATCACGTTTTCGCTAACATTTGTCGATCAGTTTGTTTTGTTTTTTGTGAGGCAGTATTTTCTTTTGACCGTAAACAGTGATAGCAATTAATAACTGATGTCCGTGAAAAGCTGGTAGAAAAAACAGTCGTTGATATAAACAGTATTCTAGAAGGTTATATAATCGTAATATGGCTATACCTATGATTTATATAAACGGTCTTAAAAACCGTCTTTAAAATTCCTTAAAAAGGAATATAACAATAATATGGTTATGCCTATTATTCATATGAACTATCTTTGAGAACGTGATATGACCGTAATATTACCATACTTATGGTTGACATAAACAATTATGTGTTGTATATTACTATACCTATGATTGATATAATCGGTCTTCTAAAGGGAATATAACCATAATATGACTACACCTCTCACTGATATAAATTGTCTTTTAGAGTGGGATATGACCCAAATATGGCTATACCTATGACTGATATAAACAGTCTTTCAGAAAGGGATATAACTATAATATGAATATACCTGTGACTGATATAAATGGTCTTTTAGAATAGGAAAACAACTTTAATATGACTACACCTCTGCATATACAGAGTGAATATAATACAGAATGAATTTTGTTTGTTTTGTTTTTTTTAATTTTACGCAAAACTACACGAGGGCTATATGCGTTAGTCGTCCCTAATTTAGCAGTGTAAGTAAGACTAGAGGAAAGGCAGCGAGTCATCACCACCCATCACCAGCTACTATTTTACCAATGAATAGTGGGATTAACTGTCATATCATAATGCCCTCACGGCTGAAAGGGCTATCATGTTTGGGGCGACGAAAATTCGAACCTGCAACCCTCACATTAGAAGTATTATCCCACCTAGCCATGCCGGGCCGTATGAATTTTGTTATAATAATAAAACTATGCTCTAGTAGTACTTCTTGTTATGATAAAAAATTATGCTGTAGTAGTACTTTTGTTATAATAATAAAACTATTCTGTGGTAGTATTTCGTTATAATAATAAAACTATGCTGTAGTAATTCACATGTTATAATAATAAAACTATTGTTACGACAATTTCCTCAACATTAATAACATTTAGTGGAGTATGCCACCTCCCACCCCCCAAAACACAACAACATATTGCTTTGTATTCAATCCTTTTGTTGAACTTATGTCTCATCTCTGACGGGTAAGCTAATGGTCAGAGTCGGCCACACTAGGAAAATGGAAGCACAAGAATTGCGTTCCGTTACCACAGAAACGTTTCCCCACACTTTGGAGCCGTTTTGCTTTGTAAAAGTGACCGTAAAAATCCGCTATTTTGTCAGGAGAGGTAGTCCAAGAATTCATAGTGGCCGTTGTTTACTAGATGTATTTCCAGTAAACTATCTTTCAAAATTGGGTCCGACTATTTGATAGTAAGTCTTGTGTACTTTTGTCCAAAAATTCTAAATTCAACCTGTAAGTATTAAATGAAAGTGATGGATTTATTCAATCTCAAACAGGAAAATTACTTTAGAATGAAAAATCATTAATAAATATGAAAACTTAACCTGAAAGGTCGTATCTTTACGTTTTAGTTTAATATGCTTAATGTTGTAGAATAGCCAGACATTTCAAAAAGAGAGAAACATGTATAGTTATTTAAGTAAATAACTTCGTTCGCATTGCCGTTCGTCTCGTGTTTAAATCCTGCGTAACATTTACATGAATCATAACAGATAAAGTTTATAAAGGATATTAATTAATTGTGAAAAGTGTTAATTTGTATGTAAATAGTAGTTTCTTACAAGTTTATCTGCGACATTAACATTCTGAAATTGGTATGCTAATTATACTTCAAAGCTAAACGCGTGAAAATTTAATTTCGAACTAATTATGGAGAGAGAATTTTTCCGTTCGTGTCTCAACTAAAGACGTCATTACTGAAGAAGCCCTGGAAAACAAATAGGTTGACCTATTTGTATTATTTTCGTAAACAAAACTCCTGCATCTAAAAGATATATTAACATTTGAATCATCTAAAGAGAAATAAATAAAGCGATATTTGATACTAACTTAAAGTTAATTTATTTTTTATTTTGTTAAAAACATTTTGATATATCCTTATTCTAGTGGTATACGAACAGAAAGGAAAATAGTATTTTGTGATAATAATAAAATTATGCTGTAGTAGTACTTTTCTTTCTCAGATAACTGAGCAAATTGATACTGTTTTAGTTTATGTAAGACAGTTGGAACATAAGATAACTGTTTTAGCCTGTATAAGACATGAAATAAGTGTGCAGGAGGAAACTGTTTAAGTTTTATGTGATAGTCTTTCACAATGTGTTATTTTACACATGTATGGCTGTCCAAGTTCAAACCAACCACAAGAACAGACTGTAGACAAACGTTCACGAACTATGAGATGTGGAATTGATGGTAAAGTATTGAAGCTGACCTTGTAATTGATTAAGAATATTAAAGGTCAATGATATGAAGTATTTGTACATATACTTAAATATGTATGATTTGCCAGATAAAATTAACGATACAGTTAACTATTGAGGATTGTGTGTTATTTTAACATATATCTATGTTTTGCGTTACTTAAATGATTCGTATACGACACCATAGAACCGAAAAACAGCTCAGATAAGTAAAACGCATAATACCAGAACGAAACAATTCCGAAACAGTATGTATTAAAAATATGAGCGCGCTCGATCTCATACTAACAGTACAGAGACACTGTGGTGGGACAAGTCAACTATATGTATATGTACAACCAGGGTATATACTGTGACATCTGGGGCAAAGTACTGAATACGTGTTATAGTGTAGTTTGTTATAAATTGTTATTTGCAATATAGTTTATTTCCAAATTGGATTTTAACCAAATGTTTATGTGTAGTCAGTTTTTCTTTACAGGCTTTTAAATATCAGCTTTCTGGTCAATATCAGTTGAGCTGATTTGTTTTAACAAACCATCTCAACTTTAAAAATGTTCGATAACTTTAAAATTTTCTGTTTTTTGTTGCGCTGTAATTTCTTTATTTGTCCGCCATCGTTACGTCTTTTCTTTTAAAGGGCGTAAAGGGAAGGAGGAAATTACAGGAAAAGTAAAAACTAGAGACAGAATAAAACACACATGAAGAAAAGAAACATAATTTGTCAAGTAGGGATAGAGACATGTACACAAAATACTAGATATCGAATGAAAAATGAGAAAAATATGGGTATGAAAACAGTTTCACTGTTTCCGGTTGTGTGTTTCGCAACATCTATAACTGACGACTGAGTGAGTCTGCGTATCTTTATTTATGTTCTAGTCCCCACGTGTCTCGGGACGCAGCAACCTTGAAAATTGGCTCTATGCAGGCTGGTTCAAATCGTTTTAGCTAGTTAAATCTCTCTTTGCACAACAGTTATATCTCACTATGTGTGTTCTCTGGCAGGTGATGGTCTAGTTACGCGTTTACCTTTTCTACAATACTAAAACAGCAACGAGCGTAGATAATATGAGATATTTTCTTTGCTTACGGACTATATTATTTGGTAATGAATTTTTTAAAAATATATATATATTGATGCACGTTTGAGCTATAGTTTTTTTTATGTCCATATATGGATATAAATGCTTAAACATGTAAATAACTGTCTATTATTGGCAAATTAGCTACTTAAATAATTAGGGAGCAATGAAAGATTCAATCATATTAAAATATATCACTTTAATGGTGACGCTTGAGTGATTTAAGAAATGAAGGGTGAAGCTCAAATTTCAGCAAACTGTAATATTTTTGTGGTGATGATTTATAGTTATATCATTTAAAATAAATGCACGAGACAGGTATAAAACCGCTACACAGCTAAACAACCACTCATATTTTGATATTTATATATTATTGTGAAACTGTATTATCATATTCTGGATTTTACCAAAACAGATGATTACTGACAAACTTCATATCAAACATTTCATTTTCACTGTGAAATAAAATTATTTTCCCTAATGACTCTTACAAATACTTTTAAAAAACATTTGGTTTTGGTGTGTGTGTTTTTTTATCATGAGCTTAAACAGTGTGAATATCAAGATAGTTATTAAACGGACAAAAAGAAATTACAAGTTTCTCAACTGATATAAGGATACTAATAAGGAAGCTCATTCAACTGGTTTATTAGCTTGAATATAGTTTTTTTTAGGTGATGCGAAACTATTATAATAACTCATTTAAGTGATACAAGGGTAGTAAAATCGATAAGCGCGATGACTTTAGAACATTTGCGCGTAGCAAACATATGATGATAACTCATTCAGATGGTAAAGGATAGCGAAATAGATCTTTCCATGGAATCACTTACTTTTGGACACTCATGTGTAGCAATAATATTATGATAGGTTGTTCAGGCATTACAAAGAGATTATTCAACTGCAACAATGATGCTCAGATATAGGGTTTAATAATGAATTATTCAGTTGATTTTAAACCAGTTTCCTTATTTATCATCTTAACTGCTGCTAATACGTTTTGATTTATTGATTATTTATTTTTCTTGTTTCGTGTGGCTACTTAAGCGAGTTCTGTAAAGCACGTGTGCATAATAGTAGGGGTTTGTGTAACAGCGTGAATTTCGAGTAATTTATTTGTTTGTTTGTTTTTGAATTTCGCACAAAGCTACAGGAGGGTTATCTGCTCTAGCAGTCCCTAATTTAGCAGTGTAAGTAAGACTAGAGGGATGGCAGCTAATCATTACCCCCACTGTTAACGCTTGGGCTACTCTTTTACCAATGATTGACCGTCATATTATAACGCCCCTACGGCTGAAAGGGCGAGCATATTTGGTGTGAGGGGGATTCGAACCTGCAACCCTCAGATTAAGGATCGAGCTTCTTAATCACCTGACCATATCGGATCAGTAATTTGTTTATTTGTTTCGAATATTCGCGAAGAGCCACATGAGGATTATCTGCGCTAGCCGTCAGTAATTTTGAATTAAAATGAAGACAACCATGCTCATCGTCAACTCTTATGCATTCTAATCGAATAGTAAACAAAACTTCGTGGTAGGAATTAAGGTTTATTATATTTAAATTCTCAAAAGAATTTTTGGAGTCTGAAGGACAACCCAGGGTGGTCAGAAACTTTTGTTTCCCTCCATCCTCAATCAAATAGTGAGTCTTAGCCACAGCTTTTGTTCCATCCACCGCTCCCAAGTGCGTGATCCATGTCGTATCCACGACCCTCAATCATGTCACTTCTATTTAAAACTTATTATAAGAAAGTAACATGTACTTTATTCCCCTTTTAAATAAATGACTTAAATAGGGGTGTTTGGACAAAAAATTCAAAATGCACATAACTTGACTTATTATTGGATGACGAAAACTAAATTTTTGTTTGTCTTGTGTTTAAGCGAAAAGTTACGTTTTGATCATGTCGAAGCTTCATTTGATATATTATAATCTTGCTTGTATAATTTTTGTTTTAGTGCATAGTTGTATAATGGGCTTTTTCCGCTTTAATCATCGCAGGGTTTTGTTTGTTTCTTTTGATTTTCGCGCAAAGCTACACGAGGGTTATCTGCGTTAGTCATCCCTAATTTAGCAGTGTAAGACTAGAGGGTGGGCAGCTAGTCATCACCACCCACTGCCAACTCTTGGGACACTTTTTATCAACGAATAATGGGATTGGCCGTCACATTATAACGCTCCCATGGCTGAAGGGGCAAGCATGTTTGGTGTTGTGTGGATTCGAACCCGCGAGTCGAGTGCCTTAACCACCTGACTATGACAGGCCCCACCACAAGATTTCTAAGCAGTGTTACTCTGTGAACTTACAGAACTAATTTTATTAAGACTGTAAGTTCACAATACAAAGCCAAAAAATAAACGTATTTAAGATATACTAAGTTAATAGCTTGCTGGCTATTAAATGGCTTCAATTCACGACAATTTAAACAGGTTCATGAAATTCCTGATATCACAAAACAAACTAAAGATTTTGATTATAATTTATTATAAGATAACTAGTTTCGTTGTTCAGAATTCCTTATTATAATAAATGTGTTACTGAAATTAATCAGCTAAAGCAACCAATAAATAACTTATCTTTCATTGTAACAAAACAAAATGTTGTTTGCTTTTACTTTTAATATTGTTGGATTATTTCAAATTTACAAAACTAATTTTGTTTGAAGGCATCAAAAACTGAGATTATTTTAGAAAACATGTAGATTGTTTCTATATGTCTGCTTCGCTGTATTTATTCTTGACCGCCAGTAGTGGAAATACATATATATTTTTTTACTTTTGTAACACCTAACTGGTACAACTTTTTGTTATTCTAAATGAATAAAAACAGTCTCCGACTTTTCTGTGTATATTTAAGAAATGTTGTTTGTTTTCAGTTTCAATATATCGTAGGGCCCATATAAACTTGAAATACTTTAATTAAAAAATGTTATTTTTCTTTACGCTTGGTTTCTTATCATTTGTTCAAAATATTATCTATGTGTCTTCCTTTTAGACGTAAAAAATAAAATGAAAATATATACCAACTTGTTTCATCGGTAGTATTTAAATCTAATTGCTCAATGTATGTTGCCTGAAAGTAATAATTATTACTAGTTCACAAAAATGCTTATTAATTCATTGCCACTTATTTTTAGTTATTCAACACTGCTTAAATATTATACAAACACACCTGGTTCTGTAAAGTGCAATAAACTCTGTTGGTCTCAGTAATTAGTTTCTTCTCGCGATAGTAAATGTTCAGACACTCATTTGTTTTTACTGTGGTTATTATAATCCTTAAAAAAATAAAGACAACACTGATTAATATGATAATATAACGTTTAGTTCTTTACATACAATGTCTATTAAACACAGAAATAACTAACATACCACTTAGATACCAGTGAAGATAAATTATTAGAACTAACTACTTATTATTATTAACATTCTTAATATACATGATTTCATATTTAGTAAGAAACGTGAAGCTAACATAAAGACTTACATATCTCTCTCGATAAGTAATCTTTGAACAAACCATAACTCATTTAATGTGTGTACGTTTCCACTCTGTATTGCTAATTTTGCAGCTTTAACGTTTGTTACAGGTTAAATGTTTTCCAACTGGCGTTGCACGTAAGTTGCCATAGATTTTTCTGGTGATGTTACACTTTCTATCAAATGTTTATAACTATATAGGAAGGCTTGAGACCGAGGAAAGTAAGATATTTTGAAAAAAAATATCTTTTGGATTAAATATGTTATTGTTCGAGATCAAAAAATTTTTATGACACAGTGGATAGGCTAGTCACACAATAATATACATTATCCTGGATCTAAGTCACACAATAATATACATTATCCTGGATCTAAGTCACACAATAATATACATTATCCTGGATCTAACTGGTGTCAATAATTGTTGTTGTTGTTTTGAATTAAGCACAAAGCTACACAATGGGCTATCTGTGCTCTGCCCACCACGGGTATCGAAACCCGGATTTTAGCGTGTAAGTCCGCAAACATACCGCTGAGCCACTGGGGGGCGTGTCAATAATATTAAACATTATCATATTTGATGTTGAATATGATCTTTGAAATTTCTAATCAACAAAGACTGCGTCGTTCATCATAACGAAATTAATATTTCGAAGCAATAAAGTTCGTTGGTGCTCTAAGTAAACTTTAAAACTATATTTAAGGAGAAATAATGGAAAATTGTTGATCGACTGTCACATCACATTCAGATAACACTATAAAGATATGCTTGTATATAGTTTGCAGAAACTATTTATAAAAACATTAGTTTATCGATCTAAACATTACTGCGTGGACACTAAAATATTATGTTTAACTCTTTAGTTTGGATTTAAAGTTTTGTTACCTCTGTTTTTTGCTAATCTCTTTCTACATTGTTATATACAGTGTAAAGCTAACCGAAGCCTGATTTTTATATCGTTGAGTTACAATATTTGTCAAATGTTTAGGTGTTTATAATTGACTAGATGTTTGATACCTGTTACTCCTCAGCTAACAAAACTGATACATTTATCTGATACCAATATAGTTTACTGCTACAAGATAGCTTGTGTCTGGATTCAAGTCCGTCTGCCCATAAATAAATGTTTCTAACATATCCATCTATGATTACTATAAAACTATTGGGAACTATCGGATATAGCCCAGAAGAATGATAAAACTCTTTACTTTAGTATACTTTTTAATTGTTTTGTTCTCTGTAAAAGTTTCAGTTTTCCATTTGTGCTTAGTGCTTACGCAATCAAAATCGTGAGTTATTTTCTGATGGAAATTGAAAGTTTTTAGAATTAAAGAAAATATTGAAAAATGTAAAATTTAAAATCGTTGAATTGGAGAATTCTACTCACCCAGAAGCAAAACCCAAAGAGATGAATAAATACATAATATTTTAAATAATTTTAAAATATTTTAAATAAATACATAATTTTAGTTTATTGTTCTAAATGTACATTTAAAGTGTTAATAGTTTGTTTTTAATTGAATAATTTTTGTACTGAAATATTACACACATATTCATTTCTTACTAACATTGGCCAGCAGATGATTTACACTATTCTTCAAAAACGCTCACTAGTTTTCATTAATATAAAATAATAATTTTTTATTTAAAAATGGGACAGGGAACATCAATAAAGTCCTGGAACAAGTTGAAGGAAAATGCAAATATTATTTTTTCAAGCCACAACTAGGGACTCAAAACAAATAAACAAACTAGGTTCTAAATAGTGTCCATATTATTTTCTTAAACTACAAATCCTTCGTCTGCAATAGTTATCAATTTTAATAGAGTCAAAATATGTTACATATTATATGTTTTTAAAAAGAATTACTGGTGCATTGGATTTTTTAATTTTTTTACCAGATCATTATTTACTAACCTTCGTAGTTTTATGTTTCGAAGTTTCGTGCAAGCAAACGTTTAATGAACCAACTACAAGTAAATCAAAACTCAAAAAAGTAGAGTAACCTATTATGGTAATCATTTACTATTCTAAAACCCGTTAAAATAGTCGCAGAAAACCATGTACCGACAAAGTGCAATATCAAACTCGGAAAATGATGAATTATCAACGTGGCAGTTTCCAGTTAATATGTTATAAGTTGCACAAACTATTTTCCAATGAATGCGCGTTAGTAAAATACCGTTATTTGGTGGAAAGTGAAGGACTTAGAGAAATTCGTTAGGGTGAAAATATGAAGACGCTTGAATCAATTCGAAAATTACCCTATGACATACTCGATACTGCATTCATTATTACTGTCCATATTTCTGTTTGTTATGTAGCGGCTTGTAAATCTGCAATCAATAACAATAAGGTTGCTTACATTATTGACTCTACTAAAACGAAGTGTTTAACATTGGTACAGAATATAGCATTTATGACTGGTGTAAACATGCTTAAATATCTTCTACAATTCTGCAATACTTGAACGATTTCGAAGTTATGCTGGAAATGAAGAAATCTCGACTTCAAGAATCAATTTGAAATATCCCTACAACCTTCAATGAAATTTGTTTGGTAGTTGAGCATAGATTTTAGCGCAGTATACCTGGACGTTTCTGCTATAGGCTTCGATGCTTTAATAGCTACGAAGAGAAGCGTGACCAATAGTGATGAAAACACTAACAAAAATGTATCTTTCTCTTTCAAGAATCAACATGAAAATAGTTCTTTGAGCTGTGCAAGAATTTTTTTAGTAGGTTTGTCCAGGTTTTAAAAAATATTCACAGTTGCTTTTTATATAAGCTTGTGAAACAAAAACAATATATTACATGGATAATGATAGACTGAAGAACAAACGGATGAATTTTGAATTTTATTTAACAATCGGAAAATCAACTTTGTTATTATCAATATCTTAGCAACCATAGCCATTAAGATCGAAGGACATAGGTCTTATTTCAAGAACAAGTTTTTAGGATGATTTTTACCGATATCTTCTAATTTATTTTGTTTTTTGTAAAACTACTGAGTGAACTCTAGTATGAACCACAAGAGTGGTTCGTGATATACTCTTCAAAAAAGAAACGCAAAAGGGATATTTTTGTTATTTTAAAGAGAAATATATGCAATAACGTTACAAGCTCAGAGTATGTGATGTTACACGTGTCAAGGCACTGATTGTCAGACCAAAATGACAATAAAAGTTGTGCACATTGAAAACGGAGGAAAGAATCGGTTTTTTCGCCAAAACACATTCGTGTCCAATAAATTTGTTTGAGAGATCTGCATGTTCTGCAAGTGCAACATGTGGAAAATCCCTATAAAAGTGACGGGTTCTCGGTTTCCATAGCTCAGTGTTAAGCCACCGACACGCAATACAGTTACGCCAAGACTGACTGAAGCACAACACAACAACGCCATTGGTCGCTTGGAAGCAGGCGAATCTCGATCATATATTGCCAGAGCTGTGAATATCCACCAAAACACCATCACAAGGCTATGGAATCGTCATGGATCAACTTGTTCGCGATCCGGCAGACCTCGTGTGACCACGCCCACACAAAATCGCAACATCTGGTTACGTCACCTTCGTGATAGGACCACCACTGCGACGTCTACTACCTCAACCATACCAAGGCTGCGTAAGATTTTCGATCAGACCGTATGCAACCGTCAACGAGATTCTTTGGCCCCATGCGCAACCCCTCATAGTGAACATCAACGACGTTTTTCAACATGACAACGCCCGTTCTCACACAGCCCGACTCACCACTGTCTTCTTGAGACACCACAACTTCAAAGTTCTTCCCTGGCCCTCCAGATCACCAGATTTTAACCCCATCGAACATCTTTGGGACGAGTTGAACCGATGTCTGCGACGGCGACAACCTCAACCGTAGATTCTACCTTAGCTTACAGCAGCTTTGCAGGCTGAGTGTGATTCGTCATCTCATCGCTTCCATGGGCAGAAGATGTCAAGCAGTTATTGATGCTCACGGGGGGCATACTCGTTATTGACGTTAAACTTCAACTAGTCAGCGTGGACTTCACCTTTGCAGACTTTGAATGTTCAGCAGTGAATGTGCAAAGTTTCACACGTCATACAGAACTACCCGAAATAAACTTGTTAACAAATTTTGCCTTTTGCGTTTCTTTTTTAGAAGAGTATATATCAAAGTTCTAATCACGGTTGTAACTTCAACCTTGTAATACATCTTTAATATAGACGCCTTGTGTATGCAATATAATTTAGTGGATAAAGACGTACACACTGCCCATGATTGTAATGAAATACTGGAATTTTGTTTTACAAACCTACAGTATTCCATACAGAGGAGTGTTTGAGGCTGTTCAACTTTCATTTTTCAAGAACAGGTGGTTATTGAGCTGGACTTACAATCTGAGGGTCGCGAGTTCAAATCCCCATCCCATCTAAACATGATTTCTCTTTCAGCTGTGAAGACGTTAAAATGTAACGACCAACCTAACTATTCGTTGGTAAAAAGAGTAGTCCAAAAGTTAGGGATGGGTGATGATTATTAGCTGCATTCCCTCTAGCCCCCAGTGGCTCAGCGGTATGTCTGCGGACTTACACGCTAAAATCCGGGTTTCGATACCCGTGGTGGGCAGAGCACAGATAGCCCATTGTGTAGCTTTGTACTTAATTTAAAAACATATACAAACATATATACATGCATTCCCTCTACTCTTACACTGATAAATTATGCACAGCCAGGGCAGCTAACTCTCGTGTAGCTTTGCATGAAATTCAAACTAAAACAAACCTGTTTGTACTATTACAGTTGTAATTGTTTTTGTTTTTTTGGAATATCGCACAAAGCTACTCGAGGGCTATCTGTGCTAGCCGTCCCTAATTTTGCAGTGTAAGACTAGAGGGAAGGCAGCTAGTCATCACCACCCACCGCCAACTCTTGGGCTACTCTTTTACCAACGAATAGTGGGATTGACCGTCACATTATACACCCCCACGGCTGGGAGGGCGAGCATGTTTAGCGCGACGCGGGCTGTAATATTCCTTTTGCACTGACATTATATGTTTTGTAACTTCTGAAAAATAAATGGTATCTTTATCATAAACTCTTCAATTTTGATTAACTACTTCGGTAAACAAAGTGGCTTTTGAAGTAAAGTATCTGTTACATTATTTCGGAGCTATATAGCTCACTAACAGTTGATATGTTTTTAAGAAGTTTCAGAAAAAAAAATTATATTTTGTCTTACTTTCAGATTACAGGATCCAGCAAAAAGGACTAGTTCAAAAAGAGCAACTGTAAATACCTAATTGTAAATAAACAAATTATTAAGTACTTTGTTTTACAATAATTAAAAAAAAAGTAAAACTTTCTTTTATATCCGTGAATTTACTTTTTGGCAGACGTATAACTTGGGATAGAAATAAATCTAATTGAATCAGGGACCATGGAGCTACAAGTAACATCAAGTGTTTTCTATGGAACTTGACACGCGGGAAAAATAGTGTAGTTCAAGGCTACATCTTATCACTGTGTCTGTCTCATCTAGTTATCTTTCATATAACACATGCAGAAGTAAGACAGAGTAAGAAGTATGTGGTAAGACAGAGTGGTATGTGGGGTTGATTCTGTTCCTTTTAACTTTGGCTCACGACTTATTTTAAA
Organism: Carcinoscorpius rotundicauda; assembly: GCA_011833715.1. Taxonomy (NCBI): domain Eukaryota; kingdom Metazoa; phylum Arthropoda; class Merostomata; order Xiphosura; family Limulidae; genus Carcinoscorpius; species Carcinoscorpius rotundicauda. The sequence continues at coordinate 45,365,357 of CM022395.1, read as the reverse complement.
ACGTTTTCTTTATTGCATCGTTGGAAGAGCAACATCAGTAGCTAGCCAACCACGCTGTTGCTTTAAAAGTTAAAATAAGCGATTTAAGCTCACTACAGATTTCATCTTTAGAACAGACTCTTACTGATGCATAAACATATTAACACTGGAAAAAAAGAGATGGTTCGTAATAATACACACTAACAAGTAGAAAATGAAATTTATGAGAATCATTATCATAGCGAAGAGAAAGAGATATTTTATGGAAAACGAACTTGTCTAGTCTACTGAAATTTTACAAAAAAAGTTCATTAAATATTTGTACTTGCTAAGCGTCCTTTTAAAACTGAGAATATCGATTCTTTTGTAACGTAGAGATGTCGCCTAGTGAGCATTCAAGAATATAGCTGTGACAAGAGTCTGCAGCTAAGAGTTAGATTGCGAAGAAAATTCTGATTATAACAATAAATAGATTTAACGATTAGAGTAAAAATTGTGAAAAAGAGGAATTTAAACCGCATCGAATGACGACTGGTCAAGGACAGTGTGATAAGCGTTATCACATCATTGTTTTTTAATTTTATGCCAAGCTACACGAGGACTATTTGCTCTAGCCGTCTCTAATTTAGCAGTGTAAGATTACAGGGAAGGCAGCAAGTCATCACCACCTACCTTGAGCTACTCTTTTGCCATCGAATAGTGGGATTGACCGTAACGTTATTACGCCCCTACGCTGAAAGGACGAACATGTTTGGTGCAACGGGGGTTCGAAATCGCGACCCTCAGATTATGAATTAAACGCCTTAACCCAACTGGCCATGCCGTTATCAAATGAGAAAATTTTAAAAGAAAACGTAAAACAAAGGAAGGTAAAATAACATAATGAAATAAGTTGAAATTTTAATGTAAGTATAACAGATAATATTAAAATATAATAGATTAATATTCTATAAATACTAGAAGACAGTGAAATGCTGGGGATTATTTAAAGGACTTGGAAACACAAACTGAATCACTAATAAACAAAACCTACAGAAAATAAAATATGAGAGAGAAAAAGGATATATATATGCTATTAATAACAACTTCCGAGCAGCAGTAAGTAGAATTTATAATTAATTATGTACGAGTTATACTCTCTCTCTCTTTTATTAATCAGACATTTGAAATCAAATGTATAACATGCATTATGTTAGCTTTTACAAGAGCTGGCCTTAAAATAAAATATATGTTTTCATAACTTTGAAATATTTTATTCACTAAGTGCAGGGAAATAAGCTTTTGTTAGCAAAACTTTTAAAAATTTTTCGTCTTTGAAATTATCATTACTTGACCAACCAGAAAAAGTGACTTTATGTGTTCCACTATAAGGATATATATATATATATATCACTTCTAACGAACTTTGACAAGCCGTCAGATAAATGTTTAATCCTTAAAACTTTTAAGTGTAATGTAGTTTTATCGATATTTTTCTTAAAATGTTCTGTGATAGGCTGATATGGATATTCATTAGCCAGTAAAGTTTTTTTTTTTCTTATGAAAAGAATGGTGTCACTCGCTGGTGGAATTTTTGTTTGATATTGAGCACAAAGCTATGCAATAAACTATCCGTGCTGAGCCTACCAGGAGTATAAGTAAACAAGAATTTTAGCAGTATGTGCCGTCAGACTTATCTCTGAACCATTTGGGGAAATCGCCAGTAAAGTAACTCGGTTTTCAAAAGCAAACATATACACTTATTTCATCAATTAAGATATTCGTTTTATAACAGCCTAAAGAGATCAGGTAAACACAAGAAATTTAAATTATGTCGTTTACGATCTTATTAAGTTCTGAAAGACGAAAATCACAAACATTCGAAACCAAGTAACGCATCTAAAGACCGGCAACTAAAGGAACGTCAGCAAACAGTTCGTTTTGCTTCTCTCAGAAAGACGTTATAAACGTTTTTATACAAAACAGCATTGCAAGGAACAAACTAAACTTAATTTGTTTCCAATAAAACATTTATTAAATGAACTGTGTTCATATTTTAACGAGCAGTCACCAAAAAAGAAGTCAGGCTTAATTCCTTTCTAACAAAAGGCTGATGGACGACCTTCTGTAAATTAAATATCGTCTCTTTGAGGTTTTTTGTTTTTGTATTTGTTTCGAAAAATAAAAGTTAATTTTAGTAGACCGAGCTCTTCATTGTTTTATTTTCATAATTTGTTTTGAATTTCGCGCGAAGCTATACGAGGGTCATCCGCGCTAGCCATCCCTAATTTAGCAGTGTAAGATTACAGAGAAGGCAGCAAGTCATCACCACCTATCTTGAGCTACTCTTTTGCCATCGAATAGTGGGATTGACCGTTACTTTATTACGCCCCTACGCTGAAAAGACGAACATGTTTGGTGCAACGGGGATTCGAAATCGCGACCCTCAGATTACGAATTAAACGCCTGAACCCAACTGGCCATGACGTTATCAAATGAGAAAATTTTAAAAGAGTATAGGGCGTAAGATTATAGGGAAGGCAACTAGTCAACAACACCCACCGCCAACTCTTGGGTTACTCTCTCACCAACGAATAGTGCGATTGAACGTCACATTATAACACCCCAAGGCTGAAAGAGCGAGCATGTTTGGTATGACGAGGACTCGAACCCGTGACTCTGAGGTTAGGATTCGAATGCCTTAACCACTTGCTCAGTTTTCATACTCTACAGACCAGGAAATGAAAGGAAGTCCCAACTTAAAAAAACAAAAAAGAGTAGGAAGATAAAAAAATATTTATCATCTGACTATTTACAATACGCAAAATGATCTAAGCTAACAAGTCTTAGGAATTAAATGATAAAGTATTGTGCTAAAAATTACACCTCAGGTTTTCATGAACGCATAAAATCCACACGCATACATGTATATATATATATACATATGTCTACTCGAAATTGCCAACAATTTAGTAACCGCGACTGTAGTGTGATATCATATTCAAATGAAAGAATAGATGCTAACGTATAATAACATTAAATATCTCACAATTAATACACTAAAAACAACGTTTTGTCTTTAAATAAAAAAATATTCAACAGTGTGTTTTGTTCAGTGTTTAACACTTCGTATCTTATGTGTTTTTAATATAGGTCAATATGGTGTTATGTCTATTCTTTATGAATCTCAGTTGCTTTTGGTCATGATATAGGTCAAGATGGTGTTGTGTTCGTCCTGAACTAGATTCGGCTGTTTTGTGTATAGCTTCAGTGCCTTATGTGGATATTACCCCTGCTTATAAAGAACACTATAAAATAATTACACATCATGTAAAGGACACAATTTGTGGGCTAGCACAGCTAAACGTGAAGCCTACTGAAGATTCCACCTCAACATTAACGTATCTTCATACAACTCAAGATGTTATTCCTTCCACATTGCTTTATGAACTTAACTAAATTAGATGATACAGTTTTCTAACTTATTTCAAACATTATAAAACTCTATTCCTTAAGAAGTGGAACTAATCTATCAACCATATCTTCTGTACTAAAGTTTAATATAAACGACATGTAACATCTTATATTCATGTTAACATTTTACCTAATTCAATGCACGGTTAAGTTTATTAATTATATTGGTATAAAAATAAATACCGTAAAACATGTTTACGGTAAAACTTTTTTGTTCCTTTTACTCTTCGTTGCTTGGTTTATTTGGGGTATTCGCATTAATAATGAGATTTTACCGTCAATCTTATACGAACCACAAATTCCCCCCGTATTCGAAGTGCAATTTTGCATCAAGGGGACGCGTTATTACTAGGTCACACCCGGTTCTTATTTTTCTTGACATTAAGTGTATACCAATCTATATTTGGTCAATCATAGATATGGTATCATATCCTTGGTTGTATGGAAATTTATTATGGATTGTTATGCTAACATTTATTTCAATTATTTCTAATTGTGCATCAACAGACAGTCCAAAACAATTTCTTTGGAGTTATTGTAATTTCAGCATATACATATTCTGTTATTTAATAAATTTTCTTCGTTTGTATGAAGATTTATATCGACATGTTGTCAATGATTGCCATAGTAACATTTTCCGTGTAAGGTTTTCGAAATTTATAATAACAAGATGTCTTGTAAATTATTCTTTTGGTAGCATTTCTATTGGTTATATCAGAGTTGCTGTCAAAACATTGTCTTTCTAACAATTGTTATAGTAACTAATATTTATCTTGGTTGAATAGACACGCATCAATATAGCTCTTAACAACAATAACAGTTTCAAATTTATATCATTGATCAATATGTTAAATGACAGCTAAGTAATATTTCCTTACATCAATCAAAATTTGTATAAACCTGTCTTAAAAACGTTAATTATGGCAGAAGATTTCTTGGTCGTGCCAACATTTAAGATAACTTTATCACCAGTATAACATTTTCTGTGTCCAAATCGACACATGTGCCAGTATTGATTTTGTATTTTTCTTATCAGTGTTTGTATTAATATAACCCTGTTATAAAAGGTTGATTTCCGTAAAGTTCAAACTACTAAGTTTTTTTTACTCTTGCACTTTTATGCAAGACAAAAAACTTAGTCAGTATTTATAAACAATGTATTTAGTTGTACTTTACGTGTTTATGGTTAAAACTAATGATATTTCATAATACTTTGAAGATTAACTACTTTAAATGATACTGTAGCTTTTAAGTCACAACTAATTTACTTAAACTATGTTGACTGTGTTCAGGTGAATTATTTCCAGACCAAGATTTGAAATACCATTTTTTCTTACTATATTTGCCCAGCATGGTCTGGTGGTGTTGTGGTGTTTGACTTGTAATCGGAGGGTCGCGAGGTCACACCAAACATGCTCGTCCTTTCAGCCATGGAAGCATTATAATGTAACGATCAATTCCACTATTCATTGGTAAAACGGTAGCCTAAGAGTTGGCGGTGGGTGATGCTGACTAGCTGCCTTCCATATACTCTTACATTCGTAAGTTAGGGACAGCAAGCGCAGATACTACTGGTGTAGTTTTGCCACGAAACAAAGAAACAAATAAACTTACTGTACTTCTGACAAACGTATAACTAATTTTACATTTTGTTAAAGTAAACTAGTTATCGGCATGAGAGTCTAAATATTTTTTATTCTTATTGTTTTCAATATATATATGTATATGTGTAAGTGTATAGCGGTGTCTTTTATCTATGACTTTTCAACTCGACGTTCCATGATTTTTATCTTAAAAAAGTTACTCAACATGAAACCAAAGTAAAAATTAATTCAATTACGTCGAGTGATAAAAACAAACCTTCATATTTGATGTAAACTAATTGTTAATTTGTCTCTAGTTTTTACAGAAAAAATCATGTTCATTCATTTTTGAACGCGAATAAAACATTGTCGTTCGTGCTTTAGCTACAGACACGATAGTATTTAATAAAATACTAAGAATTATTTACTTCGAAGCTCGGCAAAATAAAATTCGTTAGTTAGGTAATATATTAAATTCAGTGGCTGAGGATGTATCTAACTTTTTATGATGATTTCTTCTTGCTAACTAGTGACTAATGAATTTAATTTACAAACCTTCGGCAGTTAAAAGTAACCTTTGGCATGGTGTTCGACGTTTCAATCTGATTTATATCGTATGATCATTCATGAGTTTTAACTTGAAATATATTTATATATCTCGTTTTTTGTGTCAATGACTTAACTTAATAAGTTCGATCTGATCAGATTCATTAAATCCAACATTAGAGTGTTAAATTGATGTTGAATGACGACATTAAATCTACGTATAATGCAAACTTTTAAAGTGACTTGCTGATAATCGGGTTCAGAGCAAACGAATTTATTTGGTTTACAAAAGTAAGAATGGTAATAGATGATCCGAAACGGCTTCATGTATGTATAACTAATTATGTAGTAATATGATACTTCCATCATTATAAGTATTATTATCAATTTGTTTGGTTCGTCAAAATACGTATAGTAATACACGAACACGAACTAAAACCGCTGTGTGTTCTACTGAACAAAGTGTTCATAATACTTAGTTTTTATTGAAAACTGACAATAAAAGTAAGAACTAAAACATGAAGCAGGAACACCATATTCAGTTACACAAAGACAGGTAACTGAGGTTCACACGTCTTTTAATTAATACAGAGCTACTTTTCACACATAACGGAAGGCTTAATAAGCTTCATGCACCTTTTAGTTAATATATACTTTTCACACAAAAGTAGAGATTAATTAAGTTTCACATACCTTGTAGTTAATATGAAACCACCTTTCGTACACAACTGGAGAGATTTAATAAAACTTCGCACATCTTCCGGTTGATATTAAAAAAACGTTTTCACAGATAACTTTTGCAAACTATGGTTTTTAATTCTGATTTGTTGGGTAATAGATACAACCACAAAAACAGCAAGTGGACTTCAGCTGTTCTTTCTTCATGTGGTCAATTTCCATTTTCAGATCAATTCAAAAACAAGTTCAGGAAAAAAAAGAAAGAAAGAAGTGTAAACTCAACTGGAACAAGTTGAAAAACAACAACAGCAACAAAAAAAACCTTCTATATAAATTATTTAACTCACAAATAAAAGACAAATCAAACTATGTAGGAATAGATTATGAAACATTTGTTGATTTACTTTATCAAAACAACATTTATCTTTGCTATAGGTAGTATACCATCACTCAAGTATACCTGTTAGTTAGTTAACTAAGAACTGAGATTCAAAGTTAGATCATCGTATTAAAAAGACGTGTGTTCTTATCAGTGTATCTGTAATTTTATCCGAGGTAAACCTTATGACAAAGTTAGAAAGAATAAAATGTGAGGTGAAGTTTAATTCAAACAATAACGTGGTTATTTTTCAAAATGTTTCATGGTGAGACAGCGGAACGTCTGCGGACTGACAATGCTAAAATATGATGGACACAGCAGGTAGCTCAAGGTGGCTTTGCAGTAAAGCAAACAATCAGTTTTTCAAGTTACACGTTTGTCTGCAAAAAAAGCAATAATAAAAATCACAAACTTGCATATGAATGTACACGTTATTCTTATAGTAGAAATAAGCTATCACAAATTTATTAGTTACTTACTTACTCAACCTTGTACTTGCGTTAAGTACCTAACATTTAAAATTCTGTTCAAATTAACTCACCAGGTTCATATTTGAAGAAATTTGTCAAATAAACTATTCAGGTAAGAGTTTTTAATTTTGTTAAAATATTAATGTTACGTTTTTTATGTGGACTGAACGCAACAGAAAGACACAGAGAACAGCTTATATAATTTACAATAATAAACTATTATATATGTGACAGATATAAAATAAATTATATAATAACAATGACAGATATTCAGTTTCAATCTTCAAAATTAATTACAATACAAAATGGTACTGGCCTGTGTCCAATATAATGATTTAGAATGAAAGTTCAAAAGTCCAGATCAGAAATCCAAAATTCCAGTCTAGGGTGTGAAATTGGTCCCACGAAGAAATTCCGAAGTTTGAATGGAGAAGTCCAGAAACAATTCACAGTCCAATAAATTTGACGAAGTTCTTTTTACGATGTTTTCGATGAATGTCTCAAATTTGTCGTTTTCCAACTTGCTCCCGTCTCCCCTAAACAGTTCTATACGTGTTGACCTTCAGTATAACCAGTAATTCGAATGAATCGTAAAGATTGGCGAAATAAAATCACAGCTTCTGTAGATCTAGCTCCAGTTACAAATCCAAGTTCAATAAACACACAGTAAACGTTGAAAATTTTCTCAAACGAAGACACATCTCTTGAAACGAATAAAAACGAATGACTGACTCCCCTTTTCTCCTCGCGTCGCCCTCTGTTTTTATACTAGTATGCCTACTGTGTTCTTCAACAATCGCGTAACTTTCACAGAATTCCAGAGTAATCTGCGCATGTCTGTTTTTGCACGAGACTCGTCGTCTAGACACCAGGCCGACATACATTCAATTTATAAACATATGATTGATCTACCTAATTCTAGAAATTTCTAAATGATTAATTCTAAATGTTATTTTAAATGAATAACAACATATTTTATTGACTTGAACTTTCAAACAATAATATAAACAAAAACATGGCATTCCAAACGCTTTATACATAACACTCTCCCCCTTAAAAGCAAAAAAAAAAAAAAATTGAGCTTGTGAAAACTTTTTTTTAACTTATTATACATAACATTGAACTAAGAAACAAATTTTAGTCAACCGATAATTATAACAAAACATTAAACAATTTAATTACCGTGACAACGCATCCACGATGAAATTGTCCGAACCACGGATATGATTAATGGACACATTGTATTGCTGCAGAATAATACTCCACCTGAGTAACCTTTGATTTTTGTTTTTCATTTTGTTCACGAACACGAGTGGATTGTGGTCGGTGTAAACATTAACAATCAATGGTGAAGAACACAAATAAACATCAAAATGTTGTAAGGCTAACAACAATGCAAGTGCTTCTTTCTCAATTCTTGAATAGTTTCTTTGGTGCTTATCACGTTTTCTTGAAAAGTAACACACAGGGTGGTCAACACCATTTTGCTCTTGCAACAACACAGCACCAACACCAATGTCACTTGCATCTGCAGCAAGCTTAAATGGTTTGTCAAAATCGGGAGCTTTGAGGATTGGAGCATTCATGAGTATGACCTTGATCCTTTCAAAGGCAGTCTGGCAATTTTGATTCCAGAAAAATTTTATATCCATTTTTAGTAAGGCTGTTAAAGGTGCAGCCACATCAGAAAAATTTGGTCAAAATTTCCCATAATATCCTGCCATGCCCAAGAATCTCATAACACTTCTTTTGTTCGTCGGCTCTGGATACTTCGCTATTGCCTGTACCTTAGCTTGGATAGGCTTCACTTTACCCTGACCAATTTCATGGCCTAAGTACACAATTGTTACTTTACAGAAGTCACTTTTTAACAGATTGATAGTCAACTGAGCCTCGGAACACCTCTTAAAGAATGCACGAATGTGACTTAAATGCTCAGACCAGTCATTGCTTACTACAAGTACATCATCAATGTAAGCATACACATTTTCTAACCCTGCAATGACATGCTTCATCAACCTTTGAAATGTTGCACCAGAGTTTTTCATGCCAAATGGCATAACTTTGTATTGGTACAAACCATCGGGTAGTATAAAAGCTGAAATTTCTCTTGCTTGAGAAGTTAAAGGTACTTGCCAATAACCTTTGAGTAGGTCAAACTTTGAGTTACCTACACGGTCAATACAATCATCCATCCTAGAAATAGGATATGAATCAGTCTTGGTCACATCATTAACCTTTCTGAAATCTGTACAGAACCTAACTGAACCATCAGACTTTGGTATTAAGATACAAGGTGAACTCCAATTACTTTTTGACAACTCAATGAAATCATTTTCAAGCATGTATTGTTCCTCTGACCTGATTTATGACAATTTCACAGGATTGGCCGGATATGGATGTTGTTTTATTGGTCGAGTGTTCTCAATAATGACATCATGTTCTATGACATTGGTTCTACCAGGCACATCAGGGAACAAATGAGCAAACTCTAAAATCAAACATTTCAACTCTTGACTTTGTTGTTGGGTTAAATGATTGAGTTTCTCATCTAAGTTTGCTAATACTTGTGAGTTTTTGAGTTTCACCTGAGTGTCTGGAATGCTATTTTCTATAATTTAAGGAGGAGAAGGAGGAGGATCATCATCTTCATTCACACCACTTGTCACATTCACAGGAACAGCATTCGACACATTCATTTTCTTTCGCACATGATAGGGTTTCAACATATTGATATGACAAAGCTGTTTGCTTTTCCTCCGATCAGGGGTAGTGATTACATATTTTAAATCATTGATATTCTTTTCAACTGAATAAGGTCCAAAATATTTAGCTTGAATTGAAAAGCCTGATGTGGGCAACAAGACTAGTACTTGGTCACCAACATTAAAAGATCGCTTCCTGGTCCTTTTGTCATACCAGGTTTTCCCTGACAACATTAAAAGCATTGTGCAATCTGGTTTTGAATTCAGAGACATAGTTCAACAAGTTAATTTGTGAGTTATTGTCCTCCAACCATTTCTCCTTAACAAACTTCAATGGACCACGAACTGAGTGACCATAAGCCAACTCAAAAGAGCTAAATCCAGTAGATTCTTGAACAACCTCACGAACTGCAAACAACAACAAGGGAACACCCTCATCCCAGTCCTTTGAGTGCTCGTGGCAGTAATTTCTAAGCATGACTTTCAGAGTTTGGTGGAAACGTTCAAGGACACCTTGTGACTCAGGATGGTATGCACTGGATGAAACTTGATGGATGTTTAGTTCATGCATGGCTTGTTGAAATAGCTTGGACAGAAAATTTGAGCCTTGATCTGATTGAACAACTTTTGGAATCCCGAACATGGTAAAGAATTTGACAAGAGTCTTGACAATGTTGGGAGCAGTGATTTTTCTCAAAGGGATAGCCTCAGGGAAACGTATAGAAGCACACATGATTGTCAAGAGGTATTCATTTCCTGCTTTGCTTTTTGGCATTGGGCCAACACAGTCGATAATGACCCTTGAGAACGGTTCTTTAAAGGCAGAAATAGGCTGCAGTGTTGCTTTGGGAATCCCCTGATTTGGTTGTCCAGTCATTTGACAAGAATGGCATGTCTTACAATAGTCAACAACATCTTGGCGCATCTTTGGCCAATAGAAATGTCGTCAGATACGATCTAGGGTCTTTCTTACACCTAAGTGTCCTGACAACACATGATCATGAGCAAGACTAAGAATATCATTCCGATAGCATTTTGGAATGACGATTTGGTGAATAACATTCCACTCTTCATCAGCAGCAACGTCAGGAGGTCTGTATTTTCTCATTAACACACCTGACTTCTGGTAGTAACAAATAGGGACAGTTCCTATTTCATTTTCATCAACGGCCACTTGTAGAAGAGAACGAGTTTCAGGATCATTGTCCTGTTCCTCAACAAGTTTGTTTCGATGAAGAGAGTTTAAAAATGACTTGGAGTCATCCGTAGAACTCAAAGTTGAGTCAGAAATCTCATCGATGTGAGACATGAATGTATCAGATAAAGAGAAATCCTCTTTGGATTCCTGAGAACGTGTCTGAGAACAAGTAACAGCACAGGCGGGATAAACATCAGGAAACTCTTCAACGAGTTGCTCTGTACTGGGACTAACAACAGGTGCTTCAACAACACGAACCTCTTGTACCACCTTACTACCAGCCAAATCATTCCCCAAAAGCATAGACACACCCTCAACAGGCAATGAAGATTTAATACCCCAGTCACTGGGCCCAAAACTAAGTCCGAAAGCAAATTCAATGTATGAAGAGGGACAGAAACGACGCCACCTTCTACACCAGAAATGAGCACATTGGCCCCAACGGATGACTTTTCAGAAAACGGAAGTACACTTTCCAAAATCAAACTCTGAAAAGCTCCAGTATCCCGCAGGATCTTAATTGGTTGTAGATGTAAATCGCCAACAAAAGAAACAAAACCTTCAGTAATAAAAGGCTTAAATTTGTCCTCAACAAGATCTTTAGGTACATCAAGAATATTGGACTTGGAATCCACAGTGGACTGGACAGGGTCAAAATCATTGGGAATCAATGATGTATCCAACGAGGGCGAAATGAAACTATGGGGTTATGGCTTGTTTCTGATCTTATAGCACTCAGAAATCAGATGGCCAGGTTTCTTACAATAAGCACATGTTTTGGATGAGAATGACACATTTTTGGTAGATGATGAGCTTTGAGAATGAGATGAAGTCTTTGTTTGGGAATTAGAAGTTTGCTCTCTTTTGTCTTTGTCGACATTTGCATAATGTTTGAATGAGTCATTGGGTTTCTTTGCTGTGTGATTTGTTTTGCTTTTGTATGACAACTTTTTGTGAGTCAAAGCATACTCGTCTGCCAAGACAGCAGCATCATGAATTTTGGAAGCTTTTTGTTCATCAGTGTAAGTTTTGAGCTCTACGGGAATACATCTTTTAAACTTTCATTGAAGGGAAGCACTAAACGAATTTGTTTGGAAACATCAAAATTATCCAACCGCATTTGGACAACCTTTTCTTCTGTCTGTGCCTTTCTCATACTGATTTCCTTATCAGCTTTAATGCGTTCTTTTTGTATTTCTTTTTCTGCTTCAAGACGTTTGCTTTCAATTTCTAAACGAAATTTCATTTCCATTTCCATTCTTTTTAATTCAAAATCTGGGTCAAAATGAGCGGCAGGCAATTTTTGTACAACTTTTTGAGGCAAAACTTTTTGGTTGACCAAATGTTCAACAACAATTCGTTTGATATCTGCTTTCTTCATTGCTTGCTTCACTCCCAAATTGAAATGTTTTCCAACATCAAGCAATTCAGATTTTTTCAATTCACTGATCAATTCGAAAGAGGGATTCTGATTAAATTTGTCTATAAAATCTTCGAGTTGGAATGCCATTTTGAATATACAAGCTGTCAATCTGTATAGAATATAAATCTAATTTTGGAATAGAATTAAATTGTTTGATCTATCCCGGACGAGCCCCCAATTTTCTGTTACGTTTTTTATGTGGACTGAACGCAACAGAAAGACACAGAGAACAGCTTATATAATTTACAACAATAAACTATTATATATGTGACAGATATAAAATAACTTATATAATAACAATGACAGATATTCAGTTTCAATCTTCAAAATTAATTACAATACAAAATGGTACTGGCCTGTGTCCAATATAATGATCTAGAATGAAAGTCCAAAATTCCAGTCTAGGGTGTGTCCCACGAAGAAATCCCGAAGTTTGAATGGAGAAGTCCAGATACAATTCACAGTCCAATAAACTTGACGAAGTTCTTTTTACAATGTTTTCGATGAATGTCTCAAATTTGTCGTTTTCCAACTTGCTCCCGTCTCCCCTAAACAGTCCTATACGTGTTGACCTTCAGTATAACCAGTAATTCGAATGAATCGTAAGAATTGGCGAAATAAAATCATAGCTTCTGTAGATCTAGCTCCAGTCACAAATCCAAGCTGAATAAACACACAGTAAACGTTGAAAATTTTCTCAAACGAAGACACATCTCTTGAAACGAATAAAAACGAATGACTGACTCCCCTTTTCTCCTCGCGTCGCCCTCTGTTTTTATACTAGTATGCCTACTGTGTTCTTCAACAATCGCGTAACTTTCACAGAATTCCAGAGTAATCTGCGCATGTCTGTTTTTGCACGAGACTCGTCGTCTAGACACCAGGCCGACATACATTCAATTTATAAACATATGATTGATCTACCTAATTCTAGAAATTTCTAAATGATTAATTCTAAATGTTATTTTAAATTAATAACAACATATTTTATTGATTTGAACTTTAAAACAATAATATAAACAACAACATGGCATTCCAAACGCTTAAAACATAACATGAAATAAAACAATGTAGTGTGGAAGCTTTGTAGAAATTTATGGTGGCTTATTCCTACTATGGGAATATCAAATAAAAGTGTTGAGGTTGAGAATTGTACACTGTAAAATTTTTAAGGTGGTTTAATACTACGCCAAGTTTATTTATAAATAATAAGGATAACTGCCTACCAACAAGTGGTCGTAGACAGCGAAAAGTATTTGGAGTTGAGGCATTGTGGGTTCAAATATCGAGCCCCACCTTCAGTGGCACAACAGCATGTCTGCAGACTTACAACGCTAAAAGCAGGTTTCAATACATGTGATGGGTAGTGCACAAATATTCCATTGTGAAGCTTTGTGCGTAATTCAAAACAAGAGCAACATCAAACACTCAACTCCAAACTCTTAACTGATTCCTCTTAGTTGCTTACATTGGTGTTCTAATTTTGTGTGACATTTGGAATATCCCCAGTGCATATTGGTGCTATCCCCACAGACATTATCTTTTATGACTTAAGGATGACAATGAGGAATGATAATGTGAATAAGCCTACATTTTAATTTTGTTGTATTGTTTTTGTTTTGTATCAAGTTCTTTATTGTTTTATAGTACTGATTTTAACCGCTTGTGAACAGATAATGTATTTCATAGCATTAAATATATTTGTTCATTCATATAGTATGTATACATTGATAACAATAACAACAAGAATAACAGAATATAGCATTATTAAGATTACTACATGCAGCTATATAAAAAATCTATTAGTAACCAATTAAATTGGAAAATAAAGTATGAAAATTGATTTTAAAATTCTGACTGAGATACTGGATATGAGAAAGACGTAGTGTGTTTGTAAAGTTTAAGTGACTTATTTTGTGTGAAATAAACAATACTGGTTTTATTTATCCATTTTGAAACTGATGCTTCATATGATAAATGTGGCTAAACAATATTTTGATGGTACTCGATTTTACAAATGTCGAGTTGCACAATAGCTGGGGTCTAATATGATATACACAAGTGTTGCTGAGCAGTATCTGGAGTCTAGTACGATATATACAAAGATGTGATTGAACTATATCCTAGATATAGCAGAATATACACAGGTGTTGAACAATATCCTAGATCTAGCAGAATACACACAGATGTGTTTGAACAATATCATAGATCTAATAGAATATATCGAGTACATTCTCTTTTTATTTTGCGGCAGTTGAATTGAAAAATAATCAATATTGATTGTAGTATTAAGTCAACACTTTCAGTGTGTATATATGTTTAAATTAACTGATCCCTGACGTAATCTATCTCAAATAATACGTGAATATGCATACTTGTGTAGATAGATATATTTCTTTTATTACCAATTTTAATTTTCACTTTATAAGTCAAATGAATGTGAAATATTTTTCAACTCGTTGTGTCTGTAAATTGATGTTATTCTTATTGAATGCAATATTATAGCATAATTTTCAAGCCACATTCACATAAGAATTATATCACTGCTGCTTGCAGCGCCTCCTGTTATATACGATTATCACACACACTAGTCCAAGAACCAGATAAATACGTTCTTAAACTGTTTGAGTCAGTCTCGTTACCGTGACAACATTATTCCAAAAATATCATGAAACTGTAGTCATATTCCCAAGATGTATTGACCGTCAGCGTTGAAAATACTGGAGAACCAATAGACAGTAATATAGCCGAAATATGTGAGCAAAGAAACAGAAAATAACAGCACATTTGTATCGTTCTTGTTCAAGATAATACGTTCTTAACTCCTCGGTTTGTGTACATAGCAGCCAGGCATAGCCAATTGGTTAGGACGCTTGACTTGCAATCTGGAGATCGTGGGTTCGAATCCCCATGCTCCCCCTTTCAGCCATGGAGGACATTATTTATGAGACGGTAACATCCCCTATTCGTTGGTAAAAGAGTATCCTAGGGGTTAGTAGAGGGTGGTGCTGACTAGCTACCTCTCTGTCACTGCTAAATTATGGACGACTAGCGCAGGTAGCCTGTGTGTAGCTTTACTCTGGTTGATTTATACATTCTCTCGGGTGTATCTTTCCACCTAACCCTAAACGCCTATCAAAAACATTATCCAACTGTTTTAAACGTATATGATATATATATATGTGTATATAAAGAGAGAGAGAGGGATATTCACGTGTGTGGGTGAACTGGCAACCAACTTACACGTGAAGAATGGTCCAACAGATTTATAAGTTATCGCATATGAGCTTATACTAAAGCTCAGCTCACTCACATCCATCATAGAGTTCAAATGTTTTATGTTTAATTTATAGATGCATGTCAGCCCTACCTAATTTTTGTAACTGAATTTATAAGGTAGTTTGGTTTTGTTTCCTCTGAATTTCGCGCAAAGCAACCTGACGACTATCTGCGTTAGCCGTCCCTACTTTAGCAGTGTAAGACTAGAAGGAAGGCAGCTAGTTATCACCACCCACAGCCAACTCTTAGGCTACTCTTTTACACAACAAATAGTATTATTGGCTATCTCACTATAACGTCCCCGTAGCTAAACGGACGAGTATGTTTGGTGTGAAGGGGATTCGAACACGCGACCCTCGGATTAGGCCTTAATCACCTGGCCATGCCGGGCCTTATGTGAAGCAGTAATATCAAATGGCTTAAAGTTATATATTTATATACATTTAATATTAAGTATTGTCTGTTTTTCTTTTAGTAGTAAAGCTTACACATAACTGAAAAGGTGTTCAAGACGATTTCTCAAAATAGTACAAGTTGTCTCGTCTGTACTGGTGTATTATGTGTGTACGTTTTCTTATAGCAAAGCCACATCGGATTATCTGCTGAGCCCATCGAGGGGAATCGAACTGCTGATTTTAATTTTTTAAATACGTATAGGCTTACCGCTGTACAAGCGGAGTGCGATATATTAAGGCGCAGCGGTTCTTAGATTTTAGTAATCTTTAGACCCCTTTAAAAGATTTTCGCAGACCCTCTAACATACAAGTGTTTTTTGTTTTGAAAGAAAAAAAATTATTTGTATATCGCGAATAGTATTCCGAAATTAAAATTTTAATTCATATAGAATTGATTTTATGAAAATATATTTATTGTATAAATCATATTTTTCAAACATTTTTGAGAAATTTTGGATATGGCTCGGAGGCCCCAGTTTGAGAGGCTCTGTTCTAGATTGATTAAAGCACTGAAAAAAGTGATTTAATGTTGATTATATTTGAGGTTCTTTCTACGTTTAAATATAAACCATATTCCATACAACGTTTTCTTAAGAGACATCCTTTAAGCAGAGATTTTATTGAAATTTAAAGTTTCTTCATGATCATCATAACAGTATATAATAGGGTTTACTGAATCATTCTGTAAAATGACATGTTTACACGCAAAACGTCGATACTGTTACTGTACATATGATATTCTGAAGTGGAAGAAACAGTTCTTATGACTGTAAAGTAAGAGAAGTATATTTGGTGAAAACAATTTTCAAAACGCCTATTTTTAGCATTTTGTGTTATCGGCATTCAGTTGGTTATGTAGTTGTTTGTTTGTGTTTTAGATTTCAGTTGCAGTATTTTTATTTACGCACAGCTGTCCATAATATCGAGAGACAAGAGGTAAGGTAGCTAGCTAGTAAATAGCACTAATCTCTAATGCTTGGACTGTTCTTTTCTATCCAAATAAAGGGATTTGACCAATCCCCTTGTGCCGCAGAAATGGCACCAAAATGCGGAACGTAATTTCGTGGCTATATGACGTGAAGCATGAACCCTCAAATCTACAATTAGGGAACGCTGACCACTAGGCCATGTCTAGCTTATTAACTACGTCATACAGTAGACATTAAGTACAGTTTTCTCTGGTTCGTAATAATTTTTATGTTAACGAAGATCCCTAATTTGTAGTATAAAATGGCCATATACTGAGCAATAAACTGAAACATTTTTACTTGTCCACTACACACAAATTTTACTTTACCGAACGAAGCTCTTATTAGAACAAGTATAAAAGTGTTGAAATACTAAAATATGCTAGTAGTAAACAGGTAAGACTAAAATCGTGTTAAAACAGTTTTGCTAGAAAGAGTAGGGAACTTGAAAAACGAGTGATATATATGTACACTGTGGGATTGAGAACTTTGTCTGCTTTTATGGCGTAACATTTTGTTTTTTCACACTTGACACTTGTAATTAGGGATTTAATGTAATAATCCGTGTATTCTTACCTATATGCTGTTATACTTCACCAAACACCTCTTTAATAGAGTAATACTGCTGGAATTGGTTTGTTTGTTTTGAATTTCGCGCAAAGCTACACGAGGGCTAACTTTGCTAGCCGTCTCTAATTTAACAGTGTAAGACTATAGGGAATGTAAGTGGTCATCACCGCCCACTGTCAACTCTTGGGCTACTCTTTTACCAACGAACAGTGGGATTCACTATCACATTATAACACCCCACAGCTGAAAGGGCGTACATGTTTGGTGTTATGGGGATTCGAACCCGCGAACTTCAAATTGCGAGTTTAGTGTCTTAACCGCCTGGCCATGTCGGGCAAATGTTAGAACTACCATATTTTTATATATGAGACATACCATAGAGAATATGAATATGTTATATTATTTCAGTATTCAAATCAGCAAACAGCATAACAAACACATTTAACATAAATTCCCGGTTTAATGGAGTATATCAGAGCTATATTTTGGCATTGTTTGGCTTCTTAGGTAGTTTGGTGTGACCAAAAAAATTATTGACGTTCAGAAAGGTATGTAGCAACTCTATCCGATACAAAAATTCCGTAAAGTCAGATCATTGACATGTGTTTAAATTGGTAATCTAGAACCTCCATTACGGGGAAATGCTATGCTCTTAATGGTTTTGTAAAGGAAGATAACATGAATCAAGTTAGGGTCATGGAACCATTTAAAAATGGACATGAAATAAGTCACATTCCAGCCATGGTAAACAAAACACTGCTTCCTGATTGCTATTCATAAGCAATGTAGCATACGAGGATGACAGTTTCACAGCGTTCTACTTTTGGCATGGCAGCCTCACAATTGAGTCTTTTATACGGCTGCCCGGGCCCGGCATGGCCAGGTGGTTAAGGCACTCGACTCGTAATTCGAGGGTCACGGGTTCGAATCTTCGTCACCCCAAACATCCTCGCCCTTTCAGCCGTGGGGCGTTATATATATTCGTTGGTAAAGAGTAGCTCAAAAGTCCACTAATAGAGTTGGATGTCAAGTAACACACAATATGTCAAACAACACACTCCAGAAATTCCAAGTTCAACAGAACAGAATACTAAGATCTGCATTCAGTCTACCGTCATTCACGCCAGTAAATTATATACATCAAATTAGCAACTTACCAACGCTAAGAGATAGACTAACGGAAATATCACACAAACATCACCTAAAATCAGAAAACAGAAACAAACTAACGGCATCACTAAACAAATTAGCTAGTGCACTAACAAAATACATTTCACCTTAAAACATATTTCAAGAAACATAAATTACACAACAAAGTATCTAAAGAACTAAATTCATGTTAATAATATGTATTCTCTTTTTCAGATATCGGGCACTGGACAGGCAAAACTTTCGGCGCCTGTCCTGTGAAAGTGGGTTTTCTCGGGGCACTCCCGTTTCCCCCCACAGCAAATATTTAGGCATTGGATTTTTAGATCCCAATTCAGGCAACTTTATTGTCAGCCCCTGATTTGGGTCCTTTGAGTTCATGTTCACATTTACCTTGACGTCTGCCTTTCGGGACGGGACCTGGCCATTCTCTTCGGTGCTGCCTTTGCCTCGGTCTAGGATAACATCTAGAGTGACCTCCTTCGCCCAAAAAAAAGAGTCAAAAATTATTTAATAAATAAAACTAAACCTAATAACCTTTCACGAAAGGGGACGAAGAGGAACCACAACGTTCCTGAACACCCCAGTTGGAGAGAGAATTCTTACGATTTCTCTCTCTCTAAACTAAACCCCTGCCACGTTAGTTTGCGAGCCCAAAAGTTGGCGGTGGGTGGTGATGACTGTCTGCCTTCCCTTTAGTCTTACACTGCTAAATTAGGGACGGCTAGCGCAGATAGCCCTTATATAGCTTTGCGCAAAATTAAAAAAAAACAACAAATAAATGTTTCCCCGATAGAATACGACCTGACGTGGAAAGACTACAAAATCGTTTTAATATAATGAACTCTATCTTTGTATAATTTTTGCTTTGGCCTTGAAAAATGTGGTATTAAGTGAATGTTCTCATAAACAAGTATGCTATAAAATAAATAACTTTATAACTAATTACAAAACCGTAATTCTACATGGTTCAGTAAATCCACGAATAAATTATAATGCTCAATACTTATCTTATTATCAGATCATAATCATCTGTGTAGTTTTCGGTTCATAAATTGGCCTCGTAACCTGCAAAGCTGTTTTATAACGTTTCAGACAATATCAAACATAATTTAATAGTAT
Source organism: Carcinoscorpius rotundicauda (assembly GCA_011833715.1). Lineage (NCBI taxonomy): Eukaryota > Metazoa > Arthropoda > Merostomata > Xiphosura > Limulidae > Carcinoscorpius > Carcinoscorpius rotundicauda. The sequence continues at coordinate 45,345,400 of CM022395.1, read as the reverse complement.
TTTAACGCGTTCTTTCATTTCCTTTGGTTCTTATCAAGCATCAAGTTACACACTGGGCTATCTGTACCTTGTCCACCACGGGTATCGCAACCCAGTTTCTAGCGTTGTAAGTTCGGAGACATACCGCTATGCCTCTGGTGGGCACTTGTTCCCATCAATTTTAAGTTTCGGTTGACTTTTTATTCCTTTTTAAAACTCGGTTTAGATAGGCGTCTGTTTTTCTGATTTTTGGAAAAATCTATAGAAAATGTATATTTGTTAAATAGAAAAATAAATAACAATTTGTAAATGTGACAAACTAAAAGTGTTTTCTCATATTAACTCTAATTATGTACTTAATAAACAGATAATACCAGGGTGTATTGTATAGTATAAGAAGGTTAAATATACTTGGTGGAAGAAGCATTTGAAAAGGTTGGGCTGGAAAATGATGTACTGTTTATTATACTGAACTTCAGTTTGCATGTTTCACTGGTAGAAGAATTGGAAAAAAGGAGAAAAATCAGTAACAGATTCTTTATGTTCAGCATCCAATGATAGTTGCTCCAGTTGAAACATAACTAGAAAAAGAACAGATTGCTAAAATCAAAATATTATGAGTGGGTGAGTAAAACTTATATCCCGAAGTTGACGTTTTACTTTCCACAATTTTTTTACAAACAGAATAAAAACTTAAAACATTCAGATTCAGATTTACTACTATTTTGCGAATAAAAAATCAATTATTTCCTACGCATTAAAAAGTATCCATAAACTAGAAGAGATTACATATAATTGGCCACACTATAGCTCAGCGGTAAGTCTCACAACTTACAATGCTAACATTTGGATTTCGATACGTGTGGGATGCAGAGCACGGATAGCCCATTGTATTTGTTTGTTTTTGAATTTTGCACAAAGCTACTCGAGGGCTATCTGTGCTATCCGTCCCTAATTTAGCAGTGTAAGACTAGAGGGAAGGCAGCTAATCATCACCACCCACCGCCAACTCTTGGGCTACTCTTTTATCAACGAATAGTGGGATTGACCGTCACATTATAACGCCCCACGGCTGGGAGAGGGCGAGCATGTTTGGAGCGACTCGGGCGCGAACCCGCAACTCTCAGATTACGAAGCGCACGCCTTAACGCGCTAGGTGTAAAAATATCATTCCATCATTTTTGATGATGTTTAACATTTAAAACATTATAAAACAGCTTCTCAGACTACAAGAGCAAATATAAATTCGTAGCTCCCTAGTAGCAAAGTGGTATGTCTACAGTCTTACAACGCTAGAATCTGGGCTTTGATACTCGTGATGGGCAGAGCAATGGTACCCCGTCATATTGCTTTGTGCTTAACTTCAAACAAACAAATAAATGAGTAACAGATATAAAAAAATGTGCTGTAATAAACATCACTAGTTATCGCATCAATTAACTCATCAAAAGATTACGGAATTTTCTATTGCAGTAGCTTACAATTGACTAACATACTTATGTCAGGTTTTATATATAGGTCCTATTATTTATATTAGGTGCCTGTGACTTCTTAAAAATAACTTTTAACAATAAGCAAACATCACACAGTCCACTTGTTTTAAAATAATATATTACAACAAGTGAAACGTATATACAAATGTTCCCTACACTACTGATTATCACAGCTGTATCCAAAGCATTAAATAAATATCTATTTTACATCAAATTCCACACAGACTTGTTCAATTACTTTAGAATATAATTTGACTGAACAAATTATTTCTCTCTATTCCATTAATACAATACAATGTGTGATACCTTTAATTTAAAATTTGCCACTGCCCACTCTTTATAGCTAAATTCACAATTACGCAAACTACATCCAGCTACCTATCTCAAACTAACTTTTCAGCAGAAGCCTGGAAAAGTCCACATAATACTAGATATTATGATGGAATAATACTCAATTAAATCAATGAGAAAAACTCAGTAGTAACTTTATGTAATAACACAACAAACACCAATTCACAGATAATGAACTATACAGCATATTATTCGTAAACAGTTACGTAAACAAAGTTGTGATAAGGTATCTTCAAAAAAATTTAATAACATAAAATGTGTTCGATACAAGTTAACAGTTAACTCGTCAAAAGATCACAGAAGTTGTTGTAGTTAAAATTTCATGATAGTGCGCAAACGTGTGGATTGAACAAATGGTATTAATGAATGAGTAAAATTATTTCGTTATATTCGTATGTTTGAGCTTCCTAACTAAAATTGTATTTCATCGCAGATCAGAGATTACCAAAACATGGGGATTTTACGTTAACGTTATTCAACAGCAAAGAAATGGTTAGTTGAAATGGCATACTATAGAAGTCAGTTTTTGAAATGTTTAAAGTAATACAATTAATTCAATTCAAGTATTAAACAGATCTTGTGATACAGTTTTTTTATAATATTTTGTAAATGAAAATTGTGAACAAAAATAGTCTTTTAAAATAGTGGGTATTATGCAAAATTGAATGGCGGGGCCTATTTAAGAATGATTGTCTATGGATATCAATGTATCTTACACAGATGTGTAATAAAACCCAGGATGAAAGTCTTTTGGTTTAAGCAGCTTAATAACCATTGCAACGATGTATGTACAACACATGGTTAGTTTACACGCGACGTTATGAACGTGTTAACAAGTGCTACCCAGAGCTTACACCTTAACCCAAAGAGCGTCTTTGTTTCTCCGAATTAATTCTGAACATTAGAATAAGGACTATCATCTGCAATGTATTATAATAGTGATCACCAGGACCACCATCTGTATCGTATTATAATAATGATCACTTAGACAATCATTTGCACTGCATTATAATAATGATCACTAGAACTATCATCTATACCTGATTATAATAATGATCACTAGGACCACCGTTTCCATTGTATTATAATGATAATCACTAGAACCACCATCTGCACTGCATTATAATAGTGATCACTAGGACCACCATCTGTACTGTATTATAATAATTATCACTAGGACTATCATCTATACTGCATTATAATAATGATCACTAGAACTATCATCTATACTGCATTATAATAATGATCACTAGGACTATCATCTATACTGCATTATAATAATGATCACTAGGACTATCATCTATACTGCATTATAATAATGATCACTAGGACTATCATCTATACTCCATTATAATAATGATCACCAGGACTATCATCTATACTCCATTATAATAATGATCGCTAGAACTATCATCTGCACTGCATAATAATGACAATCACTAGGACCTCTATCTGTAGTGCCTTATAATAATGATCCCTAGAACCACTATTTGCACTGTATTATAATAACAATCACTTGTAACATCATCTGTACTGTATTATAATAGTGATCATTATCTTGATATTTCCTGGTTGTAGTGTAAGAATGTTGTTTTTTCTCGTGCGTTGCTCAGGTTATGTTCCTTTAGTCACGACTTGAACTGTCATTTATTGAACAATTCTTTTAGTCATTGATCTTCCTACAGTGGTGTTAGAACTAAGTGGGCTAATTACAGTTCACGTTATCTAGCAACATAATTTGACCCAGTTCACTAATGTTTACTTGCTGTTGAGGGATGATTTTAAAACCATTCTGGAGGCTGGAATGCTAAATCACGGGAACATTTTCCTTATCACTAGAAAAGATGTGCTAATAAACCTATTTTACATCCTTTATTCTGTTTCGAAACTGTTCGTAACTGAATTTGAGTTTGACTTACTTCTGCATAGGAGACTATTAAAAGTATATTTTAACTGATACACTGTGTGTGTTTCTATCACTGTGTAGATCATAATGGTCTGAACAGCTTGTGGCATGGACTTTTTTGCAACGAAAAACATTTCACTACAGCATCCAGGTTACCGTTACATCGTTTATGAAAGGTTTTGTTTGAAGTGTTTTTTGTGATTGGTGAATATGTTACGTGGGGGTTAAGTACGTACTTTGGTATGCATATAAAACCTTATTAAAAAGTTATTCTGAAAAAATAATGAATATATTATGTTTGCAAATTTTCAGTTTATTAACCCATTGACTGCTGATTTGCCGTTTCGGTTACGTCCGCTTCCGAGAATACTTTATGTAGTGCGCGGTTTATAAAAATTCCGCGCGAGTTTATAACAGCTGCAGTCAATAAATTAAAAGTTTTTCAATTCAAATAAACGTATCCTAAATTGTTTTGATTGTAATTTATATTTTATTTAACACTGTTCATGACACCCTCCTACCTTTTGTAACACGTCACAATACAGGCTTATTTACTATTTTCCTTCATATCATTATGCAATTTTTGAATGGTCCCCAAATGATTGTATAATTTACAATCTGTTGTCATTTTTTGCTCTTGTCACCAATCAGTTCTATGCTTAAACCCTATATCTCTCACAAAATCAGTATTTGTAAAAAAAACTGTAACAAGAATGCACCCGTCATAAGTTCTCTCGGTAACAACGTCCAGTAGCGGAATGTCCGTAACAAAATGTCTGGATCCCCTATGTGTAGTCACGCAGACATCTCACCAAATAATAAACACATATTTCATCATGAAGGTTGTGCCTAACTACCTTTGGATGTTGAAATTAAACAGCAAATGTATATAAAAATATTGTTTATAATTTCGTAATTTCTGGATATCAGTTTCGTTTGCTTAATAATTATTAATAAGTACGCATCTACACAATGGTTTATATTTTCAATGGCTAACAAGACTATCAAAACCTGGTTTTTAGCTTGATAAGCATTCAGATTTATCGTTCGACTGCCGTTGACTTCTGGTTTCAATATAATAATGAAATTAATGTCTATATCGTCGAAGTGTTAAATCCATACATAGTTTTAATTTAACAACACTTTGCATGACAAAAAGCTGTTAGAGTTTTAACCTAAGTAGTTTATTCATCTATTTTCTTGAATATCTTTAAAATTATTAATGATAATAATATAAAGAAGCTTTACGAAATTGTATGTGTAATAACTCGTGTTTGTTTTCCATATTAAGCTTATAATGCTTTGTTCCTTTGAATGCAAATTATCCATCAAATGTAGTAAATCTCTATAATGAAATCATGTGTACAAATAGCACTAGTACCACAGCTATATTTCCTATACATTAAGTTTTAGATATTTTATTTTCATAGTCACTACACTAATAAATACCTTAACATCAGTTATATAGATTGTTAGGTCAGAAATAGAACAATACCAGAAATTCTTCTCGCTATGTTAATAACTTTCTTAACATCAATTGTATATTGTTAGATTACAAATAGAACAGTAGCTTATATTATCCTAAGTATGCTAATAACTGTCTTTACATCAGTTATATATTGTTATGCTAGAAATGGCATAGTAGCTGATATTCTCCTCGGGTACTCTTCATTACTATCAGATATATAATTTTAGGTTATAAATTGAGCAATAACTAATATTCCCTTTTTTTATTTAGAATTCGAGATAAACTTAGGTAAACTGTTGTTCGGCGCCAAAGCTATTGTTTTTGTTTTGAATTAAGCACAAAGCTTACACACCACGGGTATCGAAACCCGTTTTTTAGAGTTGTAAGTCAACAGACATATCGCTGAGCCACTGGGAGAAAAAAAGTGTGTGTGTTTTCATATAGCAAAACCATATCAGGTTATCTGCTGAGTCCACCGAAGGGAATCGAACCCCTGATTTTAGCGTTCTAAGTACGTAGACTTACCGTTGTATTAGCGTGGGATTGCCAAAACTATTTATACGTATTGAAAGAACACCAAACATATGCTGTTAGGTTAGGAAAAGTAATACCTGATATTCGCGCTCTTTGTTTAATTTTTAATAAATACCGAGTTTTCATTCAAAGTTTACGAACTTTTATCACTCCCTAATAACTGCTTATGACTGTTTAACACGGTATTGACTTCACAGTTTCGTATAGTGCTTATTATATAAGATCTTATGTCTCGATACCTCTAGATGTATTGTAACATCACGAGTAGCTTTGTGCGAAATTAAAAAACAAACAAATAAATTCTAACATCTAATTTTTCAAAGTAGAGTCAGTGTGTTGTTGTGTGTTACCGAAATTGGACGCATTAATTTGAAGTTATATTACCTATAATATATTATAGCTGTCCCATCTTCCAATCACCTTCAATTATTTGTTTTTAATGACTAATTTAATTTCTTCACCTTTTTTCTCTGAAGTAAATATATATTTTTTTACAAGTGGAGGCTGAATAGCATGGTGTTATAAGTACAGGACGTTACGGGTTATAGCACCCGCATTTGTTCTTCCTTTCATACTTAAATTAAATTTTATATGTTTGTCTTATAAATATGTATTAACTTTTCATTTGGGATACTTAGGAGCTTATGCGATCATCTAAGTGTCATCAATAGCAACTGGTTTCAAAATTGCGCACTGAATACCAATTATTTTAATACAACGTTTCAGCTATTAATCAGCTGTTATCTTCAGGGGAGTCCTGAAAAAACGTTGGCACGGCGGCAGAGGCTAGAATTCGATCCTGGGCCTTCTTGTTATTTTATCTTAAGAACTTGTATTACAATTATTATATTCAATATAATTCGAATAAAAGTTCATTATAATTCATATCTCTCCAGACAGTACTCATTTTACGTTCCTTCTATATTATGTCTTATTTTCAATACATTCGAAATTCTGTCAGTCTCTACTGAATGACTTTATATATCCATTGCTCTGCCAAAAGTAGAGTTTGAGATCGACAGATGAGCGATAACTTTCCAAATAGGTACAGTACATCTTTTGGCTTGGATAACTAGCACTATTTTACAAGGCACGCTTTGAGTTAATAAAATTTGTCTAAATATTTTTTTCAATTACTGCATCAAAATTTTGTCCAGTTATTGGCAGTTAGAGGGTTGTAATATAGCCCAATGAATTTTTTTTCGAATGTTCTCAAATATCTTTTTTTAGGTAACAATCTGGACTCTATACATGCCATTCCCAAAGGACCATATCATTACGTTGAAACTTGGCGTAGATGATACAGGCTTTCAAACCACGTGCATCATCTTACCGGAATTACATAATTAGACTGTTGACTAGGAAACATTATTGCAATCCTGGGAAATTTTCATTGCAGACCTCTTGACGTTAATGAGAGATGAAACATGTAATATTTGTCCCATGTCAAATAGAGAGATGTGCATTTTCACTATTTGAAGTGTTTATTTCTTTTTTTCTTGCATTTTACTAATCTATAAATTGTTTGTTCTTGAATTCATCACCTTCACGACATCTCATATTTTAAGCAAAGGTTCGACTTTACTAATCTACCTGTCTGGAATGTCTGCTTTCATACTTATAGAGAAAAAGAACAAAAAATAAACATATCACGTGCACCAGACGTGTGCAGGAACTTCTGGGGGAACAGTGTACAAAAGACTCTGGTCTTAAAAACGATGTGAAGCTATAATTGACTTCATATACTCCCCAATCTACAACGTGTCTACGTATTCATTCGTTATGTTTGCGATTTTGTGTGCAATATATCTTCTGATTTTTTAATTTTTTTTTTGCATAGCGTTTGAAATTTACTCTTAAATGTTTGCAGTTCGTGATAATGGTAATTTCTCCAGCGATGAATCAAGTATGTGTTTTTGTTGGCCAGTTTTTAATACTAGCCCTAAAAACGTACAATACGTGTATTACGATATTTAAAAACAACTAAGTAAATTATTTTGTAGCTTTTATAACTACTGAGTGGAAAAATACAAAAGCCAAATAATCGGTTTCTGAACCTACAAGGTTGTTTGAATCACATTTTGTTCCAGTTTTATTTTATTTATATCTAGAGTTAATGACGCTTTCAACAAGTGCGTGAAGACAGCTAATATGTTTATCATACACGAAGCTCATTTTGAAACGTAGCATAAAAGTTACTTACAACACAAAAAGGTCATTCGTTTCATCAACACGCGAAATGTTTCAGTATCAGCTTTTACTTTTCAACACTCTTTCGTTCGATATTTTACCTTTTTTTTCGTGTCGTTTACAAATAAGCATTTAATCATCATTCTTCCTGAGTTACTTCTGATATGCGAAAACCTAACACGTTCAGTGCTTATATATATCTGCCTCTGTAAAATAGCAGCTGCACAAACAAATGTGAAATAATAAAAACAAATTGTAAAAGGCTTAGCACTACAACAATCCCCCTACTAAGTGATCATTTTATGTATTATATCAACGTCTAGGAGTAGAAATAGGCAGAGTATAACCAAACAAATGCATATAATTAAGGAGCATACATATTTGGTAACTTTCACTACGTTCTATAACCGTTTGGATAAGTTAAGAATATACATTTTTCAGTTTATCCTAGTATTTGTTTGTTAACTTTGCATTAAATCATCGTGATCTCCCAAAGAAAGCTATGAGTCACAAGTATATTTTAGTGTTATTGAAGACCTAAAAATAAGGGGTACCATTTCGTTACCACCTCGAGATGTTTTGTTGTTGTTTTTTTAAGTTTGTAAATCTATCGCTCACCCTCTAGTGATTCACTTTGCGACTCATTTGTGTATGTGATTAGTCGGCTACTGTGCTGTGAAAACCCGGTTTTAACATCATTTTTCCACAAACACTGCGCTAAGCCACCAGCTAGGGAAGAGTAGTCAGTTCATCAATGCTTAATTTGTTTTGTTATACACATTCTAAGCTAATCTTGACAATATTTGTCGAACTTAAGTGAAATCATTATCGTTTGGCCTTTTCAGTTTTAAAGTGCATGAAAAAGTTGTACAGCTTGATTATCTATAAAGAATGTAATAAAATAAGTTATTATTTTTAAGTATTATGAGATTATATAGTAATGTAAGGTAGTTATGATGTTAAAAATGTTTTGATATTAACATCCTCAAAAAATTATGCAAATTTTATGGTGGAAAAAGTAGATAAATCACAACGTAGTAGATTGAAATAACCCAAGCTTTCCCTTCTTTACGATTAAAGTATGTGTATGTTTATATATATCTGTGTGTATGTGTCTTAGCAGGATATATCACAATAATTCCAAGTTATATGAAAGGATTATTAATTATTTTTTCATGAGCACCTAACTAGCTAAATAGTTAATGTCAACTCCCGCTTCTTCATCAAAGAGTGGTGGTACTCTGAATTTTCTGATAAAAATAATTTCCACTTTTTGTCAATGTGAATTTCAACTTTTCCATTGTAAAACAGCTGAAATATATATGTGTTATATTTCTTACATGCTTAAAAGAGCCTTAAAATAAGCTTGAAATCCACATCTGTCTGTCATTTTGGAAAACTTAACCTGATTATTTAAATAGCATATAAATGGTAGATAGCTTTTAATTATAATAAATACAAAGTAATGAATGGGGGATATCACTGTTCAAATTTTAAGTACGCTTTTTATAAAAATAATCTCAATAGTGTTTTGAAAGAAAATAGTTTGGTGTTCTGGTTTATCAGTTTCTTAAGCCATTGAAGCAATGTGTTGCTACTAATGGCGGATAAAATATGATTTTAAGTAATGTGTATAGAAACATTGAATATAAGTCCAAAGATATTATAATGTCATTGTATAGGTTGTTGGTTAAACCACATTAAAGTAGTTGTGTATAGTTTTCGGCTCCTTACCTCATAAAGGACATTGAAATTTTGGAGAAGGTTCAGATGAGGTCTGAAAGGATGGTACCTAAGATGGAAAGGTTATCATACGAGTATAGGTTCAGAGTTCTGAACTTATTTACTTTAGGAAAAAAGAAGAAGTAAGAGTTAAAAATGATTTGACTGAGTTCTTTACGATTGTTAAGGGAATATGTAGACTTGAAGCATGATTCTTTTTCGCATTTAATGGTGCGTATGGGAAGAATCAAAGGTAAAAATATTTCTTTTACAGGAAAGAAGTCATATTCAGCCAAAACAGCATTACTGTTTTAACAAAATAATTGACCTCTGGAACGGGTTGTCTTCGGATATAATGGATACAGTTAATCCAAGTGAATTTTTAAGAGTTTCCAAGTTTGACATATTTGAATGACAATGGCTGGCTTTGAGTTTTTAGAATAATTTTGTTTCATTTAATGGATAGGACAGCCTAGATGAACCAAGAGGTTCCTTGCGGTTCTTTATTGATATTATGTTATGTTAAATAGAACATAAAAATAGACAGAATGCATATTTAGAGAAATAAAATTGTTTTTTTATGAAGAGGATTGCAAACTTTAATACCATGGTTTCATTTTGCTTGCTATAAAATTTGTAGAGAAGTAATAGTTAATAAGGAAACAAGGTAAATTCCATTGAGTTGTTTAAGAATTAAGTGATTTTTTAAGTAAAATTTTGGTTTGTTTTGAATTTCGCGCAAAGCTACACGAGGGCTATCTGCACTAGCCGTTCCTAATTTTTAATTTAGAAGTGTAATTACCACCCACTGCCAATATTGGGCTACATTTTTCCAACGAATAGTAGGATTGACCGTTACATTATAACGCCCCCACGGCTTAAAGGGCAAACATGTTTGATGTAACGGAGATTCAAATCCGCGGCCCTTGGATTACGAGTTGAGTGCCTTAACCATCTAGTCATGCCGAGCCCTTGAATGAAAAAAAGGTAATGTTACAAAATTATTGATCATTGAGATAATGTTATACGTAACTTATCTCAATAAAAACTTGTGAAAATAAAAAAATAAAACAATATTCAGTGAATTAAAATGTTCAGCATCACCAGGAAAGGTTTATTGTTAGAATTATTAATTTTTATTTCGAAATGTTCTAAGGAAACTATAGAATAATGTTATTTGTGGAGTAAAATGAAGTTCAGATGACATTGTAATAGTAGTGTCAGAGATGGCCTAATTATATTTCTACTAATATGAAAGGAAATATAACTAAAGAAGAACCAATCAAACCGTACAAAGGTAATATTATAGTTGTTTTGAAATGAGCAAATTATTTAAGTAAAATGTTGGCAGCAGTTCCTGATCAAAGTGGATTTTGATAGCGCACTCGAAATAGAGAAGGATTTTGTTAAAATTAATAATTAGTGTTAAATAATACAAAAATATTAGATCGGTAAGTTTTAAGTGTAATATTTTACAGGTTATTCTAAATATTCATAAAATTAATTGTCCCATTAAGACAATAGTTTCAATTATAAACACCTATAATGAGGAACTAATATGTTTTGAGCTCTTTTCTTTTCTTCTTAAAATATTTGAAAATAATAAATATATGAATAAAGATTTTTCAGATTTCAGATTCTGTGGATATATTTACTGTGTAAGTTTCAATACTGAATACCTATATATAAACTAACATTTCTTTAGAGGATACAATTATGTCAGCAATAGATTACTTTCCAAAACGATAGGATTGTACGAGGTCCAACAAAACCAATTTGTATGAGTGCGTGAGGCCCGGCATGGCAAGATGGGTTAAGACGTTCGACTCGTAATCTGAGGGTAGTGGGTTCGAATTCCCATCACATCATATATGCTCGCCCTTTCAGCCATGGGGATGTTATAATGTAAAGATCAATCCTACTATTCGTTGGTAAATGAATAGCCCAAGAGTTAGTGGTATTTGGTGATGACTAACTGCCCTCCCCTAGTCTTAAACTGCTAAATTAGGGAGGACTAGTGCATATAGCCTTCGAGTAGCTTTATCATAAATTGCTATCATTGTTTTACAGAGTTTTTCTAATGCCAGGGAAGTAATGATAATTTAACATTTCTCTACTCTTGATCCCGGACGACTTCATTAGACTTCGTCCCCCGCTAGTAAAGCAGTAAGTTTACGGATTTACACAGCTAAAATCAGGAGTTCGATTCCCTTCGGTAGACTCAGCAGATAGCCCGATGTGGCTTTACTATAAGAAAACACACACACTCTACGTTTAATTCATCACCAACACAGTGATGTATTATTTGTAATACATAGAACTTTATTTTATATCCCATGAAAAAATTGTATCGAAACTTATTTCAACGTTTTAATAAAACGTGGGTATATTATACACTCATAGTTTTCACTTCAGGTCTGTGTTTTTACTAACATGAGTATATTTTAGTTTTCCAATAAATATTAACAATTAATCATTAGATACATTTTATCACACGTTACTGATACATTAATTATCAAAATACAAAAGAGCATATATAAATAATGCTAGTCATATATGTTTGATGTCAGTGATAAAAAATAAACAATAACATTTTGTAATATAATTTTCAACTTATGCTACACGTAAACAGCTTAAGAGATTTGTTCCGACGTTTTTGTTTTGGTTTACACTGACATAAAATACACATTTGTGCATGACTTCAGTTTTTCTCTAAATAATGTTAAAATACCGGAATTCTAGTGTCAAACATGTAGTTTTGTTTACTTTCATGCATAATTTTATTTGATTCGTAGCATCCTATTATTTTGACGTTATTGTCTCAAAGGAAATAAATAGTGTCATACTGACACGATTAATGGCTAATTCTGATGTAAGATCCCTCTGTAGCTAGACCAATCAGCGATAACTTTGAACACACTGTTTTAATTAAACGCAACGATAAAACTGTAGCAAATACATCAGCAACGTTGATAACATTTATTATGATGTTACAAAAATAAACCATTTATAGAAATGTGTTTTTCACTGATATTTGTTAACAGTGAAGGGATATAGAAATAATATGTATATGTGTCTAAATTCCAAAGAGGCTCCTCTGAGTGTGTCAACTGACGCATATTATAAGAACACTACGAACATAAAATACACATCTGCTTTCAATCACATACATGGATTATTTTTCAGTTACGCCGTTTCTGGGTTATAGGTCAACGAACATTCTGCACTTTATAGACACCAAACGCTAAGAACGAAAAAAAAACTTGGAGTTTATTTACATAACTATTTGGAGAAAATATAAAAATTTATGTAACTTATCAGCATGTTAGAAATAGCGATAATACCACTTAAAGAGGAAAATTCAGATCACCATAGAATTATAATATATTTCTTAAGATTGGGTGGAAATTTTCCACTGGCAGAGAAAGACGTATTTAATCGTCTGTGTACACCGTGATTTTCTAGAACTATGCAAAATATATTATTTATTTTGCACATAAAATTTCAAACACTGTGTTTCTTTACCGGCGTTTAATTTTGTTTTAAGTGTTATTAGATCAACTGAAAAATAACCGGACTTACCACATTTATGAAACTCTATTTAAAAGAGTGCGAAGTGCGTAATGAGCTGATGTTTTGTTTCCTCTTAAGCACATCGCTGTATAATGGACAATCTGTGCCGCCTACAGATATCGAAACCCGGTTTCTAGCATTACAAGTGAGCAGACTTTCCGCTGGGCTGTTTTATTCCAATATTCTGTTATTTATATGGCTTCTTTTTAATTGTTTTGTGATAATTCATTTGCGTCTAGAAAATTTGCGATCTTCCTTAAGTATAAGAACTATAGAAATTTAGAGTGAATAACAACCATGATAAAATGGCTATAAAAAAGCCGTGATAAAATGGTACATTGTTATATAAAGATAGAAGATAAAGCTATCGCCAAAAATGGATACGATGAAAAACATGGTATAAAATAAACATAGAATGTTTAAAACTTTGAAAGCTATTAACTCAGTAAATATTAATAATCGAGCAAAATAACTTCATTAAAAGTATTCATTTTACACATGCGATCCTTCCACGTTCCATCGATACAGGAAGCACTGAATTGAACACTTTTAAAAAACACCAGGGAGGTTGTAGTCTTAATGTGTTTTACTGTATGTTTATAGAACTTTATTTCAAAACGTTTTAAGTCTAACTTTTAAATGCGGCAAGGAGTATTTCACGATGTTAAATTTGTGTACTTACACTGACCACTCTTAATTCCATTCTCCACTAAATAAACCCTATAAGTGCTCGACAAGTTATGAAATATTATTAACTAATCATATTTGTTTCAGAAAATTAAATGCAAACTGTACAACCAACTCTTAATAACTAAATTTTACTAATAAATCCATTCCCAGTGGCACAGCAGTATGCCTGCTGACTCACAATATTATAAAGCAGGATTCGATACCTGTGGTGGGCAGAGCACAAATAGTCCAATGTGCAGTTTTGTGCTTAACTACAGACAAACAAACAGATGACTTTTAAACTTGTTTATTTGTTGTTAAGCATAAGGCTACACAAATAGGCTAACTGTAACAATATAAGTCCTCTGACCTGCAGCTGAGCGACCTGAGAGTGAAATGTAAGAACAAATGTATGGTTAGTTTTAACACAAGTCTAATTTGTTTCTTGGTTGTTAAGAACAAAGCTGCACAACGGATTATCTTTGCTCTGTCCATTGCAGGGATTTAAAACCGAATTGTAGCGTTTTAACTTCCAAACTAACCGCTAAGTCATCAAGGAAGAAGGGGAAAGCTCAGCTATTTTGATATTCACGCGTTATGTGCCTAACCAGCATCATTCAAAGTTCTTTATACAGTGTACGTCGTGCATCCATCCATAAAAATATATAAACTCGTGCACTGCTATTCTGATGTACTTCCTATTGCTTATCTTATATTTCAAAAAAATTATTAAAGTATGTATGTATATATATATATAACCAAATTTCTCTCTGACAACCTGCTTAATTTCCAGTAAGCTAAAATAGAACTTCCGGCTTAGACTAGTAGATGATAAATGCATGCTATAGTCAAAAGTAATAACATTAATATTAAAATAAATTTCAGTAGTTGACTTGCATGTTTCATGCTAAAGAACTGTTTGTCATTTCCCATAAAAATGTGAAAAAACACCGGTAACAGTCATGAATAAAAGCATGCCAATTTCGACTGCTACACTCATTAAAACATTGGAAAAACTGTGATTTATAATTCATGATTATTCATGCAAATTTTAATATTTTTTTTGAGATAACTAACATATTTGTTTCACTATAAGTTTACAAATTAACGAATGGATAAAAAATTTTCGTTTCAAAAATTTTTCATTCAGAATATAATGTCGCAAGTCCTGGTATCGAAAGATTTTTTCATAAATTAATAACTGCATAAAATTGGAATATTTTATCTTTTCAACTTGTCACTCCTGTAGTTTAATGTTTTTACAATACAAAATCATTTTCAAGTGCACCTCACCACACCCAGGTGACTCAGCGGGAAGCATAAAGGTATATAATGCTAAAATTCATGTTTGGACAGAACAGAGATAACCAGTGGCGATTAAGAAGAAACAAAAGCTTTTGAAGTGTTTTTATTTACGTTAATATCTGAATATTAATATTAATATTTCAGTCAATATCTGAAACGTAATAAAAATTACACAAAATTCAAATTTCAACAATAGTCTCTACAGCTTAACATCAGTCTTTGAAATGTGATGATAAAAGAAAACGTCATATTCAATAGCACCCTCACATTTCTGTCAAAGGGATTTGTGTACTTCCGATGATTTATATTAACAATATATTTGTGACAATAGTGCACACTTTTAGTTTGGAAGATCTATAAGTAAATCATGATTATAAAGAGTCGAATTGGTTATCACATTCCTACCATCTTCTAATGGTAATAACTTTTGTGGAGGACAAAGGTGCTTCTAATCGTTCATTTTTCCGTTCGTAATTAACTGCAATATTTGTCTGTTCACAAATTTATAAAGCTGTATACTGATTAAAAGTAAAACGGTATCGGTTTCATGACTTCACAAGTAAATGAATATCGGTTTCACGACTTCAAAAGTAAAATAGTGTCACTTTCATGACTTCAAACGTTTACAAGAAAAGCCGTAGCTAATTCATAACTTATAAGTAAGACGGTATCGGTTTCATGTCCTCACAAGTAACATGGTATCAGTTTAATTACTCTAGGTTTACATTTTAAATTCCTGGAACTGATTCAGAATTAAAAGTAATATGTACAATCTTATGACATATTTAAAACAATAAGTTACAATCTAGCAGCTTTAAAATGGTTTAAAATAACCTAGCGCAGAAAGGTGTGTAAAAATTCTAGGCTTCAAGTGTTTGTTTGAGAAAAAAATCTAAAAGTAAACTTCTACCATCACATAAAATTTGGAAAATTAAGAAATTCCGTATAGAATTTACCTTCTTTTATACACTTTTCTCTTCATTCCTCTATTAATGTGTGTGTTTTTCTTATAGCAAAACCACATAGGGCTATCTGCTGAGCCCACCGAAGGGATTCGAACCGCTGATTTTAGCGTTATAAATCCGTAGACTTACAGCTGTACTAGCGGGGGGGAGGCTGTATTAATTAATGTTAATTTATTATCAGAACAGCTGCCTACATAGATCCAAACTAAAGTCCAACCCGGGAAGGCACGGCATGCTCAACCAGTAATCTGAAGGTCGCGGGTCCGATTTCCTATCACCCCAAACATGCTCGTTCTTTCAACCGTGGAGGTATTAAAAAGTTTCTGTCAATCCCACTATTTGTTTGTAAAATAATAGCCCAAAAGTTGACAATGGGTGGTGATGACTAGCTAGCTGCCTTCCCTCTAGTCTTACACTGCTAAATTAGGGATGGCTAGCGCAGACAAACAAACTAACCCGCTAATAAACATAGTTGATTGGATATATTTTCTTACTCTTTTACTATGATCATTAGAGTACATTGTTTCATCAGTTGGGTGTACTCATTTTCAACATTATTTTCGGCCGTATTCCTACTTTGTTGTTGTTGTTGCTTAATACAAGAAATAGTTTGACTTTGAAGTCTGAGAACTAGACTCTTTCTCTTTTTTTTCTATCATTTAATTGTTTCAAATATCTTTTGATTACAATTCATGCCAGTAGAATATCTCAGACAGTAATATAAAACTAAAAACAAGAAAATTTCTTTGTGCTTATGTTTGGACGTTAGCCCATGACACTTTCTCTTGCACGCTTCAAGCCCATGACGCTTCTTTAGCTTACGTGAAACTGGCATTAATTATAGCAATCTTTAGTAATTACGAAAACTGTTTTTTTCTTTATATATGTATTTATAGTTGTAAAATATACACTCTGTTTAACGTTCTTTTAAATGTATTTACCTTAGTTCCAGTAAAAAGTAACTTAAAGTACGTTATTTCCATTTAAATTAAGTCATAGTGAAAGTACAAAGAAAGTATAAGAATGATTGTTCATACACTTCTGTTCCTTTTTTTGTGTATGTAAACAATTCATTCTTAAGCGCTTATGAAAGATATTATGTTAGAAACAACACAGTTCTACAATTGTTAATAAATCTATTTCGTGTAAATTACTGCGGTTAAGTCTTCTAGTGGGTCACCAGAACGTTACTAGAAATTATAATGCTAAAATTTGATGTTCATTTTCTCGCAGTAGACAAAGTAGTTTTTGTGCCACAAACAAGCAAATCAATAAATAATCTCTTGGTTAAATATTTTTTGTTTTATTTATTCAAACAATCTAGGCTAAAAGTATTTTTCAAAGGTGACGGCAATTCTTTATAATATTCAGGTATGCCAGAGAATGACTTTGTTAAAACAATAGAATTATAGCTCGATTTTAAGATCTCAGGGAAAATATACAAAAATACAACACATAGTACTTAGATGTCTTTGTTTCGTAGTGCACACTAAAAGGGAAATTTATTTAAGGACTTTTTAATTAAAAATACATATTATACACTTTTATCATTCTGACTACACTGTACAAAAAACTAAAGGGACAATCTCAATTATTTAAAGTACGGTCATGACATAACAAAGTTAATGTGAGAAATTAGTTTTTTAATTACATAATTGTTTTTCAATTGAAACATTTAATAACCGAGTGTTTTATTTCAGAATCAAGTTGTTAATAAGTTTGTTTGTTTAAGATTGAGCACAAAGCTACACAACAGACCACCTGTGCTCTGCTTACCACGGGTATCGAAACCCGGTTTCTACGAGATCGCAGATATACCACTGTGCCAACGGGAAGCAGTTATTGATAAAATCTTCTTAAAGAAATTAATGTCCACCACACTATATATTTTATATCCAATGTTTATGAGGCCTTTCACCTTGTACTTGGCCAGTTGGGACAGAAAACGCATAACGGTGGTTGAGAGATTATTTATGCCATGAAACTACTTCAACGATAATTGTTTCGGTGTAAAAACTGGATTAGTTGGTTATATGTATTTCTATCCATTTTATTTGAGTCACTATAATTAATACAAAGACGTTTTTCACTATATTATTTATTTTTAAAGTTTTAACATCATGTATTGTTAATTATTTTTTTAAATTAACATACTGATTATTAGAAGAATTCTCTCGCCCTGTTTGATCTCCGATAACACTTTGAAGTACATATTCATGTAACACGGCTACATGTTACAGAAAACAACGCGTCGTCTCACTCATTTAGAATATCATTGGACAAATGAAAGCTTACCAATCAAAGCAAACTAGTGAAGATGACTACAAAAGTCTCAAAAGCTCGTTGGCAGAATGTGACCGCTTCCAAATTAATGATAGTTGATCGAGCATCTATCTGGACAAACTGTCATTTCAACACATGTAGACGAGTGTTATATGTTGATTCTCTCTATCTCCTTCTGAAGTCGTGGCGTATCTGCTCCGAAACTTACTCATATGTTCTCAGAAACCGCTAGACGTTGGTAAATGTACATAGGGACACAAAAACAAATTTCGTAATATCAGTCGGTATGTCAGATGCTCATTGAGGTGCATATCACTCACAAGAAGACACAAGGCTGATCATCTGCAATGGTGCCTGGAACATGTCAGTGAACCAACGAACGTGAAGGAATATTCGCTCTTGTAAATAAGTAACGTTTCGCCTTGCAGTTTTTAACAGAAACTCACTCAGTTAGAGGAGTATAAAATGTATTCAGCCGCATTTTGATATAAGAACGTGATGCCTAAGCCGGTAGGGAAAATAAGTTGTAAAAAGTACTTTGGCCAATGTATCGACTTCTGTATTCGACAGAATTGTACCATGAATTACAAGCGTTATATGACCACAAATTATTACACTGTGTAGTACCAAATACTAGTACTATTAGACTGATTTGAACCTAATGGATGGTAAACCCTGAAAAATTAGGTTTCCACATTCCTTCTAGAAGATTGGTCTGCAAACTCATTAGACATCAATTCAGATACTTGTGTATGGGATGTTCTTTAGAGAAACATTAATGCCTTTAAACGGTAGAAATGGTTCTATCCGAAGAGTTATTGAGGGAGCCTCAGAAGTTTATTGATAATATTGCTAGGATGTTATTACTTCATATTGAAACGAAATGTCAGTAATTGTAGAAACATAAGACCACTTTTCCTATATGTTAATTCACAAGCGTTTCAGATGACACAGTGGATCATCAGGTTCATAATTTTAACTCAAGATCTCTTCTTCAACCAGAAGCAAAGTGGTGTTTTAGAGTGGCAGGGCAAGGTATAAGGAATTCTGATAATTATTTCTTGGGAGGTGATGTGTGCATCATTGGAGAGTCCAAAATGTATTATATCTAAAAATCCAATTCATATGATGGGAACATATTTCAGCCGCGAGTTATCAGGAGTCGAAGAGACACGGGGTTTTGGAGCAGCTGCAACACCTTAGGAATAACGTTCACACAAACAAATTGATTGGTGTTTTATAATTCTCTAATAAAATTACGCATCCTTTTTTCCAAGCCTTTTTGAAGTTTGAGATCTTGTTCTTAACCTTGTGATATGGCGAAAGGCTACTAGTAATATCACAACTTTTCTTGTCACCACCAAACCTATTTTTGAGTGTCGCCATGACATATATGATTTAGGTACATAGATTTAGCGGTACAGGAACTGTAAAAAATGACCATTGTGATGGAATACACATTGCCTTTACAAGTTTAAAGTCGAATACCGTGGATCTCCCAGTGGGACAGCGTTACTTTTACAAATTTACAATTCTAAAATACGGAGTTCCATTCCCTGCAGTGGACACAGAAGATAGCCCAGTGTAGCTTTGCTTTGAAACAAACAAACGAAAGCGTTCTGCCCTTTAAGCGAAACTTGTTCCTGGCCCTTCTGTAAAATAACCAGAAAATGAAAATAGTTATAGCACTGATATCTCTGTTATATTTTACTCAAAGTATCTATTGCTTGATAGACAATAGTCTTAAAGTGAACCTTACACAAAAGGAGATTCATTTGAAGACTGAAGATACTGCTTACATCCTGTTTATAGCTTCATTAGTTGACGTTAGACTCTTTATGTTGATCAGGTGGTACAACACATGAGATATGGTTGAAAATATCATCGGTATGTTACAAATTAGTAAAAACAAAGGAAAGAGCATACAATATTTAACACATGACTTCTTAATTTGTTAAAATGTTTTTCGTTTCTACACAAAAAAAGAAATCATTTATAGGATTATAATGGTAAACTGACATTTAAAGCCAATGTTATCATAACGTATTTCTGGTTTGTTTGTTATTACGAACAAAGCTACACAAAAGGCTTTCTTTGCTCTGCCCACAGGGTATCTAAACCCGGTGTCTAGTATTATAAATCTCCAGGCAATCCGTTGTGCCACTGGGGAGCAACGTATTTCTTTAACTGTCATGGTGCAACTTCCAAAGTTTAACTGGAAGTATCTATTTGGAAGTAAGCTTTTATTATGAACACAAGGAGCTCGATTAAGTCGTTTATAAGTCCAGCATGATCAGGTGGTTAGGGCGCTCGACTCGTAATCTGAAAGTTATGGATTCAAATCCCCATCACACCAAATATAATCGTCCTTTCAACCGTGGGGGCGTTATAATGTGACAGTCAATACCACTATTCATTGGTAAAAGAGTAGTTCGAGAGATGGCGATGGGTGGTGATGAATAGCTGCCTTCCTACTAGTTTTACACTGTTAAATTAGAAACGACTAAGGTAAATAGCCCTCGTGTAGCGTTGCGCGAAATGAAAAAAACAACCAACCAAACAGGCTGTCTATATAGTTTCATAGAAGAGCATGCAGTTTTCATTTATTTTCATTTAATCAGTTGGCAATGTTCTCTCCAGATATACTGTATTTCGTATTTGTTTTATTAATTGTTTGCTGCTGTGACAATATTTGTAGTTGAAAGCAGTTATATAAATTTTTTTATTTTTTTGGATTTTACCAATTGTACAGACTCTGTGGTTTCCTCACATTTCTTCTACAATTTAAAAAATACCTTAATTACACATATTCTTACACATTTTTATTGCTGTGAGAAAGTTGCAGGCTTTATAAATTTTGGTAAATTACCGAGGTTTCTTCTCATCAATAAACATACATTTTCTATTTAGAAAGTGCAAATATTTTTTCTTGGTTATTTGAACCCGTGCATAAAAGACTTTTTTCTTTGCTTCATTTGATACGCCCCCTAATGTTACAGTGGTATGTCTGCGGACATAAAACGCGTGAATCCGGGTTTCGATACCCGGAGTTGCACAGAGCACAAATAGCCCATTGCGTTGTTTTATGCTTAACTTTAAACAAACAAACAAATCATTTCGACGCAATAACAAAGTCTCTGTTTGAAAAAAATATTTGCTATGAGAGTTTACTTTCTCTCTGTTTATATATTTACATATACACTTTTAACTTTGCTGTTTTACTTCGACTTGTTGGTTCACTGTTTACATTACAAAAAAACAATATTGTTTCCTAAACAATGGATATAAACAAAAGGCACATGTAAATATACTTTGTTATACATTTTGTATAACAACATATTAAAAGTACATTAAAAATTTTTGAAAAGGTATAAATTTAGGTCGTAGAGTAACGTTATAAATTATTTATTGGTGGTATTAAGTTTATCGGGATCTGTGGTTGCATTTATTTTGTATTTTTCAACACATTCTGTATTTACAAACGTACTGGTGCAATAAAGACACTAATTTGTCTACAAATGAACCTCTTTTAGTTTATATAGATATTCTTAAAATAAGAAGAAGGAACTTGGCAACAACTCGAAAGATTTACAACGTTATTCCGGGTCTACAATTTTGCTTTGAAACGCTCTGACCTTCATTTGATACTATTCAGTATCTATATCCCCCTCAGTACAGCCTTGTTTGTTTGTTTTGGAATTGCGCACAAAGCTACTTGAGGGCTATCTGTGCTAGCCGTCCCTAATTTTGCAGTGTAAGACTAGAGGGAAGGCAGCTAGTCATCACCACCCACCGCCAACTCTTGGGCTACTCTTTTACCAACGAATAGTGGAATTGACCGTCACATTATACACCCCCACGGCTGGGAGGCAGTACAGCCACTTACAAAGTTAGCACCCGTTAACAACTGTTCATCCCCGTCAGAACAGTTATGCGTAGTTGATACTCAATAATAATTGTTTGGAGTTTATAATTTACGTGTTCGTCATTTTTCACACTGGGTTTATGAGAAGGCCTTCTATGTTAAGCTACACATACATTTTTTTCAGAATGTAAACAAAGAAAAAACTTTTTGTATTTAATGATACAACTACTATATTAAAACGAATTTAATCCATAGTTTTATTATCATAAAGTTTTTTGATTTACTTATTATCTGTTTAATATTGTTATCTAAATATGATATCAGACAAAATTATTGGAGGTATATAACTGCAACATGTTATGTTTGAAAATAAGGTTTGTTTAATGGCAAATATAGTAGTATAGAAACAGCTAATTTACATGTCCTGTGAGAAATTTTAGTTAAATTATTGAGCAATTTTTTTCATTAAATCCAAAGTTTTTCAACAGAAGTATCACAGTTAATTTAGTTTGTCACGGGAAAAGTCAATTATATTTTTTTTCTTCCATGAAACAAATCTATAAAGTTGGTTATTCAATGAAGCCTAAGATTTCCCTTCAGGTCGGGAACAAATTACCATAGAATAACTTTTGTTCAGGCTGTTGAATGCAGCTGCTGAAACAGCTTCGGGGAACGTTTATATAAGTGAAATTTTATACCAAGCTCATAGTCCAAAGAGGGGAATCCGCATTATTCAATGGTAACCTCAGTACGCATTTTACGTGGCGACGAGGACATAATTTAAAGTGCATTAATAAGCACATTGTGCTAATAATTAAAATATGTATTAAAAATGTTATGCTGTTATTTTTCGCAAAATAATTATAATGTGTAAAAACACGTTCAAACGTTAGAGAGGTTTAACTAAGAACACAAAAAACGCAAGCAAGTTTGGATGCAATGATGAAAGAAATTTTTTTTTTATTATTATTCAGTCATGATAACTGAATTATTGTTGAATCTATTCAATTATTAAACAGACTTAAGGAAGTGTAAACAATTACTTTAACAATGTGTGTAAAAATGGATCATTTTATTACCCAATACTCATGATGAGATTGTGTTTCATTGGACATCTATGAAGACAACAAAGCAATACATTAGACACAATGAAAGAGGGTTTTGTTCGTTTGGGTTTTCCAGCCTGTTTGTTCTTATCCAAATTAATTCTTTATAATTCCTTAATTTTTATCATACTATTTACAAATTTTAAGACCGTATGTTACGTTCTCATTATTTCTCTCTGAACTTAACACTTAAATAGTTTAAAAGTAAAAATTAAACAATTTGACGACAGGTCTTAAAATTTATAAATAATTAGATTAAAAAACAATTTGACGAAAGGTTTTAACATTTTAAGTAATTTGATAAAAACCAAATTTGAAAATGTATACATAATTTGATTTAAAAAAATTTAACGGAAGATTTTAAAATTTATAAATAATTTGATTTAAAATACGATTTGACAAAGGATTTAAAATTTGTAAATAATTTGCTTTAAAACAGTTTGATGAAAAGTCTTAAAACTTTCAAAAAACAATTTGAAAGGAATGAGGGGCGCAATTTTTTTTTTCAAGTTCGTTTACTCTAGGCCTCCGGTGAGAAGACGGTAAGTATTCAGATTTTCAATGATAAAACAAGGCGTTCGTTTCTTCTTAGTAAACACAGACCCGATAGTCCGAAGTGACTTCACCCGCGTCGCGCTAAACATGCTCGCCGTCCCAGCCGTGAGGACGTATAATGTTACTGTCAATCCCACTATTCGTTTGTAAAAGAGTAGCCCAAGAGTTGGCGGTGAGTGGTGATGACTAGCTGCCTTCCCTCTAGTCTTACACTGCTAAATTAGGGACGGCTAGCACAGATAGCCCTCGACTAGCTTTGTGAGAAATTCCAAAACAAACAAACAAACAAACCGAAGTGACGTTGCTATTAGAAAAACAGACTCGAAAGGCAAAATAGAAATGAAAATGAAAAAGTGTTTATGGACGACATTTCCAATTTGTATGCTAAGAATAAATATTAATTTATTAATTACAGTTATTTTAACACTTTTCTTTTTTTCTTTTTATAATCATTATCTGAAAAGAAAAATATGAAAACTTGGGACTTGTCAGAAGAAAACACATCTCTCTTTAGGTTAATTGCCCATCACTTTAGCACAACTGAGGTTATATCGTTTTGTATGTTAGCATTATTATTGTTATTACATGATTTAAAGGTGAGTGATTTATTTGATTTTGATATGACCGAATGTTAATTTAAAAAAATATTAGTTTATATCTTATTAATTGCACTTGACGAGCACGTGTTATGAGAATAACATTTTGAGAATAACATGAGAATAATATTTTGAAGATATATCAAGAGCTATTATTGAAACTTAAACATGTCTAAATTATTTCACTGTTCTCAGACATTAACTCTTCCTATAAAACGAAGTACAGTACAGTGGAAAACTGTTGAAGAAAGTGACAGTGAAATGTAATTCTGGTAAAACATCAAAGCCCGCCATTAATGATTTAAATAATCTTGGGCACGGCATGGCCAGGTGGATTAAGGCGTTCGACTCTCAATCCGAGAGTCTCGTGTTCGAATCCCCGTCGCACCAAATATGCTCGCTCTTTCAGCCGTGGGGGCGTGATAATGTGACGACCATTCCTACTATTCGTCGGTAAAAGAGTAGTCCACGAGTCGGCGGTGGGTGGTGATGTCTAGCTGCCTTCCCTCTCGTCTTACCCTGCTAAATTAGGGGCGGCTAGTGCAGATAGCCCTCGAGTAGCTGTGCGCGAAATAAAAAAAAAACAATTAAATAATTTTGTTTTTTTCTACCTTTTATTGTGTTTTACAGATGAATGTGTGTGGCTTAAAATAACTCTGAAACGGAAGAACCTGCGTCCTGAATTAATAGTCATGAATGGGATTAAATTGAGCGATCACTGTATCCAATAAAGTAAAAAAACAACATGAAAACTGATATCAACAACTATAACAGAATAAGAAAAAAATACCTTTTCGTACTGAATGCGACTTGCGCATCTGTCGTATTTATCTTTCTTCCTTATTATCATTGAAATATGCACATATGTGAAACTGAAGTCAGAGTAAGATATGGAGTCTGATTTGATTGGCACATGTGCTGTAACTTTGGGATGCAAAATAAGAGCTAGCTTGTATCTTACATACTCAGCAAATAGACTGATGTGGCTTTGCTGTAAGAAAACACACACACACACACAACATGCTTATCTTACATAACTTACGTTATCAATACACATGTCATAATACATGCGTAACAGATAAAGGTATGAATATATTATTTCGTAGTAAAATTTCACAACAAGGAAACGAGATATGATGCTTGAACACTGAGGAAGAATTAACTGAATGCTTATCACAATTAGTTCGTCTATAAGAACACTTGCTTCGAAGCTCCATGCTGAAAATAAGATGTCGTTGTCGTTAATTGTTATTTTAATAGTAAGGATACTTTTAGCAAAAGGGTGGACTGGCATGGCTGTGTGGTTAGGGTGATTCACTTGTAATGTGTGGGTCTGGGATTGGAATCTCCATCACACCAACATTATCGCCCTTTCAGCCATGGGAGCATCGTAATGTTACAGTCAATCTCACTATTCATTGGTAAATTTATAGCCCAAGAGTTGGGAATGGGTGGTAATAACTAGCTGCCTTTCCTCTAGTCTTACACTGCTAAATTAGGAATGACTAGCGCAGATAACCCCCGTGTAGCTTTGCGCGAAATTCATAAACAATTCTAACAGAAGAAAATTGTAATAGTTTTAAAACCTAATAATAAATATACTACGTGATTAATTCCATAATACGAAATATGACTATAAGTACTTTTCTTTCAATGTTAGTAAATAAACAACCAATTACATTGGTGCAGGTGGAGTCGTTGCTTCAAATCAAAAACAACTGATGTACGTACGTAGATTAAGACAACATTAAAGGTTCCGTGTTACTAACAGTATACTCTAAAAACATGTAAGTTAATAAATAGCTATTTAAACAGTTTCTTTTAGTGTTAGTTTTGAAATTTTACTTCTACCTTTCAAGTGTACTGGATATATACTTTAAAATGTGATTTAAAATAATGATATTTTTACTCACGACTAGACGCGTTGTTAATGAGAAAATGTACTGATAAAAAATACGCATGTCGTAAATCTAATTATCTCAGTGTAATCTCGAAGCAGGATCATCAAACGGTGCAATTCATACGTCATCGCACTATCATATATCACAGGTTCCAGGGTGTATTGATACAGTAGCCCTTGTACGTTTTTTAGAGCTATGCTATTTATTCTGGTTAGTCGTTCATGGGCACTTTTCAGTGTTCGTTATTTTGATAAATGGTATGATAGTGCACCTCCAAAATATTCTACTTGAAGTGTCGTCCACGAAAACAAAATTATTTATGTGGAAATTTAATCACTTATATATCATCGACTATGATATATACAGAAAGAATATTGTTTGTTCTTCTATTCTATGTTGAGAAACAGACAATCAAACGACTACTAAGGGTAGATAGCTCCCGTGTTGCTTTGAGCGAAATACAAAACAAACAAGGTGCTACTGTAGTCATAATCGATAGTTTATTGCTCTTAGTCTGATTTCGGAAACAGTTTGCATTCAGCTGTCCAGAATGACTAACACATAAGTTGAAAGTGTGTGACTTGGTTTATCTAAGACTTCCATTACAATCTTCATTAACCAACCACCAAGTATGGGGTTGAGTCTGTATTTTTTGTAGAGGTCATTTTCCCTAATTTTATTTTGTCTTCTAGATGTAGTTTATACAGAACGTGCCAGGTGGTTAGGGACACTCGACTCATGATCTAAGGGTCCTGAGTTCGAATCAAACATGCCCTATTTTTAGCTGTGGGGGGGCGTTGGTAAAAGAGTTGCTCAAAAGTTGGCGGCGGGTATCTTCCCTTTAGTCTTACACTGCTAAATTAGGAACGGCTAGCGCAGATAAGCCTTGTGTAGCTTTGCGCAAAATTCAAAAATGAAAAACAAACAAACTATTACTTTCAAAACAATCCTTAAAGATGCTGTATTTTGAGAGATGCAAACAAGTCTCTCGTTAGCTGCAAAACTATATGTATATATTTTTAAAAAAATCTTCAGTTTTAGAAGTAACAAGATTAATTAATTAACTTTAAACTTCAATTGAGAAACAAAAAGTTACTATTTATATTGAAACAATTATGGCAAGACCTATCCAGATAAGGTATTTTAATAAAGCTGCACAATTAGATTAAACAGGTACTTAATTTATATTTGTGTCTTTGATTTTAATTTAAAGCAAATAAAGTTCAGAACTTGTGATACACTTATTGAACTTCTCTTTATAAATGCCCCCCAGTGGCTCAGCGGGATGTCTGCGGAGTTACACGCTAAAATCCCGGTTTCGATACCCGTGGTGGGCAGAGCACAGATAGCCCATTGTGTAGCTTTGTGCTTAATTCAAAACAAACAAACAAACAAACAAACTCTTTATAAATTACGTAATAAAGTAACTTTACTTCCCATTTTGCGTTATAGCTCGTCCCGGCATAGCCAGGTGGTTAGGGCATTCAACTCCTAATCTGACGGTCGCAGGTTCGAATCCTCATCACATCAAACATGTCCGCCCTTTCAATTGTGGGGGCGTTATAACGTGACAGTTAGTCACATTATTCGTTGGTAATATAATAGTCTCAAGTGGGTGGTAATGACTAGCTGCCTTCCCTCTTGTCTTACACTACTGAACTAGAAACGGTTAGTGTAGAAATCCCTAATGTACCTTTGCGTAAAATTTAAAACAAATAAACAAACACTATAGCTCCACACACTGGATTTTTGAATGACGTAAATATAAAAGCATTAGTTTTTCCAATGATATGATAATTCACAGTTTTTAAAGTCAACTAGCACTAGACTGATATTCAGACAACGTGTTTTCATTCCATATTATCCTCCCAAGAATAAGTATTAGAACTTACGACGCTAAAATTCGTTTTTCGATACTCGTGGTAGGAACGGTATTAATGGCCCATTGTATAGCCGTGTGTTTAACAACGAACAAACATTCCATATTGTAAGTGAAAGTGCGCCAAAACGTGTACGCTAATTTCAATAAAATTGAACCAGAATTAATCCTCAATTTGCTAGGCACACAGTTAAATTTCCTGAGAGAATTAGTTCTATAATTTCTAATATATATACGTATATATATATCTGTATACTACTGATATTAGTATTTCAGAACGAGATCTGTTCATTATACTTTCTCTGAGTTAAAGTTTTGAATCTATTTGATAAAGTTAACTAGTAACTGGTACCATGGAGTCATGTGTTTGTACATACAGATATAATATTAAGTAATAATTCGTCTGCGACACTCGTGTAACGGTCTTGTAAATTAAAACTACTTGATATGGAAAAAGTGGATCGTTCAGTTTATTATTCTGGGTAGTAAAGCATACAGTAAATAGCTTGGTAAGTCTTTAAATGAAAGTTTGTAATAAGTATACGAAGTTTGTTAAGCATTTAAATTAAAGCTTTTGATAAGTATGTGTAGTTTGTTAAGTATTTAAATGAGAGCTTGTAATAAGTATACGTACTTTGTTAAGTATTTAACTTTCGGGTTGTTATAGGAATACGTAGCTCAATAAGTCTTTACATTCCTGATTACGATAAGTATAACGGGTTTAGTAAGCCTTGAATTACTAGTTGTGATATATATAAAATGTTTGATAAACCTTTGAAGTAGAAGTTGTGATAAGTATCAATACATATTTAGTTTGACAAGTCGTTAAACTACTTGTTTGAACAAGCACACATAGTTTGGTAAATCGTTAAATTACTGGTAAGTGTACGTTGTGTGGTAAATCTTTAAATTACTGATTGTGATAAATATACATGGTGTGGTAAGTTCAGATTAGTCTGAGCAACAGGTATACATCAGTTTGTTCTGTAAATATAGATTACTAATTTGTAAACTGATAAAAGAGTTGAGGAAAAAATGACCTAATGCCTCAACCATAAAAATACATTTAGCTTCATGCTTTATAAGACTAAATCGGATAAAGGTACTTATACATGGACGTCAGTTTATGGTAAGTACAACTATTGTTGAAACCTGTTTTTTATATATATGTATTTCTTCTAAAGAGAATGATAAAATCGTAGTGCCAAATTCCCCGAAATTAAGTATCATGGTGAAGAACTCATAACTTGGATGCAAAACTTCCTTTGTACCAAAGTGCTTAAATTATGTTGTTAATACCTTAAACTAGAAGCCAGAAAGCTCTGCACACTCGAGTCGTGTTAATAGTACTTAAAACTAGAAGCCAGAAAGCCGTGTATACTTGAGTCATGTTGGTAGTACCTATAATTAAAATCCAGAAAACTTTGTTCACTTGAGTTATGTTGGTAGTACCTTACACTAGAAGCCAGAAAACTCTGTATATTTGAGTCATGTTGGTAGTACTTTAAACCAGAAGCCAGAAGGTTCTGTATAATAAAATCTTTCAGGAGTAAGCAGTGTGAAAATAATAAATTTTGAAATCGTTATTTACAACTAATTTTTATAACTGAAAGAAATTCTCAGTTCTGTTTTATATCACGTTTTTCAAACTGATCAAAATCCTTTGTTCCATTCTATGTTACGTTTTCTAATCTGTTAAAAATCCTAAGTTATATTCTGTATCATATATTATGTTTATGTATTTTCTTTAGGGTTAAGCAATTCTAATATAGTTAGATGCTTTGAAATTACCAAAAATTATTATCTGTCCTGTTGATTAGCTGATCACAAACTCCCAGTTATGTGGACTGTTAGTTTAATTGTTACATTAACGATTTTTTTCATGCATCGACAGCTTTTTCGGCGCTTTTCGTATTATTTTCTTTTCTAATTCTCGATTACTCTATTATTAGATTAATTCAAGAAAGTCCACAATTTTACATTTTTAGTCGTTGATACACAAACATCAAGCGTGGTGCACACAACTCATTTTAAAAATTCAAAATTTTAATTACGTTACGTTTTGCATGCACAGCACCGTCTCGGACTTTTTTTTCCAGATCTATCTAAGTTTGTAGTTTAAGAACCTAGGGTTGTTAATCAAAATGATTTTGATCATTTAATGCTTTGAGTTTTATGCATTGGTTGAACAAAAGATACGGCGGATGTTTTACACACTGATATGTTTTACCTATTTTAGGTGCTCTATACAAGTATAAGTCGATGTAAGAAGAATGCATGACCACTTTACCGGAGTCATATAGCTCCGAAATTCTAGTGCTAAGTTTCATTTACTGATTTGTATAAAAATTTTCGTTTTCCTTTGATTTCTTTTTTTTAATTTGCCTCATTAGAAAATTTCGCGAAGTTTCTTTATCTTATTTACTGCATCGAAATAGGTTTTTCTTGTATTGATATGAGCAGAAGCCACAAACAGCACTTCTGACCAGATAGTATACAAATAATTAGAAAATTACGAAGCAAACCATTGAAAACTGAAAGTAACTAACTTAAGAAAATTTGTTTGAAAACAAAAATCAGATTACACAAGATGTCATTTGTATGTTTTTCATTTGTGATGAATTTCGTGCTAGGATTTGTTTTCCTTCCTTAAGATTATTTAACGAAAGAACTGAAATAGGCTTTTGTTTCTGTATGGTTTGTTTAAATTCCGAGCAAACTTTTTTTAGCAAAACCATATTGGAGTATCCGTTACGCCTGGTATAAAATCCCGGAGTTTAGCATTGTAAGTCTATAAACTTTTCACTGTCCTACCAAGGGGCGCTTTTTTCGAAAATTGACTTTATGAAATAAAATTTATTTTATTTTTTATTGGTCTGATTTGTCTTGAATTTCGCGCAAAGCTACACGAGGGCTATCTGCGCTAGCCGTTCCTAATTTATCAGTGGAAGACTAAAGGGAAGGCAGCTAGTCATCACCACCCACCACCAACTCTTGGGCTATTCTTCTTACCAACGAATAGTGGGATTGATCGTAACATTATAATTCACGGCTGAATGCAAGCAGTTTGGTCCGACGGGGATTTGAACCCGCGACCCTCAGATTAGGAGTGGAGTACCTTAACCACCTGGCCAAGCTGGGCTTTATTATTTATAGCTTTTAGTCTTATCTATAGCAATAATTAAAAATATGAACATTATTTTAGTGTTAGCCAACAAAGATTTAATATGTTAATTTTCAAATCCTGTTTGCAATAGAAATACAAAACATACACATTACTTTACATTGTTGTGATCAATAAAGATTGAATTTTATTCTCATATTTTCTAAAACACACTGTAAAATATAGTCTTTCAGTTAGTGTTTGTTATTTTGAAATGTATTTATTTTTATAAGTTAATTCAGCAAACAAATATTATAGTACACAGATAAATCAAAGATACGAATGTAAATTATCGCACCTTCCGATTTTAGTAAACTGAACTCTCGTATATGTGTAAGAACACCGTTCATCAAGTGTGTGCTTATTTTTAGCACAAAACTATACAGTGGGTAGTATGCGCTCTATTCACTGAATGAACTTGAACCTTGAACCTCAGTGATTTAAGTTTGTTAATTAATTGCTGACTCACCGTACATCTCGTACTGGGGTCTGAAAAATAAATACCTTCAGAACCTTACTCTCTTTTATTCTCACAAGTAATCATAAAATGCTAATTTAAAAGTAAAACTCTCTAGACACATACATTTTTTTTAAGTACAGTATAATAATTCATAAACATTTAGCTGCATTATTTAGCAGTTTTTATCAAGTTATACCTTTTTATCGTACTTGTAATCGTTCATTGCAAAATGTCATGGCCGACGGGAGCGCAAACATAAAATAACATTAAAGGACAACAAGGAACCTTTCGTACTATCTCGTTTGGCATATTCATTAAATGAAACTAACTAATCACCTCAAAGCTAGCCTTCATCATACAAATACTGACCAAGCTTTTCCTTTAATTCCCTTGAATAAGCTGTATCTACTGCATCTAAAGGACCATTTTTTTAGAAAAATAAAGCTTTCTTAGCTATATAATATTTATTTCCTGCTTTAATGTATACATGTGTCCCTGAGGTTTATCATTCTCACCGTTGAGTATGAAAAAAAATGAAGCCAAAACATTATCAATTCCATTAATAGTTTTAAATATCTCAATCAAATCAGCTAACTCTTCGCCTGCGTCGCGCTAAACATGCTCGCCCTCCCAGCCGTGGGGGTGTATAATGTGACGGTCAATCCCACTATTCGTTGGTAAAAGAGTAGCCCAAGAGTTGGCGGTGGGTGGTGATGACTAGCTGCCTTCCCTCTAGTCTTACACTGCTAAATTAGGGACGGCTAGCACAGATAGCCCTCGAGTAGCTTTGTGAGAAATTTCAAAACAATCAGCTAACTCTTTTTATGAAGAAACAAGTACAGAGACATTAATCTATTGTCTTACGATAATCTTTCCATCCCAAGTGTCGTTCTACTTGCCCTCCTCTGAATCCATTCCAATAATTGAGTGTCCTTTATGAAGTAACTTCATTTCATATCTATCGAAAGAATGCAAAAAATTACAATTATTTAGAATCTATAGATTACTCACTGTTCAAATAATTTCAAAATGTTTATTCTGCTCTAGGCATGTATTGATCAAAATAACAAAGTATCATAATCTAACTCAATTTTTCTTTGTTGTCATAAAGTATTACGAACACTTTTTAATTTCTGAGGTAAATCAAAACCTTAACATGTCTAATAAACAGTTGAATACCTAAGTTCTACTGTAACTTTATTTTGAAAAAAACATATCAATACTTGAGTTTTATTAAAGTTTATTGTTTTGGTTTGGAACATTTTCTAATATGCTAATATAAACAGGATATTTAAAACTTGTACGATTTCCAGTTCGTTCCTTCACTTGTCTCTAATGGAAAATAAAAAAGCTTTGCATAGTTACTTCCTTTAAAAGTCTGATCTATAAAAATATTCTTTAATATTTACTTAACCTGCTTTCAAGACTCTGATACTGATGGAACAATCCTTAAATCTGTGTTTTGTGTGTGAAAGAGCTACATACCTTTTTTAATGAATCAAAGAAACAAAATTGCACATATAAAAACTTTAATCGTCCTTTTAATGAAAACATAAAAAGTTACATCTAGTTTAATAATTTAATCCATCCAAAGTAGTTTTGGTGTTCGTACGTTATTCATATATCGAACAGATCAGTATAATTCCATATAAACACTATTAGATACGATTTTGGAGCAATGAACTGGAAATATTAAGAGTGAAATGTAATGAAGTAAGAAATTTATAAAGACAAATCAAACGTCTTCTATTTTTATTGAGTGGTACAGTCAACTGTCCTATCCTTTTAATGAACACACGTGACAGAAATCACTGCGCAATATAAAGTAAGGCATTTTATTGACGATCCTAAAACAGTCCCAAGTTGTGCGATTGCATAATATACTTTAATATTTTATCAGTTGGCGTAATATAATCAAATTTAAAATTGATTGTTTCGCCAAGATAGTCCCTATACTTACATATTACATAATGAAACTTAACCTTTTGTCATTATCACCAGATATACCTAACCTTTCGACAGTATAATGAAATATAACGTATTTTCAGTTTCACCGAGTTACACGTGACTAACAAATATTCTACGAAGAAATTCATCATTTTGTTGCTCTCACCAAAATAAATTTAATCTCTCTATAGTATAAGATAAATTTAAAGTTTTATCACTTAAAACTTGTTCATTGTTGCATATGCAGAATATCTACGGTTACAACGTGTCACCAGCTTAAGCTAACATCATCAGGTACAACAACTATAAGAAGCATATCTGTGATAAAGGTAATATGAAAAATTAGCGGAAAGATGCACTGCTATGCGATTGGTTGAGATTAACAAGACTGCAGGACGTAGAAAGATGTAGCAAACAGTCAAACAATTAATGTTTAGCTATAAAGGCTATATAATAACATTTTAAATTTTTATCAGCTTCCCTAAGTTAGACCGTATTCTTCTATATCGTATTTTAAAAACTTAACATATTTTCAGAAAATCCAGATAGACCAAAGCTTTCCACATTATATGATAAAATTTATAAGTTGTCGGTTTAGCCAAGATAGCCGTAACCTTTTTATATGGCCTGATGTTTAAGACGCTCGATTCACAATCTACGTTTCGTGGGTTTGAATCCCTGTCATCGAACATGCTCGCCTTTTCAACCGCGGGGGCGTTATAATGTGACGGTCAGTTCCACTTTTTGTTAGTAAAAAAAATAGTCCAAGAGCTGGCGATGGGTAGTGTTGACAAGCTTCCTTTCTTCTAATCTATTGCTGTTAAATTAGGGATGGCTAGTTTAGAAAACAAACCAACCTTCTATATTCTTTGATAACATTTCAGATTTTGAAAGTTTCACGACACTGAACCCAGCGTTTTTATATTATAAAATGAAATTTAACATATTGTCAGTTTTCGCAAGACCCAACCATTCTATAGTTCTTCAGTGGGTCAAGGGTTAGTGTAAGGACATGTAACATTAAAATCTAATGTTGAATTCTAAGCAGTGAACAAAGCGCAGATATATCTTTTTTGCTCTACTATATGAAAAGAAACTTAACAGTTTTCCAAAATAGATCTAATCTAGCTTTATTACATGGTACATTATACCATTTCTATATTCACCAAATCAGACCTAACCTTTCTCTATTACGTGATGAAATATGATGAAATTTTACCATGAAGTGTCAAACGTTTTCCAAAAAAAAGATGTATTTAAATATTGTACCATAATTATAGGTACTGACTAAACCTTTTCTATAAAACGCATATCCAATTCTTGTTTCAATTTAACCAAATAAATCATGCTTCTCTGTTAAAGTGTAAGTAACAATGGAATTTTCAAATTTAAACACAGTGTAAACAGTAATAACATTGTCTCTTCACTTTTTACGTTTTTTTATATTATACAAAAGTATTTTAATTGTCATTTTTGGATTTGACACTAAATTAGTTTTCCAGAAAAAAGTCTCGTGGATTCATCTCTATCCCTTGAGGAAAGTAGTTATGAATCATCGTTTGTTTTTAATAAGCAAATTAGTAGCTGTTTTTGGAGTCTGGCATGTTCTGGTTATCAAGGCCTTCAGCACGCAAACTGAGAGCGCAATTTGAATCTCCGTAGCCTAACATGCTCGTCCTGTGTTGTAGTCGACTGGGCTGGCCACATGGCTATAGAAAGTCTTAGCGTATACAAATACCGGCCTACCCCAAGCGAGTTGGGATTACGGTTGTTACGTTGAAGTAGCTGTCCTGGAATTTTCTGAAACTCCCTGTTGTATGAGTACAAGGCTAACTCATTTGAAAGCTTAACCCTTTAAGTATCATGTCAATTAATGTTTATTACGTAATTACAGCATACTTTTTTAGCAATGTTGTAAAGTTAACAAGGCGTGATAAATTATTGTTTAAAACTCATAAGCTGTGTAAATTGATATGTATACTTATGGATTTTTCTCTACTTTAAAATGTGTAGAAATAAGGCGTGATAATTATTGTTTCGTTGCGAATACTGTAAAATTAACAAGACGTGATAAGTATTGTTTACACGATGAATACTTGGTTTCAAACTTTTAAATAAAGAGTTATATTCTGGTTCTTTAAATAGTTTACATATAAACGTCTCTAATACTATGTGCTGCTAATACCCATGTTTAACTAGACCTAAAAATAAGGGTTAGAGAAAATAATGGAACCTGACCATATAAGTTTAATAGGCCACAACATTCCCACACTTTTGTGCGACTCACTGACGTCACATGGAGTTGCTCTAATCTCTTCCCAAAAACCTCGTTCTCAAAGTACTCTAAAATGTAGGTCGATTCATGGCCTAATGAATAAGCTAGAGAAGTAAATAAATATTTTATAACACGTGATCTTAAGTGTCAGCCTGCTTTTGTAACTGACTACTTATGTAAAGCATTGAATAGATGTGTCAGGCAACTTTACATTCTATTTAAATACGTATACAAATATGCAGCGAAAATCAGAGAAAGAAGTGTTTCATTTGAAATTCTATCCACTAATAATATAAATCATTATAAATTGTGTTATCTAAGTGCTGAAAATTTCAAAACTCGTATTATTACATTTTACAACAGAAAAATTCAAAGAGTAACTGTTATAAAAGGCTTTTGATATACGATTTTGCTTAACTTTCAAAAGTTAATGGCAAATTAATAAACGAAAATGTGTGAAATGTAAAAAGGGAGTTTAATACAGTTACTTAATGTGTTTCAACTATGTTGGAAAACATTATAACATTTGAAGTTGGTTATATATTTATTGTTTTTAAGTTATACCTTATACTAATAACTCATCAATTCAATCACCAATAATTATTACACTGTGACCAATCGATAGTATAAATTAAATCAAAAGTAAAAGTTACAGAATAAATGTAAAAAAATGAACAAACATGTTCTCCTAAAAGCTCTTAACTTTAAGTTGTTAGATTTCGTGCAAAGCCAATCGAGGTCTACATCTATTATCCGTCCTTAATTTTGAAGTAACAGATCAGAAGGAAGGAAACTGGTCAACATTACCCACTGCCAAATCTAAGGATACTCTTGTAAGATTGAGTATTTGGGTTTGGCTAGCAATTTTATAACTCATCTATGGCCCTAAAGTGTATAATACGGTTTCGTTTTGTTTTTAGCTGAAGGGACGCGAACCACAAAAGCTCAGTCCCAAACGTTAAACACACCCAGATAAATCTTAAGCATTTAAATCTTAAACAAACAAACAATAACACTAAAAAACAGGGTTTCGGTACATGTGGTGAGCACAGAACATATAGTCCGTTGTATAGTTTTGCGCTTAACAACAACAAAACCTTTACTGTACTCTAGAACACAAAGTCAATAGTATAAATATATATATGTATATAATATTTGTAATGGGAAACGTATTGCCAGGTAGCAAATTTTACTGTAATGTTTTGTAAGGTTTGTGCTGTATAATACCACACTGAGTTTGTCAGGCAAAATAAACATTCACATATCTTTGAAATATAGTTTTTCATCTGTAGATAACTACTATTGAATAAGTGTAATGACAATACAGAGCCATAACTTGACTAACTAGTTTAAAGCTTATTTTTTCCATTTCACGAAACATAACACATGAAACATATTGGATGGTGTGAACACAAATACCCATGTTACAGCTTTAATCTTGCCTTTTTTTCATGAATAAGGGCAAAAAACTATTACTTCAGATTTATGATGTTTAATTATATATAATAATGTGTTCGGATACACGTTACACTTTATTTTATTGATATTTTTCCACGTATTTTTTTTTGTTTCACCTCCAATCAAAATTATAGAATCCTTGGTAGAAATCCTCAAAAGATAATGTAAACTGATATAAACAAGTATTCCAACTTACAAAAGCAATCGCTAAATTATTGTACCTTACCAAACCCAATAACATTGTTTCTGATTTTGTCTTGTTAAATTATCCTATAAGTAATGTCCGAAAATTTAATACAGAAAGTGCATCATCATTTCTGTCTATGTAAAAGGCTTTAATGGCTAAAATGTGTAATAGGACATATATAAAAATGTTCAGACAAATAAAAGAAACTAACCCAACTCCAAATTTTCATATCATTAATCAAATAAACCCTTATGAAGATGGATGTGTCTGACGACCACATTAGGCTTATAATGATTTATGAGTGTTTTTTTTTTAAAGCAATAGAGCGGTATAAACTACATAAAACATTCAAGGTGTTTATGGTGCGGGGTCTCTCAATGAAAGAAAATGTCAAACGTGACTTCAGAAGTGTAGCTTAATTGATGTGCCATGTTCAGGTTGTCCTGTTGAGTTTAATGACTTGCTGCTGGCTGTACTTGATGAAGACTGTTCTGTAACAGTTGAAGAACTAACACAGAAGCTTAATTCAATCCATTTAACAGTTCACCGTAATATGCAACAGCTTGAAAAGGTGTTTAAACTTAAAAAATGGGTCCTCATGCTTTGACAAAAGCTAATCTTAGAGTAAGAGTAGACATTTGCACTCTTCTGCATTCTTGTGAACGTAACTCACCTTTTTCGGACAGGTTAGTGACTGGAGATGAAAAATGGATATTTTACAAAAATGTTAAGCGCCGCAGATAATGACTCAGTTCAGGTAAACTGGCTAAAGCACAGCCTAAAATAGACCTTCACCCTAGGAAACTCTTATTAAGCGTTTGGTGGGATATTGTAGGTGTGATCCACTTCAAGTTGCTGCCACTCAACATCACCATTACATCAAACTTCTATTGTCAACAGTAAGAGCACTTGAATGTTGCACTGAAAGAAAAGGGGCCTACTTTAATTAATCGTAAAGGTGTTGTATTACACCAGGATAATGCACGGCCCCATACAGCAAGGATCACATGTGCAATGATTGAAGAACTAGACTGGGAAAAACTTCCATGTCCTCCTTATTCTTTCACCTTGCCCCATCTGATTATCATCTATTCCGAAGTTTGCAGAACTATTTTGATGGAAAAGAGCTTTGAACACGTGCAGATGTCGAAACTACCTTCTCTACATTCTTTTCCTCCAAATCCCAAGAAGTTTATACAAGTGGCATTCAGATGCTGGTGAATCGTTGGCAGGAAGTAATTGATAATAATGGAACATACATTATTGATTAAATAACATTCAAAGTGTTTGAAATCCTTTTTGTTTTTCTGAACCTAAAATCGGACATTACTTAAGGGATGACCTGTTGGTTTTAATTGTTCTTGTTTTAATAGTCACACAATGGACTATCTTACACCGTGTGCTCCAGCAGGAATCGATCCCCGCAGTTTAGTTTCGTAGTTCCGTAATCTTAACACTGAACCACTAAGGTACTAATTAGTTGTAAATGATAAGTTTCATATTGATAGTACTTTGCTGATACAGCGGTAAGTCTTCGGATTTACAAAGCTAAAATAAGAGATTCGATTTCCCTCGGTGGTTCTGCTTTTAGAAAACACACATATTCATTGATACAAATCACTGGCTTCGAATATAATCATACAACACTGAAGATTATAATCTTTTCAGACCCCTATTATTGTGACCATATCACATATATTATATTTATGGAACTTAGTACCACAGAAGTATTATTGTAAAATATTTTAACATCATAATCCACTGTTATTCATTCTGGTCCTAACTAAAAGTTTTATTTAAAATCGTCATTTCGAACTTAGTAAGCACACCTGAATGTTGTTTAATTACTTTAAACGTTTTGCTTCTGTAAATATTTTATTAAATATATTGATTGAAAAGAAGAGAATATTAGAGTTGAACATTTTACACATTCTCTGAATGTACTGTTCTTGCTAAATTTGTTTTTTATTACGTAATTGGTAAGTAATTTTCTAGTGATTAAAAGTGAACTCTTATCGCTAAAGTAATTTTAATAAACAATGACTTATTTATTATTGGGAACGCTTGCTTTAGTGAATTTTAATAGTCTGTATTCGGTGCACGACCAATTTCATGCGACACATACATAAGTATTACACATATACATGTGTGTGTATTTATATAAAGAGAGATAAATAGATATATAGCCTTGTTTTTTTCACTAACTAATGTTGGTGTAATGCTTTATACACAAGCTTATACAATATTTTGTAACTAAATACGTAGAGATGGACGTTATAGTCAGATCATACGATTTTCTTCACTAAAAGCACATAAAGTCGGACTCGGAAAATGTTTTGTCATCAGCCTATTCTAAGTTGATAGATTGCTGGATATTGAAGCGCCAAGCTGGTGTGATATACGGTCTATTACGTGATATTTAATTCGTTTTGATTGGAATAAATTGTCGTGTTCTATCGCAGAAATATTCTTACTCCTTAGTAGTGATCTCAAATTTGTGGGTGTTCGTTATAAAGATGGACACTTGATGGAGGTGGTTCCATAATTACTTATAAAGTAAACGAACCGTATTTCATTAAGACAGTAAGTATATTCTCAACCCCAGATAACAAAGAACCACGTACCGGATATGACATGAAAGACCGGATGCAACCTACTTGCGAAATATTGGATAATAATTGGTTAGTATATATATATGTATATAACCTTCTAGTAAAGCAACACTGTATTTGTTAAAACAGGATATACATATACCTAGTTCATGCGGTGATAACAGTAGTTTTTGACGTAAAATATAATTTCCAAACTAATATATCACAAAAGTCTCTTCCAAGTAAATAATTTTTAGTTCTTCAGTTCTTATTACACTTTTTTAATTTTCCTGTACGTCTAAACAAAACGAAACGAAATGATATATGCTTAACTATCAGATCACAGTTGACCAGTGTTAGATGAACTAAAACTTTGATTGCTAAGCTATAACTTGCTATTGCATTAAATTCATAAATGTGTCTAATGAATTTGAGAGCTACAACAATTAAGAATAAGCAACTTATTATTCAAATGAATTGATCTGTTACTGTCCATCAAGAGTTTATTAGGATTTAAATCGCTGCTCTTGGGATTAAAATGTGCAACTGAGAACAATCCGATACATGTCGTTGGCCTTTAGCCAAAACGTTGGGAAGTAACTAAGTTATTTTGTATGTATGTGTATGTGTGTATATATATTTGTTTTTTAGAAGTGAAGGCAATGTGCGTCTGACTTTACTTAAAACTGTGTTTCGATACTCATAGTGCACAACACAGATAACCTAGTTTTGTGCATAAAGTCAGAAAAAAATTGCTTTATTTACTTGTTGGTCTGGCAGATAGGGAGCTCACGGGTTTGAGTTTTTATCACCGAACATAGTCGCTTTTTCAACTATAAGAGCGTTCGTTATATTGTGACGGTCAATCCTACTATTCTGTTGTAAATATGTAACTCAAGAGTTGGCGGTAGGTGGTACTTACTAGTTGTCTTCCCTACATTTTATCACTGCTAAATCAAAAATTACTAGCGCAAACGCCTTCCAATAACTTTGCACAAAATTCAAACACAAACAAAAATAAAGTGCTATTTAACTTGTGTAAAGCTCTCTAGAGTGAGCACTAAGAGCATTAAAGCAGTTAGAGAGTGACAAAAACAACAACAAAAATTCATAGTTAAATATATGATTGTTGGTTCATGCACTTAAAAGTAAATAATTTTGGAGTTAGACTGCTAAAACAGCATTATTCCTGTTAAAGTAGAGTGTTAGAAGAATCACGAATTAGACAGTTTAACTACCAACTGTTTGAAAAATTAGGAATTAGACTGTTGAAATAGTTAATATAGATTAGGAATTTGGAAAGTTTAAGTTAGTTAAGAATAAGGCTATTAATTATACAGTTGAAACAATTACAGACTAGACTGTTGAAAAAACATTATTAAAGTTTCAAGAAGTTGAAATATTAACGTAGCGACTTGAAACAGTTAAATATCGATTGTTGAAATAGCTAAAAATTAAAGTGACGTAGAGACGATTGTTAGAATAGTTTGAAAATAGGTTGCTGAAATATAAACTGTTGACATAAAATTATATATGGCTCAAAAGCTATAAAATGAGGTTTTCAACCAGATATTGTCAAGAGAGCGATGTTAGCTTATTGAAGTAGGGATTCCTAGAACAGATGGAAATTATAGTGTTAAAAGTTAGTGGAATGAAATATAGGTTATAAAAAAAATAGGTTGAAAGTACTGAGCTCACCTCTGTGTCGTTATATAAAATATAAAATGATAACGCAACGTTATTAACAGAACCACGGAGTAATGTTGACTGCCTCCTTTTCCTTTTTAGTCTGCCAGATAGCTCTTGTTTAACTTCGCGCGAATTTCCAAAACAAGCATATATGTAATTAAAGTAACAACATATATTCTAACTTACAATCTTACACATCACTTCCGCACAGTGTTTCAGTTCGATGTCGGAATTTTATATGACTTACTGATCCAAAAATTTAATCTAATACCTTCTCGTTGTATTTTATGGATTTTATCATTTTTATTTTGTTATCCTTATGACTTCAGTTATTGTTATATTTTTATGGCAGTGATTCGAGTAAGGGAAAGCAGTTAGTTAGCACTACCCACCGCCAACTCTTGGATTACTCTTTAACAACAAAACATGGGATTTACCATAAAGTTGTGGTCTACACTATTAAAAGAGCGAACATGTTCGGTGAAAGAATTCGTTCGTAACTTGCGAGTCGAGCACCTTAACCGCTATTTATATTAAACTGTATGATGGGTAGGAAGTGATACCAGAAAAATGTTAAATAAGTCTTCCTCGAGTATTTAACAATTCAGATAATTATTTATAACACAAAGAAATAAATATATTCTCCAGAAGAATATAAAATTATAACAGTTAATTGTGAGAATACAAACTGATCTAAACAACAAAACTCAAAAAATTTCTGGAAGGTTTTGTTTTTGTTTTGTTTTCTTATAGTGTTTGTTTGTTTGTATTTGAATTTCGCACAAAGCTACTCGAGGGCTATCTGTGCTAGCCGTCCCTAATTTTGCAGTGTAAGACTAGAGGGAAGACAGCTAGTTATCACGACCCACTGCCAACTCTTGGGCTACTCTTTTACCAACGAATAGTGGGATTGCCCGTCACACTGTAACACCCCACGGCTGGGAGGGCGAGCATGTTTGGCGCGACGGGGATGCGAACCCGCGACCCTCAGATTACGAGTCGCACGCCTTAACACGCTTAGCCATGCCGCGCCTTTCTTATAGCAAAGGCACATCGAGCTATCGAGGGAATTCGAACCCCTGATTTTAGCGTTGTAAATCCGTAGACTTCGTTTCAGGTCGGAAGGCAATAATACTTTTCATATGGTTTCACCATTCCTTCATCTTGGCCCGACAAAAAATTATATTCGATATGTGTCGTT
Organism: Carcinoscorpius rotundicauda; assembly: GCA_011833715.1. Taxonomy (NCBI): domain Eukaryota; kingdom Metazoa; phylum Arthropoda; class Merostomata; order Xiphosura; family Limulidae; genus Carcinoscorpius; species Carcinoscorpius rotundicauda. The sequence continues at coordinate 45,302,089 of CM022395.1, read as the reverse complement.
AATGTTTGTCTGTGCTAAAACTTTCTTCTAAAATTCTTAAACAAATTTACAAAAGATCTCTTAACACTACAATTATAATTTCTTTTAACCACCTGCTTTGCGTCCACCGCGGGAATTGAACCTTGATTTCTAGCGTTATAGGCTTTCTGAAGATAACCACTGAGTCACCAAGAGCCTGTAATAAGAGGTTTTATCAAGGGTATCAAAGATGACTTTTGTTTGTTTTCAATTTGTCTTTCTTTAAGTTTCATTTCATCAGAAAAAATGTGTAAAACTATGTGATTCTTTTTCATCTTTGACAGTAATGTTGATGCTTTGAAAATACACTTTATTTATCTAATACAGTAGATGTACATCTTACAAATAGATGTGACAGAAACACATTGATCCATATTCTTGATTAATAAACAAATGCTATGAACTACTTTTCAATTTGTATTGGTGTTGTACCTGACTCAACATATTAAACAATTTTGAAGTTACATGTGAAAATTACGAATTATTATCAATAATATAGTTTTACAAGTTGGTATGTTATTATGTTTTCAATATTTCATTCAACCATGTTTCACATACATACAAACGTTATTAGTAGAAAGTAAGCAAACAAAAACTTTAAGTAAACTTTGAATACACTGTCATCAGGAGATCGTCATTAAATCTCTTTTAAAAATAAATGATAAATAAATCTGTTCACCAGCATAATGTTAAGTCTGAAGGTATTATGTTCCTAAAACTATATAAAAATAAGATTTCCTAAATATTCCTTGGACATTCTGCGTTATTAAATAATCCAGTCAAGAACAGTTCCAGTGTATAAAACTGACCTTAAATTGGAAGGTCCAAGTATTTCATCATGACAATGTATTTATTATGTAGGGCTGGCAGATATATCTGAAAACTTATTCATATTATTATTTTTAAAGTAATGAAAAACACTGCGATATACGATGCAAAAACAAAGAACGAATCGTAAAAACAAAAACACAATAAAGTTATGCACACAATAAACTGTTAAACTTGCTTTCTCTGTTACTAATGTATTTTGTGCCGCGTTCTCATCATATGTAATGTATCTTTCGGATTAACAAAGCTAGTGTATGTGTTCGTCCTTTATCAAGTTATTTCGGTATGTAACTTAGAACAGACATAATAACTCTGAGAACACAAAATAAAATAATATAAGGAACAAAACTGTATTACTTCAGAAACCGGATATGCAGTAGTGCCTTTAGTGTCTTTTCACCATTCAATTATTTTGATGAGACAGAAAATATTTGATTTTTTTCATTCGTTTTCCAGGCGCGGCATGGCCAGGTGGTCAAGACATTCAAATCGTATAAGGGTCGCGGGTTCGATTCCCCGTCACTCCAAACAAGCTTGACCTTTCAGTTATATGGTACGATCAATCCCACTATTCGTTGGTAAAAGAGTATCCCAAGAGTTGGCGGAGGGTGGTGATGATTAGCTGCCGTCCTTCTAGTCTTACACTGCTAAGTTAGGGACGGCTAGCTTAGATAGCACTCGTGCAGTTTTTCGCGAAATTCAAAACAAACCAAGCCAATCACTCGTTTTCCGTATGATGGCACATCAGGTTTTTTCTTTCTTCTTGTTATTTCTGTCAACGACCTCTCGAAGGAAAACACAGTACCTGTTTTGTTTAGGGATTGTCATTGTTTGATATTAGCACATGTGTTGCACTTATGCACGATTTCACAAACAAGAGATAGCATTTGAAAATGAAATGTTAATTTATTGTTTAATAAATTGCTGTGTCACAAAAACAGACATACCAGGAAGTTATGAAAGTAAATACATTTAATCCAATTAATCATGCTCACCAAACATGCTGTCCATAACTTAGCAGAGCTTGGCAGGCTCACCCAGCCAGAACATGATAGGTGGTTGAAATCGTGGTTGTACGTTTGAATTTACATCATAAAATAGCTTGTACAAGGTGTTACCTGCAGATGTTCATCAGAAAACGTGACATGCTAAATAATCAACACTAGTTAACGCACGTGATTACCTGCGGGTATGATTTAAACTTTCTCTATATATAAATAAATTCTTAGATTTTAATAAGCATGTAAAAAATTATTCTTTATTTTTACAATCAAAAGCAGCTGTTTCTGCGGATAATTTCATAAACCAGTAACGTTTTATGGATCTTTCGATGATCGCTAGTATATCTACTTTGTTGTAATCGTTAGGTATAACAGGTGCCATGAGACTGGTTTTAATAATGTGAAACTTCTAAGTGATGAGTGATAAATTAACCAGCCATCTTCAGAATTGGCAAGAATAAATAACGCATGATACTAAGTGCATTATAATGGAAATAAATGGTATTCACAATTTGAAAGATAATTAGGAACTTTTTTAAAACAATGTAGAAAAACAGGTGCCATTCATGAAAAAAAGTAAAGGATAGTTTGAGTATATTGTAATTTTTCCGTCTCTCCTGGAATATTGAAGCAAATCTTGTGAAGATAAATTAGTTTTTCCAAGTGTTAAAAAGTGCAGTTTACTCTTCTATCTCTTACCGTGGGCCCGGCATGGCCAAGCGTGTTAAGGCGTTTGACTCGTAATCCGATGGTCGCGGGTTCGAATCCTGGTCCCACCAAACATGCTCGCCCTTTCAGCCGTAGAGGCGTTATTATGTGACGGTCAATCCAACTATTCGTTGGTAAAAGAGTAGCCCAAGAGTTGGCGGTGGGTGGTGATGACTAGCTGCCTTCCCTCTAGTCTTACACTGCTAAATTAGGGACGGCTAGCGCAGATAGCTCTCGAGTAGCTTTGCGCGAAATTCAAACCAAACAAACAATCTCTTCCCCTATAACACGATATTTAGTAATTGAATAACGAGAGAAAATATCATTAACATGGTATAATATACTGTTCTTGATGTGTTACTTCAGTTATCCTCTAGTGGCTCAGCAGTAATTATAATGATTATAACGCGGAATATTAGGTTTCGACACCTGTAGAACACGGATAACTCACTGAGTAGCTTTGTGCTTAACAAGAAGGAAGTAAAAATTACTTACATCAGTGTTAAGAGTTTCAGAAAAATATTGAGAAACTGAACGAGAGGAATATTGTATTTTTTATAGTCATATATATATGTATATATGATGTACAGATGCTACAATATATTTACGTGTAACTGTTCTACACGTAAAATGTGCGTTATGCTTCACATCGCATTGCCAGTTTATTCTTACCAGGCTACAGCTTTTGATCTTTAAAAATACCTTAAATGTTTAGGATAATCTATACAAGTTGAGATAAACGGTAATTTTTTGTCTGTAACGGTTTTTCTTTTATAGCACTTGCTACATGTTTGTCGCATACATTGTTACTGAACAAACAGATGAAACCTATTAACTTTTCCCTGTTTGTTTCATCTTTCATTTTGTGCTGAAAGACCTAGCAGATGAGCTAACTATAAACTTAGAAATTGTGTAACATTATCAAAGAATACATTCGTTAACCACTTGTTAGTTTGTTTCTCTATAGTTGATACCATTTTTATATTAGCAAACGTATGGAGGGCTAAAGATGATTCAGTATAACTATATGAAGTTAGGATTGCTTGGGCTTAATGTTTTGTTTTCCTCGTTATTAACTAGTCAATGAAAATAAATACAAGTTGATTTTTATTTCTCAGAAGTTTGTTTGTTTTCAATTTCGCGCAAAGCTAGATGAGGACTATCTGCAGTAATCGTCCCTAATTTAACAGCATGATACACGAAGGAAGGCAGCTAGTTAGCACCACCCACCATCAACTCTTGAGTTATTCTTTTACTGACGAATAGTGCGATAGAACGTCACATTATAATGCCTCCACGGCTGAAAGGGCGAGAATGTTTGATGCAAAGTGGATTCGAATCTGCACCCTCAAATTATGAGTCGAATGTCACAACCGACTGCCCATGCCGGACGTTTCGTAGAAGAAACATTTTTTTGTGTTCAAATCTGATTAACTTAACGCTACGAATAATTCATCGAGTCGTTTAACTGCGGTGTTTTCTAGCAACGTTAGGAAGAACAAGTGAAGGTAGCGATAGAAAGCAACAAAGGAGAAGCATTTCAGTTAGTTCACTGTCGTTTATATAATCAGAAACCAATACTATGATAGCCATGTCTCTTAAGCTCCTAGTAAACCTTCTACAAAGTTTGGAAACTGCAATTTTACGGACCATTAAGCAGTTAAAGCTGTGCTCTTCAGGTACGAAATTACGTTGTTTGTGTGCGTATTATTTATTATTGGTATGAAACTCAAACCAAATTTTCAGTTTCCAACCTTATTAAACAGTTTTGAAACATTGAGTGTCACCATGAAGAGTTATGCCAATTAATGTGTAATATATGCTAATGCCTGTAAAATATAAACGTAGGAGGTTTTGTAGATAAAAATTAAAATATCTAAAAATACGTGTTTTTGAAAGACGATGCACTGACTAAATGGGAATGTATCGTCAATGGTTTCCGTCTTCATTATATCTCGAAACAAATATTAAATATGTTATTGCACATATTTGTATTCATCGTTTTTCACTGTCTATAATTACGACAAATATAAATACAACACACACTAAGTTACACAGCTCTCAATTTGATAAACATGGTGGTTAAGGCACTCGATTCTCAAGCTAAGGATCATGGGTTCGAATCACCGTCACCAAGCATTCTCGTTCTGTCAGCTGTGGGATTTGCAACATGCGTTTCGCATATACACAATGCTCAAGAATAGACGGATACATCGGTAAAAGAATAACCCAAGAGTTGGAAGTGGTTGATGTAGACTAGTTTATCGCTGTTGCATTAGGGACGGTTAACACTGATAACCTTCTTGTAGCTTTGTACGAACCTTAAACCAATTTGCTAATCGTTGCTAACTTTTCCTAGTATGATATATCATTGTTGATAATTCCAACGTCTCAATTTGTAGAAAAAAAGTAGTTGTTATTTATATTTTTAACAGTTTTAATGAAAAACAATCTACGTAAGTTATATGTTATATCAATGGATTGATAAGTAGGAAAACACGAAAAAAAGCGAAGATAGTCTTTGATCACTCCGTCTATATTTTATGTTTTTGCTGGTCTACTGAGTGAAGTACTCAAAGACTTGGAGCGAAGATCACACACTCAAACTATTGTCGAATTTTAAGTGCAAAAACATTTTCAAAGTGTTCAATGACTGGCGATTTTAAACATCAGTTTTTGAGTTACGTGTTGATGCTTAAGCAATAAGGATAACAGAATAATTACATATGTTTACTATACTATTTTGGTATATTGATTTGTCTCAAACTTTTGTTTGTTTTTCTCAATTCGGAATTTTCTTTTCCACTATAAACATTTGTTTTTACCACTTACGAATATTGGCTTCGTGACGTTTGTTAGCTTCTCTTAACTGAATATAAAATTTGGCGTGTATCAAATCAAACCGAAATTAAATAAATTCATTAAACTGGCGTCACATAATATTACCGCGAACTCCTGTACCAAGTGCTAAAATCTAAGGTTCAATTGCCTTGGTGGACAAATAGCAGATAGCCTATTGCGTAGCTTTGCGCTAAAACAAGAAGTCCCATATCAGTGCGACTGAAACTAAGTTACAATTAGCAAACAATAAAAACTTAGCAGTTTTGGAGAAGCAATGTTAAAAGCGGATATTTGAACAAGAAATAAGGTACTTTCATTTGGGGTAAATATGATGAAAACTTACATCTTGATATTAGCGTTCCAGCTCCCAATATAATAGAAAAACACTAACAGACAGCACAACCAGCACCTATGGCACATTTTATAATCCAACATTCTAGCTTCTACCCTAGAATCTTTTCAGTTGAAGCATCATTTTTGTTTGATTTGTTTTTGTTTCGCCTTGTTTTTGAGTTAAAATAACAAATTGTATATATGTATCCATATTAGTCATTTTCAGCTGAGACTACTTCATTTTTAGATAGGCCTGGCATGGCCAGGTGGGTTAAGGCGTGTGACTCGTAATCTGAGGGTCGCGGGTTCGCATCTCGGTCGCCCCAAACATGCTCGCCCTTTCAGCTTTAGGGGCATTATAATGTTACGGTCAATCCCACTATTCGTTGGTAAAAGAGTAGCCCAAGAGTTGGCGGTGGGTGGTGATGACTAGCTGCCTTCCCTCTAGTCTTACTCTGCTAAATTAAAGACTGCTAGTGCAGATAGCCCTTGAGTAGCTTTGCGCGAATTTCAAAACAAAAAATAAACATTTTTAGATCAGGTGGGTAGCTTTTGAGATAGGTTTTCTTTGCATGTGGTGAATACAGTTAATGTAAGTAAAAGCTTGATTGATATTTGACTGATAGTAGCTGACTCTGAAGTGTTTAGTGTTTTGCATAATTTAATAGGTAGCACAGCCTCGATGAACCAAAAGGTTGTTTATTACCTTCTTAATGTTATGTTCGTACTCTGTTCCGAAGCTTGAATGTTCAATACAATCATCAAATGCTGACGGTTGATTAGAACTAATTTAAAAACGAAAACTATTTTAATTCTCTGATTGAACTAGCCTGTGTTATCAGTGTTTCTTATTTTACAGTTTAAATATCTAGATAGCAATGTTTGTACTTGTTAACTCCACTCTAAGTATTAAACAGTTTATAAAGCTATCTTCTGGTTCCTTTTGTAGATTACTGCGTCTTTTGTTTTGTTTCTATGGTAAACAGACAGCAAATCATGTTACAAGAAACTGCAGTGAACCATAAAAAGGTTTTATAACTAATGTTTACCTTGTACACACATTCTTAAACTGAGAGGGTAGGCGAACTTGCATGTTAAGTACTTAACCCAGTCATCTCTAACCTTCACATGATATACACCTCACTATAATAGATCCCTCTATCTCTGTGATACAAGTACAGAACGCAGCGACTTAGATACAGCGTTTACCTTTTTACTACTTAAACTATACTTTCTAAACGTATTTTGGAAGTTCTTCCTCATTGATGATCTTCCTCAAACTTCTCCAAGGCAATACTGAAGGTATTTAGTGAAAATAACACATAAATGGTGGATTGATATGCCAAATCACTGCTTCACTCTTGAGTATATAAAAATACATTTTATTTTCATGAAAGGTACGTAACATTGATAAAATATACAGTGTGTCAGATATAGATCTTTAATTAGTGTGTTGCTTCGATGCTAGATTGTGAATGAATGGTTTAAACTGTGTCATTATTGTATTGCTGCAACGCCAGATTGTAAAGGAATTATTTTAACTGCATCATCACTGTGTTGGTACAATGCCAGATTATGAAGGGATGGTTTAAATAGCGTAATTACTGTGATGCTACGACGCCAAATTATGTTTGGTTTGTTTTGAATTTCGTCCAAAGCTAAACCAGGGCTGTCTGCACTAGACGTCCTTAATTTTGCAGTGTAAAATTAGAGGGAAGGCAGCTAGTCATCACCACCCACCGCCAACTTTTGGGTTACTCTTTTACCAATTAATACTGAGTTTGACCGTCACATTATAACTCACCCATGGCTGAAAGGGCGAGCATATTTGATGTAATGGGAATTCGGACCAGTGACACTTGAATTACGAGTCGAGTGCCTTAACCACTTGGCAATGTCGAGCCATCAGATTGTGAATGGATGGTTTCAACTGCGTCAAAACAGTTCCCGTTTCTTCTAAACAAATCACGTGTTCTGCTTGTTTATACACTTAAACTACGTGTTATGTATTTTGTCTTAATTCTGATTATCTGATCGTAGTTTACCTTGTCTATTAATTCATTGTCAGTAAAACCATACTATAATTTTCATTTAACATCTGTGCTTCCACGTAATGATATACAATATTACACTGTTATAAGACCATGTTTGCGTGTCTCTTCTTATATATTTTGCATTATTATACGTTCTTTGTCATAAGACTGTAACGTACGATTTTCACTATTTTGTTGTTGTTGTTTCTGTATTTTGCGGAGATTACGTGTCAAGTAATCATTTTGTGTAACTGCTTGTTACTTTAAATATTTTCTTCAATCTCTGTTCAAGTGTGTTCATAACGAAACAAAAAATTAATTTCTAACATATCAAGAAGCCTATCTCAATGAAAATTCAGTGAATAAATTAAGCAGTCAAAACGTTAATCACAGTTTCGTCTTGGGATGTTGCTGCTAATGCATAGTACCAGTAAGAAATAATATGCATGATACTGAACTAATTTTGTGTGTGTGCAGCAAAAAAGTTTGGAGTTTTTAAAAGTGACTCGAAATATACCTCTGTTCCATCTAAATATTACAACGTATATAAGTTTCTAAGTTATTTAATAAATTATCTACGTAGAAGACGAGTGTTTTTGCAGTGAATTCATTATCACCCCCCGATAGTACAGCGGTATGTCTCCGAATTTACAACCCTAACATTAGGGGTTCGATTCCCCTCGGTGGGCTGAGTAGATAACCCGATGTGGCTGTGCTATAAGAAAAAAATCATTATTATATATCCTCTTGTACATTGTCGGGTTGAATATCTGTTCACAGATTTATTATATAACCTCTGGTTTATTGTCAGGTCTGTTCATAGATTGTTTGTTATTTTAACCTACTTTGTGAGATTAGTTACTCTTTTAGTGAAAACATTGACGTGCCTAATTTGTTAGGACTTTCTAGATCTTAGGTTTGGTGGGTTAATAATCCAGTAAGTAATGTTGGTGATCCGAGTCCTACCTCGACTCTTTTCTAACTTCTCACAGTAATCTTAGCTTTGGTAGGTTAATAATCCAGTAAGTAATGTCGGTGATCCGAGTCCTACCTCGACTCATTTTGAACTTCTCACAGAAATTCTACTTTACTAAGAAGGTATGCCACCCTTTCTTTTACAGACTGTGTTTTTCCACACTACCTGCTTTTCATCTTTAAAATATCGCGACACATTTCTAAGTAACACCCCGTAGATTTTATACAACTACTAGTATAAATAACGTTTTACGATCTCGTTTGTGCAATATCTACAGTATTACCAGTTTTGTAACTGAGTATCTATTAATTATATGTATTTATCAAAGGTATCAATTTAGTGCGCGATATTTGGATTCCTCTTCGCTTCGACTCATAAATACTACAGTATCACACCTTTCAGTTACCTTTAGTTCACAGTAACAGTAAATAATACCATTTAAATGACTTTGAAATTGATTATTTTCATTTTGACCCACCATTTCAAAGTGAAATTAATCTGTTTAAGCACACCTTTATGTAAGCACGTACAGTGTATGTTTTGTTCTTTATACAGTGTACAAAATGTATGTTTTGTTCTTTATACAGTGTACAAAATGTATGTTTTGTTCTTTATACAGTGTACAAGGTGTATGTTTTGTTCTTTATACAGTGTACAAGGTGTATGTTTTGTTCTTTATACAGTGTACAAAATGTATGTTTTGTTCTTTATACAGTGTACAAGGTGTATGTTTTGTTCTTTATACAGTGTACAAGGTGTATGTTTTGTTCTTTATACAGTGTACAAGGTGTATGTTTTGTTCTTTATACAGTGTACAAGGTGTATGTTTTGTTCTTTATACAGTGTACAAAATGTATGTTTTGTTCTTTATACAGTGTACAAGGTGTATGTTTTGTTCTTTATACAGTGTACAAGGTGTATGTTTTGTTCTTTATACAGTGTACAAGGTGTATGTTTTGTTCTTTATACAGTGTACAAGGTGTATGTTTTGTTCTTTATACAGTGTACAAAATGTATGTTTTGTTCTTTATACAGTGTACAAGGTGTATGTTTTGTTCTTTATACAGTGTACAAGGTGTATGTTTTGTTCTTTATTCCTCACCAAAAACTAACCTTGATACAAATATTTGAAGTATAGTTACAAGTGATGATATCAGTTGAATATTTTATTTTATTCAGCAAACGAATAAATTATGTATTTCAATTTAAAAAAAACAACGTGAGTCCAGTTTATTCTATAATTTATCACGTCTCGCGGAATGAAATCTGTTTTTATATCACAATATGCAACTTGGATAATAAGAAAATATTATAATTTAACACGTATTACTATACAGTATAGAAAGCACTGAAATCCCTTACTACCATATTTCTTTTTCTTCTTAATGATATAAAATATGCTATTTTTTGAATCTGAACCAAACAGTTCGTATGCTCAAGAGTCGTTTTAGACTTAGTTTAAGAAAATGAAAAATAAATAAAAATGTGCAATTCCACAATGTATATTCTGCACAAAGGAATAACACTTGCTTACTGGATAATATTGGGTGTCCTTGCTCCAATAACACTTGAAAAAGAAAAAGACTAAAACTAGTTTTCCTTTAAGGACAAATACAACTATCATGTGTACTAGAAGCTTTGAAGCAATTGTGAAATAAGTAAAACATGTTTTATGTAACCAAATAAATATATATAACTTTTTTTTTAAACTACATGTTCTCATGATTTGAAAATTATGACTTTTTAGTTATTATACCTTTTTTAGCCAGAATGGCTCCAGATCCCAGCGTAAAATTTTCTCAAATATAATAGAAATAACTAACTTGTTTGATAACTTCAGTAAATTAAATGTAATTATTTTGTATGTGACATTTTACATTTGATGTCATCAAGACGCCAGATAATTATCTTACTTATTAAATATTGGTATGTTTTGTTTCGAATTTCGCGCAAAGCTACACGAGGGCTATCTGCGCTGGCCATCACTAATTTATTAGTGTAAAACTCAAGTGAAGGCAGCTAGTCGTCACCACCCACCGTCAAACTCTTGGGCTAGCTAAGATTAATCGTCGCACTGTAACGCTCCCACGGCTGATAGGGCGAGCATATTTGGTGTGATGGGGATTCGAACTCGGGACGCTCGGATTACGAGTCAAGTGCCTTAACCACCTGGTCATGCCGGGCCTAAGATACGTCTTAAGGAGTTACATGGGACTTCGTAACTTTCCTCTTGATATATAATATCACACCCTTTATTTTCTTAAAAAAAGTGTAAAAAAGAACACTCGAGTTTTATGGATAGAAATTTTCTATGAATTTAAACACTTCTTTGTAACATTTATTTCCAATCAGCTAATTCTTTTTCTAAAAAACGTTGTTATGATTCGGTAATGATACGAGAACAACACCGTCACCTAAGTCACAACTCTAGAAAGATAACTAGTTTCTATCTTGTTAAACAACATTATTTCGTTTTCTACTTAGTACAACACATTGAAACAGTAATGAAGTTTGAGTGCACATTTAAAACGCCTATCATCATGTAACATGTGTTTTATTTTTATCTTCCCAGAAAGTATAATGTTGTTAAAATATCAATAAAAAATGCATGTCCGAAAAACTAAAGCAAAATCATAAATAATACTCGTTTAACGACGTGTTAAGTTCACGATTTTTTGACTGATTTTTATCTATTTGTAGTCTGAATAAGTTCAAGACGTGATACCTCGTGATCTATACTCACGAGTGTTCGTTCTTTGCTGGATGGACTAGATATATAAGGCTCTCTCCAGCTAATGGCTCACCTTTCTAAGGAAAGGGAGAAAAGTGAGTCATTAATCACGTGTTCACATTTATCTTTTGTGCCGCTCAAAAAGGAGCAGTTTTAATTTTGTCAAATTCCCACCAGAAGGCCATGCAGGTATTTGAACTGACCTTCGCGTGTGTGCATATTTTTCTGAGACAATAAGACCGGTTCTGATCTCCAAACTCGTATTCGGCAGTTTTATTTCTGTTAATTTTTTAAATATTATAATTATTACTACCCACGTATATCATTCTAGGAAGAGTTTAGGACAGAGACTTAATTTTCCATTAGAAAATTTATTCACTTTTGTTGCAAACTTACAGATAACAACTATATATGGCTAGGATTCCACACACACAGAAAAACATAACTTCTGCTTACTTATATATTTGTCTTTGCTATTTTCTTGTTATAATTTCTGATATCTTACGTGAAAAGCTGGAAATATTGAAATCCCGAGTGCAAATAAATCGTTTATTTTATATTATTTTTGTTAAGCTATTCTATTTAGAGCACATTAAAGTAAAATTTATATTCTGTCATTATAGTTCAGTGCGGGAAATCAAACACATGGTTTTAGCATTGGAAGTCCGTAAAATTACCGTTCACCCCTTGGGAGGCATTTTTCATGTGAACAGAACAATATTCGCACATGGTTTAAGAGGAGCAGTTTAGATATAAACGCCCTTGATTTTGAATCAAAGGCCAGAAGGAGGGCAATCAGTGAACATAACAATTCCACAAGAGTTTGTCCGGCTTTGAGAAGATAAGGAGACTAATTGTTACTTTTATATAACCAATCAGTAGCACTCGCGAACACAAAAAATTTTGTCTAGATGTCAATCAAGTACCAGTTTTTCTGTTACTTTTATAAAACATTCAGATTTGAAAGTGTGGTGCGTATTCAGTGGCGATATAAACGTTGGATCTTCAAGTCTGCAGCCCTTCTAATTATTTTGTACTCCCCTTTTGCCGAAACTGTCTCATATATATTAAGTTCGCTAAAAATATAAAAGGAGTATAAAGTTATCCTTCAGTTCATTTAGTAAGAACCGTAGTAAGCTTTGTTTGTTTGTTTTTTAATTTCGCCCAAAGCAACAACAGAGTTATCTGCGCTATCCGTTTCTAATTTAGTAGTATAAGACTAGAGGGAAGGCAGTTAGTCATCACCACCCACCGCCAACTCTTGGGCTACTCTTTTACCAAAGAATAGTTGGGTTGACCATTACATTATAATACCCTCACGGCTGAAAAGGCAAGCAGTTTGGTCCGACGGGGATTCAAACTAAGACCCTCAGATTACAAGTCAAGTGCCTTAACCACCTGGCCATTCCGGACCGTTTACGTTTTGTTGGTAATTTTGAAACTAAAGCATGACTTTCATAAATAACTTCTTTGTTTTTTTTAATTTATGTGAAATGGGAACTCATCTTTACTTTAGATCTCTCGAAGAACCACATAAGTTCAAACTTATCTATATGTTAGCTCGAAATATATGGATCATATAGCGAGAACCACATGAACTGTGCATTTAATCTAAAAAAAATGGAAGTTACAGAATTTCGCTTCCTTACCTTCGAGTTTAATGAAGCGTCTTGACAGATCGATAGAAGTTTAGACGAGCAGAGTGTATTTTATATGCCTACAAATCACGCTGCTTTATAAAGTAACAAACATTTAACTCAGCAGTTTTCATTATAATATATTAAAAACAAACGAATTATTCAGTCTGTAAGATTAAATAATATGTATATCCCTGATTGATAAAGCACCTAAGAAAATGTGAATTGCAACAAGTAATATAATGATATTACATAATAACAACGCTTAGACTTAAGAGAAAAGAATATATAACAAATAAATTATATCAAAAGCTTCACGCTTTGAGGAAAGACGCAGGGGTATTGGAATACTAATAAGCAATTTAATAATGGAAAGTACGTAATTCGGTTTATTCAAACAGAACTAATATACCAAAGGCTTATTCTCGTTATTTAGAATTTCTACACAAAAATAAGACGATTTTTAGAGCAATAGTGAGTGTTTTTGTTTATTACAAATATCAAATCAGTCAAAATAAAACTGTATCATTTATTAACACATTCAGCAATACAGTGCAGCATTTGAAACAAAAACCGGTTTTAAAGTCTTGAGACTCAGGCGGTTTCCGTCATCAGTAATAGAAAGAAAAAACAGAAGGTGTTTATCGATAAATGTTAGGTACATAAATGAAACAAAGACGATAATAATTTATATAATAATATAATATCCCTTTACTGATTGTACACAAAAGAATAATAATTGACGTGTTCGTTTTTCTTCGCTAAATCTATTCTTTTCTTTATTTTAATTAACTAAAAGTTCAATAATGATGAAAGACATGAATGGTGAAATGGAAAAAAAAAAACTTGTGCGCAATATGCTGTATATTATGCCGTACATTTTGTGCTTAGTCAAACAAACTTTTGATTTTGAAGTTGTTTTATCTATTAAATATTTACGTGGATTTATAACTTTGTGAAAGTCTAGTAAATTTAGAGTTACTGTGATAAAATTCATTCAAAAAACATAACAATTATTCGTTTTCACTCTGTAAACTATAATTACATAGCAGCCGGCTTATTTTAAATGTCTTTGTTACATGTTTACTCACAGGGTCAAAATAACCAGATCAAAATGTCTAGACAGATCAACCACAAGCCATTTGTTTTCACAGCGTCTGTTTATAAATGCCGATTTTAGAGAAGATATCATTTTCAAGCCTACTTATACTTAGAGTTGGACTAAAATATGTGCGTATGTTTGAATACTGCATCAGAGGTGAAGTGATGTGTGTGTGTGTAGTACACATGCCTTTCAAAACGTCAGTTTCAAGTGAAATTGAAGGTTTTAAAAATATTTTATCTAAGACGAAGCAACTTTTGCCTGAAGCTTATTTCATTAAGGAAAAAGAAATCAATAATTATCGAAATACAAATACAATTTAGGTTGACGTCCATGATATGTACGTTCCAAAGTTTATAATTTTCAAGTCAGAAGATCAAAGTCGATTGAGATGTAAAATATTCACGCCTAAAACAAATGTATCTCAGAGGTGAATAGTTTTTATGAATGCTTATCACTGGTGCATTTTAAACTATTTTGTTTACTATTGCAGTAAGCTTAACCCCAAGCAACTGACGTGATTTAATTTATCGAACTTGACTGTTTAACAAACTGTTGTTGCTGACTTTCATCTTAATTTAACTGATGTTTTGGTTTCACATTCATAACACTCCTGAAGTTTCTCTACTTTGTAATTAAAAATCTAAATTTCATTTGTTTGACAAACTTTTATAATAGAAATTTTCTGATATTCAAATGTTACTAAAAAAAGAAGCGATTATACTTTTATTCTCAAACTGAAGTCATTCTTTACATGTTTACTAAACGTTCAGAGTTAACCAGGTTATCCCGTAACTGCTATTAGAAACACTGTGCATAAAAAGTCTTGTAAAATAATTTGTGTTTTTATTAAAAAAAAAACTTCCGGCGAGAAAGAAATCTGAAGCCCAGCCTTTCATACGAACTACAATTTGTCGTTTGCGTTTGACAAGTTATGGGGAATCCCATCCTTCTTTAATAAACTTCATTGAGTTGGACTGGCTTTGGGGAATCTCATTCTTAATCAATTAACCTTACTGAGGTAGACTGGTTTCGGGGAATCTCATTCTTAATCAATAAACCTTACAGAGGTACACCGGTTTCGGGGAATCTCATTCTTAATCAATAAACCTTCCGGGAACCGAATTCGGAGAATCTCATCTTTCGTCAATTAAAATGTCACCGAATTAAGCCGGTTCCTGAGAATTCAACCATTTGTCAGTAAGCTTAGATATAGCAAATTAGAAAAGAAAACTAAGCATCTTATAACGGTGGCCTTTAAATTATACATATTCGCAACAATTTCGTCCTACAGGGGGCGGTTTATAGTAGTCATTACTACTGGTAGTATCCATATCTCGTTAAAAAACTTCAGAAAAAATGTATTGCACAAGAAATGTGTTCGAATTTCACTCCTTAGTTATACACAACCCATTGCATCAAAAAGATTTAATGTACAGAGATAAAAATTTCATAAAATTTATTGATATATACGGTAATATTTTCATTTATTAAAAGTATTATCTTATATTACTCAGTACTGCATTTAAAAATTGCATCAATTTAAGATATAACCAAACCCTCGCGTACAGTCCAAGTGAAAGTTGTGTTCTTGTTGCTAGGAGAGTACTTTTATTTAAAATTATGTTCTGTGATAAAGATACAGTTGTTCCCAATACCACAGTTATTTTCTTTTAATTGTATGAACCCTAAATACCCCCAAGATGTCACAGTCTTCTATCAATAACGTAACTACTATCAATGTTTTTACTCAAAGGTACTCAACTTGTAATCTGAGGGTCGCATGTTTGAATCCCCGTCACATCAAACATGCTCACTCTTTCATCCGTGGGGGCTTCATATTGTTACGGTCAATCCCAATATTCGTTAATGAAAGAGTAGCCCAAGAGTTGGCGGTAGGTGGTGATGACTAGCTGCCTTCCCTCCAGTCTTACACTGCTAAATTTGGAACGGCTAGAGTAAACAGCCCTCGTATAGCTTTGCGCTACATTCAAAACACAAACCAAACATTTGTGGTGTTTTAATTATGCTTCTCTAGTTGCATCCCGCAAATTTAAACTTCTAAAATCAGTGATCCGATTCCCCTCACTGTGCTCAGCAGATAGCCTGATGTGGCTTTGCTATAAGATGAACACACTTCTCTAATTGTTCTCTCTCGTTTGATTCAGTAATTTAAATATTGCTTGCTCAATCGAATAAGCATATAATTAATTAATAAGAGTATATCATACTATTAAAGTACTTTTATCTGTGTCACTTTCTTAAAGAAATGGGCGCAAAGATTAGATGAGTTAAAAATAAAGTATTTTAGTAATATTCTTCGTATTTCTAGTAGGGACATAATGAAGGAATTTTACGTGTAATAATGATATTATAGACAGGACAGCTTTTAATCACTTCAAGATTAAAAATTTACTGGGCCATCAATGTGAAATTCCATTAGAAAAGACAAAGATAACTTTGTTCATTACTATTACTTTTATGTCTCTTCCCCGTTTCCAAAAGTAATTTGAGGATTATATATACAACTAAGTTAACATATTTATAAACTTTTAAATGGAGTACATTTATAACAGAATCGCGCACATTGTTATTACTTTTACTCATCAGTTTGATTTCATAGCGTGCAATGTTTAAATGTTTAACTGGTGTATTAATGATAATTCCTTATGAAGTGCTTGTCACTCTGCTTTAATCTTTTAACGATTATCGTTCTCTTCTACATAAGCATTCTTCATTGAATAATTATTCATTTCTATCAAATTCACGTATGTTTTATAAGTTACACGCATTGATGATTTTATTACAACTAAAGAAGCCGTTTTTTAACTGATATTAAGAATGACGGAAGCTTATATTTTCCATTATTATAAAGAATAACATCTAACACGTGTACTCAGTGCAAAAGTAAGTTAAATTCCAGTACCACTTTTTTTTGTTCTGGAAAAACATTTAATAACACGAAATATATATTTTAAACAACCAATCATATTAAACAAGGGTGTTTTTGATAATAGTTTTCTCTGTCCCGTGGAAAAAACAACACAAAAACGGCAATTTGGATAAAACATGTTCGTCTTCAGAAAGTTATAACCTTTAAAGAAGTTCATTCTGAAGAAAATTAAATATTTAATAACAAAAATCAAGACGTTGACTTTTTAAGGAATAAAAATCTTTGTGTAATGGTTTGTTTTCAAGGAATATCTTATTAATGTTGTTGTATACATAATAGCTTGTCTTTAAAATATCCTGAAATGAGTTTAATTTTACATCAAAAGGGAAAATACTGATCTCTTTTCGTGGCACTTTCGTGTGTTGCATATCATTAGTTACTATCGTCTGTTGCATATTACTAATTACTGTTATCTGTTGCATATCACTAGTTACTTTCGAGTGTTGCATATCACTAGTTAGTGTCGTCTGTTGCATATTACAAATTACTGGCCAGGCATGGCCAAGCGTGTTAAGGCGTGCGACTCGTAATCTGAGGGTCGCGCCAAACATGCTTGCCATTTCAGCCGTGGGGGCGTTATAATGTGACGGTCAATCCCACTTTTCGTTGGTAAAAGAGTAGCTTAAGAATCGGCGGTGGATGGTGATGACTAGGTGCCTTCCCTTTAGTCTTACCCTACAAAATTAGGGACGGCTAGCACAGATAGCCCTCGAGTAGCTTTGTGCAAATTCAAAAACAAACAAACAAACACTAGTTACTTTCGTGTGTTGAATATCACTAGTTAGTATCGTGTGTTGCATATCACTAGTTACTATCGTGTGTAACATATCAATAACTACTATCGTCTGTTGCATATCACTAGTTACTCTATTGTGTTGCATATTACTAGTTACTTTTGTGTGTTGAATATCACTAGTTACTTTCGTGTGTTGCATATCACAAGTTACTTTCGTGTGTTTCAAGTATTCTCTCTTCCCTCCCTCCTGTAGATGTACATATTCATGGATCCTTTCTTGTTGCCAAACGATGCCTTGGGTTCTTTAAAAGAGTGACCAAAAGTAGAAAATGTGTGTTGTTGGCTAACTTCCTTCTCTATAGAATATCAACTAAAAAATAAAGAACGGCTAGCGCAGATAAATTTGTGTAGCTTTGTGTGACAATTCAAAAGAAATAAATAGACAAAAGCCTTTCGTATAGAAAGAATTATAGGTAAAGTTCTATACAGTGTAATAATGAGTACTAACCGGTGCCTTGTTTGATCTGGTGAGTATTTTCAACAAGAACACACAACTAAAAGTAGAAGTTTTATTTTTCTTTGTAAAATTTATTCAGCATAATAATTTCAGTTCACAAATTTGAAACAGTGGTCAACAAACAACGTAAACACTAATATTACAGGAGCGAAGTACAATCTGACAAAAAATGAGAAAGTGTATTTCATGCATTCGTATGATAGAAGAGCA
This sequence comes from Carcinoscorpius rotundicauda, assembly GCA_011833715.1. Lineage (NCBI taxonomy): Eukaryota > Metazoa > Arthropoda > Merostomata > Xiphosura > Limulidae > Carcinoscorpius > Carcinoscorpius rotundicauda. The sequence goes on along the minus strand of CM022395.1, from coordinate 45,283,465 downwards.
AAATACGCAAAACTACGTAAAAAAATTGAAGAGACAAATTTAAGAAGTGCAAACTTCAATTGCATATAGAGCTTTATATGTTGTTTTAATAATCAGCACACACAAAATATGAACAGGCAGGAAATACAAAGAAGAGAACGTCATATGAATATTTATATATATATATGTGTGTGGAATCTTGGTCAAAATGTTATTTTATAACAAATAAGATCGTTGTTATTAAGATGGAATACAAATAACTTAGTATTATCAAACGGAAAAATACATGCTATACTAAACATCTACATATGTAATTTGTACAATTAGACAGGTTCCATGGACATCACAGACACCTGTAGAAACATGGCTAATTCAACATTTCATATCGTCACCACACGATGTCTGTAGAAGGAGCTATTGACGTTTCCTTGAAAGATATGAATAACAGTTTTTCTACCATGATAACTATCTGCCCAAACATGTACTACACCGCCTCCTATGTATTCTTTTTGGAAAAACAGTCTTCTACCTTCTGTTCTCCAGCCAAACAATGAATACGAATCCTACTATCAACTTTAACAAACAAGCCGGAAACAGAACTCATCTGAAAGGATGACATGTTGCTAATGTCCTAACTTCAAGTTGGCATGCTGTCTATCCAAAGTAACGCGGTGACGGCGGTGCATTCTAGTTAATATCGATTTTAAGGTAGTCCATCTTGCAAAATAATCTTGTTTGATCAATCTCCTATTCACAATGCTTCTGAATACCCTGGAATGAAGGTGTTCATGATATTCCTTTTGTAGTGTTACAAGAATTTTTTTCGATCTCGACATGTTAACCTGATCAAAACACAATCCTCTTGAGTGGTAAAGTTTCGGCGCCTACCAGTAGGCGTTCCTGGAACAACGTTTCCAATGGTCCAATGATCTATCAGGATTATGGGTACAGTACACTAGAGTACCCTACTATTTTACCAATGCCCGTTTTCTTCATACCATTTCTGGACAGTCGAAAAACTTGAAAGCTGACACGTAACGAGACACGACACAATGTCAAGTACAGTGAAATTGTCTGAACAAAGTGCTGATCTGTTTCGATAGTTTATACACAAAACAGGTGTGTATGTATGTTTTAGCTAATATGGTCAAAAGAATTTATATAGATCGTAATATCGAGTTCTACAACTTTTCCTGATTATACGTTACCTTCTTTATTTATACTTGCACATTTACTCAGTAAATAGTCTGTGTATGTGAACAATAGCATCTGTATAAAACAGTATGCAAACCTTTTGTTCAAGACTTTTGATACCTATTTATGTATCTCTGTGCATACATCTTTTTATATTCATTTCTGGCTATTTATCACTATAACGTTTTGTATTTTTCAATACACTATTGAGGCCCGACATGGTCAGGTGATTAGGACGCTAGGCTCTATTAATCAAAGGGTAGTGGGTTCGAATCCCCGTCACACCAAACATGCTCGCTTTTACAGCAGTGAGGACGTTATTATGTTACGGTCAATCCAATTATTCGTTGGGAAAAGAATAGCCCAAGAGTTGGCAGTAGGTGGTGATGACTAGCTGCCTTCCCTCTAGTCTTATGGATACCTCTCAGAATGTGTTGAATGTTGTTTGGTATACAGTTAAAGACTTAACATTTGGTGAAACGCCCTCATAAAGTATTATTATCAGAAAACGTTTCAGCAAACGTTTGTAATACATTAACTAAGCTTTTAAGTACATTTCAGTTAGATGACTAAAAATATGTGTAACATGTATTTATTTATTTCAGTATAAACATTCGAAAAAGTAATGAGGCAACATATTTATGATCATGATGAACAAATCTTTATCACTGGTAGCATTGCGCCATCTAGAAGAGATACGTAACAGTGAAGATTTAACGAACTGATTGAAATGTTAAAGCTAAGAAATACAAGAACAACAAAAGAAAAGTACAATGAAACATTAAATAAAATTTTAAAGGTTTAAGTACAAAAACACTTATGAATACTTATGAATGAAATATAGCTATGATGCTAATGAAAGAAAATCAAATATAAAACTGTATATATATATTCAATTTTGTTTTATAATTTTAATCCACTCAGACTAGAACAGATAATGCAGAACATATAGAAAGAGCAGAAGCAATAAAAGTATGCAGTATGAGTGTTACAAACCACCAGATGAAAGAAGTAGGACCCTTACAGCAGCAGGTATACATCATCTATCAGACTTGACATGTATCCGCAATATTACATTCGATTATCTGCAGCTAGCTGTGAAGAGGTTGTTTCTCCTAACGCAATTGAAAAGCAACGACGTAAAACAGGTTACTCAAACAAAGATCTGGGTTGATAAGTATCCTGATGATACCATTTCAGTCTCCCAATAATGACATACTTACAGGAACAGAAGAGCCAAGCATGAGATGACTCGGTCAATATATATATACATATACTATCAGTTAAAGATAGGAAACTTTTAACATGCTCTCCCGATTACGATAGTTCAGTACATTACTTAGGCTCTCTCTTTACAAGTATGCTATTAAAAATAGCTGATATATTTTATAACTGATTTTAAGTAACTGCTATTTAACATGCATGTACAACTAATCTTAAATGTGCAGTTGTACCTTAAGATAGCTAAAAATCTATAAAATATATTTCTCCAAAACTATTTTTATCAAATTGTTTCTAAAACTTGATGCCATATTTTAGAGCAGATTTATTTTGAGATGTTTATAGAAGGTTAACTTAACTCGTAATTTGAAACCATTACACGCATAAATCTTACAGATATCGGTCTTCAACGGGTATAAAATATTTATTTACTCACACATTATACAGTATTTAAGTAATTGTGAGATTATAACACTGCTATTCATATATAAAATAAATTTACCGAAAAGTGCATGTACTCATGGATTAAGAAAAATAGTTCTGTAAGGACTGTAACCCCACAAACACTTCTTCAACCGGAATTTCTTCCACTATCCTCGTGCATAACCAAATTCGTTTTGTGAAAGAGTTGCTTAAAAGACGTTTTATAATTCATCATATTACCTTATTAGGAAATATAAGAATGTTTTCATCGTACACATAAAACTGGTGTAGGTAAACGAAAGTACAAAGCCAACATTCCCAAAACATCCGTTCATTTTGGGGTTTATTTTTGCACAAAGTTAAAGGCTATTTATGTTAGCCCTCACTAATTTTGAAATGAGAAAGTGAAAGCTAGTCAACATTATGAACTGCTAAGATATTCAGGTAACAGGTTTCAAACCCAAGTGAGTCGAGTGCCCTAACCGCCAATTCGTAATAGATCCTTGAAAACATTGCTAAAATATTTCTGAGCTTGCTTGATCTGCTAAAGCAAATAGATTATCTGAAAACAATTATTTTAACAGTTTTTATTGATTTTGCTGTTGGAGTCCTCAACTTCTGAAGCAACAGTGAAATCTACAGGACATGGTTGCGCAACCATCAGTTTTTTAACGAATTGAACAAATTTGTCACGTATGTCCATACATTCGTTTAACGAATTATACTTTGCAGCTTTTTACCACACATATAGGGAATGCATAAAGCAATGAGTTATTGTCTCTTAGCCACAAGAAGCAAAAATAGTTGTAAGTGGCCATAGATTTGCAAATAAACTTATCTTATCAGTACAAATATGTAGGAAAGCTGTATCGACTTTACCTCTTTTGTTTTTGTCGATGTTCTATTAATTGTTTTAAAATAGCAAAACGGTGGCTTGTTTCTTTGTTTTCTTTTGGAAACATGACTATTTACCCTCAGAGAAGTTTCAAATAAATAGTTTAGTTTAAGTAACATACTCTTAAACATGCGGGAAACTTTCCTTAAATTTTTACCCAGAATTTGAAAAAAATATAATAATTATATTTCTACTTACAATAACTTAAATATATACAGAGAAGGAATATGGTGTGTGAATGTTTGTTCGTAAATATAAAGCTTTTTTGTTTTTAATTTCCTGCAAAGCTACAAGAGGGCTATCTGCGCTAGCCCGTCCTAATTTACCAGTATGAGACTAGAGGGAAGGGAGCTAGTCATCACCATCCAACGTCAACTCTTGGGCTACTCTTTTACCATCGAATAGTGGGATTGGCCGCACGTTATAACGCCTTTAGGGCTGAAAGGGCGAGAATATTTGGTGTGGCAGGAATTTGAACCCGCAATAGCATAAAGCTACATAAACAGATATCTATGCTGTGCATACCACAAGTATCAAAGCTGAATTTTTAGCATTACAAGTTCTCAGGCTTACTTACATGAATATATTGGCTTGAAGGTAAAACAGTTTATGGTAAAAAATAGGTAATCATTGTGTTAGTGGTAGATGTTTTCAAAGATGACTTTTTAATACATTTATAATTTTTAACGCAATGAACTTTGTCAACAATTTCAAGCCAAACCTGGTCATTTGGAAAAAAGTTTAATGTAGAAATCCAGTGAGGTTCATACTAGTATTTACAAACAAGAAAACGATCTCATTTGCGAGACTCAATCTTAAAACACCCAGACATACACTGGAGAAACTGGAAAGCATTTTAGAGCTAGAATCATGACAGCATAAATCCTTGAAAAGCATACAGTGACAAACAGACCTTTGACAGTGGCTAGTTCATTTGTTTTGAATTTTACGCAAAGCTACACGAGGGCCATCTGCGCTAGCCGTCCCTAATTTAGCAGTGTAAAACTAGAAAGAAGGTAGCTAATTATCACGAAACGCCGTCAACTTTTGGGCTTCTCTTTTACCAACAAATAGTGGAATTGACTGTCACATTGTAACGCCTCCACGGCTGAAAGGATGAACATGTTTAGTGTTATAGGGATTCGAACCCGCGACTCTCAGATTACGAGTCGAGTGCCTTAACTACCTGGCCATTCCGGGCCTGACATTGGCTAAAATCGCTTATGATCGGCGACCTGCTATGAGGTAATAGCTTTTCCTAGTGACAAATTCTAGAAACTCTGAAAATTCTAAACTATCCTCCAGATCAAAACTAGACAACTTGGGGCAGAAGAAACGTGGGCTCAGAAATGTGAAACTTGTGATCCTCCGTCAGACATTCATCCAACTAATTTTTCATGTAGAATGACGACTTCGCAGCTGAGCAAAACTAGAAGCCTACTTTTTTTTTTTATCAGAACTGTACTTGTTTCATACACTAATTATTACTTATCTGTCTGAAACACCTCGCCTTTATTTTATGTGATTACAGAGATTTCTCATTTGACAATTCGTATGGCATACTTAAAATTAATTTAGATATAGAGAACATATAATTGTAAAATTACAGGTAGATGTTTTTCTCAAACTGTCTAGCGGAACAGAAATAAACCAATAATTCTGTTTGAAGTTTTTCTTAAGTAATGAGATTCATCGAGATCATGACAGAACGTTTTGCTCTCTCTGTTATTAGTTTGTGTGCTTAGTATTAGTTTGATTTGGAAGTGAATCAGATAAAACACGAAAAAAGTTTTTATTCTTCTTACTAGAGTGAAAGAATAATTGTATATCAATTCGGAGGATGTCTTGTACAATATTATATTAATCATACGTCTTCACATACATTATTCTTTGTTTCGTTTACTAAGTAAAATAATTAATTGCATCTGTTTATTGATGCTAACTTAATCTGTAGGTAGAAGAGGCAACAACATCTTTCACCAATCTAGTTGTCGCCGCTAATGTAGCCACAGCCCCCCAGTGGCTCAGCGCTATGTCCGCGGACTTACACGCTAAAATCCGGGTTTCGATACCCGTGGTGGGCAGAGCACAGATAGCCCATTGTGTAGCTTTGTGCTTAATTCTAAACAACAATGTAGCCACAAACATTCCCTCTAATAGAATTATTATCATGTCAACAGCAGGTAGAAACAGAATTATCTTTTCACTTACCATACCTATTATTGGTTAAATACTGACCACTTTTACGTTCAAACCTGTCTTTTGAGAAAACGAATAACGCACATGTCCGAAATGTTGTCAGTCATTGTATGCCTTTTGTGAACCTAGTTTTTTAGCACTGTATCCTTCACTTTTGAAATATTAAACAAGTTTTTATTCATTTTAATAGCTTATATATCTGTATACAAAAGATTTAACAAATTGTCGTATCTAGGTAATATAACATAAAAAAAACATTTTATTGAAACATTTTTATATGTTTATAAGAGCAATTCATTATCAAAAGTTTGTGACGTAATACTTAATAAGAACACAGTTGTTTCCATTAAATATTTTAAAATAAAAGTTCGTCTTCAATATTACTTTGATAGGGAAGATAAAAAAGGCTACTTAAATAACAGTCACTGTAGTTGTGTGAATCGTATAAATGGAGAGAAAAGATATATGAGACATCAGCACATATAGCCCTTGAATAGATTTGCACGAAATTCAACGACAAACAAACATGTAATATGTACAGCCACATATAACTGACTACGCGGAACGCTTGTAGAAAATATGCGTATTTATAGTTCGTATTAAATTATGATTTACATTCAGAACTAGAGAGTGAGATTAGATATATCTGAAATATCTTAGTTAAACTTTAATCATACAAATAACATATAAAATATTCATTTAATCACCATCCACATTTTGTAACAGTGACAAAAATATACAGAACTGTACAGAAACGTTAGAGGTAATGATACAGAACTGTACAGAAACGTTAGAGGTAATGATATATTTTTTGTTCTTTTTAACACTTTCAACTATGTAAATTAACTTTTCCTTTTTACCCGAGATGACCGTATTTTAAACGTGTAAACACACGTGGCGTCTTCCTGTTGTATCGTCTTAGGTTTCCATATTGTTTATCGGGTGAGTAAATTTAAAAATGCAAACTTTCAAATAATTCAGAAAGGTTGGGCAGTATTTTTTCTGCAATTTGTTATAAGTTTTTACTCTCTCATTAAACATGCTTGAACGTGAAAAGTGTAACAATATCATAAAGTTTTACATTTAATTTGATCTGAAAAATCATAGTTTACATTTCTGGTAAACTTTTCTGTCACGTTTTAACAGAAATGTCAAACTTTATATACATAATGACGGTAAATATGTAAATATTAATGAATAAAATTATATGGGGAATAGTGCAGTAGCTGATATTTGAATATTGTGTACTGATTTGTATATGTAAACACTAAAACAGTGTAGTTGTAGTTCAACTTTTATGCATAGTAAATATTTTATTATGTATATATAGTGGTTAAGTATGAATTTTGAATTTTTTAGTAGTTAACTGACGTGTTAAAATATTGTAAGCCATTGTATATGTATACGAAAATACATACATAATTTATGCGTATGGATCTGAATAAGAATATTTGCAATTGTTTTACTCGCCTTTATAGATTTACTCTATAAACAATATTTTACGAGTTCGATTTTAAAGATATAAGTTATTCTTTTTATGCGACTGTTATATAAAAAGTATTCGACGAAATACGTTGTATGTCAGATAAAACAAAATGTTATTGTTCAGAAGAATGTCTATGTGCGCATATTAGCAATATTTTAGGTCAACGGACTTGTATAATACAGATATACATGACATTCCAACTTCTTTTCCTTGTGCCAGAAGCATTAGCTACACCATGACAGATTAGTTATTATCAAAGGTATATGTATCACTAATGGTACCCATCTTTTAGAGCGCGCACGGGTGCTTGTTCGAATGAATAATATACAGTTTACAGTCGCTCGTAGCTCATGTCTGTTTCTATGGTTACTGGTGCAATAACCCATCGAATGTGTGCTGCACGCGCTCACCTTTTAAGTTAAAACATAAAAATTCTTACTAGTTGCGTGATGTTAGTGATACGTTCTGCTCTAAGCTGCTCCGCCCCGAAATATAATACGAAATGCATATTTTATTGAATTACAATGACGTTGTTTAATGTCAAATCAAACATACAGTGATTTCACTACCTTTGCTACTAAGTACATGACATGTAATTATTTTCTTAGTTTAAGCTGAAAAAGTCTAAAAGAATAACTTTCGAATTTTATATAGAATCGCGTGAATTTTACATAAAATCATGAGAAAGAAAGAAACAAAGAAAAGCGGATTAAAGTTTCGTTACTTTTATGTGCTACTTAATTTTTTTAGCATTAAGGATAATTAGAAAAGCACAGAGTGTTTTAGCAGTAAACGTAGGTACTTTTTAATGTCTCACGAAAAACCACCTAAAATAAATAATTAATTCAGAAATTCACCAACGGCTTTTACAATAGAGAAGTTCTGAATTTAATAGTTACGAGCATGGATCTCGAAACGATGTTATCATTATAACCTGAACTTACTTTCTGTAAAAGTTGTGTTTTTCATTTAGTTACATTCACGACTTATTTACCCAAATGACAGGTGTTCACATAACGAACAATTAATAAGTTAAAACAAGACAATACTGCTGTTTTTGATAGAAGAAACACAAATCTGATTCAATTATAATTATGTTTAAAAATTTGGTACATTATGGAAAATGTAAGACTACTTCCACAGAATAGATTGTAAAGACACTACTTTCACAGTGGAATTATATGAGTTTACGGATTTACAACTCTAAAATCAAGGATTTGATTCCCCTTGGTGGACTCAACAGATATGGTTTCACTATACAAGAAAAGCACACACTCCACAACATAAAATTTAAAGATTCTAGTTCTGTAGTAAAAGACATAAAAAGCATCTTTCGAGAAAAAACTGGACAAAATGTCATTCATCAATAAAATTTATCAATTCCTTTATTCTGTGGTTTAACATTTACAAATGTTTTTGTAAAATAATTATATGACGCAATGATTCTAGAGCACCTGGTTCATAAATAAAGCATATATATGTTCAACAACATGATCCGAAATCACAACTGTTAAAAAAGATTATTCTACTTGAGACATTGCAGGGGTCTCTTTCTCTCATGGAAATATCTTGTTCCTTATTCAAAAATGATAATGATTTAATTTTTAAACAAAACAAACAAAGCTCGTTCATGATAGAAAAAATCAAAAGAAAATTTCCGATGAAATAAATAAAAGATTTTAGTATCATCACAGAAATTCAAAATGAATTTAGTTTCAAGATACCATATATAAAGATAGATAGATAATACACTCTATATAAGAAATGTAGTTTGAGAATATAAAATACAAGGTAAAATACTTTCAAGGTTACAGGCATAAGTAATTTATATTGAAGATATAATATTTAAATTTGTTTGGTTACACAATGAAAAGAGCTATATGTCCGGCGTCTTACATTGCTTGAAGCCAGGTTTCGAAACGACTATCATGTAGATTTGTGTTCAACTTCAACCAAAGAAAGTCTTAATATGAAAAAAATACATATTTTATGAACCGATTCAAAGAAAATAGTGAGTATATTCAGTTTAATGAAATTACTAAAAGTTTCATTGCTTACCGAAATAAGAAACAGTTAATAGCTTAAAACAAAGTTCTAAAGTTAAAAATTTAGTGTCAGAATTTCATTCTTAGTTTACGAAATACGTTAGTTTAAATTACACATTTCAAAACACAAATTCGACCAAAACAAATATTTCTAAAACAGTCTTAGAAGTTCCTATGTTGAAGATCTCATTGAATCTTTTTGGGCCTCTATTTATTCGTGTTAGGAAATTTTAGAAAGTAAGCTGTTAAAAATATATATTATTTTGTTTTTTATGTTAAACATTTAGGATAATGGATTGGTCTTCATGGGTAACTAATTAAAGTTATTTCTAATTCAGAAGATGATTTGGGGAATCAAATTATTTTTATCTTTTAAATAAATAAACTTAATTTTATCTGTGAAGACATATTTGATACAATCAATCGTTTAACCAAATTCCAATGAAACAGTCTGCTTCTCTTTCAATGATTTTCGATAACTGATCAGTTGTATTATATTTGTGTGAATACAATTAAATGTACATTCATGAGAGAAAGAAGAAAAAATCACACCTATAATACAAACATCTAACATTGGGGCACAAAGAACAAGGTGGGTCATAATGTAATGCGTCCTAGGTTTTAAATTACTCCAACGCAATTTGAACCTTACTTCCTTTCGCCAGTACCTAAGCTGGACTTAAAGTTCAAACTTTTCTATTTGGGTCTTACTTTCACCAGTACCTTTAAATTCCAGGACTCATTATATAATAAACTACCTTCTATTTGTATCCCAGTGTTGAATGTTTGTATTATGACTGCTATTTGTTTCTTTATTTTTTTCATGAATTTATATTTAATTAGATTTCATTTAAGATTTGGATATGTAAAGTTCGACCTATCCTACCTTTTGATAAATTTTCTTACTTAATTCACATATTTTCTGAATATATATATATGTATAGATTCATTTATGTACATCAGATATGAAATTTCAGTATCATAACCACAGTCACATCTATGCCATTATTATACATCTCCTATCTAATATAATGACCAAAGACTGATCTAATCTACAAATGACTCAAGTGGTAACGCAGCTTTAGTAGAAAGACAGCTCATAACATATACACAGCTGGTAACAAGCTAGTTTTAAACGTGTACACACAAACAACTAACTACATAAAAGGGGTTCCTATGCAATTCAATCCCCATATCCATTTGCATAATAATTATGGTGCCCTTGACAACCAAATATAATCCTACGTTAAAACATTACACCCCACAATCTTGAGTAAAATGAACTTTAACTTCAATGTCATCATCCCCTCACAAGTTTATCGTTTAACCATCTCGTTGCAAAAAAGAAAACAAAAAGAGAAAGAAGACAGAAACAGAGCATGAGAGAAAGAGAGAGGGGGAAAAAAAAGAGGTGATATTTTGGGTGGGATAATTAAGTGACGATTCTAGATATTGCAAAATTTGCGAAGAAAACAAAGGCTGTTTTGGTTTCAGTGATTTTTCCATTGTTATGATTTATGACACTGCCAAACCCGCTATTTTGGTCAAAAATTAAACTATGCAATGAGGCTTTGTTGTAACTTTTCTGGATCAGCTGTAAAATAAAATCATGACTGAAGTTTCAACAGTTAAACATCATAAAATGATTAATGTGACCAGAAGTGTTTGTATTCTATAGTGAATTATTTCAGTCACTAAGTATTTTAATTAAGCTATGTGAACATCACAAACGAGGTTGGAAGGTGAAGAACGTTTATATCGTTACATAAACTGATCTTCACAAGATTCTAAGAAGTTATGATGAGAAGCAAAAACAAGTTTGTAAAGAAATGTTTTATTCGTTTATAAATCATTTTTAAGCCTCAGCTTTCTGTCAGCAGCATAAAATATATATTCTTATTTACCTTCAATCCCTAATTGTAACTGCAGTTTATCAATACATAAAAAACAGCATTAATTTAAGAAATTAAATCTTTATGCTTGGAAATTATTTATAAGGTTATATTTGCATAAAAATTTGTATATGTAATTAATCAAGTGTCAGCAATATTAAATAAAAAAGGACATACGATTCTAGTCTTATGAAACAAATCATTAATAATTTATACCAATAGATTTGTTTTACGACTCATAACCAATGTAGAATTGCACGTCGCTCCCTTTGTCCTTCCTTGCGAGTTCGAACTGAAGTCATAGTAAACTCTTTAGGTTTTCATAGGTATTGAATCGAATTTTGGCACATTAGCGATATTAGAAAGATAAACTGGTCTTACTTCAGAGTGTCGAATGATCAGCAATAAATCCAATTAATCTTGACACTATAATCGCCATAACATCAAGCTTGATAGGATACTCATGATATGTACTGTATGAAGCTTGAAGTGTTGGCCTGTAACTTCTGGTCTGGCACGATCTAATGATCAGAGCGCTCGGCTGACAATCTGCAGGTCCGTGGGCTCGGATATCTTCACCGAATATGCTTGCTTTTTCAGCTGTGGATATGTTATAATAGGACAATCAATCCCATCTTTCGTTGGTAAACAGTAATCCAAGAATTTGATCTGGATACACTTGACTTTCTATGTCACTGTTCCATATAGCCCTCGAATAGCTATGCCCAAAATTCAAAAAACAGACTGTACATAAAAAAACTGCTTAACTCTTTATTACTTAAACATCTAAAGTCGTAAAATTATATTTATGTTAAACGCAAATATAGTTGAAATTTAAAAAGAGTTTTCGTTAAGCGCAACATGTTTGAAGAGAAAACATATTATGCTTCGGTCTTTATTTTTATTTTTTTTCATTTCTGTAAATAACAATATATTATTCGGTGCCATATGTGAAGTCAGAAATTTAATGTAAAAGCTTACTGTTTAGTGGCTCTTTTACAACTTACGCATGTAATCGTATGAATCATGTTATTGTTACACTTGCTCAGTTGTTGCCACCAATCATAAGTGGAAAACGAAAGGGATAAAGCAACATTGTAAGGTCCTGATTAACTGGTCACGTTCTTTAAGCAGAATATTTCTGGGAATAACATGTGAGACAGGTTATGCAAATCTGAACGAATTTATTTTTGGTAACTCTGATTTTCTAATAATTATCTGTTGGTTGAAAGAAAAGTTTATCATTACTCAGTGAAGTTGATATGTGGATTAAACTTATTTTTTGTCTCAGTGTTTGCTAAAGTCTTTCTTTACAGTAGATACCATATTTTGAGAAAAACAACATTTGAATATATCTAATACTATATCAGTAACACTGATCTGTCTGAAAAATCTAGAAAAAGTTGCTCTTGAAAAAAACTTGAAACATTTTTATTTACATAATACATAATTATATTTATGTAAATAACAAATTATTTTACTAACTTCATATTCCATTCACGGGAAAGGTAAATCATCGCTCAACATCATTAATACCAAATAATATCACAAAAACTTACCATGAAATACAGTACTATGTAAAAGTGTTAGAACAAGAGAATATTTTGTTATTCTTTCTATTTTATGGGACTAATTCTTCCATGCTATTACAGAACGTAAATTTTAACACAATAGCAATGTTTCACTGATCCCTATTGACATCTGAATGTGCCAGGGTGAGAAAAATTATCACTCTTTAGAATCCCCATATATTTGTACCATGGGCGTGTTTTAAGGGGTCAACATGAATAAAAATATTGATCAAATTTAGGGTCTGACGAAATTTGTAATGTCTTAGCTAACTATAAATAAAAAAAACAAGCAAGAGGCCAGCATACGGTACCGGTGAATGCTAGAAGAAATCAAGTTAATAGCACTTCACAAATAAAACTTGATAAAAACAGTGTTAAAACTATATATCAAATTTTGTTTTCATGTCACAGCCTAAAAATCGTAAAGACTTGTCAGTAGAACAGGGAGTTCGGATAAAAGCTTTACGTGGTACTGGTTGGAATCTCTAACAAATTGATGCAAACTTGAAACACTCCCTGAACAAGTACACCCAAGACAGTGAGACCAAGATAGATAAAGTTAAAATAGTAAAAGAAGAGACAGAGCGCCTAAGCTCAATGATACTGGTGATCTATATTTATGCAGCCTTCGAGACAGAATGAAGATGCACTGATTTCAAGCATAAGATAAATGATCATGTACCATGTGACAGAAAAGTGTCCAGATCTACAGAATCGAGAGATCTCAATGAGAATAGAATATTTGGTCACATAACAGTTAAAACAGCCTTTACTTTGATCTCTAAATATTGTCAAGAGATTGGAATTTGCTAAAACGTAGATAAACTGGACCATTAATGTTTGGAAAAGGGTGTTATGAATAGATGAGTCCAGGTTTGAAATATTTAGTTCAAAGTGTAGGTTGTACATCCGGCAGAAGAAAAGTGAAAAATACATAGCACCTTTCATGAAACATGCAAAAGGCAATGTGATGGTTTGGGGGTGTATTTCTACTACGACAACAGGAGGGATTTGCAAAATAGATTTAATAAAGAATCAACGCAAGTACCATGAGTTACTGATTTGTCATGGTATACCTAGTGATTTATATTATTAGTAAAGGATTTTACTACCAAGAAGATAATGACCCCAAACACTCATTCAACCTATGTAGAAATTACTAAGGTAGGAAAGAAGCTTATGGAGGTCGCGGGTTCGCATCCAAGTCGCGCTAAACATGCTCGCCCTCCCAGCCGTGGGGGCGTTATAATGTGACGGTCAATCCCACTTTTCGTTGGTAAAAGAATATCCCAAGAGTTGGCGGTGGTTGGGGATGATTAGTTGCCTTCCGTCTAGTCTTACACTACAAAATTAGGGACGGCTAGCACAGATAGCCGTCAAGTAGCTTTGTGCGAATTTCAAAAACAAACAAGAAGCTGATTGAGTCATTCAAATGATGCAATGGCTCCCATGGAGTCCCATTCTCAACCAAGCTGAGCAGCTCTGGGATTGGATAGAACAAAAACTTGATGAATCAAAAGTTACTTCCAAAGAAACTTTATAGGGGCTATAACACAGACATTTGGAGTAAAATCCCAAAGGTCACTTTGATTAAATATGTTGCAACAGTGTTTGAAAGATTCTAATTATTAAAGCAAAAAGGGAGACACAAATATTAATTGTCTGCTGAACTCAAACACTTCCATTAAGTTATTAGATTTCTGTTGTGCTAAATATGAAAATTAACACAATTTTGACATTTCATTCGTGATTTACCTTCCATCGTTCTTTAACAGTAGCCTGAAATATAATTTTGGACTTTATCCTAAAGCTTTTACACTGTAATCTAAATATTTTATAAAAAATGGTGACTAATTTTAGCAAACACTGGCCGATAAAAATGTCAAACAATAGCCGTCATGTTTTTCTGATAGACATAGAAGGTTTACCCGTATTCTTTGATCCTCCAGATTGCTAATTATAAGATTCTGTGGGACATATTTCTTTAATTATTTTGCATCAATTTCATAAAATAACAATTTTTTTCTCTAATTTCTCGATGTTTCACCTTATGGCCTCATCAAGAGGCTATCATTACGTTAATCAAGTCAGACACAAGAAAGAGTCGTTATGATTTAACATAATGGACATGTAAAGAACAACCCGAAATTTTATTCGCATTATAGTACCTTATATTAATTAATATAACAGAAAATTTATTTTACAGTTGTATACGAAGGTTATTGATAATAATTTGTTGTTTTATTTTTGCTGTTAGCTTACTTTGGAAACAAATGCTCATAACATTTTTATTACTCTAGATGTAACTTAAATACTCAAAAAAATTGTTCATGCTATCGTGTAAGTTATCGTTACAGCGAAACGTTCAACTTACTAAGTCAACCGTGTACATAAACTTTATAACGGAATGCTTACTTAACTTTTTAAGTTACCTGGATACATCAGCTTTGCAGCAAAATCTTAATTCTTAAGTCATCTGTGTACATAAACGTTACAACTTCTTATGTTACAGTCAAATACTTAATATTATGTCAAGAGTACATATCAGGTAAAACAAGAGTGAAAAAAATGTATAGTCTAATCCCACCTTAACTGGCGATTCTTAGAATTATTCAATGTTATAGTATTTTGCCGTGTCAGAAAAGGCACTTACATTTTTGGTCATGTTAACAAGAGAAAGCACGTATAATAAATTTATCCACCAGAATCTTTTTCAATCTTTCATTGATTACATAATATTCTGAAATATTAATTGTTTTGCAGAGAGGGCCAGTAAGCCAATAATCGCAGCTCTAAATACATTTTAAGCTGAGAATGCTTGTTTATATCAAGTGTAAACTGTTTTGTGATTGGCTCTCGAATACATTTGGATACTTTTGTAGAATCCTTTGCAAGCTAGTGTCTTTACACTTTCCTATGCTCTCTCCGTAGTTCTTTCTACTTTCTACCTAATCTTCGTCTATAACATCACATTTTAAGTGCTTCCAATTGTCATACCATTTCAGTAGATATGATCCGCGTTTCTAACCCGTATAGTCAGGACTGAACATAGTAACACTTCAGTAGTCTTTTCTTCATTTCAACTTAAGCATTCTTCCTGAAAAATTCTTTGAAATTGAAGAAATCATTTTTTGACATTCCTAGGTTTCGCTTTTACACACTTACCATCATCACTCCAAACATTCATCTCTAAACAGATAGCCCCTCAGTTGCTCGGCGGTATGTCTGCGGACTTAAACGATAAAAACCGGGTTTCGGCACCCGTGGTTAGCAGTGCACAGATAGCCCTTTGTTTAGCTTTGTGCTTAATGGAAAATAACAACTAAACAGGGAAACTCTTCAAATTAGTTCAACTCTACATTTTGCTTTGATTCGTAATCTGGGAGCTTCCTCACATCATGAAATTACCGTTGTCTTAGTTTTATAAACAATTTTTAGAATCCATAGTCATTCCGCTTGTTAACAGGCCTGCCAAGTAAGAGTTGCATTTTTTGTTCAAATTCACACTTAAATAGTGAACTCACAGCACACGTTTTACTCTACTTCTGATAACCTCGATCTTTTCTGTATCAGTAATTATCTGATTCATTCTACTGAAACTGTCCGATAAAACATTTGTAGAGTAGACGTGTTATAAACACTTGAGACTGTATTTGTATTTTTGAATTAAATCTAATGTGTGCACAAAATTGCAGTTCTATATACTTATTACGGCTACCGAAATTGCTGCAGATTAAATGAACTATGTGTGTATGAAATTAGGCTTATATGTAGTTTTGAAATTTTGCTAAAATTAAAGTGACTCATAATTTTATTTGGATACTAAACTATTACCAGCTTATATCATGCATCTCTTGTCAAGATATTAATTTTGTTTCGATGCTCAAAAAGTGTTTTGTCTGGTAATACAACATGAACTGAGATATACAGTTACTACAGAAAGTGTTCGTACACCTGCGTCCCGAGTAGTTTTTTGCTCTTAACTTAAAAAGTATCACGATTAGGCTTGTAGGCGTAGGGTGTATTATAAATATTATACTAACACACATCTACATAATTTTTATGTAAATTAAACGACAGATAAACTGTTTATAAACAAATAACCAAAAATAGGAGGAGCAGAAAGTGGGGCCCGGCATGGCCTAGCGCGTGCGCTTCGTAATCTGAAGGTCGCGGGTTCGCGCTCGAGTCGCGCCAAACATGCTTGCCCTCCCAGTCGTGGAGGCGTTATAATGTTATGTTCAATACCACTATTCGTTGGTAAAAGAGTAGCCCAAGAGTTGGCGGTTGGTGGTTATGACTAGCTGCCTTCCCTCTTACACTGCTAAATTAGGGATGTCTAGCACAGATAGCCCTCGAGTAGCTTTGTGCGAAATTCCAAAACAAACAAACAAAATTTTCTTCGGATATTCTCAGGAAGCTGTATAGAAGCATTCTGCATCAGGCGTCCCTAATTTGGAAATGGAATGCGGGTTCGGAATACCTGTCGCATGCTTGCCCTTTCAACCATGGGGGTGTTATAATATGGTAGTCAATCATACCATTCGCTGGTAAAAGAGTATCCCAAGAGTTGGCGGTGGGTGGTGATGACTAGCTGCCTTCCCTCTAGTCTTACACTGCTAAATTAGGGACGGCTAGCACAGATAGCCCTCGAGTAGCTTTGTGCGAAATTCCAAAACAAACAAAGCAGAAAGTGTTCGTACATTTCAGAACGTGTGAAAAAACTGAGTTTCCTATAAAAATGTTGTTTAGTTTGGTGAATAAACTACATTATACCATTCCAGAACTAGACACTGGGCTCATAAAATTATTGGAATTTAGCCAGCAAAAAAAATTACTTCCGGCAATGTAGCGCCGTCTCTGTCATTATTTGCTTGGTCATCATGGCGAACAGGAAACAACTGTCCAGGTATTTAAAAAATCGAATTATTGTAAAATACAAGTCTCTTGTGTCTCTTTTCGGTATTGCTACACAACTTAATGTGCTGAAATCTACTGTTTAAAGTATAATTGCCAAGTTTAAGCTTACAGGGTCAACTACTCCTTTTTCCAGTCGGACGCCCCACCAAAATTCCAAAGAGAACCAAAAGGAAGGTTCTCAGAGAAGTTAATAGGAACCCTCGTTTAACACATAATGACGTACAGAAACTAGTAAGGGAAACTGGGGTTGAAGTAAGCACCTCTACAGTTACGAACATGTTACGCTCTTCTGAGTTCAAAGCATGCACCTCATAGAACTCCATATTTATAGCCCGTTCATTTAGAAGCACGATTGAGGTATGCAAGAAAACATGTAGATAAACTTTTTACCTATTGGAAGAGTATTCTTTGGTTAGACGAGACTAAAATCGAAATTTTTGGCCATAATGATGTTCGCAATATTTTCCTTAAGAAGGGGGAAAAAAACCTTCCAAAGAACACTGTCCCTACAGTTAAACACGGAGGTAACTTGATCATGCTATGAGGTTCCTTCAGATCTTTTGGTGTAGGCAGCCTTCACCGCGTCAACGGAATCATGAAAAAAGAAGAATTCGTTGATATATTAGGCACTTATATCAAGAATGATGCTCGGAACCTGCGGCTTGAGTGTCATTGGATCTTCCAGCACGACAATGACCCTAAGCACACGTCGAAATATGTGAGATCCTGGTTGCAGAAGAACCATATAAGTATTATGGAGTGGCCATCGCAGTCACCCGATCTCAATTCAATTGAAAACGTTTGGCATGATTTGAAGACCAGGGTTCATCAGCATCATTCGAAAAACGTGCAAGAGTTGGAGGCTTTCTGTAAGAAGAATGGAAGAAAATAACAGTCGAGTACTGTCAAAAGATCATGGAGGGGTATGAGGAGAGATTGCGCCAAGTAATTCACTTGAAAGGCTGCACAACTGATCAT
Source organism: Carcinoscorpius rotundicauda (assembly GCA_011833715.1). Taxonomy (NCBI): domain Eukaryota; kingdom Metazoa; phylum Arthropoda; class Merostomata; order Xiphosura; family Limulidae; genus Carcinoscorpius; species Carcinoscorpius rotundicauda. The sequence continues at coordinate 45,264,662 of CM022395.1, read as the reverse complement.
TAAAGTAGACACACGAACACTTTCTGCCCCTCCTATGTTTGGTTATTTGTTTATAAACAGTTTATTTGTCGTTCAATTTACATAAAAAATAATGCAGATGTGTGTTAGCATAATATTTATAAAATAACATACTTTCATTATCGTAGTCATGATACTTTTTAAGTTATGAGGAAAAAAACTACTCAGGATGCAGGGGTACGAACACTTTCTGTCGTAACTGCAATATCTAACTAGTGAAAGACAAATAGTATATTTATTATTTGTAAAAATATAAGTTTTAAATAATACATTGATTATATGTGGTGTATCAGTGGGATTGTATCTCACTCTAATACATCATAATTCTTAAAAGATTAATAAAGAAGATCGTATAAATCGTAAATAAAAGTAAAGTAATATTATAATGCACTTTGATGTTATCCACTGATCACAAGTTTATAATGTTTTACATCTATATGGAATAGAGTTACTGGTTGATTGAAAACACAAAACAAAAGATAATTGTTATGAAATGTTTTATTCCTGAATGTTTTTACAAAATTTTGTGGAAATTCTGAATATTTATTTAATCAATATATAAATAAGTGCTAGTTTAGAACAAATAATATATAATTTACCACATATTAAAATTTTAGTCCCTGTAATTACTGAATGTTTTGAGAAAGAATTCGAAAATATTTTCAGTATTAAATCAACATGCAACGAAATGATTATTGTATTGTTTTAAAGAAAAAAAGAATAAGATATAATTTTTATTTCGTAAAACTATTTCAAAATGTCATAAAATAAGAATTTAATTAACACACAAACATATTACATGTATGCCAAATAATACTATATCTAATATCATTTAATTTTGGCAATTACACAGAATGAACTAGTTTTACTGACAATATAAATGTTTGTTAGATAATGTAGCCCAATTCTATTACAAAATAAAACAAGGTTTTTTTTCTAAAACGTCCACCGCGTTTTTTTTTATGATCCCCGGGTGAAGTAAATTCGAGCTTATTGCTGAATATTTACCTAGACTATTTACTTTGTCGAATAATATGTGCTTATCGTCCGATTTTTTGTATCTAAGTTAAGCCTCGTTTTGTTTTTACCATTATATTTCCTCCTCGTGAACAAAACGAACCTAACCAGTACAATCTCTAAACACAGATAATGATGAAGTATTTTCTTGCTCCTTAACTTTAAATATTCGTGAATAATTAATTTCACCATTCACTTCAAATGGTATGTGACGTAATGTATTTAGTGAATACATCATATATTGAAAATCTAATTTAGCAGTGTAAGACCAGAGGGAAGGCAGCTAGTCATCACAACTCACCGCTAACTCTCTTACTAATGAATAGTGGGATTGACCGAACATTATAACGCCCCCACGACTGAAAGGGCGAGAATGTTTGGTGTTATGGGAGATTCGAACCCACTACCCTCAGAATACGAGTCGAGTGCCTTAACCGCCTGTCCATGACAAGCTTGTCATGTATGAGATGTATGAAATAAAATAACGTTTTGAAGTTTACGATAGAAATATTAACAAGAGGAGGGAGGCAGATTTAACCACAAGTGTAGTTAATAGAAACTGGAGAAATTTGTTTTATTAAAAATATAATGTTCATGTGGACCCAAGTTATATGCTAGAAACGCAATAGAAATTAAATAACACAGGAATGTTTGGGGTAAGAATTAACCCTACAGAAATCTTAGAGTTAATATGCATGCTTTTATTATCTTTACTGACAATAACTTTTTGTCAGAAGAAAAAGATTAATGAATAAAGTGATTTGTTAAAACATTGATTTTCAGCTAATTAACTGACTTTAAATATTGATAAAACTAATTATACGATACATAAAACGTGGCTAAAACACATAGATGATGATCAAAAATTAATATAAGAGGTCAGGAAATAAAGTGTTTCAGAAATTATCAGTTTGTTTAAATAATAAGCTATAAGAGATTAACCTGAAAAATTATCCTATGTTTAAGATTCAGAGGAATACCTACCCTAAGGTTTGTATTTTTAATTATGCTAGTAGCTTATTACGTAAATCACTATTCAAATTTCCATATAATACTCTCGAATTACCTAATCATTATATATTATACTAGTACCCCAACGGGATAGAGGTTAGATTTTCGGATTTACAACGCTAAAATCAAGGGCTCGCTTCCCCTCGGTGAACCTAGCAGATGTCCCCCTGTGTCTTTTCTATTAGAAAACGCACACATTATTATACTATAATATAAGTGAAAATCAAAACCTACAAACATTAGCTGTTTATAAACGCCAGTTTAGAGGTGGTGTATTTTCTAAACATTTATTGTATAAAATCAGCAAGTTTTATCTTTAATTATAATGAATATAATGTTTCGAAAACGTGATTGTGCAATGTTACGTATGATGAACAACATTACTTTCACAATGACTATTTTACTTTATGAATAAAAAAATGGAATTAATCAAAATAGTCATTTAAAACTGTCATATCAAAGTACACATTAAAAAACTGTTTGATAGTGGTACTAATATAGTATATACTACTAGAATATTATTGTGTTTGTACATTTATATCAATACTTGTGTTAAATTTTTGTTATTATCGTTTAGAATCTGTTCAGTTCTTTCTGATAATTTCAGAAAATAAATAATCTTAACAACTAAATACTATTATGTGTGTGTATCTGTCTGTATGTACGTGTCTTGACCAACAATATTACATGTTTGTGTGTACATGTTTTGACCAATAATATTACATGTTTGTGTTTACATCTGTGTATGTGTACATGTTTTAATCGATTATATTACATGTTTTTGTTTATATCTGTCTGTGTTTACATGTTTTGAACAATAATATTACATGTCTGTGTGTGTATCTGTCTGTGTTTATATGTCTTGACCAATAATATTACATGTCTGTGTGTGTATCTGTCTGTGTTTACATGTCTTGACCAATAATATTACATGTCTGTGTGTGTATCTGTCTGTGTTTATATGTCTTGACCAATAATAAACTCCACTTTCACTTGAATTGATTAAAGAAGCATCAAGAGCTGAATTCCTATTCGTATTTTATTGTTCAAACATCTAGAGATTATACATGTTATGTATACTTAAAATTACAGGTTTAACTAGCTATATGATATATATATATATTCTGGAAATGAAATACCAAGAAGAAAACATTAATGCTGCAAACGAAACACGTCAAATAATCCGATAATAACAAATATATACATGAAAGTCAAAACCTCAGGGATAAAGGTGAAGAACAAAGTGTCCGTTAAGTATTCTGAATTAAAATGTTACCAGGGTCAAATGGATGGCTATAGTTAAAAGCAAAACATAACTCAACAGTTATAATTTAATGCATTTATATTTAAATATATTCAATGCATTTTAATAATTAGCAGTAATATAAACCAGAAATACTTAATAACATTTGCAGAAAAATCTGGAAATCTATAGGCTGACTGCAAATTGTAAAAGCCTTTGACTAGTTTAGTACATAATAATATTGTCTTCTTCACATTTGTTAGCTACTAATTTAACAGGATATTTCATCTATATGAGTTGCTGTTTATGAGGACTTGAAACTGGTTGTTTCATTTACACTAGTACGAATTTTCATACAGAAATGCTAGTAGTGAAAATCATAATTAACAACAAAGAACTCTTGTTATATAAGCTTTTATATGTTAAAAGTTGCCCCCCAGTGGCTCAGCGGTATGTCTGCGGATTTACACACTAAAATCCGGGTTTCGATACCCGTGGTGGGCAGAGCACAGATAGCCCATTGTGTAGCTTTGTGCTTAATTCGAAAGCAACAACAAATGTTAAAAGTCAAGTACATTTTTAGACTCAAATGAAAACTAAATAATCACGGTCCCACAGTGGCAGAGAGATGTGCCATCGAAATCACTTCACGAGAGAGCTGGTTTCGATATCTATATTGGGTAGACCATAGATAGCCCATTGTGTAGCTTTGTGCTTAATTCCAAACAAAATTATTATGTTATTTGAATGTTTTCTCTGTACAGCTGCTGTTAATTATATTTTCAATGTATCAGTTTTGTAAATTGCTAGTAGCAAGTACTCATGCATTTAATAAGCTATTCATTCCGACTAGAGGTAAAAAGAAATTCTCCCCAGCATCAGGTTTTATATAATATTCTATCGAGTACGATTAACTTAAATAAATATTGTATCGTGCTATTTGATAAAGATTATACATGTAGTCATAGCAGTCGATACTTCCATAATGCACTTCTTAACAAGAATAACACTGCACAATAAAGTTTTTGCGTCTTGAACACTGTTGAGTGTTCCTTGTAGATGTTTGGCTGCTGATCACGAATATCACATCCAAATTTGCCGATCACGTACCATTTCATCGAAATTTTTAGTCTTGTAATGTTTTTTCCTTATATTTGTGTCAAAATTTTCGTTTCTGTAAGAGACCTATGAACAATGTTTTGTGCAGTCTGGGCATGTCCAGGCATGGATTTAGGCCAGGTTGAAAGCTGTTCTGTAGAAGTATGCAGCCCGGGCAGGCCGGGGCCAGCTTGACACTGTCTCAACAGGCTATAAAAGTGGCTTGCATACACAGATGCTGCTCATTGGATTAACATAGACCTTATAGTGTGTATGTATTGTTTCAGAATATAGCATTGCCTCAGTAACACTTTAACAAGTAAGTTAGATGTTATGGACGTTTTACAGGACGATTGGTGTGGTCATTGTCGTAATAGCTACAATATATTCTGCTATATTTGTGGTGAGTATACGCTTGTTCATCAGAGACGTTCAATTACTGTTCTTGTGAAGAAAGCATATCATCTGTACTTCGGCTGTAAAATTGGTGATCAAGAACAGGAATGGGCGCCTCACGTTTGTTGTGTGACATGTGCTGTCTGTCTGAGAGTTTGGCTCAGAGCCACTCGAGAGACAATGCCATTTGCTGTCCCGATGATATGGCGAGAACAGAAAGACCATGTGACGGACCATTACTTCTCTTTGACTAATGTGTCTGGTTTCTCTGTCAAAAACAAGAAGACATTTAAATACCTTAATCTGCCTTCAGCAATGAGACCCGTGCCACATGACGACAATCTTCCAATTCAGAAACTGCAATGCAGGGAATTGGCAGTGACATTGATCCGGATTTTAAACCGTGCTCCTCAGGCGATCCACATCTCATAACACAGTCAGAATTAAAAGATCTGATCAGAGATTTGGGTCTGTCAAAAGCAAAAGCTGAATTGTTGGGTTCGAGACTGCAGGAATGGTGTTTGCTGTCACCAGATACGAAAATTTCTGTTTTTCAAAGCCGCCAAGATGATATAACCAAATTCTTTACACAAGTCGACAGTCTCTGTTTCCCTGTAGACTTCGAAGGATTGTTTTCTGCTTTGGGTTGTGACCATGACCCACAAGAGTGGCGTCTCTTTATTGATCCATCAATGTTAAGCCTCAAAGCTGTTCTGTTACACAATGACAACGTTCACCCTTCAATACCTGTTGGCGATGCAGCACACATGAAAGAAACCTACGAGAACATGGAAATGTTGCTGAAGCACATTCATTACAATACAACTGGAATATCTGTGGAGATCTAAAAGTCGTTGCTCTATTACTGGGACTGCAGCTCGGCTGTACAAAGTACTGTTGTTTTTTCTGTAAATAGGACAGTCATGCCAAAGAGTCATATTATTCTAGACAGAGCTGACAACTCTGTAAAAAAGTTAGTTCCAAGACAGAAAAATATGGCGCATGAGCCGCTTGTCAACCCAACAAAGATTTTTTTGTCTCCTCTTCACATAAAATTGGGACTTATGAAGAATTTCGTGAAGGCAATGAACAAAAGAGGTAAAGGTTTTCGTTATTTAAGACAAATGCTCCCAAGAATAACTGACGCCAAGATCAAAGAGGCCATTTTTGTTGGCCCTCAAATCAGTCATGTTATGAGTGACAAACGGTTCGAATATCTGTTAGTTCGGCCGGAAAAGATTGCCTGGAGAGTCTTCAAAGACGTTGTTTACAATTTTCTCGGCAATCACAGAGCCCCACATTATATTTAGCTGGTAAACAAACTTTTCAAAGCATACAAAACAATGAAGTGCAACATGTCACTCAAGTTTCATTTCCTCCACTCACACTTGGACTTTTTTTGCCGCAAATCTCGGTATTGTCAGTAACGAACACGGTAAAAGGTTTCACCAGGACATTGGTACAATGGATAAACGATATCAGGGCAACTGAAATCCTTCAAAGCTTGCAGACTACTGTTAAACACTGCAACGTTAAGCACCGGACATTGAATACAAACGAAAATCAGGAGCAAAACACTTTTAATTATGTTGAACTTAATAGCGTATTAGAAACATATACGCAATTAAACACGTTATTACGGGTGAACAGTTAACTGTCTATTTCTTAGAGTTCCTACGTGATGAAGCAAAAACAATACTATATTTGTGCATACACACAAGGTACCTGTCACAATCAGCAAAAACTTTTCAAAAAAATTGTTGTGCAGTGTAATTATAAAGAATGGATACTCTCGTTCCGCCCATCTTTTCGAGGTTGCGTGCGTTTATATTGGATAACGTCAAATTTCATTTCGAAAACTCAGAACCAGAATGATCAATGATCTGTATTGTTTTGTTGTGCAGTGAGGAGTATCAACCTCAGGATGCCTAGGAAATATGCTACAAATCTGATTACACTTTACTGAGTTATTAACCCTAAACAGCGAAAATGGTCTATTTCCAAAGCGATTTAGAATCCGGACAACAATGAGGAGGACTGTACCATATTGGCTTCCAATTTTGTGTAAAATTTTAACATACATCAGTCTATTGCGCAAGGAAACACACAATTTCTATTGCAATATATTTGAATGACGAGGATAATAAAGAAACCAAGCAACTAAACACCAAGTTTATGAGAGGTTTGGTTGTAGTGTGCTTTTTTGTTGCACATGTTAAATTTTTGGTGAAATAAATCTGAGCACCCGTTTAGCAATTAGTTAGTAAAACAAAGATTTATTCAAGTAAAACCTTTAAAACTTACCAACAGTTAATAATTAATCCTAAAATATGTCTATCCTTTAAAACTTATAAATTTCGAGTCATTTAACCTCAACCAACGAAATTTTAAGCATCAAATAATGATGCTACAAAATTAAGATCGAAGTTAATTTGAGCTCTTTGGTCACGAAATAAAGCTACACGTAACGTCTGTTGAAGAAATAAAAAAATAGTATTTGTGTGTGTCATAATTAATCATTATTTGTAAACAAAAATAGTGTATACGTAGCTAGGTGAACAATTGTGGAAACAATAATGTGAATGTTTTTCGGAATGTTGAGTCATTTATGTTAGAATATGTCTACCTACAAACCATCTATTTTCACTTTCTTGAAAGGTAAATACATAATCATACCACCAGTACATATTAAACAAACTTAAATTATATGCATTTTCGATGTACAAACTACTAATTTAATAATTAACTATACGCAAATATTGGTGTTTAAACTGAATTTTCCTTCTTTGGTAGTACAGAGTGTGACGTATGTGTATGATGTATAAATGTCAAAATAACAGAATTTTGCAAAGCGTTCTGGAAAGAGCATTTTCACTTTGAGCTTCCAGACTGTTAGACGTCATACAACTCGATAAATATCTCTGATGGTCGTACAAACACTTCTCCGAACAGCCACCGATTGTATAACAAATAACAGAGAACAGTTGGGGTGATTGTCAAATGCTTCCACGAACAACGTCGTATCTAGAACGTTAGGGTTCCAAGAACAACGATGTATGTAGAATTATAGAGTTCACTAACAGTGTTTCATACTAAATGTCTTTTTATCGCCATTTCAACACTTTCATTAGAAGGTTATTTGATTAGCACATTTTAGAGACTCATTAACGTGTAACTGAAACCAGTAGAAAATTGATAATAAGTGTACACATCAAACAAAAACTATCTATATGAATGTGGAAAGTTCCTAGAAACTATGAAAACTAAATGTCTATCTGTCTTTAGCGTTCATATAACTCACTATACATTTCTTCCCGTCCATCAGTCGTCTCGAGTTATATGCTTAGTACACAATTTACTGTCGTAACGAGAGATAGGTATCAGAGTAAAACGTAAGTTATAAGTAATTGTATCTTATTTTGCAATAAAAACGGTTAAGAGTCCTTATTTATTTACTTCAACAGTTCTTTACGAGCGGGCCTGGCATGGCCAAGCGCGTAAGGCGTGTGACTCGTAATCCGAGGGTCGCGGGTTCGCGCCCGCGTCGCGCTAAACATGCTCGCCCTCCCAGCCGTGGGGGTGTATAATGTGACGGTCAATCCCACTATTCGTTGGTAAAAGAGTAGCCCAATAGTTGGCGGTGGGTGGTGATGACTAGCTGCCTTCCCTCTAGTCTTACACTGCTAAATTAGGAACGGCTAGCACAGATAGCCCTTGAGTAGCTTTGTGCGAATTTCCTAAACAAACAAACAAATCTTTACGAGCGTTGTGAGGAATAATTACTGATAGAGGTGAGAAAATGTTTTACCGGAGTCTTTCGGAACTAAACGAAGTAATAAATAAGCTTAAACTGTAAAGCATTATTATGATATAGCTGGAGCTATATATGTATATAAACATCCAACCATACAGGAACAACGATGTTTTCACTGTTACTTCACTAAATGGTTTTTCATACTGGACAAAAAAGTTTGTGTCTGTGTAAGAATACTAATCAAATGCTCCGAAAATAAAAACACTGAAAAATTACTTCGTTATTTTGTTAAGACCGATACTAATACATCATCTACTTGTTAATGTTGATTCCAGATAAATAGCACACCTAAAACTATAATCAAATATGTATGTTGAGCAGTTTAGGCTTTGATATAAAGACTTATACTCCGTAAAATTATTTGCAAACATAAATAGGAATTTAGAGTACCTGTTTTTGAGAATTGAAACGTATTACAATAACAATGTAAAGGATAAAACCTTTATAGAATACATTATTATAATAGTTTCTGGGAAAACATTCATACATAATATTATTTCTAATAACTCATTAGAGTGGAGAAATGTTTTTGTAAAAAAAGATTTTAATAACACGCTTTTATGGCAATGAAAAGTGTGTAAACAAGATAATTATAACAATCAAGTAGCAGATACCAATGACAAATCTTGTAGTAATGATGTAGCGAATAGCAATAACATAAGTTGCAGTAATAATGTAGCAGATACCAATAAATCAACTTGTAGCAATAAAGCAATAACATAACTTTTAGTAACAGTGTAGAAGATATAATAATACAGTGTGTTGAGTAACAGATACCAATAATATAACTTGGTGTAACAATGTAACAGATACCAATAATACAATTTGTAGTAATAAAGTAACGGATATCAAAAACAACATTTAGTAATAGAGTAACGGATACTAATGGCACAATGTGTACTAAGTAATAGAATATATACCAACGACATAACAATAACATTTAGTAATAGAGTAACAGATAACAATGACACAATTTGTACTAATAAAGTAGCAGATAGTAGTGACACAAAACGTAGTAATAAAGAAACAGATAATAGTGACACAACACTTAATAATAGAGTAGCACATGCCATTAACATAACATGAAGCAACATGGTAACATATACAAGTGACACAACATGTATTAATAAAATAGCAAATGGTAATAACATTGCGAATAGTTACAGAATAGGGTATGTATAAATAACACAGTATAAAGTGTACACTTTATCGATTGCAATCAGAAACATCAACTAAAGAGATTCAAAAGTTAAAAAATAACTGGCGTACAAATGCTTGTGTATTTTAAGTATTTTATGGAGTTTTCTATTTTCTTTCTATTATCAGTCCGTCCGTACAGCTTAATGACAGTATCTAAGTTATTGGCTAAATAATAATTCATGATAACATTTTAAGTTACCACTCAGTGGTTACTAACCAAACAAAAAGTAACAGAAGAGCTTGAAGTAACTACTTAATATGGTAATACGGTGCACAAATGATATTGTACTGGAGCTGATTTTAGTAACAAAAGACACAACAGATACTAAACATTGAAATAGATAATTCATATCTCAGCAGATAATGTATCCCAATAAACGTAAAAAACCTTCATAAGTATTACATAACAAAACAGGTAGAACCCAAAGTTTTCGAAAATAACCTCAATAACTTGTAAGATTCTAATAGCAACAAATGTTGACCATAGTAACAAATATTTCATTCCAGACCAAATTCTGAAAACCACCTAAGATAAAAAACAACTACAACAACTGATCTCCACAAATGATACAAAATCCAAACACAAACTAATACTAATCAACAACTTACCTTTACAAATGATACTAAACTCAAAAACAAAATACCTAAAACTATAGAACTACCATAAAGTATTCGAACTACCGTAACTAACACTAATCAACAATTAATCTCCAGAAATAATACTGAGCCCAAACTCGAGCTGATACTAACCAAAAGTTGACCCCCACAAATGATTAAACCCAAATACAAAACACCAAGATCGTGTGAGCCGCCACAACATATCCTAATTACCATAGCTAATAACAACAAACATGGACGACACCTAATGAGCACATGGGCTAAATGGCCATATCACAACACTCCTTCGGTATATATATAGCCGTGCCTAATTTTGAACTACTGACCACGGGTAGGACAACCACTAAACACTTTCAATTTTATAGCGTTCCCCACCTGAAAGTGTGGAACTGGTTGAGCGTCATCATATCTCAAATCTTGGACCAATACACTGAATACTAGGCCCACATCCGTCTTGTAGTGTAGCTTCAAGTTAGCTAATCTTCGTAAATATGACCTCAAGTTGTTATACACGCTGTATTTTGTATATCTGTTATCTCTATGTAACTGCAAAAATGTATAGTGTTCATATACAGTATTACTTTTTTTCATAGTGGTTACGTTATTTAGACACTTAAGTGAAAGGATGTTTGAGAAGAACGAGCAATTTTTTTTTGAGTTGAGAATTTTTTAACTGTTAACAATGACGAATCTGGATACATGCAAAACAAGGAGAATAAACGCAGTTACTAAAGCGTTAAAGTGCTGGGAGCGTGCTCGGGTATTTACCCGCTGAAGGAACAAATAAGCAGCGAGAAAAGCAAGTACCTCAAAGCAAGAGGTAGTAGGGCATGCTTGAAATGGATTAACATTTTCACCCTGTGCTCAACTTCTCGACCTTTGCGGCCGGATAATCTAACAAGAACTGTCCGGGTGAATTTTGCGGTCTTTCCGCTCCCCGCCCCTTTAGTTATCCCCTCATGTAATTACTCTCGTGAAAAACCTCTCTTCCCGCTAAAAGTGTTAAACTCAACAACTGTTTTTATGCCTTTCTCTGAACTTTCTTTCTAGTTATCTACCACATCAGGGGCTTTATTTACATTCGGGCGGCTGCTATTGTCTCGTGTTGCAGGTGGTATGACTGTTTGAATCGCAAAAACAACAGGTAGTATTTACAATTACTTTTCGCTACAGGTTGGGTTTTCTTGAACTCGAACTATTGAGATCACTCTAAAGTCACGTACTGAACCAAACAAAGCCGTAATTTGTAATGTTCTCCTCACAAAAACATGGCGTGATATAACTGTATAAAAATATAGAAACTTTAAAAAAATAAATCTGTCCGTCAGAACTAGGGGTTACAACAAATGCAGTAATAATGACTAGACACGCATATAAGATTTAGCATAAGATCAGATCTATCCGTGAATAAACCTTTGTTATAATGTCACACATACATTTAACGTGGTTAGCATTTCTTCTAAAATGCTAGTCTTTAGTTGCTTTATATAAACACATTTATTGTACTAAGATCGTGAGAACCATACAACTCAGTTACCTTGTATTCCTTCTCAAATGTCAGCATTTGTTTTCTTTTTTCACGATATTTATGTGATAATATTCGTTAATTCGAAAAATACTTTTGCGTTATATCTGTTTTCCTAATTGTGTTGACTATTTGATCCAAAATTTACGAACTTTTTCTTTTGTGTTACTAACTTAAGATTCAGTTATTTAACATTTATTTTCATTGATAAACATATCGTCTTAAGAGTAAATTTTAAAATTGTGTATGGTTTTAACCTCTTTACAACTGTTTTTTAAGTTAGAATATGATGGTAATGTGTACATATATCTAACATTAATATAAAAAGTTAAATTATTAAAATACGTTAATCTTTTCATGCCTTTAACATCATAGGTGAACTTCAAGTTATAATATGTTGGTAATCTATTATTTTTGTTAACATTAGTGTGTCGTGTTGGCAATTAATCTTACTTAATTTAACACATTTCGGTTGCAGAGTGTCTATAAAAGTACCAACTTAAATATGTTGGACCCCAGATCCGGTTTTTATAGCTTCTTTCAAGACTTTAAGATGTGTACTATATTCTATTTCATTCCAAATATTATACTAATATTTCATATATCATTCCAATATCAGTTGCTTCCTTATAACTTCAAGAGTTACAACATTAGAAGAATATTCAAGTAAACTGGGAATATGTTTAACAAAGTGATGGAATGCTCAACATCCTTACTCTTAAAAATCGCATAACGTGTAAACCATATATGCTAATAAAAATCTGTAATAGTCTTCTTCCCAACAAGACCCGGCATGGCTAGGTGGTTCAGGTATTCGATTCGTTATTTGGGGTCGCGGGTTTGAATTGCCATCAACCAAACATGCTCGCCCTTTCAGCCGTGGGGGCATTATTATGTGACGCTCAATTCCACTACTCGTTGGTAAAAGCGTAACCCAAGAGTTGGCTGCGGGTAGTGATGACTAGCTGACTTTCCTTTAGTCTTACACTGCTAAATTAGGTACAGCCAGCGCAAATATCCCTCATGTAGCTTTGCATAAAATTGCAAAACACAAACTTTTCTAGTCTGCTTTGTAAAAAGTTTTTGCTTGAAATAATAAATATCAATTGAAGTTATTATATTATAAAATCATTATTAGTGTTTCTCACTGGCTTTCAAAAGCTCATAGAATAATGTTAATCACGTATTAAATATAGTATTTTTTTATTTTCCAAAAGAGTCTGTTTGTTTGTTTTAAATTTCGCGTAAAGCTACACGAGGGCTATCTGCGCTAGCCGTTCATAATTTTGCAGTATAAGACTAGAGGAAAGGCAGCTAGTCATCACTATGCACCGCCAACTTTTGGGCTACTCTTTTACCAACGAATATTGGAATTGACTGTCACATTATAACACCCTTACGGCAGAAAGTGTGAGCATGTTTGGTGTGACGGGGTTTTAAACCCGAGACCTTCAGATTACGAGTGGAGTACCTTAGCCGCCTAGCCATGCCGGGCCTTTCAAGAGAACTTAGGCAGTCTTTTAGGTTAGTTCATAATTATTATATGCTTCTTACAGAATCTCTCCAGTCTGATGCACACAAGAGAAGTTCAGGTTTTAGTCCACTAGTCCAGCTTAATAATTACCTAATATATTAAGAATTTCTTACATCTGAAGAACTATTTGGGAGGTTTGAAGTCCGCTCTTAGGATTTTCAAAATAAAACTAAATCATTAGCAAACATTAGAAAAAGGAAAACATATTTCTGTGAGAAACAAACTAATACATAACGTCTAAGGATCCATGATTTGCATCAAGAAGAAGATAAATAAAAAATATGCGCTTCGTTATAAAAATGACGGTCAATTCCCACTATTTGATAAAGTAGTCCAAGCATTGGTACTGGATACTATCGACTAGCTGCCTTTTCTTTAGTCTTATCAGGTAAATCTTAGGGGTGGCTGGTAAAGATAGCCCTTGACTAGTTTTTCTCCATTTTTCGAAGAAATAGAATGATACTTTTGAATTAGATATTGCATAAGTAGAGTATCAAGTTATCTTAGCTATTATATACTTGATAAAAATCCTAATGTTATTGAGGTTGGGTACACTACATTAAAATGATTGATCTCCTAGTTTCATCACGTCGTATATAATCCAGATTGACCTGTCCGACCCTGTTAATTCTGACGACTGTTCATCATGATAGTAACCCTACAATGTATTTTCCAATACAAAAGGCGCTATTGCAAGAGCGTTATGTCAAAAGCACATCACTGCTTCCTCTACCTTTTCATAAACATCTAGTGCACGAGGATGTTGGTTTCTTGCGCCCGTTCCAACAATCTAATAGCACTAAAACCCGTTTTATTTTCTACAATCTTACAAAATTCCAAAGGCACACGATCCGGCATCTCAACCGGTATGTTTTGGCGTTTTATAACAAAAATACCAGTATCATCTTCCAAGTATCTGAGATATGCCACGTTTATCTCGTTTTCAGATGGAGATTCTTCCTGATAATGTTTTGTACTATTTCTTGTGTCGCGTGGACGGACTTTGCCAGTGACGTTTGTGTTCGTGGCTGTGTTACGACTTATTAAACTTGTTACATATCTCTTCCTGGGCAGTCTCTTTGCAAAATATAATTCATATTTCTTCGTTTTCTAAAGACATCGTGTGCAAGAGCTACACAAGCCTTAGAAATTACAAATCTCCGACCTGAACACATCTAAATATACAAATATTTTTATCATAAAAGGTTGATCCACATCATCCCCTGGTGGGGTCACACTATCTACGAAACACCAAATAATGTCAAAATGCAGTTTCGATACCTGCCATTTCACCGCCACTTTATATAAATTGTAGCTATTTCGTGATTTTCTGATTTGCATGTTCAAAACTGTTTTAATACAACTTAGTCAACGCTCTATATAATGTTTAAAATTCCTAACGAATATGTGAAGCTATTGGGGTTTGACACCTTTTAACAAGTTTGAAAACCATTTACCAGCAAAGAGCTCAATAAGAGTAGAGACGCGCATGTTGGTGATATGTTGTTCTTTAAGTACACTAAAGTCAAGCTACTCACGCTAAATATCATTATTCTCTTTCAAATTACCTCAACTGATCTATAGCTTTAGGTTTTTCCATATTTTAACTTCTATAAGTATAACAACTTTAAAATCAACAAACGTTCATTGAAGTGTAGTTTACCCTGATAACATCACTACCATTTTTGGTTTTGTGTGCTTGTTGTCTGGATTACTAGAAAACAGCATCTGTGAATATTGAGAAATAGGTTTTCCTAGCCATATGCTACTTCTTCATTCCAGTGACAAGAAGTTTAATAAAGAATGATCATGTTTCATTAGTGTTTATCTTAATTTATAACACATCAAATCACTGTGTACAAATGCATTCCAAGAGATTCATAGTAACACATAGGTGTGTCTGTGTAATTACAACACTAGAAACCGGATTTTGATACCCATGTTGGACAGAGCATACACGACTCATAGTGTAGCTTTGTAATTAATTACAAAAAAAAGGAATTCCAAGAAATATTTACTGTAAGTTGCAAAAGCGTCAACATATCACATTTATTCCTTGATAAATACACAGAAAAATATTATTATGAAAACACAAATATTTCAAATTCATTAATTTCTCTGTTATTTTTAAATCAGTTAGAACTGCAATTCATATCCATTCCGAAGAAAGTTGGCGTCACTTGGTGTCACTGTATACAACGTTGTAAAAATAGTTCTTATCTACTTTTTTTTTTCCCGGCATGGTGGTGAGGGTCTTCTAACGTGTGGTAAATCCCACTATTTATTAGTAAAAGAGTAGCTCAAGAATCGGTAGTGGGTGATAATGATTAGCAATCTATCCTCTAATTCTAGATGACAAACAACCTATAAAAATGTATCTCAGAACTGCTGTTATGTGTATTAACACTTTTATTGATAAGCAGAGAACCTGAAGATGACCTATTCTGAGATACAGTCTTCCCTCTAGACTTGGACTGCTAAATTAGGAGGCTAGTGCAAATATCTTTGCGCAGAATTAATATAACAAACAATCCTACTTTTTCTAAGTTAAAATTTTCATTATTTTATTAATATCTTTTGTGTCTGTTTTTTCTCTGTTCGCTTCATGCTCAGGATGAAACTTGAACTGTTTATAGGTTGTTTTGTTTAAACTCAAGTCTAATTATAACCACATTCGAAGGAAAACTAAAAGTATGAATCTTTAAAAATCACTAGAGAAAACCATTAATTTTTACCTGTAATACGTTAAGTTGTGATTTAAAATTATTAATCGTTATTAATCAGAATACTTGAAAGACTAATTAATTACCAGTTATATTAGAATAAACGATTTAAAACAGATATATAAGTATTTCACAAAAAGATTTGCTGAGCCTGTTTCTTTCAAATTTGATAATAAGAACATATATATATATATATATATATAAAACACTCGTGATGACTATTTATGCTTTATACACTCGTATCCTGGCTCAAGAGATTTGCTGTCGGAAATTATTCCTTGAAACTTGATGGTTTAGAATAAAATGAAATAATAACCATGAGAGTGCTTCAATCAAATCTTTTGTACCTTGTGGAAGATATTCTATAGGTTAAGTAGAATACTGGGAAGTCATGATCATGTTTAATATATAAAAATTAGGATAACGTACAAAGTAATTTGATTACTTTTACTGTAGGGTAAATACGTATTGTTACTTCTAGAAGTAAAATGTCTTCTGGGAGTTAAAGAAAATTATTCAAATTATGAATTTTAAGTTCATTATTTCTGCATTATTTTACTATCTAAAAATCACAAGAAGGTATTTCATTAGACTAAAATATAAATATATTTGGATATACTTTTACTATGTCCTCAATATTTGTTTAAATGAAGTTATAACAATAATATTTAAATATATAAGTTCTCAACATTCAACTTAAAAGACTCATAAAAATCAAACTTTTTGAAATTAGATTTTTTTAAATATATCTGGCGACTTATGTTTCATATCAGGTATTAATTATTACACTGATAACATATTTATATTAATATAACAATTTTAGCACAGCAACAGGAAAATATATGACATTCAGATATTATATCAACAAAAAAGTATAGCGCAGAAAGCTCTCGTGGAGCTTAGCGCGAAATTTAAAAATAAACAAACAATCGTTCAAGCGGACTGTAAATAAATATAGATATGTAATGTTACAAATAGTCTTGTTTCTTTGCAGTAATATAAACTACTGCACATTATTCTAAAATGTAATTACAGAAAACAAAAAGAGTTAAAAACAGATAACAATGTGATTTATAAACTATTAACGTTTTTCTTCATATGTCTTTAAAAAGAAGGCAAATAAAACAGTCTTCAGTAGTACTGGTTTTTCTTTACTTTTTATTGTCTGTGAAATACAAAGTAACTTTGCTGAAAAAGAGAATTAACACATGTATCATACGCACTTACGAGAGTAAAATCTCCTTCACACTTCGATAAAGAAGTATTTTTAATACATCATAACCCATCATTGTCTTTTCTATCAACTTAAGAATTTTGTCACCAGTCCAAAGTGCGTGGAGATTTTACCTATATCATTAATTTGACTTGTAGGAAATTTGTTTTGTAAGAAATGAACTATATCACCGGATACGGAGAGACGTTTTGAGCTCAACTAACGTTGCGTAACGTATACAACAAAACTATATGTAATTGACTCTAGAAACCGTCGGCACTCGATAAAACTCCATAATTACAGAATTGAGGAAATACAAAAACAATTTAAAGTTTCAAAAACTTCATAGCTGAATTATTTATGCAACAGTGCACTAAGAAGGTGCAAACAAGAACTCTGTGATACATTTTTAAATCAGTCATTGCGCATAATGAGGAAATGATTACCTGAATGAATAATTCATTAATTATGAAAAAGAAAAACATAATGAAAACTCGTACGATTTTTAATTTAACTTTAAATACAAAATCCATAATTAAGTTAGTTTCCATCTGGCTTGTTTGTATGTTTTTAGAGCAAAGTCACATTGAACCATTTGCTGTGTCCACCGCGAGGGATCAAACCCTGGTCTTTAAAGTTGTGAAACCATAAAACATACAATTTCTAAAAAAACGAAATAAAAACATTTAGAAAAGGTTTCCTTGTTCAAAGTGTTTTTTTCCAAATATGTTCTTATTTTTAAAAGCTGTATTTTGTTGTACCTGATGAAATATGTTATATCGACAATTACTTTCAGTACGCGAATTATTAATAGGTTAATAAATCATTTCAGAATAAAAATAATGAAGAGCGTATAATAAAATGTTAATCATGTTATTTATATCTGTTATATTTAATGTCAACGAAACCTTTCTCTCCATAGCAGGGCTTTCCAGGCCTACTTAAAAGTAACAGATACCGAAGGGGAAAGGAAGCTGTTTATGTAATTAAACTGTTTGAATAACAACAGTGACATTGTGAACTGGATTATGTTTATGAAATGCGATGTGGTTCTTCTTAAGCATATGTATGAAAAGTCAGCAAACGCATGATTTTTGTCAAATATTATATAATCGTAATTTATTTAAACTGTCACAATATCGACTGTAAATCTGAAATCCACTGTGTTGATTCACGGTTACGAGTAATTTGACTTATAATTTGAACATTGAAGTGTTGTTTGAATACACAGATTTTTCTAAATCAGTATTATTTCACGTATGTGAAGTTCCCCGCTGGGACAAAGGTAAGTTTTTTTTCGGATTTACAACACTAAAATGAGGATTTCGATTCTCCTTGATGAACACAGCAAATATTCCGATGTGTCTTTCTTTTCTATATAAGAAAACACACAGACACACATTTCATGGATACATATAATTAGCTTTAGTTAATCTGTTCCAGCCTGCCAAATAAATAATGGAGATAAAAATCTTATTTTCATCCGTAAAATAATCGACTTAGAATTTATATTTATTTTAACGCTATTTCACACACAATCCTATACAATTAACTACTTTTTGTTCTCAAATTCTGTTCAAACTATTTTGATATTGTAAACATTTCTCCTATTCCAGATGTAAAATTATTCAGAGCTGAACATTTATTTCTAACCTAACCTGTTTTTTTATCTGAAAGAGAATGCGATATATGTTGGATCTCAAGCTCTTAGTCGATACTTTGATTTATTTTATTTTAGACTGTAATTGTCTGATGTAATAGTTATCCTATCATTTATTTTGTACGTCAGAAAATTGTAAAAAAATGGTTTGACCATTTTTGAAAAGTCTCACTAAATATACGATTCCTGCGTACGAGGATAAATCTCCTTCACACTTTGTTAAACATAAGAAACGCCATTTTTAAACATATCATAACCTGTAATTATGTTTTTTTCACCTGCCGTACTGCAGTACTAATGATCAAAAAACTGGAACTCTGATTTCTAGATACATAGCTGTTGCTAGAGAGAACAACTTTAAAGAACAGTTCTAAAAGGTGCTGCAAAAACATACACAAACATTTATTATCAAATCGAGTTTTTAGTATTTCTAATGTATCCATCACAGAGCATTTTTACTATTCTCAAAGATCTTATATGACTTTAAGTGTTTCAGATTGACAGGTTAGAATATCGATTCATATTAATAAAGATCTCCATACATCACATGTTAATAAGTTAATGCTCTAAACCAGATTGTTCGATATTAACTGTTCTGGATTTAAGGAAGTATTTATTAAAATTAGAGAGTGAGCGTCCGTGATAAGTTATTATTCAGACTCAACCAGGAGGTGCACGAATTCATGGATATTTGTTAGATATCAGTATTTGTTATAGTAATTACATTACAATAAAACAGATGAAAGTTTATAATTACGGAGAGCCTTTATAGCTGTTAACGTGCCTTGTTGTCTTGGTTCCTTATCACGATTGCTATTATCTCAATATTATAGCCCAGCTTTCTCGATTTCGTATCTCGTGTTTAGACCTTGGTCAACAACTAGGCTGGCAAGTTTACAAGCAATTTATATGTCATTAAACCAATAGGTGTACTTCGAACTAAAATTAAAATACACACACGCACACCATCGACAACGAACGTG
The DNA here is from genome assembly GCA_011833715.1 of Carcinoscorpius rotundicauda. NCBI lineage: Eukaryota > Metazoa > Arthropoda > Merostomata > Xiphosura > Limulidae > Carcinoscorpius > Carcinoscorpius rotundicauda. The sequence continues at coordinate 45,244,609 of CM022395.1, read as the reverse complement.
TCATCTAAAAAGAAGCAATTTTCAATATTGAGCCAATTATCCAACGTTTCGAAATACTCTTTTTAACACTCTGTAATAAAATAGATTGACAATCACCACGAGTTGTAGATTATCATTGCTTATTACAGCGAGAGAAGGTCAGCTGGCGAAACAGTCAAAACTCAAAATGCTTTAATAAGCCAATTCGTAGTACAGTGTTGAAGATTCTCAGGAACATTCATATGGAATTGTACACGTGAAACATTTTACAGATATATCAAAATTTCGCTGCCTTCTCTATCAAAGTTATATACATTCAGAAGTGTATCTATATACTGAACTTATTGAAGCGAAATGCTGTTTCACTGAACGCATATAACACCATATATAATCTAGTTACTTTCACACTACACAATAAAGTATTAATTATCAACCTTACTCGTTTCAAAACAAATATAACGTTATCAATACATTAAAACACGATTTTAAAGGTTTTTTACCTATGACAAATTTAGCCTATGTTTTATCACTGGGTAATGCTCAATTTAACCCCCTAGTAGTACAGCGATACCTCTGCGTGTTTACAACGCTAGAAACATGATAGAGCACAAATATCCCATTTGTAGCTTTGTGTTTAATTACAAACAATTCTCAAATTAAGTACACTGATCAAGATCAACAGTGCCCAAGTTAGCAGAAGTTTCAACATTTATCTAACGGTTCTTTTAAATTGCTAATCAGTAGTGTTGACTGAATGAAGAATTGTTGTTTTATTTTATATATGAAACGCCCCTTCGAAACAGCAGTTGAACAGTCTGAATATTAACACAAAAATAAACTTCCCTAAAAGTATTCCAAGACGGATTGCGTGAAAAATGATATACGTATACATGTATATATTGTTGAACAAGTTTTGTGGTAGCAATCTCACCATACACACACGCGTCGTTTGTATAGGTGGAGGTTATACTGTGCACATTTGTTTTTCATTTTCTGGGAATTACAAGTCGTGATTGTACGCAGTATAGTGTTTTCAGTTTATTCTGTTGAAATTTGTACAAACTTGCGTTTGTTTATTCTAATGTGCAATTGCAACACATTTCTCTTTGGTCCAAATAAATATTTGCTTGGGGCAAAGACCAATGTGTGTTTATTTTGAATATCATTTTGATGCATCTTAAATCAATATTGTCGCATTTAAGTATTTATCAACTGAATACTGCACCTTTATAGCTAAATATTCTTATAGATATATGTTTAATTTTTATTTGTTAATCTGTATCTATAATATTGCACGTTCACGGGTGAACATCTTTAGGGATATCTGTTTAATACCTAACTACTTATATTATTAAATATCAATTAATTTTAATTTCTTATTTTAATAAATACTGTAGATTTCTTCATTAACTGTTATTCCTAATTATTAAAGCAAACTCCTTATCTTCTTCTTATAATATATTCCATAATATTTTGTTTATTTTAAATAGTATTATCTACTTATTAACACTTAATTCGAATATTTACTACTTTTTAGGTATTATTCCGTAGATGTATCACTGATATGAAATATCCTGTAACGTTTTAAATGCATATTCTATCAAGTACTGTCTAGTTTTTGACTGTTCACTTTACTAAACATCTTATAATATTTGAGTGTGTGTGTATATTTGTTTTATTATAGGAAAGAGTCATTGGACTATCTGCTGAGTTCACCGAGAGGAATCGAACTCCTGATTTTAGGCGTTGCAAGTCTGTAGACTTGTCGCTGTACCAGCGAGTTACTATAGTATTTGAACTGCTTATCGTAATTATACATCCAAGTTTTTATAACTACCTAGGCAGATAGTACATATTCTGTGTCTTTCTAGTAAAAACTGCAAAGTTTAGATGTTTTATTCATATAAAACTGATTAGTTTTGAAAGGTTAATTCAAATAAATGTTCATAGATTTTTAAATAAGTAGCACATTATTTAAGAATATGCACTTATTCTTACGACTTTCCATTCAGTTATAATAACTAATTATAATAATTACCGTCCAATTTTTAACTGTTAATCATGATTACAGCTCACTTTGAGAGCTAATTATAATGACTAATGCTCAATTCCTAAAAGACAAGTGCCCCGCTTGTACATCGGTAAGTCTACGGATTTACAACCCTAAAATCAGAGGCTCGGTTTCTCCTCAGTGGACTCAGCAGATAGCCTGATGTGGCTTTGCTATAAGAAAACCACACAACACACGCACTCTAAAAGATAAATACGGATACCTCTACTCGTTCTTATATGATAACCTTCATAAATATTCCAAATATTTTGACTTTTCAGCAGTTTGTTTAAACGAAATGCTTTTCAAAGTTTAATATGTATTTTTTTTTAAATTCTATATTAAGAATAATGTTTCCAATTTTGTTCCTCTTTAAAAGTATCTTGTCAAATAACGTAGTGTTTGTCTGCAATACACGTGATTAATGTACAACTTCTTCCTTCATCAGTCTTGTGTGTCTTAACACTAATCAATACTGTTTAAACTTGTATTTGGAATCCTGACTTACTTAAATAAAAACACGAAACTAATTTTTATTGTGAATGATTGTATGTGTACAAAGACATGTAATAAACTTAATATATCGATACTTTAGGTCATCTTCTTTTTCAATAGATATTTAACACTTAACTAACAACTTTTTGCCACTAGTTGTTCAGCGGTAAGTCTGACAGCTTATAAAACTGCGTAACTTTGTGCTTAACAACAAACAAAACAATATGTTTAGTTGTCAGATAGTCTAGCATACAAACGTCAAAAGTAAGGCGTGAATTATCCATGCAAAAGTCTGATAAACGTTAACAGCACAGTGTGAAGTATTCATGAGAAAAATGTGATAAACAACAGTAGTACAGCGTGACTTATCTCTGCTATAGTATGATAAATGGAAGTTGCATCGCATAAAATTCTTTATGATTCCATTACTATTCCTCTTTTTTAGTATGTGATAGATGAGCTGAAACGTGACTGAATAGTTTACAAATATATTGTTGATTTTTCACTTTTAAGTGGATAAAATAAAGCGAACGTGATTGTTCTATTTACTGACCACAGTAAGTTAAATATTTTGTTTGCTTGTTTTAGAATTAATTACAAAGCTATACAAAGGGATATCGGTGCTCTGTCCACCAAAATCTGGTTTTTAGCGGTGTAAGTGCGCAGAGATATCACGGTGTTTCAATATTCTGTTTCGAAAAGCTGGTATTTACTTTTCACAGATGAAGAGTAGAACTCGATTCTAGCGACTTTCTTATCAATACGTGTTGTCGTTTATATATTTCAGTCAGAACTTTGTAAATTACCTATGTAAAATAAAATCGCTGCACTTTATCCTTCGTGCAAAGATATGTAACATTTCTTGACTACCCAAGTAAGTAACTATTTAATAAAATTAAACTCATATGTCTTACTAACACAGTTATAAGTTCAACATAATTAAACAATATGTTTTAAAACCGGAATATTTAAAATCTTACGAAAACATGCAGTTCTTCAAGAATCGATAATAAATAAATAACCAGCTATTTCTCACCAGTTCAATGACAAGTAAGTGATATACCATTTCTTGGTTTGTACCACACTGTTAGCAATGTTGCAGAAGGATTTCGTATTGTTATGAGCTGAACGTACATATTACAGTTCTATATTTTCTTGATACTCAGTAACGCTAAATAAATACTTGATTTTGACAATTTGTAATAAGCTGAATTTGCAGTGAATTTGATTTTTATCACTGTACCTTTGAGGAATATGAAATTTCATCATTAAAATAATTAAACAGAAAGGAATGCTCATATTTGAATATTTATATTATAAAGTTCTTAAATCTTTTACAAATTAATTTCACTCAGTGGTTTTAACACTACGATGAACATTGCACTAAATGTATTAAAGGTGTATATACACAATGTACTGCTATCACATCTACGTGAACGAAAACCCGCCTGAACGTTTTATTTAAAACTGATTTTATGTAACACCTGTGAAGGAAACACTTCTAATTCAAACACTAAAAAAATCAAAAAATTATCTCAATATAAGAACGTATCGTTTAAAAAATTTCATGGTGGTCAGTAACAAGCTAATGATAAGAAAAATTATTATCATGTCAATGTCAGTTCTTGTGTGAAAGCCGGTTTTACTACTGCTCTAGTCGCACCTTATTTCTCAGTTGTGCACGTTCGTAAAAGATGACTTATCAGGTGAAAATCAGGACGTTCTTATTTACAAAAACTCGGTTTTCTTTGCTATTACACTTACAAAATACACACAGGTACATTGCCGATCAAACTTCGTCCCAGAAAGTTTGCAATAAAAATAGTATCAATTTTACATTTCTTTTCTTTCTTTAAAAACAACGAGATTTTTACAGTTCACGTTATGTTTATGTTAGAATTAACATAATAACATAACATAATACGTAGGGAGAATAAGAAATCTAATGGTCCATTTAGACTGTACCTCCAACTAAACTTAGCTATTTTAAAAAAACGTCATAGCCAGCTCTTATCATTTAAATATTATTTATCAAGATTTCTTTTAAACGCACTTAAAATTTACTCCCTTCAGAACATCCGAAGGCAACTCATTCCAAAGACCAACCACCCTGGTAGAATAAATAAAACATTTTAACTTGCTTTCAGTGTTCCCTAGTTCAACCATTCTCACCACCGGTGTGTTGTTGTTGTTGTTTTGAATTAAGCACAAAGCTACACAATGGGCTATCTGTGCTCTGCCCACCACGGGTATCGAAACCCAGATTTTAGCGTGTAAGTCCGCAGACATACCGCTGAGCCACTGGGGGGCCCACCGGGGTGAAAAACGATGAAACATAAATACTATCAATTTCCTAAACAATCATAAACACCTCAATTAGATCTCCTCTAACTCTTATTTTTCACGAGAAAAGAATTTTAGGCATTTTAACCTCTCTTTATTTAACACCCTTATATCCTAAGCATTATTCCAAATAGCCCTCCTTTCCGAAAACTCAATATACTACCTAAGATAAGAGGTACAAGATTGATACAAAATACTCCAAGTATGGCCTAACCAGGGATCTCTACAATAACATTATAACCTATTTGTTCAACATTTCTATAGATACTACCTAAAATATTAATTTTCTTATCAACAATGGTCTGAGAGCCTGATAAACCGCTACATCAAGATCCCTTTCTTTTGCAACATTGTTAAAGTTGTTCCCATCTACATTATTCTTGTAACTCAAATTATGATGATCCACATGTGTCCTTCAGTGGAACAGCGGTACGTCTGCGGACTCACAGTGCTATAAACCGGATTTAGATATCCATAGTAGGCAGAATACAGATAGCCCATAGTGTAGCTTTGTGCTTCATTTCAAAACAAATAAACAGACCCACATGTATT